>CAJGYO010000012.1:15922519-16524693 GCA_904845875.1 Miscanthus lutarioriparius
AAGACTAGGCCATCAAATACATAGTCCGGACCCAAAAAATTAGCCTAACAATGTAAATCCAAGAAGAGTGACTACAGCTACCATTTTCCTTTGGCACAAGATGATTTTTAACTTAATCAAATAGCACAACTTGTGCAATACTATTCAAAGTTGGTTACCTGTATTCTGAATTCAAATTTCCTAGTTGTCTCCCACACCTCCAACAAGATAACTTGATGACTACTACAGACCCTATGGTACAAGGCCTCCTCATTTCAAGGTTACAAGATGTGAATAACATAAGCATGGCAACAATTAAAAATCAATGATTGATAGCTACTGCATTTGCTAGAGTGGTTTATTACCAACTAGAAGCCAACATAGCTATCTGCTTGATCCCACAAGCATCAAAATTTAAGTATAGGCTGATTACAACTAAATCGAGAGGCCTAGCTACAGCATTATAAACTTATAAACCGAGGAGAAATGCTACAACTAAACAACTATAACTATAGGCAATATGAAACACGAATTGCCTTTGGTACACTATTAATATTTCTAACTTATTATATTTCAGCAAAAGCATTTGTGTAAAACAATGGGATTCTTTGAACTAAATATAGAAAAATAATAATAGCATCGATAGTTATCGTATTCTTTTTATTTACACAAATCCAAATGAACTCACTAGCTGTCATTTTTGAGTCATAGCCATAAAAGATCTCAATAAGCGATCTCATTTCATATTTCTCTACTCTTAAGGTACTGCAGAATGATTAAGACTTCTATATTTGATATTTATCTAAAAGGCTACCAGGATAAAACGCTTTTTGTTTATGTGGAAAGCCACACTTTCCTACTACAGATAGCATAAATCAATGAATCACGTGATGTGCAACAGATGTGTGTGTATATAATTAAATTATTTGTCTCGTGATCGGTACTTAAGGTGCCTAATTCGATTCGATCTCTTATAAACATATAAAGCAGTATACATCATACATCGTGAAACATTAGACCATATCTATTGCTATGTTGTCCAAAGTTCACTAATCACTAGTTCATTGAAGACACTTTGGTAGGAACCAAGAGGGACACTAATGTTATATCGAGGGTTGAAGTGGAATCAAACTTGTGTTTTCCCTCAGATTCAAGACATGTAAATATTTTGAGTCATTGAGATGATTGATTTTTAACTTCAATAATTTTTTTTATCTAGACTTGGTGTCAATGATTGCTGGGGCGATTGTCGATTGCGAATTTCCCGGTGTCTCGAAAAAATTCTGAGTGGATTGGCCTGCAGTAGGAATGGTTTTGGTAAAGGTTTGATAGCATAAAAAATTGTGAGATGGAACAACAAAGAAGAAAAACCTGTACATGCCTCAAGTCAGTGCTAACAGCAAAGAAAAAACCTGTGAGATGGATGTATCGATATCCTAAGTTACTTATTGAGCCCAACATGACAATAATAGGGGTAGTTGTAAAAATTTTTAGTCATATATAAAGTGACCACTTAGATTGAATTGGTCAGAAAAGGAAGAAAGAAAAGGCGTCCATAGAGTTAGAGAACAGCACCCATACCTTCCTAATTCCGAACCGTCGTCCATCCAAAATCGATGAGTTCCTAACCAACCCATGTATGAAAAATGTCCCAAGCCATAACAAGTTGGCATTAAGCTCATGGCATGAAACTCCCTTACCTCAGCTTTTTGTATGTCAATTTTGAATGGTGAACAAATTGAGCGTTAGCCTTGATTTAGAACTGTAATAATGCAATAAGGAATGGCTATAATGAAACTAAAATGAACTAATTAAATCCTTGATGACAAACTCAAGCCTTGATGACAATTCAACCGCTTTTGAGGATATCCCAGATTATTAATAAAACACAATGATGCGACATATATTTGAAATGAACTAGTGAAATCCTTGGAATTACAAAGTCATATAGTATTTAAGCAAAGGTGAGCTACTCCAAGAAGGTATCTGATAATACACTACATCATACTGATTTAGAATGTCCAATTAGACCATTGTAAGAAAAGGTCAATAGCATAGATTGTCATATGGCCTACTCGACCCTTGGTTGTGAGCCTCTCATTGGGTGTATGACAATAGCATTACTAACGTGCTCATTGTGGCCTAGATCGAGTTGAGAGAGACTTGTGCTCCTTCACAGCTATAATGGCATGGAATTTGTGGGCTTCATCGGTTCTTCTACATAATTGAGGCTGAAATCGAGTTGTTGTGTGTCGAACTTCACGGCAGCGGTAGATCAAGCACATAACAAAGATACTATGAATACATAATAAAGAGGCAATGAATACTTAATAGCTAAAGTGGTTCAAGCGGACATGACATGCCCTTATAATTAGGTTAGGAGCAAACTTCTCACCCGAACTTACTTTAGGAATCAATAGGCACATAGCGATTTCTACAGTATTTATTTATGTGTTCTTGAGATGGCGATCACTTGGTCTTATGTTTTAGACCTGAAGGATATAAAATCATTAGGGCATCGTGAAAGTGTAGCCTTGGGTTTACACAAACCAAAAAAGGACTACATATTTTTGTTAGGGTTTACCAAACCTAAAAGCATCTTACCTAATTTTCGGATAGTTAAACATCAGCTTACTAATTTTGTACAAGTTACAATGTAACAACTACATCATTCCAACTCACATGTGTCACGTAATTACCACTAAATTAGTGATTGGGTAAAGCAATAAACTTATTACCTAGCATATTGTCACATAAGTTTTAAACAAATTTGAATATAACCTAGCATAGAGATTGCGATTACAAACAAATATTAGTTTTAGAAAAATTTGTGAAACCTCAAGTCAGTGGTCTTCTAGCGGCATTAAATGAACACCTGCTAAAGCGTCTTGTGAAGACACAATATGGCTCGAAGAAAGTACTTTCTGCGTCGATTGGTGCTCGGGAGACCACCTTGAGCGAAGGTCTTTGCTGAGGAAGGGAGGAGTGGGAGGGGTTCTCACGGCGGCGGATTGCCTGAGACACACCATCGCGCCATTAGGAGGCGGGATGAAGAGGTTGCACACCATCACCGATCTGAGCTTAGGCCACATCGCGCCACTTGCCGTGGGAACCCCACTGCCCTTGGAGCCACCACCGCTGTGACGCTGGAGCAACCCGCACTGCGGAGAAGAAGTGGGAGGCTCCATCCAGATCTATAGGAGAAAGAGAGATGGCGGCGGGAAGAGGGATGGTGGAGGTGGAGGAAGAGGCGTGAGGGGGTGGCGGTGGCCAACGGAGAGAAGAGGCGACCAGGCGGTGGTGCGTGAAGCGCGGAGTGGCGCGTCGGGACGGAGGCGAGAAAGAGAGGGGGTAGAACAGCGTGATGAGGTGAGGTGATGTCCGAAAGTGGAGTCTGTCTGAGGGAGGGTGGGGGGCGAGTCCGGACTTCACTTTTCGATAAAGCGTGTTTGATAATTTTTTCGGTCCGAGACCTTGAGTGTAGCGTTTTGTCCCAACGAGTCTATGATAACAGCCTACGGCTATGGTGACGCGTATTCTTAAGAATCGTCGCTGGTAACTCGTCATCGATGACTGCGTTTTTGTCTCCAGACCATGGGCGGCACCTAACTAGTAGCGCGTTTTTGTACCCATATCGTCCGCGATCCGATGTTAGTGGCGCGTTTTATTTTTTGGTCACTAAGCAAGGTGTCGCGATAAGCTTTTACGGCATAGTGTATGTTACATCCACCCCATAAATGCACCCAGAAAATATAACACCATCAAAACGGATGCACCAGATTATCTCTTAGCCATTCTCTCTCATTGCTCATCCAAATCGGCGGCTCATGTTTAGTGTATACGCCTCCATCGTGTCCTTGCGATAGCACCCCGATCGCCGCAACCCGGCGCGCTTATTCGTCCACCCGCTCCCCCCGAGATCGCGCCCTAAGCGTGCATAGCGTGGCCACGGCGCTGGATTCTTGTGCAACCCTTCTTGGCGATGAGGCGCTTGATGGAGTCGAGCTGCGGCTCCGCGATGCCTCGTTTGGGAGCCCCGCCCTAAGCGACGCCCGACGCGCGAGAACGCATCGGCGCCCCATGGAGGCTGCGGCACCCCAGGCGAAAGCAGCGACCGCTCCCCGGCTCTGGCGCGAGAACAGATCGCTGACCTCCTCAACTCGCGTCCCTAGCCACGACGTCCACCTTTTGAACCCGGACACCTTGGCCCACAGCTCCATCTCGGCGAGGAAGTACGCGTGCTGCTTCTTGCTCCCAGCTGCGTTGCAGTTGACCCTTCGTCGTGCGTGGTGGCGTGAGCAAGCTCTAGAGCGGTGTGGATCATCACGGTGGGCTGCTCCAGCGGGATCTCCACATTCACGTGCTATAGACTAATACTTTGCCTATTGTCATTCATGCTTCTCGCTCAGCACTTAATTCTATTTGCTCTTTAATTACTAACTAAATTATTTTTAGGTCGCACTCCCACAGAGATGGCCCTGTTCTTTTTTTTTTATGTATGCCTGTTCCAATCATCATGACATATGGCCAAATTTGGATTTTTGGGTGCTACAGGTCCATAACTAGGCCAAATCGTTGTTGATTCCTCATATTAGTATTGCGAAATCATTAGCTTGCAGATTAAATCTCCCTCAAGGCACCACCATCGGTAAGGTTGCCATTTGCTACCTGGTTAAATTGGATAGGCCAAATCGTTGTTGATTCCTCATATTAGTATTACGAAATCATTTGCTAGCAGATTTAAAAAAAACAGGAAGACATGGCATCTCAGAAATCTGAGCTTTTCACGTTAGGTGAAATAACAAACAACAACACAGGTATTCCACTCTCATAATTCAGAAGCGCACTACTGTCATGGCATTGCTGTCAGTATCTTCTAACCCTCAGTTTGTATTTCTAAACAAATATATAAACACTTGCAGCACCTGTGGATGAGGCCGAAGCCCGAAAGATGCAAAGAGAGGAATAGAAAACAACGAGAATTCCGAGCAAAGAGAAAGGCTGAGGAGTCGAAGAAATAAGAAAAGAAAAGGAACAAAAAGGCGTCAGAACAACGATTATTCAATAGGACAGAATCATTAACAAATAATAATAATAATAATAATAATAATAATAATAATAATAATAATAATAATAATAATCATCATCATCATCATCTAGGAGCTCATCATGCTATTGTCTGCAATGTTACTCTTTACCAAAATTAAGTGTCTTTGTCTATCTCACAATTTATTCGGTGATAGCATGTTCAAGTTTTCTCCAACCATCAAGCGCTCAAGACAAGGAAAATGTCATTCCTGATGACAACACGGATTAGCTACATACGAATCATAATTATGTAACGGACAAGACAACCGACCTATGATAATTCTTGTGTTCCCAACAACCTATCAAGCCACACTCTATTGGATACAAGTGAGGCAACACCAGGTGCCATCCTGCTATTTTTTCATTTTTAATATGTACAGCTACATGTACAACTCAGCTCACCGTGTCAATGTTTTCCAACTATTGTTGACCAGTTGGCAACTCAAATAGGAAAAAAGCCCTCGCACAAAGAGAGAGGTACAACAATATGGATGATAACAGCAAAGAAAATTTGTTGCAAAAAGAAGGAATACAGTAGAAAGATGAGATCACAGTCAGCGGTAAACAGCCTGCTCAGCCAAGATCTATAGAGCAGACTGATATAGAATTTGATAGTGCCTTGTCAAGAACCTACAAACAATGAATCTGATGAAGGTGTGTCCTATTTCTATATTTTCAGTAAATTGTGAGTTTGATATATTTCTAATTAATATATTACTAATAACTCATGTTTGAGCAAACATCATGCAGATGATGACCATCTGGAGGCACCTCATGTCTTAGATATTGATGATCTTCTTGCTGACGATGAAGCCAGACAGTTCGCTGGTGAAGGTACTAATAACTCATGTTCGAGCAAACATCTTGCAGATGATGACCATCTGGAGGCACCTCATGTCTTAGATATTGATGATCTTCTTGCTGACGATGAAGCCAGACAGTCGCTGGTGAAGGTATCTTTTTTCTTGTGTGGCGCCTTCGAGTTAATATTATTAATCTTGCCATGGCATTCCTAATTAATATTATTAGTGTGGTGTAATGACGGCCAGTGCTTGCTTTCATAGCAGATGGTGCCTTGAGGTCCTGTCGTGTCACTATCAATGGTGTTGATCTGAATAACAATGAAGATCCTTATGATTATATCTATCAAAATTTGCCTGATAGGCACCATGTTCTGAGAAAGGTGCCTGGCTGCTTGTACTGTGGAGCAATGAGATTTCAATATGAATCACCTGGATTCTGTTGTAGAAAAGAAAAGATAAAAGTACATGTTCCACAAGTGCCTGATGAGTTAAAAAGGTTATTCACAAGTCAGGTAGATATTGATGCACAATATTTCAGGCAAAATATCCGGTACTTCAACTCTCATTTCTCTTTTCACGAGCCTTGGAGTAACCTTGGATCGACGAGTTGCCACCGCGGCAGGGACTGGTATATATACATTTCGTGTGCATGGGGCCTTGTACCATCGCCTAGACCATTTGGTCCCAGGTTCTAAAGGGGCTCGCCACTTGCAACTCTACTTTTATGATCTGAGAGAATGACAGTTTGGTGCAAAAGAAGAGATCGCCTGACCTAGATATCAATCTTATTAGAACTGTGCTACGAATAATGGAAGGCAACCCATATGTACATACCTTTAACAGAGTTGGAGCTATTCCAAATCTTGATGACTATGTAATTGAACTCAATACTAATGTCACACCGGACCAACGAAAAGTGCACGCATGTTGGGAATATGTTTATGTATTACAAGATATTATTATTCTACTACAAATAAATTTGATTTATTTGTACTACTAAATATATGTTCCTTTCTTTGAAAACAAGGTACAATGCACCCACGGCATCACGAATTGAGCTATCGGTTAGATGGCAATGATCCCCAAAGATGTTTTGATAGGAGTGTGCTTGTGTATGCTGGAGGGATCGCCAGCGCTATATCAAAGCATATCATGGATGTTATGATCCATTGGCATATCCATTATTTAAACCTAAGGGGGAAACTGGCTGGAATAAATTTATGACGTACAATGATATAGTGGTGATAAGGAAGGACACACCTCGGTTGATCCAATGAAACAACAGATCCAATAGGTACCGAACATGATTTAATTTCCAATGCCTTAATAAAAGCGCATAGGTACATACTAATATATAATTTTGGTTAGAGATAGAGCAAGGTGAGGACGGCGGACGATACAACAAAGGTGAAAACATGAGTACCATGGTGGAGGAGCGACAATCTAGGAGATTTGTGACAGGAAGAGAGTACTATTGTTATTTGATGCAAGTTAGAGAGGGGCTTTTTAACATATTGCTATTTGGAGGATGACTTTTCCAACAATGGGTCGTTGACATGTACGTAAAGATCGAGTCTATGAGGCTTGATTGGTATTCTAATCCTGATAACCAGAAACTCATACGGGCGGAACTATATCAGGTGAGTTATGCAATGTTTTATTATTTGCAATATAATATGACACAACAATTCAAAACTAAAAAAACATACATGCTCTATATTTTTATTTTTATGTAGGGTTTGGTTGATGTAATTTCTCTTTGGAGAGACAAGGGCTTCAGAGGTTGGCAAGAGAGTAGTGCTACCCATGAGTTTCCGTGTGGCGATCGTGACATGATGCAAAGATTTCTTAATGCAATGGCTATAGTCCAGCGTTTTTGGAAAACCAGTTACTTCATCACCATGACTTGCAATCCGTCTTTGGGAGGAGATTACTCAAAATCTTGAGCCTAATAACAAGCGCAAGATAGGCGGAAAGCTGGTTTCAAGAGTATATCTGAGGCCAAGTCTGCGGTCCTTGATGGATTTATTGATCAAGAAAAAGTATTTTGGAGAGGTGATGACATATGTCCATGTCACTGAATTCCAAAAGAGGGGGCTTCCACATGAACACATCCTACTAATTATGAAGAAAGGCAGTAACTTAACAACCCTAGATGCTTATGACAAAGTCATTTCTGCAGAGCTACCAAACAAGGATAAATACCCTGTGTTGCATAGCCTGGTCATCAAGCATATGCTGCATGGCCCATGTGGGGTCTTGAATAGAAAGTGTGCTTGTATGATTAATGGAGAATGCCGCTTTCGCTATCCTAGATAGTTTTGTGCAGCAACGCAGTAAGGCAAAGATTCATATCCTTTGTATAGGAGGAGGGATGATGGACGTCGTGTGAAAGTAAGAGGTGCCGAGTTGGACAATAGGTGGGTAGTTCCATACAATCCTGGGCTACTTATGACATGTAATTGCCACATAAATGTTGAAGCTTTCTCAAGCATCAAAGCTTGTAAGTACTTGTTTAAGTATGTACACAAAGGCCACGACCGTGCATCATACTCTATTGATCCTGCTAGAGTAATCAATGAGATCCATCAATCTGAGGATGCTAGATACATATCACTTACGGAAGTCAGTACATAGGATTTTCGGCTTCCACCTTTTTGGAGTTTGTCCATCTGTTTTGCGCAGCTCGAGTGTCATCTACCTAATATGCGATGCTGTTATTATTGAGGAGAGGTCAATCTCAAGGATGTTGTAAAAACCATACGCAACTATGGCGACACTCACGGAATACTTCACGTTGAACTGTGATGATAGTTATGCAAGGAAATTCTTGTATAGAGAGATCCCGAAACACTACCGGTGGATTAGTGGTAAGAAGGCGTGGCAAAGAAGAAAGCAGAGAGGGACGGTGGGGTGTATTGTGTATGCACACACAATTTGAAGGAGAAAGATATTTCTTGAGAGTACTTCTAAATCATGTATGAGGTGCAACCTCATTTGAGAATTTACGGATAGTTCTTTGGAATCATATACCCTACTTTCGTGGAAACATGCAGAAGAGAGGACTCATAGAAAGGATCGGACTATTGATGTATTTGCTTGAGTGAGGCAACAACTTTTCGGATGCCGGCAGACTCTGCTGACAGATTATTTGTGACTATTCTTGTGTTTTGTGAGGCCACTAACATCCGTGGATTGTGGGACAAGCATAAGAATCTTTCTCCAAAGATTATAGCGAAACAATCCGAACACAATAGCGATAGAACAAATGGTTCTCGAGAGACATTGAGGATTTAATTGAGTCAATGGGAAAGGATATAAGGAATTATGATCTACCTAAGCTAAATGATATGGGTAATATTTTAGCATTAATATTATTCTAAAAATATTTTATTGTCAGTAAAATACATAATTCTAGTACTTTAATATCCGGATGTCAATACGGTAACTATTTCATATATTATTTACTTATTCCGTATATTTATTTACTTGTGTCAAGCAGATGAATTTAACAATGACATTATGAAAGAGGTTAGGGAGGCGGGCGGGTTTGTGCCGATCGACCAACAACATTTAGATATGAATGCTTCTCTTAACAAGGAATAACGAGAAGGATTTGATGAAATATTAAATTGTGTACGGAATAAGAAGAGTCAAGTTTTTTTCGTGGATGGTCCAAGAGGAACAGGAAAGACATTCCTATATAAGGCACTTCTTGGTAGAGTGCGCTTAGAGATTAATTGCCACTGCAAGTGCAACTTGTGTATTGCGGCGTCCATATTGCGGAGGACGACGTTACACACCTCAAGGTTCAAAATCCCAATTAAGCTTGCTAACAATATCACATGCACCTTCACAAAGCAAAGTGGCACTGCAGAGTTACTGCGTACGACATCCTTGATTATCTGGGATGAAGTAGCGATGACAAAGCGACTAGCAGTGGAGTGTCTTGATAGGTCCCTCCAGGATGTTATGAATTCTTGTTTGCCATTTGGGGGAAAGGTTATGGTATTTGGTGGAGATTTTAGACGCAGGTGCTACCTGCGGTACCACGTGGGACAAGAGCATGTGTAATGTGAGATGCTACATTGCAACGATCTTATTTGTGGGAAAGAATAAGGAAGATACGATTGTCATGAAACATGACCCATGGTTTGTAGATTACCTCCTTAGAATTGGGAATGGAACTAAAGAGACAATTGGAGATGATTATGTACATCTTCTAGATGATATTTTGATTGAGTATACTAACAACGAAGAATCGGTAAACAAGCTCATTCAAGAAGTCTTCCCATCACTTGAGAAAAATGCAAGATCATCGACTTATATGAGCAAACGTGCCATCTGTCTACCACAAACGAACATGTGGATCGGCTAAATGCAAGTATGATTGACAAATTTCTAGGTGAGGAAAAGGTTTATCATAGCTTGACTGCCGATGATGACTAAAGGAATAACTATCCTATTGACTTCTTGAACTCCATCACTCCAAATGGTCTCCCCGCATAAGCTCAAAATAAAAAACCAAGCGCCCCACGATCCTTCTCCACAATCTTGATCCTAACAATGGCTTGTGCAATGGAACAAGACTAATGGTTAGAGCATTACAAGACAATGCAATTGATGCAGAAATAGTTGGTGGGCAACATGCATGGAAAAAGGGTGTTCATACCTAGAATCCCTATGTCTCCATCGGATGATATTTCACTTCCTTTCAAGTTGAAAAGGAAGCAATTCCCAATTCGTTTGAGCTTTGCGATGACAATAAATAAAGCTCAGGGGCAAACCATGCCACATATTGGGATCTATCTTCTAGAGCCAGTGTTCTCACATGGGCAGCTCTATGTTGCCTTATCGAGGGGTGTGTCCAGGCAAACAGCAAGAATATTGTGACAGAACCGCCCAATTTATACAAGATCAAGTACGGTTGTCCCCGCTAACACGTTGACACACCCATACTTTCACTCATATAAACCCGGTAGTCCGCCGAGTATCCCAAAAGACCTCGGTAAATCAACATCACAACCAAGATCGCGTGATTAAGCAAATACACATCACATACATCGGGTTGCAGCGGAAATAATATTACAAAGGGGTTAACAAATAATAGTACAAGTTTGGGTTTCAAAACCGCTTAGTGAAAACAACATAGCTTTCAAATGATTACATTAATATAAGTTCCAAATATATTGCTAGCATAGTGACATCATCCGACAAAAGCATATAGATGAGAAGTAAGTATAGAATCACCGAGCCCACCGGTGGTTAGCCACCATCATCAACAGGTCGAGAACATCATCTGCAACAAGGTGGGATAAACCCTGAGTACTCGAATGTACTCAGCCAGACTTACCCATCGGAAACCAAAACAAATGACACCAAGGATCATGCAAGGCTTTCTTTAGTGGGCTAGCTGACTTGTTTGCGAAAAGCATAAGCTATCATGAAGAAACCATTTTAAGTACTTTTGCATCATCTTTATTATGGCCTATCCATCTAGGTAAGCACTGTACTATAGCAATCACTTGATTAACCAATAACATCCGAGTTACCAATTTAGATTTAGCATATCCCATACCATCCAGATAACCATCATTGTTCCATAATAATTACTACGATGCAAGAATTTCGAGTCAAGTGCTCACTATCCGGGGAGAGCGATGGCGATTCGAATCGATTCCTAACCACCGGTGATTTATTCCTTACACAAACCTCACTCACCCGCTAAAGTGAGATATTGATCACCGAAGTCAACTTTTCGGGTATCTCGAGTTTGCCAGAACCACATATACCGGGGCCGACCGACCGCACTTTGGTCTTATCATCCCGCCCGTGTCCTACCACACTGCTTCAAAGACTGCGGTCTGACTGCCATGGGCAATCTACTCGGCCGAAAAATCTCCCGGCTTCGTGGTCGGAAGGTACTTTATCCGCCCGACTAAATGTAAGGCATCGTTCAACATGACTCGAGGGCCAACAACGGTCGGTCCTTAATCGAAACAGACGGAAACTAACAGCACCTCGGAACCACATACGGTTGCCTCCAACTTTTCCGTCCGGTCTCCAATTATCCATCACACATGGTTAATTCCAGGATATCATTCTTTCCATAGCTAAATTCTTCCAGTAACCACCTATAATGTAGGTGACCGGATATCTCCGATCGCTACTGGTCTAAGCAAGGCTAAGCAGTTATTCGATCCTGACCTAACAGGGTAAAAAGGTAATAAGGTAGGCAAGGATAGTAATAAATGCATCAACGGTTTCAATCAACTCCTACAACTTAATGCAACAATATATAACTCGTATATAGAAAGAATTGCTTTTATAATTAGGAGACTTATAATGCTCCGGGGCTTGCCTGGGATCCGCCACAAGTCAGTTCAGTTAGCTTGCACCGTCCTGGTGACATCATAGGTCCTAACACTTGCTTAGTCCTTCCATCTTCGGGATAGATCCTCCATACACCGTCTTTGGGTTCGGCTCCAACATCACGTCCTTCACGTAGTTCATCTAGCGTACCTAGATGAGATGCAATATGCAAGTGTATGAATGTGATGAATTGTAACACAAGATGCATCACATAAGCATACAAGACAAACAAGTTATTATGCAAGACATAGACACCAATAGCTATTTAACTAACATCACACCACTAACTATAGAGAGCAAGCACATCAAGCATGACACAAGTTTCCCAAGATCTCAGGTGCTCTAACTTAGTCATCATTCAAGGCATAAGTCACACTTAACAATATACAAGCAAACACTATAATTGGAATATGCCAATTTCTGGACATGCAAACAGCAGCTACAAGATTTAGCTCTAACTGGAGTTACACAAATCCAAATGACTTGCAAGAAGACATTATGGAAAGATTATGAAATTTTCTACAATTCATCTTTAATCATCTTAGCATGATTCTCAAGTTAACTAAGTCCAATATATCCATTTACAAAAACTGGTCCACAATTGACAGAAAACAGCCATTTCTGAAACCCAACTTTAAACAGCTGTAACTCTTAAACTACTTGGCCAAATGACACCAAATTTTAATAGAAGCTAGATACATGAATTATCTACAACTTTTGTATAAACAAGTTTCACAACAAAGCACATTATCATGAAGAACTTTGCTAAGTTCCCAGATCTGTCCAAAAACCACATTTGCAAGAAAATAAATATTAACTTATGTTGCAAACACATAATTGGGCAAAACCAACTTTACCAACATTTCACACATGACTAAAGAACACCAGAAAACCTAGTGTCCATGACCAAATAAATTCTTTTAATGCATTTCTTAATTTATTTTAGATAACAAGGTGACTTAATGAACATATACCAAAAGTGCACAATAACTTCTACAAAAATTACAGTAGCTCACATATCCTCTCAATAGTCTACTGTACAAATTTCACTCCATTTGGATATGTATAGCAACCTCTATGAAAAAGACAAGTTGCTAAAGCAAGAATTCATGTGAGAGCAAGATAAACCAATAACTCACTCATACTTCATCCAATACTCATGAATTTTTTACCACACATCCACTATCACATGAGTAGCATGCCACAAAAATTTCACTTCATTTGGAGCCCTAGATCTACAGTTATGAAAAATAACAAATTCAACTAGCATCACAACCTTACTGCACAAATCTATTTTTACCGCAAAATATTTAAACTAAAACATGCCATATTATAGATCCACTGCATAGACAATTTCACAAGGATTCCAAAAAGTCCTCATTTACTATTTTACGAATTTTCTACGATTTACTATGAATTTCCAAAGTTCTTGCAAAATAATTACAAACCACTCCTTATGGCACTATTCACCTGAGTCTATGACATTGCAGTTACACCCCTCCCTTTAGTCGAATTGCTGCGCGAGGTCCCTGACGCGAATTTGGAGCAGAGGATCGCCGGGGATCGCTGCTCCGGCCGGAGGAGGCCATTCTGTCGGTGGCTGAGGGGCGGGGGAGCACCGGTGGGTCCACGCGCACCCGCTGGTGGTCTCGGATGGCCGAGAGGTGGCCCGAGGTGGACCGGCCCGCCACAGGCGTCTTGGCCAGGTGGGGCGCAACCCGGCGGCGACGTGGCGGAGAGGAGTTGGCGTGGCGGGCGGTGGTGGCAGCGGCGTGGAGCACCAACGAGCGTCGCACAACTAGGGAGCCCACAGCTCGGCTTGCGGTGGCCCAAGGACGGGTAGCCATGGAGCTTGGCGGCGGCGGTAGCTTATGACGACGAGAGCAACAGAGGCCAATGGCGTCGGTCTAGGAGGTCAGTAGCGCGCGATGAGGAGAAGATGATGCCACGCTTGGTTCGGACGGAGGAGGGATGGAGTGGAGGCGAGTGCAGCTTGGCAGTGAAGCTCGGGTGGCGACATTCATGTGGCGGCAAGCTTTCTGGCCGCCTGCGGCGGCGCCAGAGAGCGAAGGAGGCGATGGGGAGGCGGAGGAGGGAGGCAGGAGCCTGGCAGCGCGCGTTATGGAGGAAGCAGGGGCACAAGGAGGCTTGTGGCAGCCATGGCGAGAGCAGGGCCTTCAGCGCATGGCCGCATGGCGCCGCAGGGGCACGCGGCATGCGTTGGGGCATTCCATGAGCGGTGGCGGAGCGTGACGGAGTGGACATGGTGGGAAGCCGATTTGGGCCGTCTCGGGTGCGGGAATTGGACTTTGGGCCTAAAATGAAGTTTGCTTCTTTCCTGACGCTCTGCCTTTCTTATATAAGGAGCTAAGTCATTAGAGCTTTGGATCAATGGGTAATTAGGCTCCAAGTTAATAGTGTCAACGAGTTGTTGGGCGATGAACAAAAGCCCAAATTGAGGGTCAAAACGAAGTCCAACGAGTGCCATCCTTTTGCATGGTCTTCTTCTCGATGTATGCTCCAACTTTTATTTTGGGGTCAAGTCAAGTTACTTAACAAAATTTGGAGAACATGAGGCGTCAATGCCGATGTCGATGAATTTCAGACTTAGAATATTTCTAAGTGCTGAAATCAGCAGCAGAGTTTCAACTTCGAGCCTCTGTTTGACTTATTTCCAAGTTGATCTAGCTCTTGGTCCAAAAACAAAGTTTGTTCTACATGATATGGACTACAACTTTCATTTAAGGTCCAACCTCAAAACTGGTATAGAACCTATTGTTCTACTTTGACCAAAGTAGGATCACGATGAAGCTTAAATTATCCTTTTGATCCATTGGAGCATTTTCTTGGCATTTGCCCAACATGAACCCTTCATGACTTTTGTTGTATAGTTCATCTAGAGTCATTTTAGCAAGATTGCAAGGTTTGGTGGACATCTCATGTTCTCATTCACTTAATAGTGCAATTCAAGCACTTAGTAAAATCATTCCAACAAGGATATAACTTATCATTTCATGTGACTTTTTGATTCCAAACTTCATGAAACTTTTCGAGTGTCCAATATAGATGGGTATTGATGTGAGACACATGAAGATATCCCAATCACACCACCTAAGCATATATCTTGAAAAGGGGTCTATAGGCGAAAGCAAAGGTGCAATATCCAAGTTTAGGTTGGGGCTCGTTTCTATAGGTTTGACCTTGACATCTTCATCATCACTTAATATACCATGTTTTAGCTCAAACCCATTGCTTAACTAGTGGCAAACACAGGGTGTTACAAATATTAGCCAATTCAAACAAGTAATTAGATCCAATAGGGAAGTGCATCAAGAATATAGTGTATAAAGATGTCCCGCAATGGTGACAAGGTGGTAAGTAATGTCCTAAATGACTATATTTTTTAATAATTTTAATCTCTATAATACCTCTCCTGGGTCTCCATTGAAGGGATTGATATATATTCTTGAGTGGCGTGTGGGAGAGACCGGAAAAAGCTGAAGCTCTTTGGGTGGGTTGAGGTCTGTGCTCTCCACCGAGCTGCTCCAGATCTTCTGAGCCTATGGTTGTCGTGTCCATTTGGGTTGACAAGCTGCTTGTCTACAAGGGATGAGCTTGAACCGACTAGGAAAATCAAGGAGACAGCCATCCTTGTGATCGAGGACGACTGATTTGGTCGATGAAGAGCTGAGGCCGATGGTGTTCAGAACCTGTCCTTCAATGGAGTGTGCACACTTTGAGTTCTCAAAATATGATGGTTGCTCTATTTTTGGAGCAGCGTCAGAATCCAGCATTTGAGGCCCAATCTTTGAAAGATCACCTGCATCTGAATTGAGTTTATTTACTCACATTTTGGTCCATTTGTTGCTGAATATTTGCAAACACTCCCCAAAGTTTTCTAATTAGTTCCCTAATCTGGATCGTATTTATTCTAACTGTATATAGACACGTATTTTTCATCCAACATCCTGATTGGAATCACACCTAATAATCACAACCAGATAATTAAAATATTGTCCTTGCTTATTTACAAACATCAGGGACAACAAACATTTTCATAAAAGTACGGATTGCATACAAAGAGCATTCTAGATATGGTTGGTGATACAGGACAACACACCTTTGTAGATGTGATCTCGACAAATGGGGTCATTAATTTGGTATTAAAAGCCTATGAAGCTGTTTTATTGTGAGAGAAAAATATTGTAGATTCTAGCTGATAAGCCGGCTGATAAGTTCAAGCGAACAGGCCCGTAGGTCTCGGCCCATGTCAACTTGAGGTCGACTGTGAAATCTACGAAAAGTAAAAATACTTATTTGTTTGATTGATAGATGATGTCTTGATGGTAATTTTTTATTTGACAAATTAATAAATTGCAGGTCATAAGTGTGTATATCCATTTGATGTGGCATGAAGAACACCTACTTCATAGAGAAGGTGGAGATGTTTATATGGAGACTACATTGATTACTCAATTGCTCGTCGTCGACGTGAAAGGTGATCTGCGACATTGAGCTATAGTAGAGATGACATGATTCAAACATGGGTCCAAAATTATTTAGGCGCTAATATGGTAAGTTTGACGAGAAGATCGATATATGCTATTTTACATTGATTGAAACATATGGAAAAAAATTTAGAAAAATCTCTATTATCTGCAGGTGTTTGTTCCAATTAATATTGAGAAGTATCACTGGTACCTAGCGGTTGTCAATGCTTCGGAAGGACAGATACAAGTTTTGGATTCTTTCGGAGAAAATATATTACAATGGCAAGATCTCGACTACTGCGGTATGACTTAATGATTGATTGCATACGAATACATGATATTTTTAAACTTTTGTTAATATCCTTTTCTAAAACTTGGTGTTCCGATCATAGCGATTAATAGGAATGGAAAGATTAATAAAGCATGCAACAAAGCATAGTCAAAATTAAAAGCGGCAAAAAGTGCTCGAAAGTCATTGGCACGACATGGAATGCAAAATTAAAGATTGCAGCAATGTAAGATATGTTCGGTGTACTCATTTATATTTTATTTATATATATTATACTTTTTAAACACTTATATTCTATGTCTATGTTTTTAGAGATTCTACCGCCATATTATCGAGATGGACTATATACTTTATTCATAATGGACATGCAAAAGAAAAGCGTGCACATTATGGATCCACTCCCGATGATGTATGTTACAAGGGTTATGCTCAAATCATGCCATATATAGCTACATTTCACACTATTGTTAAAAGGTTAGGTCTCGCTATGAAACTGATAAATTCTAAGTGGACGGCAATATTTATTCTTTGAAGCGAATATTCCCACGCATGTGTTACAAAAGTTCCAAAACATAAAGACTGGTAATCACCTATAATATGTTTCATCTTTCTTATTATCACAAAATAGTTATTTGATTTATGTACAATAAATCAAACAAATGCTCATCTCAAGGAAATTAGGAGGCTTCCTTGTATACAATTTCATGAAGTCATGGGATGGCGTAAGATTGCCACCGATCAACACTTTAAGCATATATTCTCTAACTATATTACATACACTACATACAAAATTAATAACTTAACTTATTATATCTACCATGCACAGCTATCAAATTCACTGAGTATGGAATTTTTGGGGGGCATTTTTAAGAGCCATGCAAACAAATGTTTTGACAACTTTCCTGAAGATCTCCAAGTCATGATTAAGGATTTAGAAAAAATGTAACTTAAATGGTTATATGAGAAAAAACTTTACTATGACTTCTTAGTTTCCCGGATTGTATATATGTTCAAAGATATTATGTAAAAGTTGAATTATGAAAAAAAAACATTGGTTATTTTTATGTATGTCTCCAAAATAAATCTGTTATGTTAGCAAGGGTATTATATTAGTGCATGAGAGAAGGTGAGGCTCTCATGATCAGTGTGATGTGATCAGTACTAGCTACGTATCTATCTGGTAGGGTCCTGACTCCTTTAACAATCGTCAGTCTCCCTGCAGCGTAATGCATGTACGTACGCTGCGTCAACATTATTAGGCCCTGTTTGTTTCTACGTGCGTTCATAAAATTTCTGTCACATTAAATGTTTAGACATATTTATGGAGTATTAAATATAGACTAATTACGAAACTAATTACACAACTTGCGACTAATTTGCGAGACGAATCTTTTAAGCCTATTTAGTTCATAATTCGACAACGCTGTGCTACAGTAAACATGTGCTAATAATAGATTAATTAGGCTTAAAAAAATCATCTCTCAAATTAGCCTTTATTTATGTAATTGGTTTTATAATTAATCTATATTTAATGCTCTTTATTAGTATCTAAACATTCGTTGTGACATGAATTTTAGGAGCACCTAAAGAAACAAACACCCCCTTAAGCAACTGTCATTTTACTACTGAGCAATAATTAATTATTTCTGAGGAAATTAATCGAGGGCAACTCTTTATGGGCGAGCGAGCGTGTCATGCTAAACGCCGTTCCGGTCGTGTTCGTCTGTTGTTTCTCGTGGAGCTGAGGGTTTGCTAGCTAGCTGGATGCAGGCTCATGCTCATATATATTTGGATTCTCCTGGATAGGTTGGGCCATGGTCCAATTCATATATATATATATATATATATATATATATATATATATATATATATATATATATATATATATATATAGGAAGACATGCTGTCGGGTATCTTAGAACGGGGTACTCCAAGCAAACATCAAAATAAAGCTAGAAGGTAAGCCGTGGGCCCCTCACCTGCCACGACCGAGCCCTCCTCCACCTCGCCTCGAGCCTCGAGCAGGAGGTCTCGGAACAAACTCCGCCTCGCGCTTGAGGCTCCCGAGGTAGGCCTCGGCAGGGCGCGCCGAGCCTCGGCAAAGGCGCCGTCTCGGTCTCGCCCGAGGCTCTCGGGGAAGGCCTCGGCAGGGTACATTCTCCGTGTCCTTGTGAGGCGTCTCGCGCAAGGCCTCGGCAAGGAAACTGATCTCCGTCTCGCGCGAGGCCTCATTCTCCGTGTCGCTCGAGGCCGGCTCGTCCGCGGTCCGTCGCCCCCGCCTCGGCCGACCCTCCCGACAACTCGTCATGTCTCATTAATGCTTCAACCACTCCCCGCAATCTCGGCCGGACGGTGGCTCAACGCCACAGGATGGCCGACGCGACCCGAGTCGTCGCATCCTCTACCGGCCGGCCGCGATCGAGCACGACGGGATTACCGCCATTGTGTCCTACCATCTTGTGTCCACGATCGCGCCATACCGGCCGCCGGACCGGGCACGGCGGGATTACCGACCACTTGTGTCCAAACGCTGTACCCATGATCGGCCGCCGCTCAAGGCCTCGGCCTTGCATACCGGGGCCTCGGCGATCTTGGGGTTCGTGCCTACCGAGACCCCCCCACCATGATGCCGGCCTCGGCACCGACCAAGTCTCGGCCTCACGCCACAGTCCGTCCACAAGTGGCTTGCACGTTACGCGCGCGTCCACTCCGAGGCATTCCGGGGCTCCCACGGCCGCCACAGAGATCGATGGGGCGACCACGCCGCCCAAGATACTCAAGGATGGACCACTCCGGCGACCACGCCACCAGGACAGAGCCACGGGGCTCGGACGTGCCACCCCTATTGGCACGACGCGCGCATAGTAATACATGTACGGTCCTTGTCCTCCCTTCAACTATAAAAGGAGAGGACTTGGGCCACTTAGAAGGGGGAAAAAAACACAGTAACACACACACACACACACACATCCCCGCCGCTTTGAGAGCAACGTCTCAAGCGGCCCAGACGACACCGCCGAGACACAGGACCAGCTCCCTCTCTCCTTTAGCTTGTAACCCCCTACTACGAGCACCTCGGTGCAAGGAATACAAGATCGATCTCTCGGTGGGCGTAGGGCCTCGATTGCCCGAACCGGTATAAACCTTGTGTCTCTTTGCATCACCATCCGGAATCGGGAGCACTTGAGAACAAATTCACTAGTCGGTTGAGGACCCCTCGGTCCAAAAACACGGCGATTAGCCAGCGCCAGTAGTAAGCAGTGCGTGTCAGTTTAATCATCCCAATGAGTTCCGGATGGCGGACCCGACGTACAACCATTGCGTCTCGGCACCGTGGTTTGGTTTGGGAGCCTAGAGTTCATGTCTCTAGGGCATGAGTACAACATGGTGCTCCTCACTCCTCGAGCCCCACCAACCAACGATGAAGTTACGCCCGGCAGCCAGGCGTGGCGGCGGCGGGCGGCCGCTCTCGCCCGCGCTTCGCCAAGCTGCAGCACGAACAAGGCCACCCCGATGCTCTCGCTTGAATCCGAGGCGACACGCCACCCCCGCCGATATCCCTCGACCGGTGTTGGCATGGGGTCCTGGTGAGGACACATCTAGCTTTGAAGCTTGGACAAAGGAGACTTGCCTATGGCTCACTGGCGATGCCCAATCGTCCAGCTCCGCTCTACCACTCCACTGAAGAGCCGACCTGGCAGGCGAGAATCTGGAGGCAGCACCGTCCCCATACCCCTTTGGGTTGAGAAATGCCGCCGCCTCTTATGCCTACGCTTACCTTTGCCGCTCCACGAGCACCCCTCGAACGCCCGCCGGTAACCGCTCTCGGCCTAAGCACCCACTCCGACTCCTCGGACGAGGGCGAGGCATGGCCGGGGTGGATTTCTCGAACTCCACAACCACAGGGCTTTGCGCCAATTCTTGGCATAGCGACTCTGCCCGGCTACTCAGACTCCGGCGACGAAGGCACCTCGACCCTACTCGCGAATGTTTTCATGTCGGGCTCGGGATGCCGAGAGGCGGGGCGAAAGACGACGAGGGGACAGGTAGCCGTTCCCGCTCCACCACCCGGTGGCAGGCGTCGCTACACCTCCACGCGCCGCCCTGCCGGCCGCCTGACGAAATGAGCGTCGCTCTTGCGCGACCTCGGCGCCAGACCTAGAACGACTCCGTGAGCTCCGGGCCAAGGTCGAGCAAGACCAACTCATTCGCAGCCGCTTAGAGACTCTCTCGAGCGAGAGCAGCGAGGTCACGGCGAAGGCGGGGAGCCCGGCGGAGGGCCCTCGGCGTGCATCACCGCATCCATAACGGCGAAGGGTGAGCAACCCCGATCTTCAATCGCGCTAGCGTAAGCGTCGTGGGCTGCGGCGATCTTTGGTTCGCGCAATGCCCGAGCCTTCTACCGTGGAGGGTGGCGGGTCCGTGGCGAGCTCCGAGATCTCTAGAGACCGCCCCGCGGTTCAACAAGCCGAGAGTTACGCCTCCCCGGCGACACGAGGCGTCTCGAACCTGCCCGCGGCACCACCTCGGCGGACGGGGAAGCCTTGGCTCGTCCCGAACCTGCTCGAGCACCGATAGCTCACGGGGTCCCGTGCTCCTTGCGGCCTCGACAATCGACACGAGGGGCAGGGAGACCACGAGGTGGTCGACCGACGACGACGCCACGACGGTGAGGGGCCCACCCGAGGCTACCGTGTGCACCGAGGTGACCGCTACGACAGCGAGGAAGATCGCGATCCTTCTCTGAGCCCACGGCCCTCGAGTCTTTAGCGAGCTATCCGTGTCGCCCAGTTCGGCCCGTTTTTGGCAACCGACCAACCTCGCGAAATCTGGCGGCGAGACCAACCCGAACTACGGCTTGCCAATTACGCTTGGCACCGCTTGCCCGATTAGGTGGCGCGGATGATGACCTGCTCATCATCCGTAACCTCCCTGCTCTTGTCGGACTCGGGTGAGCAGCTGGCTCGAGCACCTCCCTCCCTCACAAATCCATGAGTGGCGCGACTTGGTTAGGGTCTTCGTCGGGAATTTCCAGGGCACATACGTACGTCCCGGAAACTCCTAGGACCTTAAGAGTTGCCGCTAGAAATCAGGCGAGTCTCTCCGAGATTTCATCCGGCGCTTCTCCAAGCAGTGCACAGAGTTGCCCAGCGTCGGCGACTCGGAGATCGTCCAGGCTTTCCTCTTCGGCACCACCTACCGAGACCTGGTGCGGGAGCTAGGTCGGAACGTGCCACGCACCGCTGCTGTGCTCCTCGACATCGCCACCAACTTCGCCTCGGGCGAGGAGGCCGTTGGTGCCATCTTCCCGACAATGACACCAAGGAAAATGGAGAGACGAGGCCCCCGATGCCTCGGCCTCCCACCTCCCTAAGAGAAAGAAAAATGGGCACCTAGGGGAAGGGGAGGCCATGGAGGTTGATCTGGTGGGGCCGTAGAACGCAAGAATCCCGAGGCCCCAAAGGCCCTAGGCCTTTCGACGACATGCTCAAGAAACCATGCCCTTATCACCAAGCCCGGTCAAGCACGCCCTCGAGGATTGCTCCATCTCTTGCGGCGACGTTACACGCCAGCTCGGGCTCCCCGGCAGACGGCGCCAAGCGAGAAGAGGGCACCGGCGGCCGGGACGAGGACAAGGCGACAGGTTCCCAGTGCATAACACCTTCATGATCTTGGCGGGCCCTCGGCATGCCTTACTGGCGTGGCGGCGCAGAGGAACGCCGAGAAGTCTTCTCGGTCAAGGTAGCCACCCCGGTACCTTGACTAGTCTCGAGGCGATCACCTTCGATCGAGATGACCACCACCGACCATGTTCGAATCCGGCGGTACTGCTGGTTGTCGACCCGATCATCAGCAACACCCGACTCTCCAAGGTGTTGATGGGGCGGAGGCGTGGCCTCAACATCCTCTACGCCAACACCACGGAACTCTTGGAGATCGGTGGTCGAGGCTCGAGGCGATGTCGCACCCTTCCGGCATCGTGCGTGGAAGTGCTGCGCGACCCCTCGGGCGCATCGACCTTCCCGTCTGCTTTGGCACCCCCTCCAACTACCGCAGGAAGTCCTCACCTTGAGGTAGTCGGGTTCGGGAGCCTACCACGCCATCTGGGGCGGCCGTGCTACGCCAAGTTCATGACAGTGCCCAACTATACCTACCTCAAGCTCAAGATGCCAGGCCCTAGCGGTGTCATCACAATTGAGTCCACGTACTAACATGCATACATTGCGGCGTCGAATGCATCGAGTACGCCGAGGCTCTTCTTGAGGCCGAGACCCTCATCGCCCACCTCGACCAACTCGGTGGCGAGGTGCACGACTCTAAAAGCGTCGCATGAGGGGCGTTCGAGCCCATTGAAACCATCAAACTCATCCCGGTCGACCCCCTTTGCCCTAGCGACCCGGCGGCGAGGATCGGCGCCACCCTCGACATCAAATAGGAAGCCGTGCTCGTCAACTTTCTTCGTGCGAACGTCGACATATTCACATGGAGTCCCTCGGACATGCGGGCATACCAAGGGAGGTCGCCGAGCACGCCTGGACATCCGGGCGGATCTAGACCGGCGAGGCAACGCTGCGCCGCTTCAGAGAAGAAAAGCGAGGCCATTGGAGAGGAGGTGCGAGAGACTCTTGGTGGCGGGTTCATCAAGGAAGTGTCTCACCCAGTGGTTGGCTAACCCGTGTTAGTCAAAAAGAAAAATGGGAAATGGAGGATGTGTGTAGACTACACCGGTCTAAACAAAGCACATCCAAAGGTCCCCTTCCCATTACCTCGAATCAATCAAATTGTTGATTCCACTGCAGGGTGCGAGACCCTGTCTTTCCTTGATGCGTACTCTGGTTACCATCAGATCAGGATGAAAGAGTCCGACTAGCTCGCAACTTCTTTCATCACACCGTTCGGCATGTCTTTGCTACGTGGCGATGCCCTTGACCTTAGAAGCGAGGTGCCGCGTACCAGCGGTGCATGACCCAGTCTTTGGAGACAACATCGGGCGAACCATCGAGGCCTACGTAGACGACATCGTGGTCAAGACCAGAAAGGCCGAGGGTCTCGTCGACGACTTGAGGATAACCTTCAAATGCCTTAGGGAGAAGGGCATCAAGCTCAACCCCGAGAAGTGTGTGTTCGGGGTTCCTCGAGGCATGCTCTTGGGATTCATAGTCTCGGGCACGCGGCATTGAAGCCAACCCGGAGAAGGTCTCGGCCATAACCGACATGGGACCAATCGGAGACCTCAAGGAGAGCTGAGAGGGTCATGGGATGCCTTGCGGCCTGAGCCGCTTCATCTCGCGCCTCGGCGAAAAAGGTTTGCCCCTATACCGACTCTTGAGAAAGTCCGGCGTTTCTCTTGGACCCCGAGGCCGAGGAAGCCCTCGGCTGAGACTCAAGAGCACGCTCACCAATCCTCCGTCCTGATACCCCGGCCATGGGACGAGGTCCTCCTACTCTCGTCGCCGCAACAACCCAAGTGGTCGGGCCGCCGCCCGTAGTGGTAGAGAGGCGGGAAGAAGGGCATACTCTACCCACCCAACGACCTATTTATTTCATCGGTGAGGTGCTCTCGAGACCAAAGCACGCTACCCCACATCCGAAGCTGGTCTACGCCGTGGTCTGGCGGCGCAAAAGCTGCGCCACTAATTGAGTCGCACCCGGTGACCGTGGTATCATCCTTCCCCTAGGCGAGATAGTTCATAACCGGGAGGCCTCGAGGCGGGATAGCCAAGTGGAAATTGTCGAGCTTATGGGGAAACCTTGACCTTTGCGCCTCGGCGATCAAGTCTCGGTCTTGGCGATTTCGTGGTGAATGGACAGATACCCAAGCGCCACCCACTCAAATTGAGACGGAATCTTTGGACCTTGTACTTGATGGATCCACGATGAAGACCGGGGTGGGCGCGGGTGCGCTCTTCATTTTGCCCCTCGGAGTAGTACATGCGCTACATGGTGCGGCTCCACTTCGCCGCCTCCAACAACATGGCGAATCTGAGGCCCTCATCAGCGGCTTACAAGTCGCCATCGAACTTGGGGGCACGCGCCTCGGCGTCGTCGAGGCGACTCATGGCTCGTCATAGATCAAGTGATGAAGAGTCAAAGCGCCTCGACCCCAAAATGGAGGCTTACTACAAGGCTGATACGGCGCCTAGAAGACAAGTTCAACGGTCTCGAGCTAAATCACGCCGCGGAAGTACAACGAAGCCGCCGACGAGCAGCAAAGATGGCCTCGGCACGGGCCCCGGTCCCCGAGCGTCTTCGCCAGAGACCTCCACAAACCTTCCATTGGATACACCTCGGCAATAGAGGAGGGCCCACTGTGGAACCCACGGCGAAGCTCGACGCCCTCTATGCTTCCGAGACCCCTCGACCAAGCCCGAGGTCATGGAAGTCAACGCCAAGCCTCCACGGATTTGATCGGGACAGCGGATTGGCGAGTCCGTTCCTCGATTGGCTCGATCGGGGAGCTTCTGACGACAAAACCCGAAGCACGGCGGCGGCTTGCGCGGCGAGCCAAGACCTCGCCCTCTACAACGGGCGAATTGTGCAGGGCGAAGTCCCTCGGTGTCCTCAGCGGTGTATCGGCTCGAAGCGGGCGAGCCACGCTTTGGGACTTTACTGTGGCGCTGCGGGCACCATGTGGCGCCTCGGACGCTCGTAGGGAACGCTTTCCGCCAAGGGTTCTACTGGACGACGGCGGTCGCCAACGCTACCAAACTAGTATGCTCCTGCGAAGGATGCCAGTACTACGTTCGGCAGACACATCTCCCAGCCCTGGCCCTGCAAACCATCCCCATCACATGGCCGTTCGCCGTGTGGGGGCTCGACATGGTCGGGCCTCTGCAAAAGGCCCCCGGGGGCTTCACCCATCTATTGGTATCAATCGACAAGTTCTCCAAATGGATCGAGGCTCGTCCGATCAATCGAATCAAATCCGAGCAGGCGGTGCTATTCTTCACTGACATCATCCACAGGTTTGGGGTCCCCAACACCATCATCACCGACAATGGGACGCAGTTCACCGGCAAAAGGTTCCTGACATTTTGCGACGACCACCACATCCGTGTGGCCTGGTCGGCCGTAGGACACCCAAGGACCAACGGCCAAGTAGAGCGTGCCAACGGCATGATCCTACAAGGCCTCAAGCTAAGGATTCACAACCGATTGAAAAAGTTTGGCAAAAAATGGCTCGCCGAGCTCCCGTCGGTCATCTAGAGCCTTAGGAACACTCCAAGCCGAGCCACGGGATTCACGCCTTTCTTCCTAGTCTATGGGGTCGAGGCCATCCTCCCCACCGACTTGGAATATGGTTCCCCGAGGCTGCAAGCCTATAACGAACAAAGTAACCGCACCACCCGAGAGGATGCCCTTGATCAACTGGAGGAAGCCGAGACATCGGCGCTACTACACTCGGCCAAATACCAGTGAGAACTGCTGGCGCTTCTCAGACTCGACGCATCCGAGGCCGAGACTTGAAGGTAGGCGACCTGGTGTTGAGGCTAGCACAGAGCAACAAGGGTCGCCACAAGCTGACCCTGCCATGGGAAGGACCGTACATCATCGCCCAAGTCTTTGAAGCCGGGACCTACAAGGTGGCCAATGAGAAGGGCGAAGTCTTCACCAACGCTTGGAACATAGAACAGACTACGTCGCTTTTATCCCTAAATTTCCAAGCATTTTTATATGTCGTTCCTCGAAATACAATTAAAAAGCGTTCTTTAGTTGGTCTAATTTTTGAGAAACCCCGAGCCCATCGTGAGGCCCTCAATACAATCTGATAACACGGCAAGGGAAACTCGGTTACGCCTCGGTGAGAACCAAGCCTCTCGGGGGCTAGATAGGGGACCCTCCTAGGCGTCCCCTAGGTCCCATGCGCCATTCTTGATCGTTTTTTTAAAATCCCACGCCAAGTCCCTAGCAGGCTCTGGTGAATTAGTTGTAAAACCCCTCGGACCAAGGTGCATTTCCTAAGCGAGAGGCCGGTAGAGTCACGAGGCGGCCCCTCGCCTCCCGGGCTACGGCACTCCCTCACTACCTCTCGCTCAAGGGATGGCTTAGGCCCCAAGGGGTGTTTGCAAACGAAATCCGATCAGGAGGATGGCAGGAGTGAGGCTCGGAAACATAAGAAAAACAACTAGGAAACACAAGTACTTCAAAAGTAAAAGGCCTCGTGGCCACAAGCATTACTGATACAAAAATAACCCCTATTCTATTTTTTACATAGCCGGGGCCCAAATCAAGGCTCGGGGCCTTGGCGTCGGCGAGATGGTGGGGAGGAACCACCTCCTCTTGAAGAGCGTCGCCAGCCGCCGTGCAGAGGCCTTGTCGCCTCCATCATCGGCTTCGCCACCGCCGCGTCGGCCTCCTCGTCATCATCAGGTGAGAACATAGCCATCGCGATGGCCGGGAGGTCGACGCCAAGGTAGTGAGAGGAGATGACGGCCAGCGCCCGCTTGACACCCATGTGCAGTGCCCCTCGGAGCTGCTCGCGCATCTAGCTGTTCAGCACAATCAGGCGGCTCCCAAGGGAGCTGCCTGATTGAACCCCCTCAACCTCCAAGGACTCGCGGCGGAAAGGGCAAGCACGCTTGGCGCCTCGTGCTCCCGATCTCGGTCTCGAGCAATGCACCATATTTGGAAGCCTCGGCGGCCGAAGGATCTCCGCCTCCGACTGCATGCGGAAAAGCAGAATGAAGTCGAAGCGAGAGAAAGGACAACCTAAGTTGGGGATGGAAGCCCACGGAGCTCACCCTTGGCCTTCTGCTCCCAGCGACGGGTCTCGGCCTGACAGGCCTTGGCCTTCTCCCTCAACCGTTGGGCCTCGAACCTAGAGGCCTCGGCTGCCCTGGAGGCTTCACTTCCCAGCTCTGCGTCAGACAAGGAAGTCAGGGAGCAAACATAAGGAAAAGAAAACAAAATAAGGGGACTGGAACTCACCCTCGATCGCCCCCTTCAAAACCACATGACCTCGATCTCATGAGGCCTCAACATGCACAAGGGCCTTGTTGAGCGCCTTTGGTCGGCCGGTCGCACTCTCCTTTGCCCCTCACTGCCCGTGGCGAGGAATCCACTGAGGCCGTCGCCTCTTTGGCCCGGGACTGAAGGCATCGATCGTGACCAGCGTGGGTAAGCTCCTCCTCCAGCTCCTTGACCTGCGCCACCAAGGGGGCGAGCTGCGCCTAGACCGTGGCCGCCTCGACCTTCGCGTCGGCACAGCGAAGGCGGAGGTCCTCCACCTCCGCGCTTTGCAAGCTGAAGCTTCGTTAGCATTGGCAAGAAGGCCCTTTCCGCGGTGAAGCTGGTCCCAGACGCCCCTCTCCCGCCGGAGAAACACCGACTTCCCAAGCGGCCGGGTCTCGAGTTTCTGGGGAAGCAGAGGCGAGGTCATTGGTCATAACAAAGTCGAAAGGAAAGTAAGCGTCACACAAGAAAGAAAAGCACGAACACAGGCGACTCAGGCGGTTCGTCAGCCACCACAGATAGCGCCGCCCATAGCGACCGCTCCGCCAGTTGGCGATACTACTCGAAGGTGTTCCAGCGCCCACCCTCAGCCGCGTCCTCAAGGGCGAGCAGAGGCTCCCCTCGAGGTCGTCCGGCTCGCCCACAATACCCATGGTGGTCCCACCCGAGAGGCTCGGCCGGACCGCACGAGGGCCAAGCCTCCCTCGTCCAAGAGCGGCGCTGGCTGCTCCACGACATTGGTCTCCTCGGCGTCGACCACCTCCCGCGCCCGGGAAGTATCGTCGGAGGAGATCGGATAGACCAACGGTGGGCCCTGAACCAAGGGCACCACCGAGGCGGCCGCCGCCTGCATCTCCGCCTCCTGCACAGACGGCCTCGCCGCCATCACGACAGTCTTGGTGACCTCGGGGCTCCGGCCTCTGCAATTATGGCCTCGGCGGTCTCGGGGTCTCGGCCTCGCCATCCGTGGCCTCGGCAGACGCTGAGGCGCCGACCACGGCCACCATGGTCTCGGCGGTCATGGGCGCCGTAGCCTCGTCGCCTCGGCCTCGGAGACCCCGGGGCCTCGGCAACAAAGGGCATGCCGGCCCCATCCGACTCGTGAGCCTCGCCACCACGAGGCGAAGCGCTCCTCCATCCATCGTGTAGGGGCCGCCTCGGCGGCCCCTCCTTGGGCGGCCCGGCCCGTTGGGTCGACCCTCGCCGACGCCGGCCGCGCGCGCGTTGGATAGCGGCTTGTGCCTCCGCCACCCGGTGTGCGCGGAGGAGGGCTTCGCCTTAAGCGCCTTAAAGGCGCCAAGGGAGGTCGTCCATGAGCCACTTCCGACTAAGGAAAATTAACCTCTGTGGTCGACGCAAAACTAAAAAAAAGCGGTGAAAAACACCATGACCCCGCTAAGAATACACTTGCCTTGATCGGGGCGGCCCCCGCTTCGCCACGGCAAACCTCACCCGCAGCGGCGGAGGCGGCGTCACCACCGCCGCCACCCGCTCCACCACGGCCGCCGAGCCTACGGGGCGGCGGCGCGTTACATTTAACGCCGCGCCTCGGGCGTGTCGGCCGACCCCGGGCGGGCAACCGCCGACCGGTCCGCTTCTCCTCCCCTTCCGGGGTGCCGGGATGCTTACCGACACCCCGGGCGCCACCTCCACGACATCAGGAAGGTGGTCTAGGGGACCTCGCCCTCCCTCGACCTTGTCGTCCCCGTCCGAGGCCTCCGTCGACAACGGCGTCGGCGGGATTCCTCAATGGAAGACCGTCCTTCCGTTGTTGACGGCGGCGCTTATCCAGCTCCTCGCGCGTGAGGATGTGCTTCGTGCGTTTCACCGCCTTGGCGTCCTTTCGCCTCTTCTGCGCATCGGCGTGAGCACGGTTGACCGCCCGCCGCCCCGCGTCCTCGGGAACGGGCAGTGGAGAGGAGCACACGTCCCTCATCCCCTAAAGGAATGGCGAACGCACATAAGGGAACAAGGGGTAGGAGGAGACTGAGGAGGTTCAGAGGCTACAGCGGCGCACGACTTACCAGCGAAAGGAACCCCCGCGACGGCCGCGCATCGCGATAGGGGTCAAGTTGCCACCCTAAACCGCCTCTACCGTCTCCCCCACCCGACGAAGAATCTCCTCCTCGAGAAAGGCGGAGGAGGACATCCAGAGTGCCCTCAATGGGCTCACGGCTTCATCTCGAACACCGCCGCCACCGAGCCATCGGTGGTAGCACCCTCCCGTGGTGGAACGCAGCCACAACCCACGCCCACGGTGAGGCCGTGGCCCCGACCTCGCCAGCCCCTCCGAGAGCGGCTCGGCTTGGGCTGGTCGACCTTGGGGCGCCCACTTCCACTTCTCTGGGCAACTCCCACAATCCGCCCGGGTGGGGAAGCCCTCCGTCGTCATTCTGAAGGTAAAACCAACTCGTGTACCACCGGCGGTTGGAGGACGCGAGTTGGGCCGGGATGTAGAGGTGCAGGCGGTCCTGACGCACTTGGAGAGTGCAGCCTCCGGCCCTCGCCGCCTTCCTCTTGCCCGACGTGCCCGTCGGCTTTATAGTATGCCCTGCCCGGAACAGATGGAGCCACAACTCCCAATGGGGCGCGATCCCTAAATACCCCTCACAGACGGCAACAAAGATAGCCGCCTGAGCAACGGAGTTGGGATTAAAATTGTGGAGCTCCACGCCGTAGTAGTGCGTAAGCGCCCGCATGAACCGGTCCGCCGGGATGCCGAGGCCACGCTCGTGGAAGGAGACAAAGCTTAAGACATAGCCGTCGCGAGGCCTCGGCTCCAGCTCGCCGTACGGAGCAATCCATTCCGGCCTGGCGGAGTCAGTCACCGGGCGGAGGAGCCCACCATCGACAAGCGACTGGAGCATCTCCTTGGTGACGTCCGACGGATCCCAGGGGTCCGCCTCGACGACAACGATATCACCGGCCATGGGTGCTATTTGGGGAGTCGGTGCGGCGGTGAGTCTTTCTCTCCTCCCACGCTTTCACTTTTTTCTCGCTTCCTCCCTAGGCTCGCTCTTCCTCCTCTCCTTCTCGACACTCATTTGCTCTAGCGACGCGGCTCGTGGGCGGCGATCTGAGCAAAAAGGTAAGACGAGGAGGGCAAAACTCCTCGGGTATTTATGCAGGGAGGAGGCGAAATGAGCGGGCGATGAAATCGGGGAGATTTCCCCCCAATCTGGCGCGGTTAACCACGAGCTGATTTCACCGGCCCACGCGCCCACGCGCCCACGTCTCCCGCATTAAATGCGAGGGGCGAGTTCGTCCCATCCACCACGCCACGCTTTCCGCCACTACGGCGGCGGTACCATTTCGACTCCCAATAAAAGCGCCTCAAAAGGCGTGCCACTTGCGGCCGAGCCAATAGGGAAAGATATTTTCATGCATGTTCCTTTCATAGGAAGGAACCGGGCTCTGAGCCTATTACGATCCGGGGGTTCAAGGTTGGACCCCAAAAGGGTTTCGACAGCTCCCGGGATAATGAGTCGAGGGCATCATGCAGGCGAGCCTATTCGGGGCCGAGACCCAAGCGAAGCGAAACGCTTGGGACACCCAAAGTCGTGTCCGAGACCGGCAGGAAAGTATCCGAATGGGATCCCACCGTGAGGGAGGCACCGAGCCACCGAGGCCCAACGAACGGCCTCGCACCGACTAGAGAAATCTCTCTGGTACTCTTGGAGTGTGTCTGGACCGCTAGCCGTCCCCTAACGAACGGGTTCGGGCCTCCACTCGGACTACCCGATAATGACTCACGGGAAGTGCCACCGCTCGTGCCCATCGAGGGTAGCGAGGCACATTCCACCCCTCCTTCCGAGCGAAAAGGAAACGCGAGGGTCGCATATAAAAGTCGGGAACCCCGACGGCCTTCTCGCCCTATGTAGAGGCTAGGGGCTCCTCTGCAAATATGCCGAGACCCCACGACCGGGCTCGCGCCCAAAGGGCCTCGGCAAACAAACCCTCACGCAGCTTGAGGGGCGTATAAAAGTCAGGGAACTCCCCGGCGGCCCTCTCGCTCTGGCAGCAGAGGCTAGGGGCTCTTCTGCGACCTTACCGAGACAGAATGGGCTCGGCAAACAAACTCCCTCATGCGCGAGGGCGATAAAAAGTCGGGGAACTCCCGGACGGCCCTCTCGCTCTGCTTGCAGAGGCTAGGGGCTCTTCTGCGACCTTGCAAGAGACCGAGAATGGGCTCGGCAAACGAACCCTCCGTCCAAACGAAAAGGATATATGTGAGGGGCGAATGAAAAAGTCAGAGAGACCCCGACCGTCCTCTTGCTCTAGGCGGAGGCTCTGGGGCTCCTCTTGCACCCAAAACCAAGACAAAAACACGATAAAGGGCACCGAGCCCGTTCACAGTCCCGGGGTTCAAGGTTGGGCCTCCAAGAGGTTTTTCGACAACCGCCCTAGGGCAACATGAGTCGGGGGGCGACTTGGGCGAGCCCACGAATGGCCCGAGCCCGAACGAACGATCGCTCAAGGCGTCCTAAGTCGTGTCCAGAGACCGACAGAAAGTATCCGAATGGGATCCCACCGTAGGGAGGCACCGAGCCACCGAGGGCCAATGAACGGCCTCGGCACCCACTAGAGAAATCCTCCGGTACTTTTGGAGTGCGTCTACGGACCGCTAGCCGTCCCCTAGCGAGCAGGCTCGGGCCTCCACTCGGACTACCCGATGTGACTCACCGAAAGTGTCACGCTCGCGCCCCATCGAGGGTAGCATGGCACATTCCACCCCTCCTTCCGAGCGAAAGGAAGCGTGAGGGACATACCCAACGTCGGGGGACCTCGACGAACCTCTCGCTCCATGCGGAGGCTAGAGGGCCTTTTTGCAACCTCGCCGAGACCCCCGAAGCAGAACTTGCGCTTATTGGCTCGGCAAATGCAATAAGAACCGATCAATCAAACGCGAAAATGAGAAAGCCCACGGAGGAGTAACTTCACTCCTCCAGGGGCTGCAAAGCTACCCGGCGGAGGCGCAGCGCACCCACCGGAACCTCGAAAAACAAACCAATTCCTCTGAGTAGGCATAAACCCGACCTCGATGAACCCTCGGGGAGAGTGCACGCACTCACCCGAGGCTCGGGGGCCTCTTGTCGGGTACCTTAGAACGGGTACCCCAAGCAAACATCAAAATAAAGCTAGAAGGTAAGCCATGGGGCCCTCACCTGCCACGACCGAGCCCTCCTCCACCTCGCCTCGAGCCTCGAGCAGGAGGTCTCGGAACAAACTCCGCCTCGCGCGAGGCTCCCCAGGGTAGGCCTCGGCAGGGGGCGCCGAGCCTCGGCAAGGGGCGCCGTCTCCGTCTCGCCCGAGGCTCTCCAGGGAAGGCCTCGGTAGGGGTACATTCTCCGTATCGCGCGAGGCGTCTCGCGCAAGGCCTCGGCAAGGAAACCGATCTCCGCTCTCATGAGGCCTCATTCTCCGTGTCGCTCGAGGCCGGCTCGTCCATGATCCGTCGCCCCCGCCTCGGCCGACCCTCCCGACAACTCGTCATGTCTCATTAATGCTTCAACCACTCCCATAATCTCGGCCGGACGGTGGCTCAACGCCACAGGATGGGCTAACGCGACATTCGAGGTCGCATCGTGCTCCATACCGGCCGGGACAGAGCACGACGGGATTACCGCCACTCGTGTCCTACCACTGTGTCCACGATCGGCGCCATACCGGCGGGGATAGGGCACGACGGGATTACCGACCACTTTGTGTCCAAACGCTGTACCCATGATCGGCCGCCGCCCGCTCAAGGCCCCTAAGATCGCACACACCGGGGCCTCGGCGATCTTGGGGTTCGTGCCTCACTGAGACCCCCCACCGCAGATGCCGGCCTCAGACCGACCAAGTCTCGGCCTCGCGCGCGATCATCCACGTGGCTGGCTTGCACGTTCACCGCCGCGTCCACTCCGAGGCATTCCTGTGGCTCCCACGACGCTTGACAGATCTCGATGGGGACGACCACGCCGCCTGATACTCCAAGGATGGACCACTCCGGCGACCACGCCACCACAGGGACAGGCCACAGGGCTCGGACGTGCCACCCCTATTGGCACGACGCCGCATAGTAATACATGTACGGTCCTTGTCCTCCCTTCAACTATAAAAGGAGAGGACTTGGGCCACTTAGGGGGGGCCGAAAAAAAACTTGGTAACACACACACATACACACACATCCCTGCCGCCTGAGAGCAACGTCTCAAGCGGCCCGCACGACACCCTGTCGAGACCTGGGACCAGCTCCCTCTCTCCTTTAGCTTATAACCCCTACTACGAGCACCTCGGTGCAAGGAATACAAGATCGATCTCTCAGACTGGACGTAGGGCCTCGATTGCCCGAACCAGTATAAACCTTGTGTCTCTTTGCATCACCATCCGGAATCGGGAGCACGCAGAACAAATTCACTAGTCGGTTGAGGACCCCCGGTCCGAAACACCGACACATGCAGTTATGGATTGTGTGCCGGCTAAAGTTATTCATGTTTAACCAATTTTTTAGTGAATGATATTCATATTTATGACTCTAAGTTAATTTATTATAAAAATATATTTCATAACTAATCTAATAATATTTATCTGATATTATAAATATTTATAGTTTTTTATCTAGAATTGATCAAACATAATATACTAAAACAGAAATGATCAAACATAATTATATTTATCCGACAGTAACCATGCATATGCATGTTTCCTATGCAACTTGTCATACTGGGCTTCTTCATCCGATGCGTGATCAGACAATCACTTTGATGGTGAAGCTCTCAATATGCGCGCCGCTAGAATTTTCAATGGCCTCAACAATGGCCAGGTGGGGAGGGCCAGAGGGTACCCCCAACAAATTTTCGTAGTTTTTTTAATTAATTCACAAATATTACATCGAGTTGATGTAGAAATTTATAATATTTCCAGCCTCTGCGTAAAAAATACACAGTCTAAAACAAAAGAAGAACCTGGCACTCTGATGACTAATCAATCCTAAGACTTGATAAGTGCTTGGGAGAAAACACCATGACTATTTGTACCAATTGTTGCGATGCGGCTGCAACCAAAGCATGTGAAAAGTAAGATCCTGGATCATAACCCATGTGCGGAGCCAATGGATAACTGAAAGTACCACCTACAAAGGAGATAAGCATTTTTTTTCAAAGAACAAATCATTTATGCATATCCGAAGCAACAACAAGTGGTCGCTGCCCTAGCAGAACTAAAAGTTCTAAAACCATCTTAAAACCACGAAACCAACTCCCATAGGTGTTATTCTAATGGTGAGTTCCTAAGTCTACATTGAAGGCTCTATCATGACATCATTAATGAAAGTTTTATTGTTTATGTACGGTTCTTCCGTATTTTACTTCGTGGGTTTTAGAAGTAAGATAAGGTTATGAAATGGTCCTTGCCTATTGTTGTGTAGTAGTTTTGTTTCCTTGAAGGCTCTTTGTACACATGTTTAATGTAGAAAGAATTCTTTGGCACAGAGGGACAGTTCTGCAGAGTTCAGGGGAGAACTTCCCTAGAACATTAGCCCATGACCATTATTCTAGACAATTCAAATGATATGATCCCAAAAGTCATGATATGTCTTGAAGAAATTATACTCCTTTTCCTTAACAAGTTTTCGTAAAGTTTCTCATGTAAAGTTGCAATGAGGCAACAATGTGCAAGTGCATTAAGTGGCAATAATATACCTTTTCTCCATATTTTTTATTATTGGTTTTTTCGAGTTCTAACGAGGCACACATTTGTCACAGTATTCGTCTAAGGGGGAGTGTGGGAGTGTTAAGAATTTATCAGTTAGAGGATTGATGAAATCATACCCCCTCCGTCCAAAAAAATACAACTATAGGGTCAGCGCCAATCGAAACTAGTTTAAATTTGAAAATGCATTTCATAACTAATCTAATGTTGTTTATTTTATATCATAATATTAATACTTTTTATATAATTTTAATCAAAGTATAAATTGTTTGACTCATAAAAAAATAAGAATTATATTCTCTTGTGGACGGAGAGAGTACAATATATATATATATATATATATATATATATATATATATATATATATATATATATATATATATATATATATATATAGAGAGAGAGAGAGAGAGAGAGAGAGAGAGAGAGAGGCTACCAAATATGCCTTAGAAACTTTGCATATATAAAAGGACTATATGTATAAATGACGATTGAAGTGATAGCCTCCCCCATATACTTCTCTCTTTGTGTTCTCGTGTGATGTTTTTAAGGATTGAGCAAGAGAGACGAGATTTATTTACAACTCCTACATGCCTTATTCTTTGGATCAAGGACTGAAAAATGGATCTCACAATCGATGCGGTAGACCAATCCTCAACAGTTACCCAATCTTTCTCCGCTCTGTCATGCAGCGTGCGCGCAATGGCGCCGTGCGGTCGGGTCGTCCGGGCGGTCGTCCGGGCGGCTCGTGACGACTGGACGTCAGTGTGTTTTTGGTGCCACGCGATCGAACGGAGACCAGTGGACTTGGGTACCAGTACCATATCGGCACGTACGGAATCTGTGGCCAAATCTCTGTCCGGACGCTGAGGCGTTTGCAAGACACAGAGACCGGTCGGGCGGCACAATTTTAATGCCCGCTTGGCCTCACCGGCAGCGCGGCACGTCCGATGCGTACTTGAGCAGCTTTAACCGGCCATCAATCTCCAATTAAACCTGCTTAATTACACGCCATTTCCTGGCCTCTGGGTTTCTGATCCGCCAAGCAGGAACAGGGGGTGCAAAATATCTGTGATGTGCATGTGCAGAGAAAGGCCCAGCTCGCTCGGTGTGTATCCAAATCCAAGGGTCGGCATGCAGATGCAGTGCAGAGCGGTACAAAATAAACGTCAAAACCCAGCGCGCGGTGCCTCCCTGCGTCGAAGCAGAGCTGCCGGGCAGTGCAAGGATGGTGTCATGTGGACCGCGCCTCGTACGTGCATGCATGCATGTCCCCGTCGGAGCATGGCGTGGTGGTTATCATGTGGTGATGCGAGCAATGCACGTAACATACTGCGATTGATACGGCCAGCATCTGCATCTGCACGTACGAGAGCCCGACACCAGGTGCAGCTTTTGCCTTGCAAGCATTGGCGACGACGTCGACCCGACGAGATGGATCGGGCCAGCACCAGCAGTCCGGCCGGCGACCGGGCAGCAGGCGCAGGACGTTGGAGATTCTCTCCAAGCGGCTTAGCTGCGACGCACGTACTACTACGCACCCGCAGCAGGCTGGTGGCCCGGCCGTGCACCGCCACATCATCCGGCCGGCCGCCAATAATGCGCGCGGTGCGCGTCGCGACACCGCGGTCCGTGGCCCTGTGCTGCGCGCCCGCCGGCCAGGCCGATCCGCCGCGCATGGAAAGGGGCGCCCGGCCCGACCCCGATGACGTGGGCGTGGCATCCCGGACACCGGACCGGATGAGGCGCGGTGCCGTACCTCAATTCCGGCCGTCGGTCGATGGAGACGCTTGCGGTTGCAGAGGTGGCAGCCGCAGGGCTCCCTACACCACCTACGAGTACTACACTACTGTGTGCTCGCTCGCGTGCCATGACACACTGGCACCGCCCGCGCCCGGTCCCCCACCTCACCCCGGTTGCCACCAGCGTACGCCGCGCGTATGGCCCGTTCGTACGTTCCGGCAGTGTAAAGGGTACTACTCCGTAGACTACTAGTACTACTGCCACGAGGCAGGCAGGCGGTGCATGCGACGGGCCTGGCCGGAGGGCATGCGGGCGAACCAAACGCGCCCCGACTTTTCACTTCGCTTAGAGCAACTCCAGCCCAACATGCAAATTGGGCCCCTATTTTTTTCATTTGCGTGCTGGCCTGCAAAAAATAGGGACCCAAATTTACTTCCAACTCCAGCCCAAGACCCTATTCCAGCCCAAGAACGCCCGCACACATCGCGCGGCCCGGCCTGCCCACGCCAAGAGCCAGCAACGGCGCCGCGCCTGCGCCGCTCGCTCCTCGCCCATGAACCCGCCTCGACGCCGATCGCTGAACCACCTCGCCATGCACGACGCTCACAGGCTGCCAGTCACCAGCGGCTCCTCGGTGGAGGAGAAGAGCTCCATGTTCAGGCGCTTCTTCCCGAGCTCGGCTGGGTGGCCAAGGAGCAGCCCCCTCTCGCACGATTCCTGCTCCGCGTCTCCTGGGCCGGCCCGCCGCGACGCACCTGCGTCTCCCCTGGTACTAGCTACCTTCTTCTAAGCATTCCACAGATTCTTAAAGATTCAACCTTTCTTTGCGAAAGTTTCTTGATCCACCATCTGCTGACTGAAATCTCAATTGATGATATAATCTGCAAAAAAAATACCATAAGAAACACTAGAATTAGCAGAAAATGCAGTCAGATGCTGCTGCTGCTTTGAGTTTTAGGCTTCGATCAATTTGCACTTCTATAAGAGTGGGTGCAATTTGTGGCTTCTCGGTTTATCTGATGGCATGTGAGAGGTGCACAGGAAGTCACTTTGCAGCCAGTGATTCGATCGAGCTTTACTTTACAGGAATGCATTCCAAAGCCCAAAATATTTGCTTGCCAGTTGGAAAAGTTATCTGAAGCTCTAATCCAAGAAACAAAGATATTTTTTTTGCTCCTCCTTGAAGCAAACAAAATGTGTATTGCAAATGTGAAGCAGTGGTTAACTAGACATAAGGCAGCCGTTTACCTTACTCAGGAAAGACCATGGTAGTAGCTTTTGGTACTAGCTAGAACACCTTTCTGCTCGGATTTGTTTTCTTTTGTTTGAAAATGTGCTTGGATTTATTTAAAGGATAAGTGATAATTGAAGTACTTCTCTACTATGCACAGTTTAATTCCTAATTTTGTTTTCAGCATCTATAGTCTCATATTCTTATTTTCGTCATAGTCCTGTATGTATATGAGTTCAAGGAGTGAACCTCAGATATTCTATTCTTATTTTTGTTGCTATGGCAGATGTCAAGGTTTGGAACTAGAGCTCGTCGAGGGTGGGATGAAGAGGATGAATCTGATGACGACGACCTCTTCATCATTGCTGGTCTTCTTGAGGGCTCGAGGAGAAACAAGCGCAAGAAAAAGTTTCGTGGATCGTTGCCGGGTCGCCGCAAAGTGCCACGGAACATTTCTGAAGGTCACAATCGCATCTACGGACTACTTCGCCGACCGGTGTGTATACAAAGTGAGAAACATTTCGTAAGGAGGTTTGGATGTCCAGTCGCTCTTTTCTACGGATAGTGGATGCGGTGGAGTCTCATGATGACTATTTCCGCCGGAAGTCCGATGTTTTTGAACTCTTGGCGCCTCTCCCATACTGTAAGGTTGTTGTGCTTGCGTTCGGATGCTTGCCTATGGTATTTCGGCCGACTTTTTGGATGAGTATGTGAGGATGGGAGAGAGCACCATCATTGAGTGTCTGAAACATTTTGTGAAGGCTGTCGTCGAGGTCTTCGGTGAAGAATACTTGAGGGCCCCCAATGCCCAGGACACAGCCAGGCTGTTGGCAATTAATAGCGCAAGAGGGTTCCCAGGAATGCTTGGTTCCGTTGATTGCATGCATTGGAAATGGGACAAGTGCCCAGTAGGTTGGAGAGGAGCATACGAAGGGAAAGAAGATGGGCCGACCATGATCCTTGAGGCCGTTGCATCACAAGATCTATGGATCTGGCATGCATTCTTGACCTTCCGAGTTCTCTAAATGATATCAACGTTTTTGCGCCGCTCTCCACTCTTCCAAAGTCGACTTACGGGACGGCGCCACAAGTGGAATACATGGTCAATGGAAACAAGTACACAATGGGGTACTATCTTGCTGATGGGATATACCCAGCCTGGGCAACGTTTGTCAAAGCTTTTCAACATCCACAGGGCAACAAGAAGATCCACTTCACAATGGCACAAGAAGCAGCGAGGAAAGATGTGGAAAGAGCGTTTGGGGTACTCCAAGCTCGCTTTGCAATTGTGCGGGGTCCTGCAAGAATGTGGGACAAGGAAGATCTATGGTATATAATGCAAGCTTGTGTAGTCTTGCACAACATGATAATTGAGGATGAGCGAGATGAGGAAGATGACTTTAACTACCATCAGGAGGGTATCCCTGTGTTGCAACCTGTGGACTACCAACGCCGTAATCCTCTTGTGCTAGAGGACTTCCTGAAGATACACGACGAGATTGAGGATAGGTCTTCACATGAGCGACTTCGTGATGACCTTGTAGAGCACTTGTGGGCAATTCATAGTTCTAGGTAGTTAGCTGAAATTGTAGAATATATCCACCTATGTGAATTGCACAAGTGTGAATTGTAGAATATATCCACTATCCATTTTCTCCTGTTCAGTTTGTTTATTTCTGATAATGCAGCTCTGTGCTAGTCTGTTTATTTATTTCTGATAATGCATTAAAATTGAGCCATGGCATGAATCTACAGTGTGATTATGGAGTGTTCTGTTGTCCAGCTTTCTGATAATACAGTTTCACGGGGCGTTGCCGGGTCGCCGCAAAGCGCCACGGGACATTCATAGTTCTAGGTAGTTAGACTAAATTATGTAATATGGAGTGACATTTGGCAATGTCCTTCAAATATCTGGAAAATTATGTAATATGTAGTTTCATATTGTGTTACCATTCATACTTGTATGAGAGAATTATGTCTGTAGTTTCTGGAACTTATTACTGCAAGTGTGCTTCTTTTCTGGAACTTATTACTGCAAGTGTACTGTTTACATAAGCAGCTGCTAATCTCTGAACATATAATCTGTACTCAAGCTTCTTGACTCATGTAATTTGTGTTTGGTTTCTTGAGAGATTGGCTATCACTCTTGATATGAATTGCAGAAACTGATGAATACTGACCATGTTCTTGTGCCATACTGACTGTATCACTTGGATAGTGCCATACTGATGAGAAGCTGTTATTTCTGAGATGGAATTGGTGTCGAAGACTAATGCATTCTGTGGAGATGAGAAGCTGTTATTTCTGTTGCCGTAGCAAGTAGCAACTAATAAATGGCTATGCTTCTGGACATCTAACGTCTGTTGCTTTCACTGGATGAAACAACAGTGCTCGTGCTCATTTTCTTAAAGAAGTGGTAGTTATAAACTGACTTGGCAGCCTGTAGCACATGTCCACATATCACAAATATGAGTATTTCAAGTACATAAAAAGTAGTTACCTGATTGCAGTGCATATAGCATCTCTGATAACACATATAGCATCTCTGATAGCATAGCATATACTGAACAATACTGATTGCAGTGCCATTGATAATGATAACAGTAGCATAAGAAAACTACCACTACCAGATATAAGTGACTCCACTCTCACCAAACCTACACTCCACTCTCACCACTAGCTGTCTCGCCTACACTAGCACTCATCGCCTTCACAATCTTCGCTCTCTTTGCCTTCACGTATGCCCTTTGATCATCGTCCATGGTGGTCAAATCACAAAACATAATTTTTTGTTCCTGCTCCCACTGCAGCCGCTCCTCCTCCATCTGAAGCCTGCGTTGCTCAAGCATCATATCCTTCTCCCACCTTTCTTTCTTCATCATATGTTCCTCGGTCTTCATTACCAACAAATTTTGCATCATATCCTTGTACTCGTCATCTCCTTCATTTTTTTTCAGCTTGTCTTTGGATTGCTTTCTACCCGGAGGTCGGGCTTTCTTGGCAGAAGGGATTGAGGAGCTTTCTTGGCCTTGGGCGGTTGACTCATCGTCCTCTTGTTCACTTCCCCTACCGGGAGGTTGAGCTCTCTGGACTTGGCCGGCTTCTTGTTGCCTTTTCAAGCGTTGATTCGAACTCCGAGTGTGCCTCAACGTGAGCCAACAATGTTCGAATTGACAATTTTGCCGTTCGCTTTTACGGCATACCTTGCTTGGGCTTCCAGCAAATGCAAAGAAAGATCAAGTGCATGATTAGATATATAGCAATGACAAGATATGGGATGAACCAAGTGCAAGATCAATTACATGCTCTTGGTATGGAATGCCGCTTGGATGACGACGCTCGACCTCCTCGTAGTAGCCTTGGAATTTCATGCACTCCTTTAGTATGATCCCAAAGCGATGCTCGAGTGAATTGGGAGTCCTATCGGACTCAAAGTCCCTGTTCCTGTGGAAATCATTTGCGATCCTCTCCCAATAAGTTTTTCCTGGCTGCTGATTCCCTATGATAGGATCATTGCTGATATGAATCCAAGATTTGCAAAGTTGGATATCTTCAAGATTAGTGTAGTTGCTGCCTCGCTTGGATTTGCCGCCAGTACTTGGAGTGGCATCCTGCTGCCTCAACAATTCCAAATCATCATCCACTTCCTGTGTCAATATATTTGTGAAATATCCACTTCCTGCTGCACTTGAAGCCCTTGGTTGCTGCAAAGAAATATACAGAAATATGAGTGTTGATTCAGATTCAGCTATTAGAACAATCTTAACTCAATGACTGATGACAACTAAATTATTAAGGAAGTTCTTTACTCACGGACAATGCCACCGACTGAAAAGGAGCTTGGCAGCTCTGTACATTGAGGAGCTGTCCTGACTTAAGAGCAGAACTAGCTAACCAGTTCAAGCCCTACTACCATATATGATGTGTTTAACAACAATGGGTCAAACGTGGCGGTTAAGACAACTTATAAACTTTATGTATAGCAACCTGTTTTACAAGAAGGCCCTAATTACCTTAACTGAACCAAGTAAAATGGCATACAATTGCACATGACTATGATGAAGGCAAGTATGTAATAGATTGCAAAGAAACTTCAGAAGCCCAAAGTTCAAACTTGTGATACTTATACTGAAACTCATCACAATGGCATACAAGCAACAAGCCACAACATCTAGTGTCTAGAGGTAAACTCAACTATTTAATTCACAATAAATGCCTAAACACCATGATGGAACTGTAGTGCCAGAGTACTCCTCCTATGACAGTGGAGTATTAAATTGGAACCCTCTGTAGCATTGCAAATGTGCAGATCCCCAAGATCAGACATCATGAAAATCCAAGATTATGCAGTAGAGGCAGCTCTTAGGTAAAGATTATCATATCTGAATCTAGTGCAGCTATAGCTTTGCATCTGAATCAAAAAGAATATACAACTGCTACTGCTATAAACCAGGTGGGTTTATGTTTAACCCTAGAAAAGAAAGGCTGAACTAGGACTTGTTGGATTGTTGATATGTCAACTACTATGTGTTCAGATTAGATACCCAAGACAAATTGGCTATCAATATTGACGCAAGCTCTCTTGGGAATGAATCAGAACTTCAGAAGGCTCTCTTGGGAATGAAATTAGCACAACTCACCGAGTAGTCAGGCGTCCAATGGTTGGGGCTGAAGTCGTCGCCGGCAACCTCATAGACGTGTGCTGGTGATGTTGTGGTGCTGCCGGCGTCCCAGGTGGCGGCGTGAAGCTCCGTGAAGGTCAACGCGCGAGGGCCGAGTAGAGGCTGGTCGTTGGGGAACCGGCGAGGTAAGCCGCTGCTGCCACTGCCGGGAGAAGGCATCCTGCCGCTGCCGCCGCCGGGAGAAGGGCCTTCTTGGCGACGAGGCAGGTTGGCAGTGAGGGGAATCGAGGCAGATTGGCGATGAGGAGCGACGAAGGAACGACGTTTCGTGGCAGCAGCTGGACGGGGAGGCAGCGCGCCTCCGGAGAAACCCGGCGCCGCCATTTGCGGCTCCCCGCGCTGCCACAAGCCCACGCGATGCCCGCGCGACGCGCGAGCGTGGCTGCAGCCCCGCGACAGGCTCCACGCGGCGCGGTGCTCCTGGGGTGGACGGGGGCGCTCGCGATGCCGTGCCGAGGTAGAGTCCGGGAGGGGAGGAGGCTCGCGGCTCGCGTCAGGAGCAGCACGGCGGCTCCCGAGCGGCGGCGAGGAAGACGAGCGGCGGCGGGGAAGACGATTCGGGGGAGGAATAGGAGGGCCTGTTTTCTGGGGGCCTGAAACTAGATTTTGACAGCTCTCCTAAAATGGGAGCACAAGTAGGAGCTGCATTGGAGTGGATTTTTTTGGATTAAGTCCCTAAATTTGGAATAGGGACATGTTTAGGAGGTGGGCTGGAGTTGCTCTTAGAGCAACTCCAGCCCAACATGCAAATTGGGCCCCTATTTTTTTCATTTGCGTGCTGGCCTGCAAAAAATAGGGACCCAAATTTACTTCCAACTCCAGCCCAAGACCCTATTCCAGCCCAAGAACGCCCCAGACACGGCATGGCTTCCAAATCCATGCTGTTAGCCAAAGAACGGCGCCCGCCTGCTGCCTTTGCTTGCTCGCCTTGTGAACCCGCCTCGACGCCGACCGCCGAACCACCTGGGCCACATGACGCGCCTCACCATTGCTGCCCCCACCAAGCGTCCTCGGTGGAGAAGAGCCGCTCCATCTTCAGGCGCTTCTCCCGAGAACTGCTGGGTGGCTAAGGAGCGCCCTCTCTCAAGACGATTCCCGCTCCGCGTCTCTCGGGGCGGCCTGGCCATGACGCACTCACGTCTCCCACGGTACTAGCTACCTTCTTCTAAGCATTCCACTGATTCTTAAAGATTCAACCTTTCTTTGCGAAAGTTTCTTGATCCACCATCTGGCCGAATCGAAATCTCAATTGATGATATAATGCAAAAAAAAATACCATAAGAAACACTAGAATTAGCGTAAAATGCGATGAGAGATGTCGCCGCTTTGAGTTTTAGGGCTCGATCATTTGCACTTCTATAAGAGTGGCTGCAAATTGTGGCTTCTCGGTTTATCTGATGGTGATGAGAGGTGGTGCAGTAGGTGTCTTTGCAAATGCAATAGATTCGATCGAGCTTTACTTTCTGTGAATGCATTCCAAAGCCCAAAATATTTGCTTGCAGTTGGAAAAGTTATCTCAAGCTCTCTAATCCGAAGAAATAAAGATATTTTGCTGCTCCTCCTTGAAGCAAACAAAATGTGTATTGCAAATGTGAAGCAGTGGTTAACTAGACATAAGGCAGCCGTTTACCTTACTCAGGAAAGACCATGGTAGTAGCTTTTGGTACTAGCTAGAACACCTTTCTGCTCGGATTTGTTTTCTTTTGTTTGAAAATGTGCTTGGATTTATTTAAAGGATAAGTGATAATTGAAGTACTTCTCTACTATGCACAGTTTAATTCCTAATTTTGTTTTCAAAGATCTATAGTCTCATATTCTTATTTTCGTCATAGTCCTGTATGTATATGAGTTCAAGGAGTGAACCTCGGATATTCTATTCTTATTTTTGTTGCTATGGCGAGATGTCAAGGTTTGGAACTAGAGCTCGTCGAGGGTGGGATGAAGAGGATGAATCGATGACGACGACCTCTTCATCATTCTTTGGTCTTCTTGAGGGCTCGAGGAGAAACAAGCGCAAGAAAAAGTTTCGTGGATCGTTGTCGGGTCGCCGCAAAGTGCCACGGAACATTTCAAGGTCACTGTCGCATCTACCGGACTACTTCAGCCGACGAAGGTGTGTATACAAAGTGAGAAACATTTCGAAGGAGGTTTCGGATGTCCGTGTCGCTCTTTCTACGGATAGTGGATGCAAAGTGGAGTCTCATGATGACTATTTCCGTCGAAGCCCGATGTCGTCGGAACTCTTGGCGCCTCTCCCCATCTGAAGGTTGTTACGCTGATTCGGATGCTTGCCTATGGTATTTCGGCCGACTTTTTGGATGAGTATGTGAGGATGGGAGAGAGCACCATCATTGAGTGTCTGAAACATTTTGTGAAGGCTGTCGTCGAGGTCTTGGTGAAGAATACTTGAGGGCCCCCAATGCCCAGGACACAGCCAGGCTGTTGGCAATTAATAGCGCAAGAGGGTTCCCAGGAATGCTTGGTTCCGTTGATTGCATGCATTGGAAATGGGACAAGTGCCCGAGAGGTTGGAGAGGAGCATACGAAGGAAAGAAGATGGGCCGACCATGATCCTTGAGGCCGTTGCATCACAAGATCTATGGATCTGCATGCATTCTTGGCCTTCGGTGTTCTCTAAATGATATCAACGTTTTGCGCCGCTCTCCACTCTTCCAAAGTCTGACTTCTGGGACGGCGCCACAAGTGGAATACATGGTCAATGGAAACAAGTACACAATGGGGTACTATCTTGCTGATGGGATATACCCAGCCTGGGCAACGTTTGTCAAAGCTTTTCAACATCCACAGGGCAACAAGAAGATCCACTTCACAATGGCACAAGAAGCAGCGAGGAAAGATGTGGAAAGAGCGTTTGGGGTACTCCAAGCTCGCTTTGCAATTGTGCGGGGTCCTGCAAGAATGTGGGACAAGGAAGATCTATGGTATATAATGCAAGCTTGTGTAGTCTTGCACAACATGATAATTGAGGATGAGCGAGATGAGGAAGATGACTTTAACTACCATCAGGAGGGTATCCCTGTGTTGCAACCTGTGGACTACCAACGCCGTAATCCTCTTGTGCTAGAGGACTTCCTGAAGATACACGACGAGATTGAGGATAGGTCTTCACATGAGCGACTTCGTGATGACCTTGTAGAGCACTTGTGGGCAATTCATAGTTCTAGGTAGTTAGCTGAAATTGTAGAATATATCCACCTATGTGAATTGCACAAGTGTGAATTGTAGAATATATCCACTATCCATTTTCTCCTGTTCAGTTTGTTTATTTCTGATAATGCAGCTCTGTGCTAGTCTGTTTATTTATTTCTGATAATGCATTAAAATTGAGCCATGGCATGAATCTACAGTGTGATTATGGAGTGTTCTGTTGTCCAATTTTCGACGATGTCTGATTTCACGAGGCGTTCTTAGGGGTCGCCATAAAGCGCCACGGGACATTCATAGTTCTAGGTAGTTAGACTAAATTATGTAATATGGAGTGACATTTGGCAATGTCCTTCAAATATCTGGAAAATTATGTAATATGTAGTTTCATATTGTGTTACCATTCATACTTGTATGAGAGAATTATGTCTGTAGTTTCTGGAACTTATTACTGCAAGTGTGCTTCTTTTCTGGAACTTATTACTGCAAGTGTACTGTTTACATAAGCAGCTGCTAATCTCTGAACATATAATCTGTACTCAAGCTTCTTGACTCATGTAATTTGTGTTTGGTTTCTTGAGAGATTGGCTATCACTCTTGATATGAATTGCAGAAACTGATGAATACTGACCATGTTCTTGTGCCATACCGACTGTATCACTTGGATAGTGCCATACTGATGAGAAGCTGTTATTTCTGAGATGGAATTGGTGTCGAAGACTAATGCATTCTGTGGAGATGAGAAGTCATTATTTCGCATTGCCGTAGCAAGTAGCAACTAATAAATGGCTATGCTTCTGGACATCTAACGTCTGTTGCTTTCACTGGATGAAACAACAGTGCTCGTGCTCATTTTCTTAAAGAAGTGGTAGTTATAAACTGACTTGGCAGCCTGTAGCACATGTCCACATATCACAAATATGAGTATTTCAAGTACATAAAAAGTAGTTACCTGATTGCAGTGCATATAGCATCTCTGATAACACATATAGCATCTCTGATAGCATAGCATATACTGAACAATACTGATTGCAGTGCCATTGATAATGATAACAGTAGCATAAGAAAACTACCACTACCAGATATAAGTGACTCCACTCTCACCAAACCTACACTCCACTCTCACCACTAGCTGTCTCGCCTACACTAGCACTCATCGCCTTCACAATCTTCGCTCTCTTTGCCTTCACGTATGCCCTTTGATCATCGTCCATGGTGGTCAAATCACAAAACATAATTTTTTGTTCCTGCTCCCACTGCAGCCGCTCCTCCTCCATCTGAAGCCTGCGTTGCTCAAGCATCATATCCTTCTCCCACCTTTCTTTCTTCATCATATGTTCCTCGGTCTTCATTACCAACAAATTTTGCATCATATCCTTGTACTCGTCATCTCCTTCATTTTTTTTCAGCTTGTCTTTGGATTGCTTTCTACCCGGAGGTCGGGCTTTCTTGGCAGAAGGGATTGAGGAGCTTTCTTGGCCTTGGGCGGTTGACTCATCGTCCTCTTGTTCACTTCCTACCGGGAGGTTGAGCTCTCTGGACTTGGCCGGCTTCTTGTTGCCTTCAAGCGTTGATTCGAACTTCTGAGTGTGCCTCAACGTGAGCCAACAATGTTCGAATTGACAATTTTTGCCGTTCGCTTTTCTGGCATACCTTGCTTGGGCTTCCAGCAGCTGCAGCAAAGATCAAGTGCATGATTAGATATATAGCAATGACAAGATATGGGATGAACCAAGTGCAAGATCAATTACATGCTCTTGGTATGGAATGCCGCTTGGATGACGACGCTCGACCTCCTCGTAGTAGCCTTGGAATTTCATGCACTCCTTTAGTATGATCCCAAAGCGATGCTCGAGTGAATTGGGAGTCCTATCGGACTCAAAGTCCCTGTTCCTGTGGAAATCATTTGCGATCCTCTCCCAATAAGTTTTTCCTGGCTGCTGATTCCCTATGATAGGATCATTGCTGATATGAATCCAAGATTTGCAAAGTTGGATATCTTCAAGATTAGTGTAGTTGCTGCCTCGCTTGGATTTGCCGCCAGTACTTGGAGTGGCATCCTGCTGCCTCAACAATTCCAAATCATCATCCACTTCCTGTGTCAATATATTTGTGAAATATCCACTTCCTGCTGCACTTGAAGCCCTTGGTTGCTGCAAAGAAATATACAGAAATATGAGTGTTGATTCAGATTCAGCTATTAGAACAATCTTAACTCAATGACTGATGACAACTAAATTATTAAGGAAGTTCTTTACTCACGGACAATGCCACCGACTGAAAAGGAGCTTGGCAGCTCTGTACATTGAGGAGCTGTCCTGACTTAAGAGCAGAACTAGCTAACCAGTTCAAGCCCTACTACCATATATGATGTGTTTAACAACAATGGGTCAAACGTGGAGGTTAAGACAACTTATAAACTTTATGTATAGCAACCTGTTTTACAAGAAGGCCCTAATTACCTTAACTGAACCAAGTAAAATGGCATACAATTGCACATGACTATGATGAAGGCAAGTATGTAATAGATTGCAAAGAAACTTCAGAAGCCCAAAGTTCAAACTTGTGATACTTATACTGAAACTCATCACAATGGCATACAAGCAACAAGCCACAACATCTAGTGTCTAGAGGTAAACTCAACTATTTAATTCACAATAAATGCCTAAACACCATGATGGAACTGTAGTGCGAGTACTCCTCCTATGACAAAGGAGTATTAAATTGGAACCCTCGTAGCATTGCAAATGTGCGAGATCCCCAAGATCGAGACATCATGAAAATCCAAGATTATGCAAGAGAGGCGGCTCTTAGGTAAAGATTATCATATCTGAATCTAGTGCAGCTATAGCTTTGCATCTGAATCAAAAAGAATATACAACTGCTACTGCTATAAACCAGGTGGGTTTATGTTTAACCCTAGAAAAGAAAGGCTGAACTAGGACTTGTTGGATTGTTGATATGTCAACTACTATGTGTTCAGATTAGATACCCAAGACAAATTGGCTATCAATATTGACGCAAGCTCTCTTGGGAATGAATCAGAACTTCAGAAGGCTCTCTTGGGAATGAAATTAGCACAACTCACCGAGTAGTCAGCGCCCAATGGTTGAAATTTGAAGTCGTCGCCGGCAACCTCATAGACGTGTGCTGGTGATGTTGTGGTGCTGCCGGCGTCGGTGGCGGCGTGAAGCTCCGTGAAGGTCAACGCGCGAGGGCCGAGTAGAGGCTGGTCGTTGGGGAACCGGCGAGGTAAGCCGCTGCTTTGCCATCGCTTAGGGAGAAGGCATCTGCCGCACTTGCCACGGGAGAAGGGCCTTCTTGGCGACGCAGGCGGAGTTGGCGGTGAGGGAATCGAGGCAGATTAGCGATGAGGAGCGACGAAGGAACGACGTTTCGTGGCGGCAAAGAATGGGCGGGAGGCAGCTAAGGCCCGAGAGAAACCTGGCGCCGCCATTTTGCGGCTCAGCGCCGCCACAAGCCCCCGCGATGCCAGCGCATGACGCGCGGCGTGGCTGCAGACCCGACGACAGCTCACGCAGGCGCTGCAGTGCTCCTGAGGTGGGTGGACGGGGCGCGATGTCGCAAGGCCGAGGTAGAGTCCGGGGAGGGAGGAGGGCTCGCGGCTCGCGTCGGGGAAGCAAGACGGCGCTCATGAGCGGCGGCGAGGAAGACGAGAAAGCGAGTGGGGAAGACGATTCGGGGAGGAATAGGAGGCACATTTTACGGGGCACGAAACTAGATTTTGACAGCTCTCCTAAAATGGGAGCCCAAGTAGGAGCTGCATTGGAGTGGATTTTTTTGGATTAAGTCCCTAAATTTGGAATAGGGACATGTTTAGGAGGTGGGCTGGAGTTGCTCTTAGGGCAGCTCTAACCAAAGCTCTCGTCTGGACTCGTATCTTTCTTTTAAGTGCTCGAGACTTAAAAACGTAGCTCCAACTGATGGACGAGGCACTTTCATTTCTCTCTCCTAAACTATACAGGAGTCTCTTATCCTCTCTACAAGTATGAAAGTTTTAGGGAATCGATCGGAGGGTGCTGAAAAGTAAGAGCTCGAATATGGACGAGGAACTCTCGTTGGGTGCTGAAAAGGAAGAGCTCGAATATGGACGAGGAACTCTCGTTTAAAATTTAAGGATTAGGTTGGAGTTGCCTTAAACCCTCCTCCTCTCCCTCCATCTCCTCCCGCGCCGCCGCCCCCGCCGCAAAACCCTAGCTCCGACGACCCCCCGCCGTTGCCGCGGCCGCCAGAACCTGCCATGGCTTCGACGCATGCTCTTAAGAAGAACTACCGCTGCGACCGCTCCCTGCAGCAGTTCTACACTGGCGGGCCCTTTGCCGTCGGGCTCGCCCCCGGCGGTGATGGCGAGGGCGGCGCCGAGGCTGAGGCCTTCCTCCGTGCGCATGCGGTGGGGAGGTGCGCGTGGTGTCCGCGGCGGACGCCTCCGCCATAGGGGAGCCCATCGACGGCGACTCGGAGGCCATCACCGCGCTGGCGCTGTCCCCCGACTCACGGCTCATCTTCGCCGCGGGCCACAGCAGGCTTATTAGAGTCTGGGACCTCGCATCCCGAACATGCATACGCAGCTGGAAGGTGAGTATTGAGCTGTCGTGTGTTTCGTGGTGCTCCCTGGTATCCACATTGCTGTGCACGGATTAGTGAATTCGACCACAGGAAAGCAATTTTATGTGAATGCTGCTAGATGATGACCCTGTATCTAGCTATAAAGTATTCCGGAGCTTATTCACGGCATAACAAAAATCTCGGAGTTCTGGAAGTAGTTTCGACAGTTTGAATGTAGTGCACGGCATAACAAGCAATTTTAGGAAGCTTGTATCCTTGTGTGAATGTCAGAACTGTCAAATGCACATATTCTAAGCTATCCAGCTCCTCATCCTGGAACATTATTCGTTTGATATCTTGGTTACAGTGTGTTGGGTAGGGAACTAGGGATAGGGGTCATTGCCTCATTGGTATAGTAACAGTGGGAAATTAAATGGATTGAAGTTTTAGAAGCTTCTCAAGAGCTTTGCTATTAATCTATGAGACTCTACTAGTTTCCTTACAAAAAATATTTTATCGCACACTTCTAGAATACCGGACCTCATGTACTGCTTTTCATAAATTGTGATTTGTGCGAAGTTAAATTAAATGTGGATGTTGTAATTAATGTCTTAGTTTTACCTTCATATCTTTTCTGGTTAATTGTGCAAAGATAAAGGATACCTTTATTATTTCCACTAACCAACGTGATGTTATAATCAGACATACCAATTTCTTACAGGGCATGTGCACAGCTTTTCAATTTTTCATTGTTTGATCTTAATCCTGCCATACTAATTGTTGTGTTAATTAATTAGTTAACTTAGAGACTGTATGGCTGATTTACCACTACAGGCCAACATCTTTTATACAATTAAAATTTGCTGATGCCATTATGTTAATACGATGCTAGTTTACTGCCATTTGAGGTAAACTAATGTATTTAACTTATGCTGTACAGGGACATGATGGTCCTATCATGGCCATGGCATGCCATGCTTCTGGTGGTTTGCTTGCAACTGCCGGAGCAGACAAGAAGGTCTGCGTATGGGATGTGGATGGTGGATTTTGCACCCATTTCCTTAGAGGCCATACAGGCGTTGTGACAACCATTATGTTCCACAAAGATCCAAAAAGTCTTCTGGTGAGGACATATTTTTGAAGATAAGGAATTGTGCTTTTATTGAACTGGATCGCTGAAAATGGCTCTGGGAGCTTGTTAGTTCAAATCAATGTATTACTTTTACTGAGCTCTACTGGTCCCCCCTCCCTCCATGTATGCAGTGTATTCCACTTCCTTTTGGTGAGCCCAAGATAATCTTTGTGTGCTGGATCTCCAGTTGTTTTCAGGAAGTGAGGATGGCACTGTGCGAGTGTGGAGCCTTGAAACTAAAAAATGTGTTGCTGTGCTTAAAGAGCATTTTTCAGCAGTCAGTTCATTGACATTGTCTGATGATGGACAAACTTTGCTGAGCGCTGGGAGGGATAAGGTATGAGTGGTCTCATGTCTGTTATGTATTCTTGAGCTTTCATTCTGCTATCATTACATATGTTTTAAAGTGAAACATTTATACCTCTCTTGTACTGAAATATATCCATAATCCCTATGGTCAAAAATGCTTGACAAATTTGACTTTGCAGTCTTTGATGTCTATCTTTGTCCAGCCATTTTTTTCTAGAATATATTCTTAAAATCCTTCAAATTAAAAGATTTTGCAGATATTTTGATTACAAATCTACACATATAACTTGCATGTTTCCAAACTGAATAATGTAATTGTTATTGATGTCTTTAGTTTTTAAGGTTTGACCAAATTTTGTCTTAAACGACATGTTTTTGTGACCGGAGGTAGTATATTCTTAGGGCTCCATGAGCTCTTCAGAACTATATAGAGTAAGTTACGGGGCTCAAAACAGTCAAAATTTACTGGAAGTGTCAGAGGTTGAAACTTTTCGTCCCATTTTGTATGTGGACCTTTGTGCTCAAAAAGTGGTGGTCATAGGAGTACCTGTTTTGCTTGAATTTTGATATTTCTAACATAGGAGTTTACTGTGGTGTGCATTTTCTGTGTGGAGTTACTGGTAATTCTGAATATATGGAACATCTGCAGATTGTTACCGCGTGGGATATTCGTAAGTACAGCTCAAAGAAGACAATACCGACATATGAAATGATAGAAGCTGTTTCCTTCATTGGATCAGGAAGTGAGTTCTTGGCTTGTTTGGGCATAGAAGTGGCAAATATAAAGGAGAAAGTGTCTGGTTATTTTCTCACAGTTGGTGAACGTGGGGTCGTGCGTATTTGGTGCTTGGAGAGGTACATTAGTTTGCATTTATATCCTTCTTTGTTCTTTGCATATTTCTGTAGTACATGCAATCAATGGGGCCTGGTGCAGTGGTGAGAGCTGTCTCACTGAGTCACCAGGTTGTGGGTTCGAAGCAGCCTCTCCGCAGATTTTGCGGGGGAAAGGCTTGTCTCGGTTTATCCCTTCCCCAGACCCCACTCATGTGGAAGCCTCCGGCACTGGGTCTGCCCTTTTTTATGCAATCAATGGCTTTTCTGGTCTTCTACAGTTGTCTTTGCGTATTCGAGCAGCAAACATCTGATGTAACTGTTAACTCAGAGAACGAGGAAACAAGAAGGGGCTTTACATCTGCTGTTATGTTGCCAAATGATCAAGGATTGCTATGTGTTACTGCTGATCAGCAGTTTTTGTTCTATTGTCGCAAAAGAACTGATGATGGGACCGACCTTTGAACTGTCCCTATATAGACGACTAATAGGTTATAATGATGAGATTCTTGACTTGAAGTTTGTCGGGGAGGAGGAACAATATCTTGCTGTAGCTACCAACTTGGAGCAGGTGAGCTATTCGTAAATGATGTCTGCACAGTTCTTGTTGGCTAATGCACTTGAAACTTGTGAAACCGTTACCTACATATTCAGGTCCGTGTTTATGATGTGGCGTCGATGTCATGTTCTTATGTACTTGCTGGCCACACCGAAATAGTTGTTTGCATTGACACCTGTGTCTCTGCTTCTGGGAAGACAGTTGTTGTAGCTGGGAGCAAGGATAATACTGTAAGTTGTGATGTCTGGACCTGAAAACTATGTTGACTTACCCTAACGTTTTTGTTTGTGGTTTCTTTTGATAATCCTCACTGCTGTTGAGTGCATTCTTGTGCTGCTTTTCCTATTTTTGAGTGTGATCTTTTGTACACAGGTGAGGTTATGGGATGCTGAAAGAAAAAACTGTATTGGCATTGGCAAAGGCCATCTGGGAGCTGTTGGTTCTGTTGCCTTCTCAAAGAAAACAAAGAACTATTTTGTTAGTGGCAGCAGGTTTGCTCTTCAGTTTCTGTGATCTTTGTTTGTCTGAAGTGACACCAAAATTGTTATTAAGATTATCTTTTTGTTAGCGATCAAACCATCAAGGTATGGACCTGGGACGATGCCCTTGGTGATGCTGAGGATGAAGTCCCTCTTAAAGCAAAGGCTGTTGTAGCTGCACATGATAAAGATATTAATTCTCTGGCAATTTCACCTAATGATGGTCTTGTTTGCAGTGGTTCTGAGGTAAGATTGTAGCATGATACTTCATCTATTCCAAATTATAGGTCACTTTGGTTTTGTCCTAAGTCAAACTTCTCTAATTTTGAGCATGGTTATTGAAAAATTCATCATATCTACAACATTAAATTTGTTTCATTAAATCCACCAGAAATGTCTTAATTATATATATATATATATATTTTTTTTCTTCTAAAAACTTGGTCAGAATTTATAAATTTGGCTTAGGACAGAGCTAAAGTGACCAATAATTTGGAAAGGAGGGTGTAGTTCTTTTAGATGTGCTTTTATCTGGCTTACATCATGTGATTTTCATTATATATTATCAAAATTTGTTTTGTAGGACCGAACTGCTTGCATATGGAAACTCCCTAACCTAGTGTCCTCTGTTGTCCTTAAGGGGCACAAAAGAGGAATCTGGTCAGTTGAGTTTTCTCCTGTTGAACCATGTGTCACGACATCCTCTGGTGATAGAACAATCAAAATATGGTCCATTGCTGGTGGCTCATGCTTGAAGACATTTGAGGGTCATACATCAAGTGTTCTGCGAGCTTCTTTCCTTTCACGTGGAACTCAAGTTGTTTCTTGTGGTAATAGAAAATAAGCTGTTCGTCCAAGTTATTATCTTGAGCCTTTAGGGAGTCTTGTTGATTCTGTTCTTCTACAACAACAACAACAACAAAGCCTTTAAGTCCCAAACAAGTTGGGGTAGGCTAGAGTTGAAACCCAGCAGAAGCCATCAAGGTTCGAGTGCACGTGAATAATTGTTTTCCAAGCACTCCTATCTAAGGCTAAGTCTTTGGGTATATTCCATCCTTTCAAATTGATTCTGTTCTTCTGATGCTCCTAAATGTAGGAAGTGTTGGTCTAGTGAAGCTATGGACAATCGAGACAAATGAATGCATTGCTACTTATGATAAGCATGATGGGAAGGTATGACATCATTGCCATGCATGAGGGAAGAGTTCCTTTTCTGTCTCATTGCTGGAGGGGACTCAAACTCACTATTATTTGTTCCATAGGTCTGGGCATTGGCTGTTGGCATGAAAACCGAAATGGTTGCTACTGGTGGAGCCGATGCTGTCGTCAACCTGTGGCATGATTGCACCATGGAAGATAAGCAGGAAGATTTCCTTAAGAAGGCAAGTGAAACATTCTGTTACGCTTTCAACATATATAATTGCAAGTAAGATGCTTGCTTATATATATATATATATATATATATATATATATATATATATATATATATATATATATATATATATATATATATATATATATATTTTGCTACAAACGGTGTATTCTACCACCCACGAGCAAGGGCGTCCTCAGGCCCATGTGGGCAGTGCGACCGAACTGGGCCCCCAAAATTCATGGGCCCTAAAATTTACAAAGTATCCTAAGTATATATAATAATTGTGGGCTTGTTTTAATTAATAAATTAGCCACAGGCCCAATAAACGTGGCCTCCTACTCCTTCCGGAGAAAAGCACCACACATTGAGTCCACGATCGTGAGTCGGAAAAGTCTGTGGCTGGCTATTCTTCTTCACGTAAGTTCCTAACCCTTCGTGAGTTCGTGGCTTCGTCGCTTGGACTTGTTCCTCGCCCTCGCCGTTGTTGGTCGCTCGAGAGTTGAGACCTAGTCGCAATCCCAGATGGCCGGACCCAGATCGGAGACGCCAAACAGAGATCATCGCCTGGTATAAATTCCATGCCCAGCCCCTATTTTATTTAGTTAATCTTTTGTGCATTGTCTTTGTACACAAATTGATCTAGTGTAATTATATTGTTCCAACTTGCAAGCCATGTCTTCTTCAAATTTCTTCAAAACGGATTAGAAAATATGAATTGGGAAATCAAAAGCGTAAGAAAAAGCAAAGAATCGAGGAATTAACTAGATCTCAGAAAGGGTCTATGGAGAGGTTTATTATTAGAGAACCACAAGCTTAATTTCTTCTCCCAATAACGATACAGTTGGGCAGGGCACTACCATTTTTTGTTTTGTTTTGGCAATAGATGTTAGGCCTCCACTTGTTTCGAACTGGGCCTCGTATTTTCCAGCGCCTGCCACGAGTGATATCTAGCCACCCCCCAGATCCGACGAGACACTGGCTGAGCGGTCCGACTGGTGCAGCAGACGTGCTGTCCTATTTTCCTCACTGGTGGGCAGGCCCCACTAGGATTGGGGCGCCCCACAATGCGCTGCCCACAAACCACGCGTGCATGTTGCTGCGTCCTGACAAAAAGGTGAGGCCCAGCTTTTGTGCACATTGAAATTCCCCTCTCTACTCTCTCTCTACCCTTCTCACGTCACTTTCAGCATGTGCTTTTAGTTTTTCCATGATACTTCTTAATAATCTTTGATTAACAAACGGGCTGCTTTTAATATTTGATATCAATTGCCGACATTTGGTGCCAATTCCTCTGATGTTTTTGGGCCTTGAAAAATGGTGCTACCTCTAATTTAAAACTGCAATAACCTGCTGCATCTCGTGTAGGAATTATCATGTGGATTTCTGTCTATTTGTGGTCTGCTTATCAGTAGTAATGGCTAGCACATTCTCCAACTAATCACCATTCACGTTTCAAAGTTCCGAAGAAAAAAAACTGTCACATCCAACAACTCACCCATGCAGGATTATCACTAAACTTTCATGTTCAGGTTGGCAGGTTGGCAGGTTGCTCACTCTCTCCTGTTTTGAAAAAGCTGACGTCCTTCTCCAAGCAGTAGACCACCGCTCGTCCTCTCTGCCCGCGCCACAGTAAATTTTGGAGACCACACGGCGCATGCTCTACTTCATGTGTGTTTCCTTTGCTCACTGACAGGCGGGCCTGGATGCCCACGTAGAGAGCCCACCATGGAGCAGACCTGCGTGAGCTTCATGAAAAGCTCGTTGCCTTCTGCTGCGTCGTGACAAAAGGGAAAGACTTTTCTAGTACTCGTCCCCTCTCACCTCTCTCTCTCTTCTCTCTCTTGCCAGGGGACCACACCAACAAGCCAGCTGTGTTTCTCCCGTTCAATGCATGTGAGAAGACTACGGAGTAGATGTTTGATTGATAATAAGCTTTAGACGATATTATTTCCTAAACCACAAACTAATTTGCATTTTGTTTGCATCATATTATTTGTATTAATTTTATCTACAAAATAAGACCCAAATTAACTATAAATTTCTATAAAAAAAGTGACACGTAGGGCCCACATGTCCCTCAGTCACTGTCCACTTTAGCCATTGCTCACTTCCGGCACGCCCTGGTCTGCATCTTATTCTAATCCATGGTTATCGATGAAGTGTTCAATCTTTATTCGTTCGGGCGCAACTAATTTGCATTTTGATTTTATCTACAAAATAAAACACAAATTATATTTTTGTACTAAAAAATAAGTGGCAGGTGGGCCCCACATGTTTCTCAATTTTTAATTCACCCTTGCCAATGAAAGCCACAACCGCAATAACCTGCTGCATCTCGGGTAGGTGAAAATATCTAAACACTATTCATATGACTAATGATTAATTATATGGTGCAAACGACCAGCCACAAAAGGCCAAACGCGCTTCATTCTTGTACTTCGTTTGCCAAAAGAGGACTACCAATCCAACAGTCCATGGCGCCACTTGTCGCTGATCTGAGGTATGGGTAGCCGTCACCCCTATGGGGCAGCTATCCGCCTATCCCCCATTGTATATATATAGGACCGGTGAAGTAGTACTACTCATTTGGTCTTTATTTGATATTCGCAGCAGTAGTAAGTGATTTTAGATGTCTGCAGCCTTATTATGTAGTAGTAATTTTGAGTTTTGCCTAATGTCGTTTTTTCTTTTTCTAGACTACTGTCAAACTTTCGTTCGCACCAGTAGTGTGGTGAATTTTGTAAATTCAAATCTCTAGATTAATAATAAAACATGCTGATTTTAGTAGCATCATAGCCATCTGTAATCACCGATCATGAAGATTAGGAGTAGCATCAGCATCTGTATGTCCTCAGTAACAAAAATAAGTAGAAAGACGCACAAGCATTCTGAAAATCCACAAGCCAAGTTTCCAAAATACACTATGCGAACATAAGTAGTAATTATTCAAACTTACATTGACCACCACAAACGACAGTGTGGTGCCTCCGTCATTTGAACGTGAATAACAAATAAATAAATTTTACACTGAAATGAGAGGAAATAGGGTTTGATATTTATTTATAGGCGCTAATAAGTGTTATGGTTAATTGATGATAAATACTACCACGTTGCTTATATATATATTGCTGAAAGAAAAACTGTGAAATACCTAATGTTAGACCTGATGGATGGGTACTTACAATTCTAAACATATAGAAGAGGTAAAATTGCTAATAAGTGAGTTGCTGAATGTTCTTATTCGAACTTCGTCGAATTTCTTTTAACTTGTTGGCATTTGCAGGATTCTTTGATAGAACCACATGAAAATGTTATGAAGAAGACGACTATCAGTCCTGTCAAGATCAGGAGGACATCGGTTCGGCTGTCTAGGTACTGCAGACAAGCCAACTGCTTCCCGTCACCTCTGTAAGACATAATCTGCTGCTCTTCTTTTTTCTATTTAATTGAAGCTCTATTACACTGTTATATAAGTTTTTTTTTATTATTTGATTATTTGATTTGAATGTCACAGAGCATATCGTAAAAAGACAATCAAATGGAGTAAATATAATACAAAACTGTTGTATGAGTGTTGTCTTGAGGAAATGAAATCTTTGGAAAAACTATCATATAAGGTGATAGCACAGAAACTCCACGGTAAAGGACTAACGTCTGATGAAAAGAATGTAAGAGAGAAGATACTTTCTGCAAAAAGACTTTACACTTTCTGGAAAGAGAAAGTGGAGGCAGTACCAGTTGCTAACAGGGACAATAAGTGGTGGGACAAAATACTAAAGGTTTTCTTTTTCTTTTAAATCTTTAGAAAAAACATCTAATATTTGTTTAATATAAATAAGAATAATTTTATTTATTTTACAGAAACGTAAAAGCACTCCTACATACAGAAACCTGAAAGATCGCCCACCAGAAAATCTAGAGTTCCTTGAAATTATGTTTGGGCCACGCGCAGGAAAGAATGTACCTCATGTGCCTCCTGTAGTGCAGTCTAGGCACCAGCCGGTATCAGCTCCAACAACTTTGCCTTCAGTAAGTATTGCCAGACCTATGCTTCATCACCTGATTTTTGTCTAATTTTGTAACCTCTGATGCATCAATTGTTTTTGTCTACTATTCAATATTTTATATCGTTGACTTTGGAATAACTGAGTTTGTAAATGACAAGGTCAACTTGTCTGAACCTAGCTCTTCAGACTGGCAGGAGCACACTGCAGCCGAGGGGAAAAAGTTAGTATTTTTTTTAATTTCTTTCCATTATTAACTTCATTATAAGCTCTTGTAATTTAAGTATTTCATGTTTTGATTTTCTCTTTATTTGGTTTGCTTTAATTTTTCCCTTTGAAGGGCGGGCCTGGTGCAAGCGGTAGAGTCTTCCCGTCTGTGACCGGAAGGTCCCGGGTTCGAGTCGCGGTCTCCTCGCATTGCACAGACGAGGGTAAGGCTTGCCACTGACACTCTTCCCCAGACCCCGCACAGAGTGGGAGCTCTCTGCACTGGGTACGCCCTTTAATTTTTCCCTTTCATTTTCTAGGTACTACTACAATAAGAAGACAAGGCAATCAAGTTGGGAGAAACCAGTTGAGTTGATGACACCTTTGGAGGTTAGTGTGCTGTTTGCTTATAGTCATGCAGCTTAGCCATATGATTTTGATCTGTTTAGGTAGCCCTATGCTTGTGCCTGATATCATCTTTCACTAAAAAGTTCAATTCCCAATGTGCTTTTGTGCACAAATTCATGCACACTCTTTGGCCTTTTTGCGTTATTTTGTGCTTTCTATGTATTTAGATTGATTCTTTAAATTCGGTTAAGCAGCACTTGCAAAGGACCAAGAAATCATTCTTGTTTCTTTTTGCTTGATTTGAGGGAAGTTCATTCTCTAATATAAGTAATGTACTTAATGTGTCCTTGCTGTATTAATTTGCATTTCAATGGGTTTTGTTAATTTAACAGAGGGCTGATGCCTCAACCGAATGGAAAGAATTTACTACACCTGAAGGACGAAAGTAAGTTTATATTGGAATTAAGTGCCAATTGAGATATTTTTATTTATATGTCAATACGGTAATGAATCCTCCATTTTCTTTCCATATTTTGACTGTTCTATAATTGAAGGTGCTATTTCAACAAAGTGACCAAGCAATCAAAATGGACTATTCCTGATGAGTTAAAGGTTTTCTTCTTGCTCTTCTTTTCTCCATCTATATTTCTTTAATCGAAAATTACATTATTGCTGCAATTATTTTCTCTCTCAGGTTGCACGTGAATTGGCAGAGAAGGCATCAAATCAACAACCTGAGCGAGAATCAGGAATAGCTGCTAGTGCTCTTGTCGGATCTGCTGCCTCTGAACCTTCTACTATACCTGCTAATCAGTCGTCATCTGCTGTTGGTATAATTGCTCCCAGCTCACATGATGGGTCATCAAACTCTGTTCCTCCTGGTGCTGCCCCGTCGCACAATGTGGAGAACACTTCCAGTTCAATTGTTGACATGCAAAATTGTGGTCCAAGTACTGCTGTTGTTCCTGTTGCAACAAGCACAGAAGTTCCATTAGTTGCAACAGATGCAGGGGCCAGCAGGTTTTCGCACATGTTTACCTTTTTTCATCCTGTAGTATATTCTACCTGACGTTCAATTGCCTGCTAATATGCTTATTTGTTGAACATTGCAGAAACAACAATGAAAATCCATCTCTGACCACAGGCTGACACAGAGGATGGTACATCTGCTGAAGATTTGGAGGTATGTTTGCTTTACGCTTGTTGTTTTGTTTCATAAGATTTGCAAGTGCTTCATAGTTGATGTATTTATACTCCTTTGCTAAATCTTGTCCAAGTCAGTGACCCCACATTTTAACAATTTGTCTCTGGTTGCCTTTTTGTTATAAACTTTGCAGTTTTTGCACCATTTCAATTTGTATGTGAATATCCTTGTCAACATCCTTGTGGAGCCTGTTTTTACATGCCTTTTAGCATTGCATTTGTTTTCCTTTGATGGATGATAGTATTTTGCTACCATTAATTGTAAAAATCTATTTTATGAAAAATGGAGCAACTAGACACACTCGGCCAGTGTTTTAAATAGCAGACTATAGCGGTTTAGCCATTTGCCGCTACAAAACTGATGTACTAAATAGCGGGCTATTGCGGCCCTGTAGCAGTAAATAGTGGCGCTATAGCGGCTGAGCAAACCTCTCTGCTAAATGCTATAGCCCGCGATTTAAAACACTGTACTTGGCACATAATGTATATTTCCCCCCTTCTGACATTGTGATCTACAATTATTGTGGAACACTTATCTGGATTTTGGATGCTTGGATATGGTCAGTGAAGTTTTGGCAATGACAAAGATATTTGTAACAATGGAATAGAGCTGAACAGATTGTAGTGGTTCTTGTTAGGAGAAGAATTATATGTAACATGGGAGGTCCATCAGAGATAGGTATGTGTTACTAGATTTTTTTTCTTCCCTGAAACAAATGCATTGCCATGGCCCTTTTTGTCGATAGGAGCAAGACACAACCTACGTAATCCTAATAAATTGTGTACTCGGTCATAGCTTAGTCAGGATTTCTGATAAAACTAGATTCATCGTGGAACTGAACTTCTTGATAAATCGATGTCTCATGATGACTGATGACTGAACTTGTGCCCCTTGCCCCAGTCCTTTTCTATTACCTTGTGAACCGTGACTAGAGATGTGCAACACTGATAAACTTAATATAGATGTTTTTTGGACACCAGGGTTTAGTAGATTTCTTACGGATACAGTCCAGTTGCATCTTTTTTGGTACTCATTCATGTTTCTTCTTAGTTGGCATTTAGGTCTTGTTCGGCTGGTATTAAAGCCGGCTGAAGCTGTTTTGTTGTGAGAGAAAAATACTGTAGATTCTAGCGGATAAGCCGGTTGATAAGTTCAAGCGAAGAAAGCGAATTACGAGTGTTTAGAGGGTACTAGAGACGCTATAGTGTGAAGTACCGTTACTCAGTATATGGAAGGAACTACCTAAGAAGTTACTTCAGCTTCCTTTTCTTGGCAGAAATTACTGGTAACTAGGTATCTTACTGAAGTTAGATATTCTCTCCATCTTTTTATTTCAAAAAGAAAAATCATGGATACTTGAAAGAGAGGGGGAGGGGACATCTATAGTCTCAGCTATATAGTTTCTACTTTGATGGAAATTAGAACGATTTTAACTGGACAGTCCTTTTTCTGTGGATGAAACCATATTTTCGCACTTATATTATCTCTTTTAATAGTGGCTAGTGGACTTAACTGCTTAGTTTTCCCTCTCTGTAACTGAATGTTGACGCCGCTTCAACATGCTACTCTATAGGAGGCCAAAAAGACCATGCCAGTTGCAGGGAAGATTAATGTCACTCCACTGGAGGAGAAAACAAGTGAAGAAGAACCTGCAGTCTACGCCACTATGATGATGGTGAGATGGCTTGAAAGAAGCAAATTATAAATTGGATGTTTGCTCATGATTTGGCAACCTCATTTATATTTTTGATTTGTTGGAAGCAAAAAATGCGTTCAAGTCCCTGCTCGAGTCAGTAAATGTTGAGTCTCATTGGACATGGGATCAGGTATGGAACTCGTCTCTACTTAACATCAACCGATGAAATGTGTAACACTGTTATAACATTTTCACACTATGAGAGTCATTATAAATGACAAAAGATATGTCACTGATTGTTTCAGCTTGTTTCAGCTTATTCTCCTCACAGAACACTATTGAATCATTCAGAACCATCCAAAATGTACTATTCAATGCACCAGCCGAACGCGCTCATGGTGCTTTGAAAACTCATCTCATCGCAAGCTAACATCCTCTTTCTGTACCTGCAGTTAGGAAGTAGCTTTTGCTTTACCTAGGAAGATGTGTCACTGAGTTCTTTCTTTGCCACAAGTCCAGAACGCACACAGCATCGAGTGCTTCTGCACTGTCAGACGAGGCCTCCGCTGCTCCTGCAAGCTACCTGACACGCTGGGGATTTGGACACTGGATGCTGAGATGGACGCTATGGCTACTAGTCAGCGTGTAGCGTTGGGCACGCCCTAAGCTCCAAGCAGTTACTCTAGCCATTTTTACATTAGAAGGCTTCAACTTTCGGTATATGTGCACCTTTATGTACTTTTTTTTTTATCTCACACCTTTATGTACTTGCTTACGGTACTTCGTTCCCAAATTATAGAACGTACAGTAATTAACATGCATGGATCCTGATTCTCGACCATATCTGCCGACAAAAAAAAAGAATGTAGTCCTATCATATTGTAGTACATGATCGATCGAATACAGTAACGTTTCTTCGACGTACGTACTTGTCCAAACAGTAACCATACATATTGTAGTACACGATCCTTGTGCTTGAGCAGCTTTAACCGGCCAGCAGTCGCCAATCAAACCTGCTTAATTACACGCCATTGCCTGGCCAAGCAGGAGCAGGAGGTGCAAATTATCTGTGATGTGCATGTGCAGAGAAAGGCCCAGCTCGCTGGGTGTATCGAAATCCAATGGTCGGCAGTCTGCAGAGCGGTGCAAAATAAACGTCAAAACCCAGCGCGCTCACGCGCCGGTGCCTCCCTGCGTCGAAGCAGAGCTGCCGGGCAGTGCAAGGATGGTGCCATGTGGACCGCGTCACGGGTAACTAGACAGTCGAATCAAAAGCACACCACCTCGTGCATGTTCTCGCCGGGAGCATGGCGTAGTGGTTCCTAATTCCGTCCTCCCGTCATGTGGTGCGTACTAGCACTAATAAGCTAGTACAGTGATCAACAAGTTGGCGAGCAATGCACGTAACATAATGCGATTGAGACGGCCCCTGCATAAGCACGAGGAGCCCGATACCAGGTGCAGCTTTTGCCTTGCATGCATTGGTGACGGCGTCGACCCGACGAGATGGATCGGGCCAGCAGTCCGGCCGGCCGGCCGGCGACCAGGCAGCAGGCGCAGGACGTACGTTGGAGATTCTCTCCAAGTGGCTGAGCTGCCACGCACGTACGCACCCGCAGCAAGCTGATGGCCCGGGCGTGCACCGCTAATAATGCGCGCGGGCGCGGCGCGCCGGCCGGCCGGGCCGGGCCGGGCCGCCGCGCATGGGAAGGGGCGCCCCGATGGCGTGGGCGTGGCAGCCCGGACACCGGAGCAGGCGCGGTGCCGTACGCGCCGGGCGTCGGTCGATGGAGACGCTTGCAGTTGCAGAGGCAGCCGTAGGGCTCCCTCCCTACACCCTACTGCGTGCTCGCTCAGCCGCTCGCGTGCCATGCATGGCGCACCGGCACCGCTCGCGCCCGGTCCCCACCTCACCCGGGCTGCCACCGCCCACCAGTGTACACCGTGCGTATGGCCCGGCCGGCGCCCTGGGGCGCACGTACGTTCCGGCAGTGTAAAGGGTACTAGTACTACTGGCACGAGGCAGGCAGGTTCTACAACGCTTGGCCCCTGACAACGATGGTGTGCGCCGTGAACGGTAGCATCGCCATCACCGGAGAATCTACCAATAAGGATCAACTTTATTATACGAGAAGAATTTGCTCAAATCCTTACGGAGTTTTAGTAGGTAAAGCCCAATCTAATTCTGATTCTATATGAAATCTGATTTTGTGAGAGAAGTGATTCTATGGCTAAAAGTGATTTTCTTAGATTATTTAGCATAAACTCTTAAAAGTCGTGATGGAGAATCACTTTCAAAAATCAGGAGAAGCTATTTTTTTTTAGCTCTCAGCATTTTAGTTCATTTCAGAGAACCACTTCACGGAATCAGCATAAAACCACTTCTCTCCGAAAAACTGTTTGATAGAGCTCCTGCTGGATTCAACAGACAATCAGCTTTGGGAGCTCTGCCAAACAGGACCTTATTGAATGGATCCCAATTCGCCCCTTAGTTGACAGGGATTCTACCTTTTTATATAATGGAAAATAGTCCATACACACCCAATGTTTAAACTTATTACAAGTTCTAAACTAGAGACTAAGAGGGTACACAAAAGACCATTCATTATATCCAAAAAAAACTATATGACATTTATTTCAAGTAATTTGCACGCCTCGCGAATCTGATCTTTGCAATCATTCGAGCGATGTAATTGAGCCTAGAGCCGAAGCTAGTGTATCCCCCTAAAGACAACCCACAAAAATGTTTCTAGGTGACCATTGTCAAAAATGATTTTGTTCCTTGTCGTCAAATTGCCCAACAAAGAGAAGCACCACCAGCCAATATAGGTAATTATGTTTGTTGCCTCCCATTTTAGACCAACTATGGAACAAATGTAAACTACTTGCTTGCCACAGAAAATGGACATAACGACACTCAAAGAATAAATATTCCCCATCTTCAAGTTCTCCATCTGATTCCGATGTTTTTAATGTGTTTATTACAAACTTGCACTCCCTCAATTTCGAAATATAAAGGGTTTTGGTTTTATCCTAAGTGCAGTTCTTTGAATTTGACTAAGTCTATAAAAAAGTAATAACATTTACAATATCAAAACAGTTCCATTAATTTCATCATTGAATATATTTTTATAGTACATTTGTTTAATGTTAGAAATATTTTGCAATTTACTTAAATGTGCCCAAACTAACACCGAACAAATCTAAAACAGAGCAAGGGATGAGTGGCCTAATGAGTAAGCAAACACCTTTTATTTTTTTGAGCAACGAGTAAGCAAACACCTTACCAGGCCTAAATTAGAGCAACCAACCTCACAGACCCGGCCCAACAACCGTTTCCATGGCGCGGAGAAGTAACGGAGAGGCCTTTTGGGCCCTGACGAAAGGACTGAAGGAGGCCAGGCCACGTACGGCGTACGCAGCTAGAAGCCGGCGGGCAGCAGGATAGGCTGCCTATTTCATCGTCTCCCTCGGCAAAGCTTCAGCTTCCCTTTCGCCGAACCCAATGGCAGCCATGGCCGCTCCCTCCGCCGCCCTCTCTGTCTCTGGTGAGTGCCCCCAGTCTCAGCAGCTCATATCTTGCTCAGATTGCATACGCGTGGAGGCATATTTGGTCATCTCCACTGCCCACAGTCTAAGGAATCACTAAATCGCTCTCTGCTAAGGATCTAGTGGTTCAAGTAGCTATCTTGCTAGTTCTGTGTTGTATTTTATCGGCAGTCCTCACTGGTGAGGAACAGATGCGCAGCAAAAAAGTATTGTGAAGGGGGGAGGGAGTCAGGGAGGGAAAGGGGTGGGGGGATTTTTTTTCGTGGTCTGTTAAGAAATTAAGTGCAATTGATTGAAGCGTGTGCTACTCGGGCCTGTTTGGATACAAGGCTAATTGCTAGCTAGCTAAAAGTTAGCCAAAATTAGCTCTAGTGTATCCAAATAGGAGGGCTAATAAGTGGACTATTTTTTTAGTCAAGTATTTAACTAGTTGTTAGCCAACTTGCTAGCCAACCTAATTTGAGCTAATTTTTATCCCCAACTAGTATCTACTAGTCATGTGTATCCAAACAGGCCCTAAAGTGCCAAAATATGTTATATATAGAAGGTTAGCGAATCGCTATTTGTTTTTGGGGAACTTTCCAGAAAACTATCAGTGTAAGTAATATGAAGTGATAATTTGACCCATTCTGAACGAAATAATTCAAGATGTTGTGTTTGTTTGCTTAGCGACAAGGTGGAGCTTGTTGCTAGATATTGGTTTGTGAGTTGTATTGAATCCGTGGTGCATTTGTTGCATGCTCTTATTGTCTTTAACTTTTCATTCCTTTTGTTGTGTTTTGTCCAAGGTACGGCGCATACAAATACATTCGTCTGCAGGAACAACAAGCTAAAGTCAAACAGAAATCGTTTACATCTTGCAGTTCCTTCAAGTTCTGAGAGTACAAATTATTGTAGAAAGTTAACCATCTGCAAAGCACAGAGGTTGTGTTTTTAATCCATGGCATTTTTCTCTTCATATATGCTTGTAGACAGAATGTAGGCACAGGCACAGAGGCGACAGAGTTACCCTTAATTTCCGTCTTTAGATACAACACTTTGTGTTACAGTGTTACAGAGTGATGCACAAGAGTTCCCAATCCAGTTATCTTTTTTTTAGCTGGAATTAAGCCTGGTCTGTTTAGAATTGATGGCTTTAAGTGTTCATTTCCATCTACTCGCACAACAATCGAACATTATTTGATCTGGCAAGAGTGCACAGTGCCCAGTTCAGTTGTCTTTTAAGCTGAAACTACATGTGAGTTGATTTCAAGTGTGACTATCAATGCTCAATTTTTATTCTAGTCACATTTCAATTGAACACCAACTAGCAATTGAAGTTTCATTCTAATTGAACAGTTCATGTCAGGCTAAAATGTAAGCAATCTTGAAGATAGCTAGCTTGGATCATGGTATAACATTAGAACATCTTGAATTGGTTCGACATTCGCTTTCAACTAGGTCTGATTAATTACTTTGTAACATTTTGGCAGAAGTATTGAAAGCATCTTCCTGTATGACCTTTTCCCTCCTTTTCACTTTGTCTTTAGATCAGGTCCATCCAAATCCACATATAGTGTGCAATACATTTTCAGCTTCATGCTTATACTATTTGTGGAACTATCCTGTTATACAGTGAAGATTCTAAAGGTGGGGGAGGATTTTTGGCTGGGTTTCTTATAGGGGGAGCAATCTTTGGAACACTTGGATATGTCTTTGCTCCTCAGGTATTACCCAATCTTCAAGTACTTTTCACTGGTGCATGTACAGAAAATCCCTGTAAAAGATGCCTGTAGAATCACCATATTTGCTTAGCAATGCTCGAAGTAGCCAACAGAAACCTATAATGCAATGTCTTCCTGAAGGCAGAAAGAAAGTTTCTCAATTTCTGATCTCGACAAACTCAAATATATTCTTCTAATTTGCCATGGCAGATTTCTAACTAAAATATTGTGCATATGAGCTACTTACTAATAGTTGATAACTGACGAAAGAAATATCTGTGTTGGTCTACACTAATCTTGCTCTAGATGCTATTTTTTCCAGATTTTCTTGTCATATAACTACTAATTTGAAAAGTGGTTGCTAACTGCTCAACATACTTGAGCAGATCAGCAGAACATTGGATTCTTTGTTGGATGAAAATGGACAAGATAGCGAATCTGATGAAACTGGCCTCCAGAGGGTGCCAAGACGGCAGGGTCAATATTATGATGAAGGTTTAGAGGTATGGACCCAAATGTACTTACTTTTTTTTGTTTGACAGGTAAGTTTGATAGCTAATATGCTGAGTGCATCCAGAAAACTCGTCAAACTCTGGGCGACAAGATAAGCCAACTGAACTTGGCGATTGACAAAGCTGCCTCGCGGTTGAAACGCGTCACTGGCAATGGGGAAAATGAGGCTCTGAAAGACAAAACAGAAGTAGAACCATCCTAAGAACTTGTACCTTTTCAGTTTTCTATTATCTGAACTTCTATTTATGTAATTCAACTTCCTGAACACATAGTATTTGAGTTATGATTTTTGCTCGCGAGTCTCAACTCTACACACTAATTTACAAGTTACCCATTTGATTAAAAAACAGCTGCTCAGTAAATTCTGCTGTTCTGCTGTAAATATTTTCGTGTGGAATTCTGTTAGAAATCAAATCGATTTAAAGGGATGCATGTATCTTTTAAAACTTTTGATGTCAACTAATTGGATACTCATTCAAATGAACTTGCAGATTGGGATTTCCTCATTGAGCGATAATGAGCATGTGGTGGAAGATTTGAACGAACATGGTTTTGTGCAAGGTGAAAGTGCTACATGATCATCATTCAGGAAAAGAAAGTGCAGCAATAGTGTTGCAGGTTCATGAGGTGTGACAGAATGCACCGTTAGAATTTTCAAAATTTGCCGATTTTCAGACCAAGAAGTGTTAAGATAAGGCATGGATTTTTTTTTTTACTTAAATCCAGGGAAAAAGTCTGCATGCAAACTGGAGAGATGAAGCTGGATGGTATGTTTAACCAACTGTAGGAAGGAAACGAATCGCATTAGCAACTAGTATCTTTTTCTACTAGTGCGATTTTCTTTAAAATTTTTAGCCGTCGTGTTGAAGTAGTAGTTCTGTAATAAGCCGAGGAATCAAAGGACTTGTATTGATTAGCTTGATGCAGTCAATGTACTTTCTATTTGTTTGCTGACGCTAGACGCTTCGTGATTCCGGATGTCTGTCGCCTTGCAGCTTCGTGTTGTGTCTTGTGTGGTGCCCTATTTAGCCCGTAATGAGTTTCTGGGTGCAGAGTCAGGAGGGTGCTGAGATTAGAGAATACTACTGAAACTCCTACTGAAAAATTGTCAAATTGTTCTTGTAACGGCCCCGTTCGGCTTACCCCATATCCGGCTTGTTCGGCTTCTTTTTTCAGCTGGAACAGTGTTTTTCTTTGACAACATTTTAGCCAGAATAGTGTTTTTCAGCCAATTTCACGGTGAGCTCTACTCTACTGGGCATCAAATAACAGTTTCGTTTACATCATCAATTCAGCATGCGTATCGAAACTGACTTGTTAGTTTTTCCATGAAATGAAATATCCAGCTACCATCGAGGTTCCTGAAAACTTAAGACAAACTAGCAAAAATGCCTGTGGGTTACAATGGAACGCATGGTTTATTGTATGATTCTCGGACATCACTATCTATGTTTATCGAATTTATTAATTGGGCTTAATCCAACCTTAAGTGAAACAAATAAATTTTAAGACCTGCATGTTTGGTTGGTGGAGATGCACAAAGAAGAGATGCGAGTCTGTCCACTCAAATCACGGAAACTATACGTATTGCCCAGCTGCTGAACAATTCCTTCGTAATCAGGAGAACAAATGATTCAAGCTTGTGTGGTTATTCGTTTCCTATAAATCAAAGGAATCAGTATGCGTAAACGTTATCAAGAGAGAAAGATAGTAGAAAACCGGTAAAAATGTATAAACAAACTAATTTAGTCATGCACCAAAATATTTGAATTTTAATTATTTGGTACCTGTATTTTTTTTTGTTTTTAATTAAAAATGATGTATATGTGCAAGCGAAAAGATACGCTAAGATAAACCTGTAATATAGAGAAAAAGCATTATTGTTGCCTGAAGCACAACAGATCTGCAATCTGCTCACAAAAATCAAACATTAAATCTTTTTGGAAATGTTTTTGTATTGAAAACTGATTTGTATTGTCATCTTAAGTAATTATGAAATTAGTAGTAATTTTTTTGTAAAAACAAAATACTTATAACATTATTTTAAAGTAGTTTTTAATCTGGTGAGGGTCTATTTGTAGTTCACTATAGATGACAGGGTAGCTGGCTAGTTCTATTAGACTCAGAAAATAGCTTAGTACGTGCGTATAGAATAAAGGTAGGGGCGAGATTGAAAAATAGGTAAGCACTATGTTGCGCACCTAGTCCATGAGCCGTGGACCAGCGGCGGGACGAGGGTGTGGTCCACCACGGACCGTGTCCACCGCGAAGGGTTATGGGTTCTTTTAATCGTGGCCATAGATCTTAGAATGGACGGATAAGGATGTCTTTATTTATATCGGTATTTAGTTGGTATATCTTAATTTATTTTTCTAAAGGAAAACAAACTTATTTAGGCGTGACGTAAACGTGATGTCATCAAGCTAACCAGGAGCATTAGAGCAAGGCACACACGGGGCTGCTTGCTTCGCTTGCTCTCGCGTTGTCGCTGCACGCGTGCAATGGGCGGGGGCGTGCGCCTGCGCGTGCCTAGGAGTGAGCTGGATTTCTTGCACGAAGAGAGGCGGACGGGCCCAACACGAATATGGGAAGGAAGAAAAAGATACGAAACAAGAAAAAGATACGGATACGTCGGACAGAGTTGACAAAAAAAAAACTCTGTGGTAAGAAATTTTGTCTCTTTATTATTAGGTATAGATATAGAATAGGAGGTTACTTGAGTCACGAAAGGTGTGCCGCCATGACACCACGAAGTGAAATTGAAATAAAAATATACAGCTATTATATATAAATACCGTTTGTAAGTTACATGAATGTTAAACAATTCAAGGTGCGCTGGGCTTCTAGACTTCATAGTTGGCAGCCGGCCCCAAAACTGTCGGAAATCTATGCAACCACACCAGCCTGTTGATGACTATATTAATTATTGTAAATAAATATATCTGATTAAATCGAGGCAACCAGGGCCTTTTTATGTGGGAAAATTTGAAGACTGCCAGCCTCTCTTTCCTCTTGTCTCCGCCATTCGGAGGCCTGTTTGTCCTTCTCTTACACCCTGTGCTAAAACGCCGGGCATTCGTTTCCAATCAATGGCAACTCGCAAAACCCATGCCATTAATTATTCGATGAGAAATAAATCAAATAATTATGAAAGAGACAGCAAAAAAAAACACACATCATCACGAAGACAACCAAAAAAAATCAGCACTCCATGATGTTTCCGATCACGGCCACCAGAGGCGCAGCTCCAGGTCGACGTCATTGTCTTCCTCCTCCTCGTCATCATCATCACTCACGTGGCAACGGTCGTGCGCGGGCGCCAGCGCCACCGGCCCGGAGAGCAGCACGTCGCCGCTGGGAATGAGGACCGCGCCGGCGGCATTGGAGTTCAGTATCGGGTACAGCACCGCGTACTTCGCCGCGGCCGTGGTGGCGTGGGGCGTCTCGTCCGTGGCCAGCGACGTCGCGGCGCCTCCGAGCTGCAGCTGCGCCGCGGCGCTGCCGCCATGGTGGCCGCCGCGCATCCTGGCGCGGTCCCGGCGGTGCACGTTCATGTGCCCACCCAGTGCCTGCGCGGACTTGAACTCGCGGCGGCAGAACGCGCACGTATACGAGCGCGGCGGCCACGCCCCGCCGAGCGCGTCGTCGTCCTCCGCGACGTACTCGGGCACGTGGCGACTGATAGCTCCCGCCGTCGCTGGCCAGCCCCACATCACGGCGGGCTTCAGCCGGTGCTGCAGCAGCTGTTGCTGCTTCAGGAACTGGTGCAACGTGGTGTGCTTTACGTGTGCATGCTCTGTGCTGCTGGTAGGCGCCATTGATGGAGCTAGCTCTCGTGCTTTCTTCAGTTCACACGGCGACGAGACATGCGGGCGGTTTCGTTGCCGGGTATTTATACTACTAGCACAGGGTGGCTGGAGTGAACAAGAGACAACAAGAGGAGGAGAGCTTTGGTTGTGTCACCGTGTTATGTGCTTTTGTTCCTGTCTGCATAGGTGAGACACGCAGAAGGCTGTGCACAATTGCCATGGGTTGTATCACCTGTGGATTCTGGGGGCTCAGCCGTTGGAAGTTGGAATAGCTAGGGTAGGAGCTCCAGCCACAGCTGTGGTGCACTGCCTTCTTCGGTTTGGTTGCAGTACGCTTTTTGCATCTGTGTTGGGATCAATGAGGTCTAGAATCTGGGTGAAAATGAAGTACCATGTTTCATTTTGTTCTGGAATCACCAGTATTAGCAGCTGTTCTTGCATGGTGCCCTATGTTTTTGTTACTATTCCGTACGGCTAATCAGCAGAGACAAGAATTTCTGCAATAACTATGTAACCGGACTATGATAGATCAACTATAGTATGATAGTGTATTTGGGTGAAAACTCGGTCATCGTCGGCCGATCAACGAGATCGCCGAACGCCGCCGCCGCCGTCGCCCTCGGGCACGGTCAGGTTTCTAGCTCCCGTCTAGTCCTTCACGGCTCCTGTGTTTGCTTACAAAAGGGGGCCACAATGGGCTGCCTTCGTATCTGGGCCACGCAGGGTCCATTTAGTTGATCCAGTTTGGCCAAAAGGTTCGACTACTGGGCTTCTTCGTACGTTTGGCTCCTGGGTTCCTTCCCGCCAGCTCTCCTTCAGAGATTGCTTCCCCTTCTTTGCCTTCATCAGGTTCAGTGATCTCGCCATCAGCGGTGGTCGTCGCCGTGGCGTCGGTGACATCCCTTCCTCCTTTAGAACCAGCTTGACCCCAAGCTGGTGCATGGGGAAACTGTTGTTGTAGAGGTTCTTCATCTTCCCAGGTGGAGAGAGGGTCAGGGAGGTAGGACCAGCGCACCAAAACTTGAGGGGTCATAATATCATTTTGCTGACGAAGCCGACGGTCTAAGATTTCTTGAGGCACCTGCAACTGATTAGAAATGTCAGGTAGCTCTTGACTTACCATAGCAGCAGGTGGAATGGCCTTCTTTAGTTGGGATACATGGAACACCGGATGTATAAGACAATCTGGAGGCAGCTGCAGACGATAAGCTGATTGACCAATCTTTTCAGTTATCAGAAATGGCCCAATCTTTTCAGGTTCAGTGATCTCGCCATCAGCAGTGGTCGTCGCCGCGCCGTCGGTGACAAACTACAAGTCTACAAGGGTGAGAACTGAGAATTATACATCCTCTGCAAAGGCTACCTTTTGTTATAATGCTACTCCTAAATCACACCTTTAACAAGCAGCTCGTTTAATATGTAACACCTTTAAAATTTCAGGTTAGCATTCACTAACAATCTGAAAAGGAATTGATTTGCTCCTTTTTACTTAATCTGGTTCCTTGAGTCATGCTCTTTCTGAATAGCATCTTTTGATTATGTTCAGGGACTCTCGTTTGCTGACGGACTGTCCAGTTTAATTTATTTATTTTCCTCATACAAAGTAAAATAAATAAAAGAGAAAAGGTTTCTCTGTGCCTTCTGTGGTAGACGCATGCATGTAACCGGGAAGTTAAAATGCATAGGAATAAACAGCTGATACCAGAGCATCCGGTAGTCCGGCATAATGCTGCCTACATTCAGAACCAGGGCAGCAGCTTCAGAATATCAGTATTAATTTGCAGATAAGTAGAAAGGAACACTTGTACAATAGTACTATAGTGACGAAGATAACGATGACCTCCTGTCCTGCAAACATGTACTTGCAAGAAAAAGATCCAAGACAAGTTAGTAGTAAATACTAAATTAACAGTCTGATAGTACACTTAAACTAGGACTTTTTTGAGCTGCCATTGGACTGAAAGTTTCAGACAAGCCGAGTGAATCTTTCCTGAGTAATCAAACTAAGCTAACATAACAATCACAGGCAGAACCGTGTCTGTTCTTAAAATAATTTATCCAGCAAGCTGTACATAGTGTCCTGTACAGCTATATATTGATAGATCTTTGGTTACTTCGCCTGCAGCATGTCCTCGCAAGAACTCCCTCAGACGTATGTTTCAGCTTGTTCCAACGGAGTTGCATTCAACTTTACATGTCTGTTTCCATGTCCTGGAACAGAGATAACATATATAGCATATATAAATACATGTGCATCTAATATACATACGGTATGCAGGTTGCGTCGTGGTCCTTAGTTAACTAAGGTTACGTTGTCGATGAGGTCAAAATATCTCTGTCGAGCGAAGAGAGAGTCCAACAGTTAGTGCCTGTGCCTTCTTGTCGTCCTCGTCTCTAGCTGTAAAGTCTTATTTGTATTTTGGGGGCCGGCATATGCTGCGAAACTATGCCGCTTTAGATCCCAATTTTTTTAGCAGAAAACGAGGTTTTTTTTTATTACTATACGAGTATGTATCAACTGACAGTATTTTGACATTGATACATGCTGCATGATGTATGTAAATGCGTCAGGGCACGTACAACGGGCTTCCAAGTGCCGTCTGTATGATGTAATTTTTGCAAAATACTTCCTTGCGAACTGCATTCAAAGAAGAGAAAGATGCAAGCCGTCGTCTGGTGAAACGACGGCATCGGCTCGTGCTCCCACGCCAAACCGACGCCTTCGCCGCGCGTTGTATGAATCGTCGACTCCGAGCGCCAAATTCTCAGGCTTGAGTGCGGTAGATGGTGGGTTGCAGATGAGCGAGTCGAGCGGCATCCCTGCGCGGCGGAATTAAGCTGTCCACGAACTGCCGCACGCTGTCGAGGGAGGCAAAGGTCCAGGCGCGTGATGGTGTAGCTCTTTCTAATGAGCGACGCCACCTGCAGCTTCTGGTCATCACTGCTGTTCATGGCGAAGTGACTATTCGGAGGCGGTGAGTGGCCGCGAGCTCGTCGGCGGTACTTGTATGCAGGCCGAGGAGCGAGAAATCACCGGCTTCAAGGCCGGTGCAGGGAGCTCGCCGCATAGCTCATCGCCCAAGCAAGGCCGAGCATTGGAATTTTGTCTCACCATGATAGAGGAGACGCCAGAGAGAATACAAAAGAGATAGGAAGAGAAAAAAAAACGAAGATAAGAACCACACGGTCACGAGTGAGCAGAGGTAGAGGATAGGAAGATATAGAGCAATTGTTTTTTGTCATTGTTTTTTCTTTACTTCCCATCTATTTTTAATATATTTCTAATTTGTTTATGCTTGATCTTTTGTAGCAACGGTTGTCTTATTTATGCTTAATCTTTTTTTTATCAACAAGCAACACAATGGTATATATGAATCATATTTAGGCTTGATCATGACTACATGCAGGCATTAAGTAATTAACAGACAACTAAACACACAACCCACTGTACACGCTGTCTGTTTAGCTGTTTGTATGTAGTACGACGTCATCGTACAGACAGCAAGCCGTCTGTGGGTTGTACATGCCCTGAGTAGTTAGGTTAGCAACACTTGATCCGAGGGAAAAAGACAGTTTCGGAGATATTTATAAGAAAGGACACACTAATCACACAAACAGTAGTGGACAGAGTCAAGTAGAAACATTATTAGTGGCGTGCCTATTGGTGTGCTGTGCAAAACCTGGTGGCCAGCTATTCAGCTGCGTCCATTGGTTAACAATGGAATTCTATTCCAGAAAGAGCTACTCTATTTTTGCTTTTGAGGTGAATGGATATTAAGCATTTTGAAGAACTATCCGTGTCAGTTATTAAAAGTAACTAATAATTTTTGCCCGCTTTCTGCATGTTAGGTGGAATTAAAGCTAGGGCAAAATTTGTCACTGTTTAGCCAAAAGAACTACTATACTCCCTCCATACCTACAAAGGAAGTCGTCCTGGCTCACACCACCGATTTCGCAAAGCTTGTCGTCTTGGCCGCGCGGTCGTGGTTATGGACGCGTTTGCCCCTGCATTAATCACGGAGTCCGTCGTTCCGCTCATGTTTATCGTTCCGCGAGCGTGCACAACGGCAGTAATCGTGGCCGCTTCGTTTCACTCGACGCCCGTTCGCACGCCTCCCTTAAACGCCGCGCCCCTTCATCTACCACAGCCTCGCCGCGCGCCTTCATCTACAACATCGTCTCGCCGCTCTCCGTCGAGGACTCCATCGAGCCATGGACGACGTCGAGGCGCTGCTCTCCGTCAAGGACTCCGTCGAACGTGCCACGCGAACGTTTCACAGCGAAGAACAAAAATTTGGAAACGAACTGCGCGCGCTTCAAAAAATTTTGGCAATGAACGCATGCAGCGCGCGCCATGCAGCAGCAGCACTCCACAGCGAGCAGCGCGCGAGCCAACAATGCCATGCAAAAAAGATTCGGCAGCAGCAGCCACAGGCAAAAAAGTTCAAGTCCGCGGGGTTTTGAACACAGCACCACCGGACTCGGGACTAGCTGCGCTAGCCAGTAAAACTCAGTAACTTTCTTCTATGGAATGCAGCCACAGTCGTATTTATTAGAGATAAATAGGGAAAACTCTACTATAACTCTACCCTAATTAATCACTCCTTGATAAACACAATCATATCCTAAATGACTTTCTTTCAGTTACGGAGGAAGTATGTAAGCCGGGCATCTTCTCCGGGTTTTCATTGCACCAAGTCCCCAGGCATATGCCAGAGCTGAACTTAGGTAATCTCACCGAAATGTCATCATGCACGTCATAAATAAGCAGACGTTCGATGAGATTGAGAATCCACAGGTAGCATACACATCTTGGATCAATTTGTCCGTACGGCACGAACATCCCAAAGTATCCGCCGCCAGCCGGCCAAGGTGCCATAAACCGACCGGTATCCCAGTTCTTAGTTATTATTATATACATATAGACATATAGTACTAAATAAATACGGTAAAAGACAGAAAAATCATGAAGGGTCCAGGCTGCCTTAGCTTAGAACAGAGGTAATCTCCGATCAAAAAAAAAAAAAGAACAGAGGTAATCTATCAGAATGACATGAAGCCAATAATGTGTTTTTTTTCGAGGTAGAAGCCCATAATGTACAGGCCCAATAACTTAATAACTGGTCTGGATGGGAACTGGGCTTACTACGGCCAGATAATTCTAGCACAGCTGGGCCAGGCTTGTGAGGACGCCACATGTTGCGCTCTCTGGTCCAAAGGGATGATGGAGGAGAGGCAGCATTTTTACGCGCCAACCATCATTTCGCTGTGCCGGTGCTGAGGCAGTTTTAACGAGCGCGCACAGGCACGGCTGCTCGTCGTCCTCTACCACCGCGTCGACGGCCAAGGGCCAATGGAGTGCGCGGAACATGGCGAGGCGTGGGGGGGTTGTTGTGGAACGACGCAGCATGCACGCACATGTGCCCCCGCCTCGGCGGTCGCGCCGGCTGCACGGCGCAACGTGCGACGGGCAGCGCCCGGCCCGGCGGCGCACCCCGCCCGCCCCCCCCCCCCCTCTCGATCTCCATGATGCTGCGTGGACACTCCAGGCGCATGCGTGCGTCTGTGGTGGCCCCGCGCGTTTAGGTCGTAGCTAGGGGCGCTCGAATATCTCGAGAGAGCCGCGCCCGGCCGGCAGCCGCGGATGCGCGCGCGGAGCTAGCTGGGAGGTGGTCCGGAGATGGGACGCGCGCGCGCACATGACCGCATGCACAAACGCCATGCCATCACGTGCGTACATGGTGGAGGACGATCGATCTGTGGCTCATCACTACTCCACTGCTAGCTTGAGGTCAATTGTAGCTGGCTGCCGGCAGGACGGCCAGCCCAGCCGGTTCATCACACGCACAGGCAGTGGCCGCCAGGTCCTGATCGACTGGTAGCCGTTGGCTCACAGGATCACCGGCTCAGGCGAGTGAATCACTCATTAGTCTTGTTGAGTTGAGCACCCGTTAGTGTTGTCGAGCACCCACTATCGTGCCGACCACGAACGAGCGTTGTCTGTTCCCACACACTATGGCTGGAGCTAGAAGAAGAAGGGAGAACAGAGCATGCACACACAATGCAAAACACCAGCGTTGGCCAAAGCCTTATTTGTGAGATGGCAAATCTGAACTCTCTTTACTGAGTTGCCGTGGTAGTCTATTTATACAACTCTATCCATCTAATCCTAGTACAGCTCACATGCTGTAACAGTAACTAGATAACATACATGGCTGACTCTGCGCCGACCACTGCATGTGCCACAGTGCTGCAGGTGAGCCGTGCGGCGTCTGCACCTGCAGCGGCTACAGTATCACAGCAGGGGGCTTTTCGGCGCCACCTTCCCTTGCTGTGTTCACACAAGGTAACAGTAGATTATCTAACAATCTTCCCCTAATCCTACTGTTAACCCTTGTACCCCCTCCATGCCGATCATTTCCTTCAGCTCCGTGAGTCGAAGACGTCCGAGCGGCTTAGTGAGGACGTCCGCGAGTTGCCGACCAGTTTCGACAAACTCGATGACGATCTGCCCTCCATTGACACAGTCCCTGAGAAAGTGGAACTTCACGTCGATGTGTTTACTCCGGTCGTGCAGAACCGGATTCTTCGCGAGGGCGATGGCGGGCTGGTTGTCCACCATCAGTGCTGGTGGGTGAGCTTCCACGCCGGTCAGCTCGCCCAGCAGCTGGCGTAGCCACACAACTTGGCACGCCGCTGTGGCCGCCGCTACGTACTCTGCCTCGCACGTAGATAGCGCCGCCACCTTCTGTTTCAGCGACAACCATAAAATTAGGGCCGACCCGAGGAAGACGAGCACGCCAGAGGTGCTCCGTCGTCCGTCGATGTCCCCCGCCATGTCTGCATCGTTGAACATACTCTCGCCGGTCTTTGGAAAGATGATCCTATGATCCACCGTCTCCTTAACGTAGCGCAGTAGCTGCTTCACCGCAGCCCAATGATCCTCTCTGGGATCCTCCATGAAGCGACTGACGTAGCCCACGACGAACGCAATGTCCGGCCTCGTGTGGACTAGGTAGCGTAGACCGCCGACGATGCTCCGGTAGAGTGTTGCATCCACCTTCGCCACGGTGCTGGCCTTCGTCAGCTTTAGCCGCTCCTCCATCAGAGTCACGCATGGCTTGCACTCAGCCATGCCGCTCCTCTTCAACAGCTTAGAGGCATACGCGCTCTGACCGAGCGTGAGTTCCTCCTTCCCCTGTCTCACCTCGATGCCGAGGTAGTAGGAGAGTGCGTCGAGATCGCTCATTCGAAAACGAGCCGCCATCTCACGCTTGAAACTATTGATGTTCTCCGTGCGTGCGCCGGTGACGATTAAGTCATCCACATACACGCCGACGACGAGCTCCTCCTTCCCCCGTCGCCGCATGTAGAGCGTGTGCTCGGTTGCGCACTGTTGAAACCCAAGCTCGCCCAGCGTGACGTCAAGCTTGGCGTTCCATGCTCGTGGGGCCTGCCGCAGCCCGTAGAGCGCCTTGCACAGTCGGAGCACCCTGTGCTCCTCTCCCTTGATGGCGAAACCTGGAGGTTGCCTGACGAAGACCGTCTCCACCAGCTCGCCGTTGAGGAAGGCCGATTTAACGTCCAAGTGATGGACGCGCCAGTCCCTTGCTGCGCCAAGGCTAGTAGCAAACGGACCAACTCCATGCGCGCTACTGGCGCAAAGACCTCCTCGAAGTCTATGCCCTCGCGCTGAACAAAGCCTCAGGCGATGAGACGCGCCTTGTGCTTGACAATGGCGCCGAGCTCGTCCCGCTTGACCTTGTACACCTAGTTCAGGCTGATCGGACAGCATCCTGGAGGTGGATCGACTAGCTGCCAAGTCTCATTTTCCTCGATCGCATTCATCTCCTCCAGCATCGCCCGTCGCCAGTTTTCGTCCCGCTCGGCTAGCGCGAACATGGGTGGTTCCTCTGCACTGACAAGCAGCAGCTCTGCGTCATTGAGCAGCCGACCAGCCAGTCCTGAGGGTCTTGTGCCAGCGATGATGTCGTCCAGCCTGCGGAACCGCACCTCCTCACCTTCGTGGAAGGTATCCACAAACTCAGTGATGTCACTTGGAGGTGAGGCGAACTCGATCGGCGTCGATGGAGTTCCCTGTTCCGCCGGAGTGCCCGTCACAGCACCTGGAGTGCTCGGCACCCTGATTGCAGTGCTCGGCACTACTTCTGGACAGCTCGTCATAACTCATGTAGTGTTCGACCACACTGTAGGAGTGCCTAGCCTTAGTCTTAGAGTGGTTGGCACCACTACAAGATGTCTTGGCTCCGCCACGGGAGTGCTCGGCATCCGTCCTGTAGTGGTCGCCACCACTGCAGAACCTCCTGGCACCACTCCTGGCGTGCTCGGCATCCCTCCAGGAGTGCTCGGCACTCTTCCCTGAGTGCTCAGCATCCCTCCAGGAGTGCTCGGCACTCTTCCCTGAGTGCTCGGCATCCCTCCCGAAGTGCTCGGCCTTTGCCCAGAGTGCTTTCGGTTCTATCACTGGAGTGCTCGGCGCCTCCTCCGAGTGCTCGGCACCTCTTTCCCAGCGTGTCCATCACCGTGGATGACCAAGTGCTCGGCGATGAAGGTGCTGGTGAAGCTGCCAGCTTCCCCCATGCTTGGACTGCTCCAGTCCCAAGCCGCCTCCTCGTCGAACACGACGTCGCGCGAGACAAGCACCTTGTCTCCGCGTGGATCGTAGAGCCGATATGCCTTGGTACCCTCGCAGAGCGGGGAACACCATGGGTGTGCTCACATCCTCCGGCTTGGTGAGGTTTGGCTTTATCTTTCCCGACGTGGCGATGCAAAACCGAATGTCCGGAGGAAGGCACGCTCGGCTTGCGCCCATACCAAGCTTCAGCAGCGTCTTGCCTGTCCGGGGCCTTGGTCGGAGCGCGGTTGAGGATGAACACCACCGTGGTCACCGCCTCTCCTAGAACTTTGTCGGCATGCCTTTGGCCTTCATCATGGATCGGGCCATGCCGACCACCGTTTGGTTCCGTCGCTCCACCACGCCATTCTGTTGTGGCGAGTACGGTGCGGTGTGGTGTTGCCCCACACCCTGATCCACGTAGTACGCAGCGAACTCCACCGAAGTGAATTCGCCGTCGCAATCAGTCCTCAGCACGCGTAGCTTCTTGCAGCTCTCGGTCTCCACGCGCGTCTTGAACTTCTTGATCGCCGCCGTCGCTTCGTCCTTGCTAGTCAGGAGTTGCAGCCACATGAAGCGACTGCAATCATCCACGAGTAGGAGGAAGTTCCACCGACCACCGTTTGTAGCAGGCGTGATCGGCCCGCAGAGGTCGCCGTGAACGAGCTCGAGAGCGTCCTTCGCACGATACTTAGCCGCCTTTGGGAAAGGTAGCCTTCTCTGCTTCCCGGCTAGGCGGTGTCACACGGCTTCGCCTCTCCGTTTGTTTGATGTGGGTAACCTCGAACCATCTTCTCTAGCCGACCAAGCTGGCGCCGCCGGCTGAGATGTCCGAATCGGGCATGCCACATCCACGGTTCCTCGGAGTGCCTTGACGCCCGGGCACATCGGCTGCTCTACCTTTAGGTTGAGCGGTACAACCCGATCAGGACCTCTTCACCTTGGCGAGAAGTCGCTGCCCTCGATCCACGATCCTAAGGACTCCGCCCTTGATCGATTACTCGCTACCGCGGCATCATCTGGTGACCAATGTTGATGATTTGGAGAACGGTGTGGGATGTAGTATACATTTGTTAGCGCGCGGTGCTCCCCGTTCTGGCACCTGAAGATGATGGTGCCGCGTCCTTGGATAGCCACCCTTGAGTCGTCACCAAACTTCACCGTACCGGTAACATCGTCGTCGAGCTCGGAGAAGGATGCCTTGGAGCCAGTCTTGTGGTTGCTGGCACCGGAGTCCAGATACCACAGCTACTCCTGGTTGGCGCCCACACGTCCGAGGTGAACTTGGGCGCGTGGTTCGTCGAGGTTGACAGTCTTCAGGGCCTTCCAGGTCCTTCCACCGTCGTCGCCTCTTCCTTCTCCTCGGCCTTGACGTCATGCAGTGCATAGAACGTCGCCATCAGGATAATGGCGTCATCCTCATCATCGGCTTGCGCCAGGTGAGCCTGAGCCTTCTTCTCCTGCTTGCGATTTGGGCACTCCCGTGCCCAATGGCCCATCTTCCCGCAACGCCTGCAGGCGTTGGGGTCGACCTGCTTCTTCTCCGAAGAAGCCTTGCCGCGGCGCTTGCCATCGCCACCGCGGCTGGAGGAGTCTGCCTTCCCGGAGTTCCTCCGAGCAGCCCACTCCTCTTTCGTCAGTAGGAGTTTCCCGCTGTCCTTCGTTGCTGTCGCCTGCTCCAGGCGCTCGTCCACCGCTCGTAGACAGCCTGTCACATCCGCAATGGTGAGGGTGGACAAGTCCAGCATCGTCTCTATGGAGAGAGCGATCTGGATGTACTTTGCCGGCATGGAGTGGAGGTACTTGGAGACCGCCTTCTCTTCGTCGATGGTGACGCCGTGGCTCTTCAGCTTGCTGATGAGCGTCTGCAGTACTGTAGCACGGAGCCGTTTTGGATTTCGAGGTAGAAAATGAACTGAGAAGAAGAAGAGCCGGTGAAGCCACGATTTCGAGCTTCTCCGGCTCTGTGCTACAGTACTTCTACAGGGTCGGAGCCGGAGCCAAAAAAAAAAAAGCCCCTCCAAACGGGCTCATAGTACCACTTAACTATTTGCATTGGTCACATATTCTGTTTGCAGAATCAAGCATCGATCCATTCAGCCTGTTCGGGAGGCCGTATCATATCGTGGATTATTTACTGTTGGCTGGTTTGGTATGAGAGAAAAATACAGCTCCCGGCTGGAAATTTACGATCGTTTACGAGCCCGCGAACAAGCTGATTATCCACAGCCGCAACCGCAAGCTAAGCCACACATATCTAAACTATGTCATGTGTGGAGAGGGATCGGATATCTAGCTGGAGATGACAGGGGCGAATACATACAGCTAGCTAGCTAGCTAGATTTGACATGACATATTAATAATTTATTTATATCACTAAATTATGGAGTTGAAAGGGGTGACAAATCAATCATTATCAATCACAAAGGGGTGTGTGCACACACAATCAACTCCTGGTCGGTTAGTATTTTTTCTGTCGACCATATAGATGTAAAAAATACGCACGCATTTCCTTCAGGTCAACACCCTTGATCGCACTAAGCTTCCATCCTCCCATCTGTGCCTTATTTCATGTCCAATGTCGTCACTTTATCAAAGGTCGTCCATATGCTACTACGCGTAAAATATACTTAGGTAATTAATAGGTGTAGTGCTTATCTTTAGTGGCCATTTAGCTAAAGGTTCCATCCACCCTGGCAAAGATGCCGTTGAACCCTAAAATAATCGCGAGCTACTAATCGCTCATTGGCTTTTGATAATAGTGGGTGTGGGGGAGGGAGAGAAGCTAGCTTCAAATGGCGACATGATTAGGTGGTGCGCCTCCGGGCAAACAAAGTTTATGCAGAATCTTTTCATCTTCTTTAATCTCGGTTATCCCAAAAGCCTAATAAACTATAACCGGCCGTTTGTTGTGCGTACATGTGCGCGAGCTCTCATTTGGCGTCGTCGTCACTTTGTGATGCTTATTGCGCATGCTGATTAGGGGCATGTTTTGTCGCCTTCATCGATCTTTGAACAACCGTTCCAGTTTACTTATCATCGTCGTGTAAGTCTCAAATCAGTGGACATCTTTGGCCACTACGTTACATGGCGCAAATGCTTCGCATATATATAATCATTTCTTATACAACTCACAAATAAATACAACGATAAATCTAAACAACAATGATTCAAATATTGTATACATTAATCCTTAGTACACAAAAGGCTTAATTATTAGATCCGGTGATGTTTAGGTATGTTTGATAAAAAAAATATCATAAAAAAAAATTCAAGGAGTAAATATTAGTGATGATTCTCTGGAAGTCTAAAAGATTCACCGAAACAAAAACAAATTATAATAAGCCTTTTTAAGTACTTCATTGAACTATTATTATCATATATATATTTGCTGGTTTACTGCACATGCATATATATTACTTACTAATGAAGTGTATATTGGCTTCTTTCGATCATAAAACCATATAATATGACTTTGGACTACTTTTATAGGAAACTCTTGCCCAATGTTAGCAAACATATGTTCAGTTCATACATACGAACTTGCAAGTTGCACTTTTACCCTTGTATGTACATTATTCACAGTGGGGTAGGTGATAAAAAAGTGGCTTGCACATTGACCACAAAATAAAGATTGACACAACAAATGATGTTGATGTTGCTGGGCTGTAATCAAGTAGTACTTACCATATTTTTAAGTACTAGTAACCTACAAAATGATCTTTTGCTGTTCACCATTTAATATAATGTACTGCCTACTACAAAAGCGTCTAACGATAACCAACTTTCCATATGTTTCCTTCCCAGTCAGATAATATAGTTGATTTGTCTAGACTTCTGTGCACACATAGTATACATAAATTAAACAAGGTGCTCGTGTACTCATTAGATAGTATCACCAACGACACATAATATATATAATTAAAAAGGAAACATAAGGCTGTAACTCTATGCAGTTTGCTTGATGGATAACCCCTTCTCATATCTAATGTTATCCGTGGTTATATGAACTTTTGTGGCAATAATCTAGTATTTGACTTGAATTGGAGCTAGATTTTGTGGTGTTTTTATAAACGTCGACACATGGTGCTAGCTGCTAATTCAAGGAACTAATGGACATAAACTATATGTTTGGTCATGTGGCTGAATTGTTTGCACTAGTTACTTGTAACAGCGACTAAAGCCAGCAGAAAGAACCGGCAAAGAAGAGATAAACTAGAATTAGAAGTTACTTTTAGTACCAACATGAGAGTTAGTGTAGAATTTTCTATTCCTTTAATTAACTTATTACTTTCTTGGTGACACTATATTAAGTATGCAGTAGTATCCTCATCATTGATGATTGAACAACAGAATCTTCCAATCTGTTGGGCATCTACAAATAGAGTATATATCAGTAGGAAAGGACACACATCACATATATAATTAAGAAGCAGAGACAACATATTTTAAAAGATGGAATTAAACATATCCCATCCTCTACATCCAAGAATGCATATGGCTGATACTTATTACCATAGGTGCACACAGATGGCGGGGAAACTTCGGTCAAATTTAATTGTTCTCAACAAAAAAAAAAACTTAAAAAAGAATGTCTGCCTTTAGCATAATCAGTTGCCAAAACACAAGCTATATCCAACCATGATTAACAAAGACCTCTATTGTGGTGATCGACTTCCAAGGCACGATACGTTCCACACACACGGTCTTAATCCTCCTCCTTCTATAGTTCTACACACCAGTAGCTAAAATTTTGTCTAGTGTGTGGTTTGGATAGAACCTGCACATAATAGTCTCTCCGCCCAAAATTATATGTCGTTTTAGCCTTTCTAGGTATATAACTTTATTTTAGTCACGTGCCTAGATATACGCTATGTTAGATATATATATAGTAGTAAAATATATAGCCATAAAAGTCAAAACGATCTATAATTTGAAACAGAGGAGTAGAATATTTTTTTTTGTCTATCAGACACAACAATGTTGTTTCAGCTAATAAGCCACACATATATAGCTCAACATAGCGAAGAGTACACATATGTTTAAGAAAAGTATTCTATATCAATATATACAAGCGCACGTGCATTGTTTGTGATGTGTTCTTCGTGCTCTCTAGATATTACTAATTTTGGCATTTACGGTATGAATACTTATATAACTACAAAATCAGTTATTTTCTCACTTTTTTTTAGTATAAGGGCAGCTCCAACAGTTTTAAAACAACTAGCTAGAACATTTTATTCGGTAAAAAAGAGAGAATGATAAGGTAACTCTTCATAAAAAGCTAAGCTCACATATTTTTCTATGATTCAAGTGTTTATGTTCACATGTTTTTTTTTTCTATACTACCCCATTTTTGTCTTTTTTTTAAAAAAAAATCATATGATTTTTTTTTCCTAGGTGGACAACACATGGATGTGTGTGGGTGTTGCGTGTGGTGTGCGTGCTGTGTCTCCAAGCTGATGTAGTACTCGATAAAAGAAAAGGGAGAAGAAATTAACCTGCAAGCCGCATAGGGATGAAGCTGGCTAGCCGACAGCATTTCTCGGTGACATATCCGAAATCACGAACGACCATGGGCAGGGGCTACCAGCCATCCCGGAGGTTGGACTTTCCCGGTGTTGCTTTCAGCTTGTGTGGCCGGAAAACAGCGACATGCCAACCAATACACACAGACTAGCTAGTGGCGCGAAACCAAATTATATGACCTGCGCTTGATTATTGATGTGTGAATCAGCAGAATTTAACCCTGCTGTTGCTGCAGAATTATTTCATGCATCGATAATTCCATATGAACGCGCTCGCCTCCGTCGTCCTCGACATGGAGCTAGCTTTACCAAACTGGCCTCTCGCCTCCTGGTGGGGGTGGCGGCAGTGTCAGTGGCGGCGTCTGTCTTCTTCCTCGCTCGCTCCTGCGCATGCATACGTATGTTTGCCATGCTTTGGTCTCAGCACTCGCGGACTCGACGAGGGATTTAGCTAGGTTTAATCACGCCATTAGTAGCCCTCGCTCTCGGGCTTATCCTCACGCCATTGCCGAAAAGGCGACGTGCTTGTCGGGATTAGGGACCATGACGCGCACAATTAGCGACGACGACTAAACAATTGGCGTTGAGCCTGCTGGTGCTGGCCGGGGCTACTATACCTTGCTTGCTTTGCTTACCTAGAGCGCCGGATCGCTAAGCTAGCTTTCTTTAAAGCTAATAATAAAGTTGTCACGCGGATTAAAAATAGCGCAACTGGGTACCAGTCACCGTCCTTGGAACCACCACTGGTCGCAGCTGCTAGCTGCCCACAAGATCTAGCTACTAGGGCATCTCCACCGATGACCGATCGATCGGCCACCACGACGCGCCCCAACGGACCGGTCAAAAGACGGCCAAAAGAACGACGACGACACCTCATTAGCTCGCTGGCCGGAGATCTCGAGCTAGCGCGGCAGGCTGGTGCTTGTGCGGTGCGCGCGCCCATGCCGGGCAGATCGATCAATGAGCTGGTGGTGTGGAATTCACGCGCCCGTCGATCGATCCATCACTTGAGTACGTATGTACTTCCGTACATAATGCCAATTAACTACGAATTCAGTGTGGACATCGAAAACTGGTGTTGATTCGACAAGTGCAATATTATATTTCTAGCAGGATTTAGAAATTTAAGATCAAAGAGGCAGTCTAAAATAAAGACCTGACTTGTTCAAGAACCAGATCGAGAAGCAGCGCATGTGTTGATCTCAACAATAATACAAGGTCAGTTTGGATCCAACTCACCCCAAGTTCACCATTTTTTTTGGAGCAGTCAACTCCATGCAGCAGAAAGTTGGAACAGAAAAAAAAATGCTCCACATATTCTGTTTTCTGGTGGGTTTCTCACATTCTCCAGTGATTTTTTTTGGAGCAAAGAAGAAAACCTTATTGAGTGGAGTGGTCCTAGACAAGCCTATAATGCTATGCCAAAGATCTAGCCAGGCATAAAAAAAAAACTACATGCATTAAATGTACTCCTTCATGTACTACACAAATACTCCTTCTTGTGGATTGAAAGTTAAGAGTACCAACGTGCTTAAGATTGCTCTGTCTGTCTCAAAATAGATTAACTTCTAGCAAAAAAAGTTATCTCAAAATAAATCAACTTCTAGGTTGGTCCTTTCCTATCCCTCCTTAACTACATCCTCATTGTTTAGGGATCACTTAGGGCAGCTCTAATCTATAAACTACAAGATAGTTTCTATACTTGCCAAATAATATAGACACTACACATATAAACTATATTTCCAATGCATGATTTTTTTTTCAAAATTATTTTTTATCCAATCACATGCCTTCTCTCCCATCATCTACCAATCACGTCTCTTCATATCTTGGTTTCAGTATACACAAAGGGTGTGTTTCATTGCCTATATCTCCTTCATCCTGGCTCGGTGGATTTGTACGTATATTCTGAGAAAGAAGCCCGTTTGGTTGCTTGCTGAGTGGATGCAACCTGCATGAGCAAAAGCAAAATATGCCATCATCTCGGCTGGTGGATACGCTCAAAATGAGCTTCACTTGCCATCCTTGATGGGTGGATGCAGTGTATCTTATGCGGTCCCACTCATGCAGTTTGCATCCACTCAACAGACAACCAAACAAACTTCTTTCTCAGATTACGGATCCACCTAGCCAGGATGAAGGAGATGCAGGCAACCAAACACATTCTTAGCTTGTATAAGAAATGTAAGAAAAGATGGCACCTAGTAGTTAGAGTCTGTTAGGTTTAGTCCCACATTAGAAATTGATGGCGTGGGAGTACAACATATAAGGCAAGGACAACCCTCACCTATCAGATTAGTCTTTTGGGTTGACTTAGGCCCAATGCCTTAGTATGTTGTTGGCTCCGTTAGACCTGGGCTTGAGGAGACCTAGAATATCTCAGGGTCACATGGTGACTAGGGATCCTGTTAACGTCTTGGAGGTCACATAGGATGTGTGTGACAAGTAGCGTTGGACTCGAGGCCTAGATAACTTTTTTCGGAGATCACATGCGGTTGTGTGATGTGAAGAGTTGGGACTGATGTGTGATTCGAGAGATTATGAGGTTTAGTCCCACATTGGGGAAATTGATGGTGGGGGAGCACAACATATAAGGTGAGGACAATCCTCATCTATCAGACTAGTCTTTTAGGTTGAGTTAGACACAAGGTCTAAGTATGTTGTGGGCTCCGCTAGGCCTAGGCCTTAGCGGGCACACCGGTTCATAGGTATAGCGAAATGGCTGGTCGGATCATTGCGCATTCTTGAGGGCCATTAAGTGATTTTGGTGATTGAGTGACAACATGATCTATCGGACTAATATTGTGTGCTAGTATACAAAATTTTGGTCCTTTGGATGCAAGGATGTACTTGGGCGATGCGACAATGAAGATCAAGTGATCAACATCTCAAGCAAAGAATTAGGAGTTGTCAAGAAGACCCTAGAATATAAGCAAGAAATCCAAGACATCAATCTTAGACCCTAAAAATTAGATGGTATTTACAATGTATTAACTAGCTACCATGTCTAAGGAATTCAAAGATTTTTTTGAATATAAGGTATCCAAAGATATTAAGGGCCTGTTTGGACGATGCACTAGAGTTAGTTGTTAGTTGTGGCTAAAACTAAGATATCCAAAACTATTAAGGGCCTGATTGGATGCACTAGAGCTAGTTGTTAGTTGTGCCTAAAACTAAACTAACTAAAAATTAATCAACTAGTAGTTGTTAGCACATGCATGTTTGGATCATCAGCGCACGGTCCATACACCTCATGTTTGAATGAGCTAGAGCTAATTTTAGGCCCGGAGAGCCCTCCACCACAACCACCACCACTAGCTCCGCCTCGGCTGAACGCACCACCACCTCCCCTTCTCTTCCTCCTTCTTCCCCTTATGAGCGTGGGCGATTCTCCCAAATCCAGCTCGTCGCGGCCGCCATCGGTGCAAGCTCCGAGCTCGCCCTCTTCGGTGCGCCTTAGATTGATAGGTTCTGCCAACACGCCCCTCGCCCTTGCCGCCACCCAATCCACCACTTCTAGTCCGTTGCACCTCCCCAGGCCGCCCTGCCCCCGAGCGCATCCCGCCGCCATGCCGCCTTCGCCACTGCCTGTCGCAAGCTAGAGCTTGGCCGCAACCACAATCCCGCCACGCGCCCACATCACCCGCCGCACTCGCCTCGCATGCCCAAAACACTTCTCGCCAACTTAAACCCACAACCGCACCATCATTGCTACTCCGACAAGCCGCCGCTGTTGCTTCGGGCACCTGTCGTCGTCGGGGATTCCCCCAACCTCTGTGGGTTGACCTCCAGGACACCGACGACTAGTCGGAGGAGCACTCTGAGCACCTACGCCGTCGACGTAAGCTACTCCGGCAAGCTCCCTGCCGCTGCTCTATTTTTGCCGCCGCACTGCTGCTGCCGACACTGACACCTCTCTATTGCCATTCCCCACCGTCTCCCTCTCTTCCTCTGTCACGCGGGCCCGAAGCCAAACCCCGTTCCCTTTCCTTTCCTCTTCATCCGTGGACCCGGGTCACGTGAACACTAAGAGAGAGAGGCAGTCCATGGCACAGTGCTGCACCCAGCGCACAGCACAGTGCTGCCAGGCTGACCCCGCCTCACTGGCCCACGCGTCAGCCATCCAGCCAAGAGGAATTGCTGTGTACACCCGGGAAGTGTACACAGGATGCTACAAAACCCATTTCCATGCATAGAAAAATTCCCAGAAAATTCCTAATAAACTAGGTACACTCCAGATCCTACCCAAGCATTTCCATCTCATTTCCATTATTCCAAATTCCAGAAATAATTCCCAAGCTTATATTCCACATATACTTTTCCTTATTAAATCTTTGATAATTCATATCTTCTCCATCCTAACTCCAAATCACTTGATTCTTCCACCAAAAATCTTCTAAAATCAAGCTCTACTCATTCATACCCTTGTTCCATTATTTGGTGCCCATTTAAATTCTAGTTTGATTGCTTCTCTTTTCTTATATTTAAATACTAATTATAGTAGTGACCCTCGCTGTAGTAGTAGCTAAACCCGCATATTCGCGTATGTGTATGCACTATGACACATACTTGAATATATCCATACCCAATCACCTAAAAATAGAATAGATATCTATACATACAAGGATATGCCCGATACCTGGATATACGCTTATGTATGGCTAACTTTATCTTCCGTCTTTTCTCTAACCTGACTAACCCTGTGTATGTGTCACTAACCCGGTGAACCTGTAGAAAGCCTGACCGAGTCATCTTTCTCTTTCAGGTTCACATAATAGTGAATATAATAACGTGGTCTGGTTTTCCATCAGACCAACCACCCATCTTAACCTAACCCGTAGAAGCCCTACCCTATGGATGGAATCCCTTCATCCAAATCTTACTTTAGATTGACGTAATAGTGATAACCTAGATAACCACCCATCACCCAATAGGACCAACCCATCTAGGATCATTTCTTCCGCTTTGATTACTTATGCTTGTTTTACACGCCTTGCTTGTCATTTTCCTTGTTTGTGTTTTCTTGCTTGTCGACGCTAGACCGCGTAGGATAGAAGATGTGGAGAGAACCCGATGGAGTCCGAAGGCAAGAGCAGAGACACAGAATTGGACAAGGATATAATCGTCAATGAATGAAGGCAAGTCCTAACACCCACCTATCCCTTTTCCCTCCACTTTATTTACCATCCCTTAACTACTCCCCTTCCACCACCACCACATTTTGCTAGCCTCCACCATAAACCATCCCCATCTCCATTAATTAATAAACTTAACTTATATTACTAAATTCTCTTTATGAATTAATGGAATTATAATGGGTCATGAGCTCGGCTATGTCAATGTGATCAATAATGATAAGGTAATGATTATCTTGATATGAGATGAGCTCTATGAACCCGAGGTTAATAACTATGGAACTTAAAGCCGTAAATCGGACTAAACCACGGCGGAGGGTGAGTGGGGGTAATTTATGTGGGATAGATTATCTTGGTAGGAACGCCTAGTGAGGGTTCCTCTGGGAGATACTTGCCTCGGTCAAATAAGGACCGGTTCATAGTCCCTCTCACCTAGTGAGATATTTTCGTACAACCACATGTCTAATATGGGCAGACTGTCAGACTTGATCTCACACCCCGTTAGATTGAAGTATAATTTCTACTAGGAGGCCGGTGTTGGCAACGGAATATCAGGAGCAAACATGGATGCTATGTGAACTTCCATGGTCCGGTTGGTGTGGTTGCTATGTGATCTTCCATGTTAAGCCCTTGAGTTTTTGCCGCGTTCGAGCCCATGATTATTATTGTTTATTTTGATGATTTAGTATCATTGGCACTATTATGTTGGGATGATGTTGTATCATCCGAGATTATATGATGGGATGATGTGGTATCATCCGAGATTATGAGATGGGACGATTTGGTATCCTCCCGAGTTTAGTGTGTTTTCCAACCCCTGAAAAGCCACGGTAGAGTTATATGGAAATCTAGGGTAGCACCCAAGCGGGTACGGGGTCTCGTTAGGCCTGTTCCTACCATCTCGCATGGTTTGGAGCTGTGTCTATCATGTGGGGAAATTTATACACCTCTGCATAGTTTTATTGAATCTATTCGAATAGCCACGTCCTTGGAGTGGACAGATGCTAGGATGGGATACTATGATTAGACTTCTACAATTGTGATAATCTGGTAAGATGTATTTTACTAATTTGGTAAACTATAAGTAACCCAGAAACTGGTGAGAATGGTAATACTCTTCCAGGGTCCAATCTATAATTATAATTACTTCACCCTACTGCTTTCATCTTAACCACCATAATCCACCTCCACATATAGCCTTCCCCTTCCACCTCTCCTCCACCCAAAGTTTAGGGCTTGCTGAGTACTTTATGTACTCAACCCCCCTCCATTCTATGTTTTTAGGCGTAAAGCTACAGGAGCACATACCAGGATGGAACTATTGGAGCTACGCGAGGATAGGACGATAGGAGAGCGTACGGGTATGGAGCTATCGAGGACTACGCAAGGATAGGACACCCAGGGTACACTCAAAGACGGAGCCGTACGACTACACGAAGGAGCTACACTAGGACTACGACGTTGGGATATAGGAGTACGCTTAAAGAATAAGTCTAGGGTTACGTCTGCACTCCAAGTTGCCTATAGGAATGGAGCCACGTTGTCATAAGGACCGCTGTCTTAGAACTCTGATATACGATATAAGGCCAATGGTCCAAGCTATGTAAATACGAACCTTGTAATATGTTTCCCCCCATTAGCAATAGAAGTATGGTTTTTGATATTAATCTTGTTCGAATTGTGCGTATCAGCTACTGATCCAGGGACTGATACATGATGCACAGAGGACCCTAAATTAGGGGCCCAACAGGTATCTTATCAACTGCCAGTTAATCCTAGAAAGGTAAATTATATAGTAGCAACCAAGAGTTGTACAAGTTGTGAATATATGCTTATAGGGTGTTCACTGCTACATAAATGGTTTTTATTTCCTAAAGGCATTTTTATTGTCAATTTTATTAAAACTATTGGTGACAATATATTAATGCCGGTTCATAATAGAACCGATGGTGCTATGCTTGCTTAATGGGTAGCAAAAATCAGCCTTGATAATATATAAGTGGGAAACTGTACACCTGTTCCCACCAGCTCAAACTCCTTCCTTACATCGGGCACCAGCACTGTTTCCCCCTTACCACCCCTCTCTCACTCTATCCGCCCCTCCCTCTCCTGGCACTATGTCGATGTCCCACCCCCTCCTCTATCTATGAACAGTGGATGGAGGCACATCGGTAGTGGCATGCCACCCTCCTCTCTCTCAAGAATAGGGCAGCGTCGGGCAAGGGGTGCCCCTCTCTTTCCTGGTAGGACATAAAGAATACATCTACAAGGACAAATTTTTTGTACACAACTAGATTGTCATGAAAGAAGTCCTCACACTGTACCAGGCCAAGGTTGTAGATCAAGAACCACTAGAGGAAGGCACTACTGAATACTTTGTCTAGCAATAGAGGTTGCACCTTATAGCAACGACAATTTGAGAATGGCAATTGCACATGTTGCCACCACTTCTTGGAGTTGCTACATAGATCTTGTTGCAACACTCGTTATGCGATGCAATAGAGGTTGCACCTTATAGCAACGACCATGTGAACGTGGCAATTGCACATGTTGCCACCACTTATTGGTGTTGTCACATAGGTCTTGTTGCCACACTCGTTATGCGATGCAATAGAGGCTGCACCTTGTAGCAACCAAACCTTCGGCGTGGCAATTGTACATGTTGCCACCACTTCTTGGTGTTGCGACATAATCCTTGTTGCCACACGCGTTATGTGTGGCAATACATTGTCTTGCAACACATGCTCGTAGTTGCTAGTGCACCATTTGCTACGACATGGGCAAGTTGCCATTTCAAGGTCCAGCAACGCCTAAGGCGTTGCATTAGTTGTTGCCACACCTATAAATGTAGCAAAGCTTATGTTGCAAGCGTCTAGGTGTTGCAAATCCAAAACGCATTTTGCAACGCTAAGCGTAAAAGCGGTCCAAAGCTTTACCCCGTGCAAGCGCCTCCAAAGCCTCCCAACGAAAAAAAGTGTTGCTATTTCGCTATTGCAACTATTTCTGGGCCTATTGCAACACTTTTTGGGTGTTGAAACAGGGTCAAAATTTAGTAGTGACAAGGATTCATCCCACTGGTTGATCTCCTTGAGTGGTTGATCGGTTGATCATCCGAAGCTTCAGTCGCACCATCTAGAGATTAGCCTCGAGGTATAACTCTGTCGATGACATCTATATGTATCTAGTTACTTGTACTTGAGTTATGTTTCTTGTGATCTTATTACCTCTAATAATATGTGCTATGTGTTGTATGATGTTCATTTATCTTATCATCTAGTTTCTAGGAGTAGATGCATAGCTGTGACTAGATCATTAGCAAAAATAGACATGTAATCATAGTATGTCTCTCTTGGCCGATTTCACGAGTAGCATAAGTTGTTTATCTTAGACAGTATGATAAACGAGAGCAAATAATATGTGGACTCCGAGAAACACAACGGAGGAGCTCTAACGGGTTGGGAATGCAGGTCTAGGGTTGGGAATGCAGGTCTAACAGATATCGCAAAATGCAATAGAGTGACAGAGTTGGCGTGGTCATTATTCGGGGACTAGGACAGTGATGGGGTGCAGTGTGTCAAGTTGTCCTGTGGGCATGAAACTGGAGTTGTCGCATAAGGAGGGAACAATTTAAATAGACAAGAATAGTTCAATTATAGTAGCGCTAGCTTTACCACCAGGTAGGTGCACACTAGAATAGATTGCAATCTTTGCTTACCAGCAATACCTAGTTTGCAATCCCTGGGTCTCAACTCACTCCAAGTCGTGCAGTCTTCAACCCTTGTGACCAGCCCTTTTGCGTGTGTGTCCTAGAAAATCAAAAGCATTCTCAATAAGATCTTGTAGGCAAAGGACGTTGTATCTTCCTAATATCGTTTGTTCTTCTCCTTTGTTTCCCCATATTTGATATAAACCTTGAAATAATCATAGGAAAAAAATACTACATCATCACTGTATTTGTAGTATAAAGTACACTTGCATAACTGATGCCAACAATGCACATTAATAGATGAAGGATATTTGTCATCAATCTTAACTCTAGCATTGATTGATGGATAATACGATGATCATTTGTTCACCCTTATCTTAATTCATGTCCCAAGTTCAAGTTTAATTTCTAGAGTTGTCCTAAGTCAAACTCTTTTAAGTTTGACTAAATGTATTGAAAATAGCATTAATATTTATGAGACCAAATTAGTAGCACTAGATACATCATGAAAATATATTTTCATAATGTATTTATTTATTGTGTTAGATGTTGTTATTCTTTCATATAAAGTTGGTCAAACTTAAGATAGTTTGACTTAGGGTGATTCTAGAAGAGCGTTACTACTAGATTGCAGAATGAATATTCTCTCCATTCCAAAACAAATCAACTTCTGAAATTATCCTAAGTCAAATTATTTTAAGTTTGACTAAATTTATGGAAAAATAAAACCAATATTTTAACATAAAATTAGTATTACCATGAAATATATTTTTATTACCATAAAATTAGCATTATCATAATAATAATTATTTTGTACTAAAAAGTTGGTGGTATTTGAGATAGTAGATTTAGTTTTATCTAAGAGTTGATTTATTCCATACTCACTTTGTCCCAAAATAAATGCTCATCTCATATTTCGAGGAGTCAACACATCTTACATTTGACTAAATATATATATATATATAAATATTTATATTTATGATATCAAATAAACATCATTAGATTAACCATGTTATATATTTTCATAGTGAATTAATTTAGAGATACAAATGGTATTTTTTTTTTAAATCTAGTTAAATTTGAAATTGATTGACTCCTCGAAGTAAGTACTAATATGTGCACTTATTTTGAGATGAAGGGGATCACCTCACAAAATGGTGGATGCATGATCGGCAATAATTTCATTTTCCCATCACTACTTTTGGAGCATCCCTAGGATTAGGGTTTTCTTTCCGTTTTACCTTTCGCGATCTGCAGCGCATGCAGCGTGGGGCTTCGTGGTCGGGCCCACTTGCAGAGGGACTCGCGTCATCGCGTGGGTCTCACTTCGTTCTCAAGCTCTCAGCACGGGCAAAGCGCAGCCCGTTCCCGAGAAAGGTGAGCTCCTGACGTGCCCGGCCATGGCCGACAGTCACGCCGAGTCACCGCCTGGGGGCTGGGGCTGGCCGCACTTGACCGCACTTGACCGGGCACGTGGGACGAGCCGAAGCTTTGTCTCGGGCTCTCGGCTCCTGCATGGGTACTTGTCGAGAGCTGATTAGTCCGGCACAGGTTACTGTGTTGATGTTGGAGGGCAGGAGGGGTGAAGATGTAAAAGAGGAACATGGTTAAAAGCCTGTTTCTGATGTTACTATAACAGACAGTGATAGTGAAAAAAATATAACACACACATATACTTCCTTCAGAAACTCACAGAGAAAGTCGTTTAGGACATGATTGTGTTTACCAAGGAGTGATTAATTAGGTAGAGTTATAGTGGAGTTTTCCCTATTTATCCCTAATAAATACGCCTGTGGCTGCATTCCATAGAAGAAAGTCTTGAGTTTTACTGGCTAGCGCAGCTAGTCCCGAGTCCGGTGGTGCTGTTTTTCAAACCCGCGGACTCGAACTTTTTTGCCTGTGGCTGCTGCTGCCGAATCTTTTTTGCATGGCATTGTTGGCTCATCGCTACTACTCGCTGTGGAGTGCTGCTGCTGCATGGCGCGCTGCATGCGTTCATTGCCAAAATTTTTGAAGCGCCTTGCAGTTCGTTTCCAAATTTTTGTTCTTCGCTGTGAAACGTCAAGCGTGGCACGCTCGGACGGAGTCCTTGACGGAGAGCAGCGCCCGACGTCGTCCATGGCTCGACGGAGAGCGGCGAGACGATGCTGTAGATGAAGGCGCGCGGCGAGGCTGTGGTAGATGAAGGGGCGCGACGTTTAGGGGGAGGCGCGCGAACGGACGTCGAGTGAAACGGCGTCAAGCGACATCGCCACTGCTGCACGCTCGCGGAACGATAAACATGAGCGGAACGACGGACTCCGTGATTAATGCAGGGGCAAACGCGTCCATAACCACGACCGCGCGGCCAAGACGACAAGCTTTGCGAAATCGGTGGTGTGAGCCAGGACGACTTCCTTTGTAGGTATGGAGGGAGTATATATATATATATATATAGGCTATAAAATAAGTTATTCTATTGTCACCTCCATTTACGATAATTTTATATACTAATTATTTACGATAATGTCAATATATATTTACGATAGTTGGGTTACTATAACACATGAGGATATTTACCATAACGTTATAGTAAACCACTTAGTAAGGAGTCACTAGTAGAGAAAGAGGCTGTAGTTCCGGTTCTCAACCCCCTTTAATCCCGGTTTTGGAACCGGGACTAAATGTCTTATTTTAGTCCCGGTTCCTTCAACCGGGAGTAGAGATATTTATTGGGTAAAAAAAATTGCAGCTGTGGAGATTCGAACCTACGACCTCCCACTTTAGCTGTTGCACGCGTTACCATCTCACCTACCACCCACATCTAGCTTATATAAGATACGCTTTCCTTTTAAATTCAGTTTGGAGACACCTTTAGTCCGGGTTTGAGACATAAACCGGGACTAAAGGTACCTTTAGTCCAGGTTCGTGTCTCAAACCGGGACTAAAAGTCACACTTTTAGTCCGGGTTCATGTCTCAAACCGGGACTAAAGATTCTCGCACTAACGTGCCTCTGACACACCTCGGTAACCATTGGGCAGGGACCTTTAGTCCCGGGTGGAGCTACCAACCGAGACTAAAGGTTTCTCTAGTCCCGGGCGCGAAAAATATCGGGACTAAAACCAAATTTTAAAGTGGATCAAAAGTCGTTTCTCTACTAATGAGTTACTAGAATCTCGTAAATTAACATAGTAATTATCGTAACTCAAAGTGGCTACGGAATAAGTTATTTTGTAGCCAGCTACAGAACTACTACCCTGTAGCGGGCTATAAAATAACTTATTCTGTAGCCACTTTTAGTTACGATAATTACTATGTTAATTTACAAGATTATAATAACTTCTTACTAAGTGGTTTACTATAACGTTATGGTAAATATCCCCATGTGTTATTGTAACCCAACTATCGTAAATATGTATTGACATTATCGTAAATTAGTATATAAAATTATCGTAAATGGAGGTGGCTACAGAATAACTTATTTTGTAGCTGCCTACTGAATATACTCTCCCTAGACGTACGGTTATGTAGCTGGCCGCAGAATAAGTTATTCTGTGGCCACTTTGAGTTACGATAATTACTATACTAATTTACGAGATTATGGTAACTCCCTCATAAGTGATTTACTATAGCATTATGGTAAGTATCATATTGAATTATAGTAACCCATATATCGTAAATGTGTATTATCATTATCGTAAATTGGTACAAATATTAAATAAATTAAGATGGCTATAGAATAAGTTATTTGTGGCTGGTTAGCGGTGAATATGTATGTGTGTATATATATATATATATATATATATATATATATATATATATATATATATGTATATATATATATATATATATGTGCCCAGAGTACATGTGTTGGTCGTCTTTCAAAGAAGTGTACACATGTTGCGCAGTAGTACATGAAGTACAACAAAAGAGTACAGCAGCTGATTGTTGTAGCACGCATAGGTTAAAACTTAAAAACAACGAGTCACCTCAACACCTGATGGAACAAATTAAAAATCCACCCTTTGCTTCTTCCAAGTTGGTAATCTGAATCAAATCAAATATATCTATGACACTAAGTGATTGCGTGATTATATTTAATTTTCTCAAGCTCTTGAGGATACCAACGCCCCGAACGTAAAATATCAGTTTGAGAGTTGACTATGCATCGTCTGGCAAATGCACAAACCCACTATATATTTATATGACTGTCCACTTGAAACTTTTCAAGGATTTGATATATTTGTTCTAAAACGTGTCTACATGACCAACTAAATTGCTGCCGGACCTTCTCCCCTTGCAGCTTTGCAATGCTAGGATTCCCGTGCAGCTCCACAACAACGCCATCTCCAACTAGATTGATCAAGACATTGTTCATTCTCTCAACGGCTTCATCTTAGAGGTTTAAGAGGGCTCACTACTAAAAGAATGATTTTATGAGACATTCTATCTAATTAACGGAGGCGGGCATATTTAGGGGTTGTGTACATTAATTTTCGGGCGGCATTAAAAGAGGCGGTCGCCTTAGGTAGGGATGGAAACTGGCGGAAACGGGTGGGAAAACCCCTCTCCCGTTTCGTTTCCATATATTTTTTACGGAAATGAGATTGGGTTCGGAAAAGTTGGGATCGGACACGGAATCGGAATATGTGGATAAATATGGACGAAGAGCCGGAAAATTAAATTAGGAACACGTAATCTGATACGCCTACCCGGTAGTAGAATTTAGTTGTCCTCGGTGTTGCTGTTTTTTTCTCATAGCCTTCCCGGATAACTGTTTGTATCTTTCTTCTATATCAATAGAAACAATGCACTATTCATGTTGGTTCATTAAAAAACAGTCGATATGAATATTAACTAGTACTTCATCCATTTCAAATTGTAAGTCATTCTGTTTTTTTTTCTAAATACATAGCTTTTATTGTGTGTCTACACATAATGTACATCTAGGAAGGTCAGTATTATGAAAGCTGAAGGCCTCCGCAACGGAAGGCCAGTGGGAGTGACGCCACCCCAAGAAATCGACGGTAGTGGCAAGACAACGGCCAGAACGCCTTCACCACCTACAACAAGGCCGGATGCGCTAACCTTTTTGTGGAGAAAGCCCGATGGTGACCCCGAGTCCCCACCAACAGGTGGAGTAACCTCGAGAGGCAAAGAGGGGGCCCTGTTACTCTCGAGCACCCGATGGAGGCAATCCACCACGGCTTGCCAACTATACATGATAGATCCCAAGTGGAGGGGGGACTAAGGAGTTTCTTTACATACCCCTCTTTGTGTCTGAGAGAATGATAGGTACAAGCGCCAATCACTACTGAAAGGTCCTTGTTTGGTTTTGGTAATTAAGTGACAACCTAGGTAGACTAATTGTGTTTAATGTGAGATGCACATGTGATTAGTCCATAGGTATACTTGTGTGAGCAACTCATGCCATAACAGTGAAGATGGCTTGAATTTGTTGCAAGGCTCACACATGTGATGAAGGAGCTCATTGCATATGAGACATGACATAGAGTCATGTGACTAAGGTGGAGAAAATTAAGACAAGACTTGGCTCAACGGACTGGTTACAAGTGTGAAGGGCAAGTTGAGTGATGACTTGGCGCCAATGGACCGAAGCAACGGTGAAGAGCAAGTGAAGTCAAGATCGATGAACCAATACGGTCATGAGATGATATGAAGTGGATCATATCATTTGTGATTGGTTAGTGCATGTGTTGCATCAACATTGGAAGAGATGGAATGGAATGCGCAAGGCAAAGATATAACCTATAGGACATTTCATTTCACCTGTCATAGGTGTGTAGAGAAGTTTATGACCGGGTTTAGGATAGATGGTCGTACGATCAAGAGGGGCAAACTTATTTGTATATCGGTCATCTAGTGCCACTCGAGTTATCTAACTTTGCATCGTTGCTAGGAATATTTGTGAAAATGCTAGCACACTTGCACATGATGGTGTACACTTGGTGGTGTTGGCACATTTGCAAAGGAGAAGAAGTTGGAAAAGTTTTGTTGGTGAAAAGGTCAATAGGACCCTAATGGCGAGGGCAACAGGACCGAGGTGAGATGGTCCTGTTGGTGTGTGTTGAACATTAATGGTTCTTGGATGGGAATTATGTATTGATCCTTTGTGCTTTAGAACAAATATGCATATGGGACGTGTAGCCCTCTACATAAGCTTTCCAAAATGTCTAAGATCATCAAAATCGGAGTTCGGAGCCAAGAGTTATCGTCATTTTAGTGCTCAGGACTCTGCCTCACGACCTTGTTCTCTGGGTCCGGTTCTAGGGTCCGAACCGGGTTTGGTTCTAGGGTCCGAACCATGTTTTCTGGGTCTGGTTGGGCGCTTTGACATGTGTTTGAAGGGACATGACCCTAAGATGGTCCAGTTGTAAGAACAGGACCGGGTCTGGTTGCTTTGGGAGCTCTCGGGAGCTCTCTGGACTGAACAGGACCGAGGTGTGAGATGGTCTGGTTGCTTGGTTCGGTTGCTGTCTGAGCGTGCGAAAGTGACACGGGGACACATGGCAGTATCCCATGGTCCAGAGGCTCAGTCCAGAGCCCTCGAAGCTTGTTTTGTGCAACGACTCTATTTGGCCCTTGGGCTATAAATAGAAGGGGTGCTCGGGCTTGGCTTAGGTTGAGCACCTTGGAGGACTTTGTGTCCATGCTTGAGAGTGCTTGGGAGCCCTCTAACTCACTTGTGCTTACTAGATTGCGAATCAAGAGCTAGTGAGTGATTCTAATGCGATTGCATTGAGAGATTGCATTGAGTGGCACTAGGTGATCGTGTTGCAAGCCGGTGGTGCTTGTTACTCTTGGAGGTTGCCACCTCCTAGATGGCTTGGTGGCTTGTGACTCCGTTGAAGCACGCAAGGAGATTGTGAGGTGCTCCAGAGAAGGATTTGTGAGGGGTACCATGCTCACCCCGCGGAAGCTACGAAGAGCAACACTAGTAGAGCGTGTCATTGAGCTACCCTCACTTTTGGGGTAGGTTCTTGTGGTGCTCGACGTGCAGGCTTGGCGGGTGATGCCAATTAGCTGCCGAATCACCAAGTGAGTGGTCGACACAACGGGGACTAGCGTGTTGGCAAACGCGTGAACTTCGGAAGAAAAATCACCGTGTCAACATTGTTCTTCCCATTGGTTTGCATCCTCATTACACAAGCTTGTATTTACATTTCATACATTGTGCTTGTGTAGTTGCTCTTGTAATTAGTTAGCTTGTGTAGCTTGCTAGTTACCTTCTTGCTTGTGTAGCATAGAAGTAGCTCCCTTGCGTGACTAATTCGGTTTGAGTAACCTTGTTAGTCATATTGCTTAGTGTGTGTAGCTAAGTAATTTGCGCTCTCTAATTTGGCTTATATAGCCTTGTTATTGAGCATTGCTAGTGAGCTTAAGAGCTTTATGCTTTTGCTTACTAGATTGTATAGGAGCTCCCCTGGTTGCTTGAAGTACTAGTTGCATAGGTTTGTGTGACCTTGCAAGCTAAAATTGTTAGGTGAGCTCTAGCTAGCCCGACACCTTTGTTGCCTATTTAGGATCTTTGTAAGGTGCTAGAGAACTTAGATATAGGGGTGTAGTCTTAGCTAGACTGTTAGTTTTAATTCTGCATTTGTTTCGGTTAACCGGCGTGATTAATTTTAGAAAGGACTATTCACCCACCTCTAGTCTTCCATCTCAACCCTACAAGTGGTATCAAAGCTAGGTCTCTCATTTGTGGTCTTCACCGACCTGAGAGGATGGCGGTTTATGGGCTAGATGTTGAGTGTCCATACACTTTTGATGGCACACACTTTGCACGATGGAAAAATTGAATGGCATGCAATTTTAAGTTTATTTCACCTCAAATGTGGTGGATTGTAGATGTGGGCTTTTCTCATACGTTGGATGAAAAGAATGCAACTCAAGCGCAAAAGAAATGCCTACATCTCGATTACCAAGCTATTATCATTTTCTATCAATCTATCAAAGATAACATATTTGGGGAGATCATGTACATGAAGACCGCCCATGATATTTGGTTGTACCTCAACTTGATATATGGGAGGGTCTCCAATAATGATGATGATGAGGCACCCAAGGAGGAGGCGCATGAGTGTGTTGAGCGTGACCTCAATTTGGTAATTATGGAAGATTGCTCCACCTCATGATCAAGTGATGATGATGAAAGATCTACCACAAGTTCACTTGACAAGGTTGATGATGATGCCTCAAGTGATGCAAATGATGATGCTACCCCATGCACACTTCATGGTGATGATGATTGTTCATGCTCGGATGATATTGCTACAACAAGCTCTCCAACACCTCTTCATTGCCTCATGTCACAAGGTGACACTAAGGTATCAAGTTGCAATGTAATTGGTCATGATTCATATGATGAGCTTGTTAGTAGACTTGCTAGCATGAACATAGCTTTAGAAAATGAGATGGCTGAAACAAGTAAATTGGAAAATGAAAACTCATTTCTAGAGAACACATGTGAACAACAAAAGCATCTACTTTATGTCATTAGTTGTTCACATGAGGAGTTAAAATTGGCTCATGAGGAACTTAGTGTTGCTCATGATAACTCGGTACAAGACCATGCTTTTCTCACTAAAGAGCTTTTAAATGAAAAATCTAAAACTAGTGAGAGCTCATCACATGGGTCAATTGATCAATCACATGTTGTTGCTAACCCTTGTGATGTAGGCAACCTCTTGTGATGAATTATTAGCTATACCATGTCTTTCACATTTAGATGCTTGTTCTACTTCCTTGTCTTATGAGACTAACCTTTTGAAGAAGAACAATGAGCTCAAAATGAAGTGAAGAAATTGAGCAACAAGTTAGAGAGGTGCTACAACACCAAAATCACCTTCGAGCATATGTTGAACAACAATAGAAGCTATGGTGATATGAGTGGCATTGGATTCAACAAGAGCATGACTAAGGAGGAAAGAAAAAGAGAAAGAAAGATGAAGAAGCAAGAACAAAAGAAGCTATCTCATTTCATATACTACAAATGCCATGAAATGGGACATCTTGAAAAGGGTTGCCCCAACCTTGAGAAGCTCAAGTTAAAGAAGGAAGAGGAGAGGCTAAAGCATGTCAAATGCTTCAAGTGCCGCACTTGGGGGACATCTCACCTCAATTTTCCCAACCAAGCATTTGGTGAAGCAACAAGAAGAGCCTCAACCAAAGCCACAAGTTGAGCAAGAGAAGACACCCCAAGAGCAAGTCAAGATCAACTATGAAGATGGTGACTTGAAAAAAAGATGAAGAAAACAAGAAGGGGTGGAAGAGCAAGGCATCCAATGCTTAATCAAGATGCCAAGATGATGAGCAAGAATCAAGATGAGAAGAGAGATTTGGCTCACATCAAGTGCTTCAAGTGTGAAGATATGAGATACTTTGCCTCGAAGTGTCCTACCATGCTTGAGAAGAAGGCTCAAACAATTCTCAAGAGGCAAGGTAATGAGAAGCAATACAAGAGCAAGGAAGAGAAGGCTCTAACCAAGAGAAATTGCTACTCATGTCGGAAAAGGAGACACATGGCAAATTTATGTCCCCTAGGTAACACTTCTAAGCCCATTTCAATTGATGATGATATTGTGCTTAGAATGGATGGTAATGGTACCTCTATGGTTGCTATTGCAAAATATCCGCTACTACTCGTACTAAGGCTATGCCTAAGTATGTTGCACCTAACTTGAGAGGACTCAAACAAGTTTGGATACCATCAAAAGTGGATGAATGTGTGTGGGTACCATCGGCATTGGAGACTTGGTTCAAGTGATATTCATCTAGTTGACAATATAGTTGAGCCAAGTATTGCAAAGTGATGATCATTATCCCAATGCCATGACAAGTTAGTGAAGTCCAAGTGCTATCAAACATATAAGTGCCATATTTAGTTGTGGACAATTTATTGGGTATAATTGGTGGCTTGCAAATATTTGAGATGAAGCTTGCTATTGGATGATCATGAGCTAACCAAGATACATCTCTAGTCGATCTCATTCATTTGGGTGCATATAAGTTGATTGAATTGGATAAATGCATACATTGCTTGCTATGAGATGATTGAATAGAATAATTGATTAGTAATCAAGTTTGGATTGATTTGAGTTGGATAAGTTCATAAGATGACCTTTAGTAAGTGGATTGAATGGATTTATATCTTGTGAAAGTATTCAAACAAGTTAGTTTCAAGTTTGATTCACATTTGATGAAGAATAGCTCAAGTATTGAAATCTGTCCATTATTGAAAATCTGAGTTAGCTGAGATCAAGTCTGAGTTTGAGTGACCAAATCTATTTGGATTGGCTTGAAATTTGATATGCATGCTTTAGACTTATGGTATTAGATGTTGTACCAATTTCATGAGAATTGGATAAGATATGCTTCGGTTGTGGAGTGGATCTTATCAGCTATAGTGCAGCAGTTTTCAGCATGTAGCAGTGTGGGAAGATGTGAAATCTGGTAGCAAACTAGAAGTCAAATAAAGCTTAAATTTTTATAGCTGCTAGATGAATTAGTTAATCACATCTCCACCAAATTTGGTGGTATTTGGATCTGTACATTAGAATCTGCCAGAAAAGTGACTTTTATTGGATTGATCAAGAGTCGCTTTGATTGAAAGGCCCTCAAGTTGGAATCATATTTATAAGTGGTTGAGGTACCTAAGTTTGGTTTTGTATTGATCTAGAAGCATGATAAGCAAAGAGTACAATGCCATTTGATTGTGAAGTGTACTTGGCACTTATTTAGTACTCAAATTGGAAGATCAAACTCAAGATGAAGATAAGGTTTAAGTTCTAGTGACAATTGAAAATCATTTGATAGAAAAAAGGACTTAAACAAGTAGAAAGAAAAGGACTTAAAAATGATTCAAGGTTACACATCAAGTTAAGTCCATGGATCAATCAATCAAGTCATTTCAAGTGAGTATCAAGAATGGTTCTTTGGAGAGATGTCACTTCTCCCTAGTGTAGGGGCTTGTTGCCTTTTGTAGGTAAACCAAGTGTGGTACTTGAAAGACTAACATAGAAGTGGTGATCTAGGGGACATTTGAGATGCTTAGTTGAAGAGATCAAAAGGGTTGATCTAGAGAGCAAGCAACACCCAAAAAGAGAGCAAATTATTAGAATTCAAGTGGTATTCTGATGCAAGCATTGATCAAAAGAGAAAGCAAGCCAACCACAACTCAAGATAGTGCACTTGATCATTAGTGGTTCATATTTCATATGGGTGAAGAATGGATTTCTCTATTGATGATTGGTCTTCACCAGGCTATAAATTGGAATTCACATTGCTATTGCAGAGCTTAATTGGAAACTAATGACTATCCTCTACTTCAAGATAGCAAAGGTATCATTGTGATATGCATGATCATTTTCATCCCTTACTAGTATGCGGTTAGTGCATATAGTACATGCTTATTAAGATCATGCATGATAAATGAATTGTTTAAATTCATAGACTACCACTATTGTTTGAATGGTTAATTGATCTAGTGGTAGTATATGAGTTTGTTCATGAGCTAGTGAACCCAAGTACTTGATTTATTTTGGATTGCCAATAAGTGACAAGTACAACCTTGATAAGATAACCTCTATATGAGTGTGAAGAAGCTTAGAGAGGGTTCAAAATGGACTTGGAAGCTTAGACAAATCATTTTAGTTCAAATCAAACATAGAAGCTCATGATAGTAACGAGAGTACAAGAACAAGACAACAATGCAAATGGATATCTAGTTTGTTTGTTTCAAGTGGTATGTAGACTCAAGCATCTCATAAAAAATTCACAAGTGGTGTCTAGATCAACATACAAGTGATATCCTACAAGTGGTACTCATGAAGATAGCAAATGTTCAAGAAATGGTTTCTATCGACAAATCCAACAAAGTGGTTCCATGATAGAAAATTCTTTCAAGTGGTATCACATCTATACATGGTATCAATCATGCAAGATGATGGTTCCACAAGTAATCCTCAACTTTAAGTGATCATCAAGTAAAGAAAGTTCCCTCTCCAACAAGAGCTTGTTGATGGTAGTTAGCGTTCAACATAAACCATCAATATAACTTATATAAATGCATAAAAAAGATCACCAACATAGGTCTAGGAGTTTAAACTAATAAATTCTACAAGTTTTGGTGAATCTATATTTGCATCAGGATTTACTCAGAAAATCATCAAGGATGGCCTATTCGTCAAAGCGAATCACGTTTATCTGCAGCGAAACCAACGTGGGAAGACTCTAGAAGACTCCAGAAGGCAAACCACCGAAGCGGAGGGCAGGTGGCTGCCATGTGGGGTTGGCTGGCCCCACCTGTAGGCCGCTTGGCCCCCTAGGCCCACCTGTTAGCCCCTGCTTTGAATGTTGGTTCTCCACCGCCTCTTAGATTGCATCTACGCTGTTTTTTCAAGTCGGTTTGATCTAAAGGTCCAGAATTGATGCTCCAGCCTATATGTAGCAGCCCCTACCCCCTCCCTAGAGCATCCCTAAAACCCTAATTCATACCTCTCATTCAGAGATCAAGATACAACAGGAGGATTAGGTCTAGACTCTCCAATGTAGTAGATTAGTAGCTCGGGAGTGAGGGTCGAGTTGAGCTCATGCTCAAGTTTCGGATCTAGTCTTGGAGGCTCGGCAAAGTCTTGTATCTTCACTTCTACATCTTGTAAGACTTAATATCATTCATCATATTCCTATCTACATGGCTATGCTTACTTTGAATATATATCTTACTTAGTTAAAGGTTATCAATACTTTTGTGTGTAGGTTCATAGAGCGCTTAGTTTGCTAGTTTACCGGTTAGGCTAAGTAGTCGAGTCTCGTATAAGCATGGTGCTTATATGATGCTCACTGCTGTGAGTGCACCTGTTCTTTGGTTGGGGGTAGCAATGGGAGGTGACAACCCCATCTATCCTTTGTAGTCCACTCCGAATTGAGCAGGTTCTTAAATTGTAGGACCGTAGTCACGTCGGTAGAGTTATCTATTGTGGGTGCTCTACCGTCTAAGCGGTGTCCCAAAGTACACAAGAGTAGAGTTAGTCTTAGCTATAGTTGGGTGTATGTACATACTTTGACCATATAATAAGAATTATCATAAGAATCTACCTCACCCGTTGTTCTGCCAAGTTAACTAGTTTACATTATCTTAGTGATCTATCCCCTGAGTGTCATTATTCTTAATTCCTATGATTACCTTTGCCCCTTGCTATAGCTATGCTGGTATGTTGACTGATAGATATTCTTTTATTACTCAATAAGTCTTTACTCCATTGTTTCCCTATGGTAAAATATAAATAACGATACCTAGAATACTCTCGATAAAATGCTACAATGGTATTCTCTGCGCTTGCGGAATCCTTCATATTCTATTTGCACTTATAAATACCAACAAGCATTCTTGGCGCTGTTGCCAGAGAAACAATTGGTGTAAAGGTTTAGATCATTAACATACCACTAGCTTTAGTAGGATTACCTCTGTTCTATTGAATTGTGGATAAGACAGGACAACAGATGCCGTTTTGACCTTCCGACAAGCTTCCACAAGAAAAGAAGAAACATTGAAGAACCTCAGGGTGCCTGAACATTCAAGATCCATCAACATGGGAACCCTACCATCTCATAGGTTTGTGTAGACATATATATATATATTCTCTAACCATGTGTAGATTGGAGAAAAAGGTCATCGTCACAAGAATTCAAATCACATCTCAAGTGACGAATACAGATGTTGCACTACTCACAAATTCCATCATGCAAGTCATGGTAGTATGATCAAGAAAGGTGAGATAGTCTTGCTCATGGACTTAAAATTTAATGAGTAGTTATCTTTTAAACTTTTATGTTCCATTGCATGTTTACTTTGAATAATCCATGCATCCACTCTGATTAGTTTAAATTTTTCCATATCAAATCCACAACATGTTTAGTTCCGTTCATATATCCATCCCACTTGCATCTTTATTAAGTAAAGAGAAAAAATATATGGACACATGAAGGTCCAAGTATAAAAAAAGAAAAAAAATATGAGCACATGAAGGCTCATGCTTGGTAAAAAAAATCTCTCACCATGATCATGCTTTTTCATTTTATTCGAATAAATCTCTATAATGCTTTCATGCTACCTTTGTTTGCTATAGTATGCTTAAGGTTTTGAAGTATCCTCATACACTTTTTAAATTAGGCATGGTACTTAGTTTAAACTGTTTTCTTAAATTAAATTAGATGAGATGTTTAGTTTGATTTTCGAACTAAGAGGTGTGTTGATTTTACTTCCAAAGGCTTTTTAAATTTAGCATGGTGCTTAGGTTAAAATGCTTTCCTTAAATCAAATTAGACGTGGTGTCTAGGTTGATTTTTCAGCCAATAATATGCTTTAGTAGATACTGGATATTTTGTTGGACTGACCCCTGCAGGAAACTTTCAAATTCAATCTGGGTAAGTCAAGAGATGAATTCACATCGGAGATGAATCAAGGCAAGTGATGAACTCCAATAACTTTGCACAAAGAAGACCCAGCTCATTCTTCATGGAAGGAAGAACTGTGAGTATTAAAGTTTATTCACTTATCTTTTGTTGCAAGTTATCTTTGCCTTGGACCGTGCTAGAATGTAGCAAACACATAAAATATGATAAAACAAAATCTATGCTAAAGTAATCCTAAAACCATCCTTTCATTAGCATAGAGGAAAATCACAAAAATTATGGACAACAACCCGTGTTTCAAATTTGTTATTTTCCCTCGGGTATGTGTCTATTAACGTTTTGTAGAAAAAATGAATAGAAGCTATGCCTGTTCAAGGTTTGGTATGAATCCACAAACCCTAAACCAAACCACCACTATAGCTGTGGAAGTGGATAGACAAATCAACTGGTCATTAGTAACGTCGAAGGCAACCTAGCATTGAGCCTTTCCAGGACTCAAGCTAGGAGGCTGATGAGAAGCAGGATGTAACTCACCTCATATCAGCCAATCTGATGCCCGCTTTCATCACCTTCGAAGACACCATCTCACACATCGTCAACAAGGACAATACATCAAGATGCCACTACATCATGGCGTACATTCTCATACCAACAGACATCAGAAATCAATGGAGGTCTGTCAACAGTGTGTCATAAGGCTACGACCATGGTCATGAGATAACATCCCTAAGTCATTGAATATGAAGCTTCTATGCAAGTACCAATGAGGTTCCTTCCTTGACAATCAAGACGGCTGACGTATCGCTTACAAAGAACAACTCTCTGACATGCCGCTAGAAGATAAAGACAATCAAGGAGGAACTTGAGTTTGCATCTCCAATGAACCCCAACTCGTCAGCCAAGAATCAACAAAAATCAAGAAAGGTTGATGAAAGGAGAATATGCAATGGTCCATATCCTCATCTCTAAGATCAGATGGTGTAAAGAAAAGATAAAAGCAAGGGAGAGGTCCTGCTTAATGGACCTAAAACCATGAGTTCTCGTCGACAGTGTCGAGAGACATAAATGTCCAAGTGTGGGGGAGGAAAGCCGACTTATCTATAGTAGATACAACCCTGCTCTTCCTCCTCCAAGGCTCCCATCACTCTGACACGCTGGTTTGCAATCCCTCTATTCAATATTGCTTTATTTCTACAAGTTTGAATATGTTTACAAATTTCATACATGAAAATCAAACTTAAGATGTAAAGTAAAATCAATCCTTGCGAGAAGAAGTTTTTGCAACAATTGAGGCACATTATTTAAAACATGGGATACAGATGACCTTTAGCTCTATGACAACACTACCCTTGTTTCGAATCATTTTTGTATACTCCTTTGGGTATGTGTTGTCTACTAATCTTTTGTAGGAATGAGAGGAGCAAAAGGTCCAAAAAAAAGTGTCAAGATCCACAAAAGAAAGGATAGAGGGATGACATGATAAAAGGATGAGAAAGGAGTGCGATATAGGAGACAAGATGCTCATGAACAGCTCAAGCAAGGAAAGCTTCAAGCATGAAGAAAAGATCACCACAAGTCATCTACCTTTCATCACAGGGTGTCATCACGCTCCAATGATGAAGGTAACATCTTAAGGTAAGTGGTCATTATTTAAAGCTTTCTTTTAATCTTGGTATTCACATAAAGAAACAAACAAACATGTTTGAGTTACAACTTTGCTTGATTCAACCTGATTAACTCAATATGTCTTGTTCCTTAAGCTTGTTCATAGCACCACTTTCTTGATCTCATAGTCTTAACCAATTGAGCTAAAATGTTGTATATCTTATGTTTGGAATATGATAGTCATAATCGTGTAAAGTTTGATACATTGTGTATAGATGGACAATCCTTCCATAGGTTAAGTGACTCCATTTCTTTTGACAAATGTATTCAAATGCCACATTTAAACTCATCCTTTAGATCTTATCATCCCTTTTGTAAGAATGAATGCACATAACATCAACCTTAACATGATTCGATGTGCCTAAGGCTAGAGAAGAATAAATAAAGTTTTGGTTATGTTGGTGTTTTTTCACCAACAGAGCCCATGCACTTGATCTCTACTTTGTCTTCATGAGCAGAACACACTTCGAGCAAGTGTGGGGGAGTCGATCCCCCAAATTCTATAATTGAAAGTTCTGAACCAACAATTATGATGCACACAAGATGTCGCCAGTTTCTACTACTGATGGTTGACTTCAAAACGCTGAACAAGGAGGAGAAATAAGTCAAGAAAGGATGAACCTGTCAAATCAAAATCAAATTCAAAACCAATACGGGTTTGGCAGAAGAAGGTGGCACCACCAGTGGAAGCACCACTACTAGAGGCGCCCCCTCAAGAATCCTCATCTTCAAGAGCAACCGAGGGAGGACGCATATCTTTCTCTGACCGAAGGTAAGCATGGGGAGGCTCTGTTCCAACACCTTCACATTCGGCCACCTCGTTGAGCAACCACGACAACAACCAGCTTGGGGGAGAAGACATCCCCTGTGTATCTAGATAAGTATTTCTTTTCCTTTTATTATTCTTAGTTTACTTTATATATATATATATATATTAGAAAAAAAGATGAATAACTAAAAACAAAGTAAAAGTTATCTTTATAGAAATATATATAGTTATAATGTGTGATCTAAAAAATGAAAACAAAATAAAGAGAGTGTGTCCAGTTTGCTTTAATTTGTTTTAAGAGCTGAATAAATTAAAAAGGACTTAGAATAATCTCTTAAATGGAAATAATGAATAGTTGCTCTGTTGTAATTCCTTTTAAGTACCTAGTTTTCAGCCTTGAATTCTCTCGAGTTTTGGATACGACTGTTTTGATATAAGGATTTACTCTGAACTTGAAACTTGTGGGTAGCATATGCTTGATCTAAGTCTAAGTAATTGACGGATATGATATGAGAAGGTCTGAGCTACTGTTTATCTTATTTCAAGTGACACTAAAGTTCTAGAGATCTATCTTTTGAAAAAGACAAAAATGCTACATGATGAGTTCCTGTATGACAAAGCTTGAATTCCCACCAGATCCATACATGTTATTTAGGCTAGAAAAACTTCCACATATATGCTACTTGCTTTTGCATTGAGTTTTATCAAGCTTTGTTGACCCTTATGAGAGGTTTGTCATGCTCTTAAAATCAAGAACACGTACGCACCACCCAAATATGCACTACTCCTACACTAGGGGTAGGCACAAAAACATGCTTTCCATCTAGATCCACCCAAAAATGCCCTACTCCTACACTGGGAGTGAACACAAAAATATGCTTGATAGGTTTTTCCATTCACCAAATAAATGCTCCAAGTTCTTGTTGCTATCTGTCAAAATTTTGTTGCAGAAAAGAGGCATGAGGCTATGCAAAAGTTATTCATAAAAAAAGAGAAAAAAAGGAAAAAAAGAATTGAAAAAAATGGACAAGTGTCCGAGATATCTAAAACAATGGGTACTTAGATGCCCGCCTGAAAAAAAAGAGATGAATAAGATAGCCCCTGTTCTCTTGCAAAATTGTTTCCAAGTTTCAAAGGGAGATAAGTTTTCAAGGAGCAAAGTAGAATTAGGTTAGCCACCATATATATCCACACACATGCACATCTTGATTTGATTGTATGACTCAACTCTCTTTGGATCCATTATTTGACTTTACAATATATGCATTGCAAGTATGCTCTAGCTTTCTCCCTACCTATGAACTCCATATAAGGTTTAGTGGTAGGAAGAGAAAAGACATAACATCTTTATTGCCTTGGTGAGGATCCACAAATACCACATATATTGAGAGACTTGAGAGTGTCATACAATGGAATCTCTGAGTTTTATTTTGAAAATTTATAAAAACTCTGGAACAATGGTAGAACAAAGAACTTGAGACATAGTGGTTGACTCAATCATTCTATCTTTCAATTGATCAAGACCCAAGTGAAGGCTAAGAAGCCCCATGGTTGAATGTAATATGGGTAAGTTTGAAAGTTAGATCAGTTTATTCTAATTTGGAGGAGATTTTTTTGATTGAACACCTATGTACTTTTGAGGAGTGAAAGCATTGTAGCAACTCCGGATCCATTGCTGAGTTTGGCTTTGCTCAGAGACTAGCAAAGGTTAAGTGTGAGGGAGCTTGTTGACAGTAGTTAACGTTCATCATAAACCGTCAATATAACTTATATAAATGCATAAAAAGGTCACCAACATAGGTCTAGGAGTTTAAACTAATAAATTCCACAAGTTTTGGTGAATCTGTGTTTGCAGGAGGATTTATTCAGAAAACCGTCAAGGAGGGCCTATTCATCAAAGCGAATCACGTTTATCCACAGCGAAATAGACGTGGGAAGACTCTAGAAGACTCCAGAAGGCAAACCACCAAAGCGGAGGGTAGGTGGTTGCCATGTGGGGCTGGCCGGCCCCACCTACAGGCCGCCTAGCCCCCTGGGCCCACCTGTTAGCCCCTCCTTTGAATGTCGGTTCTCCACCGCCTCTTAGATTGCATCTATGCCGTTCTTTCAAGTCGGTTTGATCCGAGGGTCCAGAATTGATGCTCCGTCCTATATGTAGCAGCCCTTACCCCCCCTCCCTAGAGCATCCCTGAAACCCTAATTCATACCTCTCATTCAAAGATCAAGATACACCAGGAGGATTAGGTCTAGACTCTCCAATGTAGTAGATTAGTAGCTCGGGAGTGAGGGTCGAGTTGAGCTCATGCTCAAGTTTCGGATCTAGTCTTGGAGGCTCGGCAAAGCCTTCTATCTTCACTTCTACATCTTGTAAGACTTATTATCAATTCATCATATTCCTATCTACATGGCTATGCTTACTTTGAATATATATCTTTCTTAGTTAAAGGTTATCAATACTTTTGTGTGCGAGTTCATAGAGCGCTTAGCTTGCTAGTTTACTGGTTAGGCTAAGTAGCCGAGTCTCGTGTAAGCATGGTGCTTATACGATGCTCTGCCTATGAGTGCACCCTGTTCTCTGGTTGGGTGGTAGCAACGGGAGGTGACAACCCCATCTATCCTTTGTAGTCCACTACGAATTGAGCAGGTTCTTAAATTGTAGGACCGTAGTCGCGTCGGTAGAGTTATCTGCTGTGGGTGCTCTACCGTCTAAGCGGCGTCCCGAAGTGCACAAGAGTAGAGTTAGTCTTAGCTATAGTTGGGTGTATGTACATGCTTTGACCATGTAATAAGAATATCATAGGAATCTAACTCATCCATTGTTCTGCCGAGTTAACTAGTTTGCATTATCTTAGTGATCTATCCCCTAAGTGTCATTATTCTTATTTCCTATGATTACCTTTACCCCTTGCTCTAGCTATGCTGGTATGTTGACTGATAGATATTCTTTTATTACTCAATAAGTCTTTACTCCATTGTTTCCCTATGGTAAAATATAAATAACGATACTTGGAATACTCTCGGTAAAATGCTACAATGGTATTCTGTGCCCTTGTGGAATCCTTCATATTCTATTTGCACTTATAAATACCAATAGAGCTCAAGTTTATCAAGTGGATGACCTATGCTAAGACATAGGGGGAGGTGTCCCACCAATTGGTATCAAAGTCAAAGATCCTATATGTGGTATCTCAAGAGCCATACATGTAGTGTCATTCCAATATTTGGAAATGTCCATAAAAATGCAAGATTCAAGCCTCAACCATCTACCCCAATGTAAGCCTTTGCATCAATGAGAAGCACACCTTTTATGGAAATTGATGACAAAGGGGGAGAGATTGTACAAAGATATGAAAGCATGAGGGAGAGATTGAGACGAAGAAGTAGAAGTTGGACATGGACATAGACAAAGAGGGAGCAACATTGAAGAATGTGAGGGGATCAAAATTCTTGGACAAAGAGAAGCACATAAGTAGGGGGATCAAGATCATGAACATGATTGTTTGCATTTGATATGTGCATATTCATATGCTTGCTTGCATTGCATAAGTTTTAAATTTGATAAGCATGCTTGAATGTTGTATGCTAGTTGTAGAATTTAATTGATGATATGATAACTAGCATGCATAGAATGGTAGCTAGACTTATATTTCTACACATGGTACTAGAACCTTGATTATAATATTGATCTCATGGGGTTTCTACTATTTTTGTTGTCTAGCTACTCATGGTGCTAAGGATGGTGTTAAAAGTGCAACTTCGATTGGTATCACACATCAAAGGTTTATTCTATACACCTTAGCATCATCTGGTAGTAATTACTCTCCCACAATTCTAGTTAATGCATATGTGCGAGCTTCAAACAAAACACTCTAGCACATATGTAGGGGAAGCTAATACTACCAATTCGGGTTTGTGGTACTTGTCCAAAATCATTTACACATGGTCAAATTGCTTGGGCAAGCAACATGAATCCATTTGAGCTTAATTTCCATATCTTTGTAGAGTTGTCATCAATTACCAAAAATTGGGAGATTGAAAGGTCCTTGTTTGATTTTAGTAATTAAGTGACAACCTAGACAGACTAATTGTGTTTAATGTGAGATACACAGGTGATTACTCCATAGGTATACTTGTGTGAGCAACTCATGCCATGACAGTGAAGATGGATTGAATTTGTTGCAAGGCTCACACATGTGATGAAATATGAGACATGACATGGAGTCATGTGACTAAGGTGGAGAAGATCAAGACAAGACTTGGCTCGACGGACCGGTTGCAAGTGTGAAGGGCAAGTTAAGTGATGACTTGGCATTGAAGGACCGAAGCAACGGTGAAGAGCAAGTGAAGTCAAGATCGATGAACCAATATGGTCATGTGATGATATGAAGTGGATCATATCATTTGTGATTGGTTGGTGCATGTGTTGCATCAACATTGGAGGAGATGGAATGGAATACGCAAGGCAAAGGTATAACCTATAGGGCATTTTATTTCACCGGTCATAGGTGTGTAGAGAAGTTTGTGACCGGGTTTACGATAGATGGCCATACTATCAAGAGGGGCAAACTTATTTGCATATCGGTCATCTAGTGCCACTCGAGTTATCTAACTTTGCATTGTTGCTAGGATCGAGTGGCATGGTGATTTGAGTGACTAATCCCTTGAAAAATATTTGTGAAAATGCTAACACACTTGCACATAATGGTGTACACTTGGTGGTGTTGGGACATTTGCAAAGAAGAAGAAGTTGGAAAAGTTTTGGAGTTTGAAAGGTCAACAGGACCCTAATGGCGAGGGCAACAGGACCGAGGAGAGATGGTCCTATTGGTCTATGTTGAACATTGATGGTTCTTGGATGGGAATTCTGTATTGATCCTTTGTGCTTTGGAACAAATATGCATATGGGATGTGTAGCCCTCTGCATAAGCTTTCTAAAATATCCAAGATCAACGAAATCGAAGTTTGGAGCTAAAAGTTATCATCGTTTTAGTGCTCAGGACTCTACCTCAGGACCTTGTCCTCTGGGTCCGGTTCTAGGGTCCGAACCAGGTCTGGTTCCAGGGTCCGAACCATGTTTTCTGGGTTTGGTTGAGCGCTTTGACATGTGTTTGAAGGGATAGGACCCTGAGATGGTCTGGTTGTAGGAACAGGACCGGGTCGAGTTGCTTTGGGAGCTCTCGGGAGCTCTCTGGCCTGAATAGGACCAAGGTGTGAGATGGTCCGGTTGCTCGGTCCGGTTGCTGTCCGAGCTCGCGAAAGTTACCGTTGAAGCTCCAATGGTCGGCATTCGAACATGGGGACACGTGGCAGCATCCCATGGTCTGAACCCTCACTATTCATGGTCCGTATCCAGGGTCCAGAGGATCAGTCCAGAGCCCCCGAAGCTTGTTTTGTGCAACGACTCTATTTGGCCCTTGGGCTATAAATATAAGGGGAGCTCGGGCTTTGGTTTAGGTTGAGCACCTTGGAGGACTTTGTGTCCATGCTTGAGAGTGCTTGAGAGCCCTCTAACTCACTTGTGCTTACTAGATTGTGAATCAAGAGCCAGTGAGTGATTCTAGTGCGATTGCATTGAGTGGCATTAGGTGATCATGTTGCAAGCCGGCGGTGCTTGTTACTCTTAGAGGTTACCACCTCCTAGATGGCTTGGTGGCTTGTGACTCCATCGAAGCACGCAAGGAGATTATGTGGTGCTCCGGAGAAGGATTTGTGAGGGGTACCATGCTCACCCCACAGGAGTCACAAAGAGCAACACTAGTAGAGCGTGTCATTGAGCTACCCTTACTTTTGGGGTAGGTTCTTGCGGTGCCCGACATGCAGGCTTGGCGGGTGATGCCAATTAACTGTCGAACCACCAAGTGAGTGGTCAACACAACAAAGACTAGCGTGTTGGCAAACACGTGAACCTCAGGAGAAAAATCACCACATCAACATTGTTCTTCCCATTGGTTTGCATCCTCATTACACAAGCTTGTATTTACATTTCATACACTGTGCTTGTGTAGTTGCTCTTGTAATTAGTTAGCTTGTGTAGCTTGCTAGTTACCTTCTTTCTTGTGTAGCATAGAAGTAGCTCCCTTGCATGACTAATTCTGTTTGAGTAACCTTGTTAGTCACATTGCTTAGTGTATGTAGCTAAGTAATTTGCGCTCTCTAATTTGACTTATGTAGCCTTGTTATTGAGCATTGCTAGTGAGTTTAGGAGCTTTGTGCTTTTGCTTACTAGATTGTGTAGGAGCTCCCCTGGTTGCTTGAAGTACTAGTTGCATAGGTTTGTGTGACCTTGCAAGCTAAAATTGTTAGGTGAGCTCTAGCTAGCCCGGCACCTTTGTTGTCTATTTAGAATCTTTGTAAGATGCTAGAGAACTTAGATAGAGGGGTCTAGTCTTGGCTAGACCATTAGTTTTAATTCCGCATTTGTTTCGGTTAACCGGCGTGATTAATTTTAGAAAGGACTATTCACCCCCTCTAGTCCGCCATCTCGACCCTACAACTACCCACCTTCCACACTGTCCGAACTAGCATGTAAGATGGGCAGGGCAAGCGACCATCACTGCCACCTATTACGTGTACGATGGCAGTGCATCCGCACCAATCATGTTGCCTCCATCTCCCGAGAGAGCATTGCACCCCCATAGTCACGACAATTCCTCTATCACCATAGGAGTGCGATTAAGCTAGTGTGCAAGTAGATTGACGAAGATTCATGTGCAAGGCACTTTCCTACTCAAAGTCCCTTTCCATCAGATTAGAGAATGAGGCGAGATCTGAGGAAATCATCAACACACATACTACATTATTACTCTGACATGACTAGGGGGTGGATCCATTGCTCCAAGTCGAATAAATGGCAATGCAAAAAATGCACCCTGAACAAAGCTATTTATAGGCCCAACGAGACTGTGAGGAGACCAAGGGAGTCTTCAAATACATTGCAAATGATCAATCCATGGTGCCCTTCGCTCTCCCAAAAAGGGCTAAGTCATGCAAATCCCATGCATGTTCAGCTACGAGCACACATTACATTAATGGGCTAGTCCTAGCCAAGCCCATATGCCCCTCTTGCTACATGTAACCTAAGGACCTGTGCCTAATGGATGGGATAAGAGTCCTCCGCCCCACCTTGACCACGACTCGTAGGGGGATCAAAGTCTTCACATACTCCTCTGACTTGTGGAGCGATGCCAAGAGTCAATAATCTATCCCTCTGAACAAAAGAAGGAGTCCATCAGTTCCCAACATAAGAGGGGATCTTGATGGGACCCCCAAAATCTCGGGTCGAGAGAAAAATTGCAAGCCCACATGCGCCCCTGAACAACAATGGTGAAACAATTAATTAGAGTCATCCTCCAACCAATTATTTAAGAATCACTTGAAGGCTCAGGGGCTACCACCTACTGAGGGGTGCGCTCGCCTGCCCCCACGAAGAAGGACAAGCGAAAAACAATAATGTCAACCCAAACAAAAATTCTCCTCATGATGTGTCTGATTCCTGAGAAGGCTCGAGGGCTACTGACGAATATCTATACCATGGGTACCCTCATCCCCTCGACATTATGACATCGTACAATGTTGAGTTCTTAGAACATTATGACTACCCTGCATGGGAACTTGGGAACATGGGCGAGGACTTGGGAACTCAGGCCAAGGGGCCTAGTCTCAACTTCGACCCTGCTGAGGCACTGGCAAACTAGAGAACACATGCTCAAAGTACCTGGGTCCCCCCTTGCCCCCTCTCCTCCCTCGAGTATAGTGAGGGGTACTCGGCTAGCCTTTCGCTTTGTCGAAAGGGTTAATGGTCCATCGTACGAAATGCGAGCAGCGCCCCAAACGATAGGCTAGTTGACAACGTGTCATCATGAGATATATGGGTCCCGAGCTCAACCCCACAACAAACTCCGTGGCTAGCCTAGTCATCCCCTTTGCTTCTTGGGATCCGACCATGTTCCTCCATCCATAGAGGAGACATTACCGCCCGCTCAGCTTGCGGCTAGGGTAACGGACCGCCAACCACACGATTGGTTCGTCCGTCTATGCCCTAAGTACCACCAGCCCCTGACTTCGATCCCGCTCAAGCACTGCCCGACTAGGGACAAAGCCCAAGTACAATGAGGCGTACTTGGCCAGTCTTTCCTTTTCTCGGAAGGGTCAAATTAAAGGCCCGTCGTATGAAACAGTCACCCTGATGTGACGTGCATAGCCACAAGTGTACTACCCATGTGTACCATAGAAGGAGTCACACCCGGGATAGTGGACACCCCATACGAAACAGAGGATATGGACTGCAGGAACACTATTTCCACGAAGGAACGAACCAGTGACAGACGTTTGATGTGGGAAGCCAGGCTTCCCCAATTTTCGCTCCAAGTACAAGTACGACAAACATGAGAGCACCAGATGGATAAGGAGGATTGAAGGCTCCAGTCGGACTAGCTAGCATGATGTACCCCACGAAACCATATAAGGGGAGGCAGAGGGACCTTCTCTCTCTCTCTTTCTCTCTCCCCCCCCCCCTCTCCGTGGCAGTTCTTTGCTCCTTAGACACGCTCTCTTGTACCTCTTGACACTTGAACCTCTCGTTTGTAACCCCTACCATAAATTTTGGGTCCTTGAGCTCAAGAACATGAACGTACACCTCACAATAGACGTAGGCCACATTTCCTAAACTAGTCTAACCCCTGATTCCTCGAGTGCCAAGCCATCCGAACTGCATGCACGACTACAAATTTAATTTACTAGCTAGCCGGTACATGCATCATTTGTTTTATCCTAAAATTGGCCCTAGAGTTTTTAATGATACCTTGTATTTGAGGACAAAAGGAGTAGTTAATTTAAGACTTCTGTTAAATTACGTACCACTTTTCATGGTATAGATTCTGTGATCTATAGCTGTGGCTAGCCCTACTATGAAATTAGATTGACAATGAAAGCTGTTGCAAAAAAACAGTAGAATTAAGAGATGTGCATATATACGAAAAATGTATATATATATATCTCATGTACTCCCTCCATTTTAAATTATAAGTCGTTCCAACTTTTTTAGAGAGTCAAAATATCTTAAGTTTGACCAAAATTATAGAAAGAGTAGCAAAGATTTATGACATCAAATAGGTATACTATGAAAATATAATTAATAAAGAATCTTATGATACTTATTTGATATCATAAATGTTATTACTTCATTATATAAATTTGGTCACACTTGAGATGCTTTGACTCTCTAAGAAAGTTGGAATGACTTATAATTTGGGAATCATATAGTATCGAGAAACACTATTAATTGTTAGTATGCATATGCTATACTTCCAGTGTGTTATATTAGTGAGTTTGTAAGTGCAAATGCTAGAGAACAAGTTACAGTTGAGCATAGATTTTTAATGCTACTTAGGAGTATATCATAACACTAACCATGCATGGCTGTACGAACTGTACTCGTTGTTATAAAGTTGCATGATTGCTTGGCATATTTTAATTACATAAACAATAGCGAAACTAACACAACTTGATAGATAACATAAACTATATATATTGTTGCTCTCTTCCTATAATAATAGCCTATTTTGTTTTAGGAAAAGTTCAACGTACGTACATCCAAGTCTCACGTGTAGTTGAAAAATAAAACTACTGCGTTGATTTGTCGGGAAGAACGAATCTCTCCAAAAGTTCCAGAAGGAGAAGCATTAAAAAAGATGTGTAACTTTGGGCAAACCGGGTGTGAGGTGTTACTCATGTTAATTGGTGTCATGAAAAGATGGTAAAAAGTAGTCTAGCACTATCGGAAACCGGCTCTTTGCCGAGTGCATTCCCTCGGGCAGTCGACAAACAAGCCCTTTGTTGAGTGCTGCGAAAAAAACACTCGGTAAAATAATTGCACTCGGCAAACAATACAAAAAACACTCGGCAAAGTTCGACACTCGGCAAATTAGAAAAAAAACACTCGGCAAAACTAGGCACTCGACAAAGAAATATGTTTGCCGAGTGTAATTGTCTGTCACTTGGCAAAGAAATATGTTTGCCGAGTGTAACTATTTGGCACTCGACAAATAATTTCATTCTTTTATCTTCTAACCTTGAAATTTTTTCTACTCTCCACATACAACATGTGGTATTCCATGTTAAAATTTGGTATATTTGTGGATCTGTTTGCTATATTTAATTAATTTATTGCATTTCAAGGATTTTTTTTTGGTATAAGTCAAATTTAAATTGCAAGTGATTCAAATAATAGAATAAAATGAGTAGAAAAATGATATTCATATTATTGAGTCCAGTGTGAGGCCTTACCCGGGAAATAAAAAGAAATTTCGAACAACTTGTTCAGGAAACACGACGAAACACGACCACAAACGTATGGCCGAATGGTTTTTAAATTTTAAAAAAAGCAAACGAAGTCTGAAAATCATGAAATTTGTCATGATGTGATGATATCATATGTGAAGGCTATGGTAAAAAATTGAGAAGGTTTCGCACAATTTGTCACGTACGATGTTTACAAACCAAAACATCTCAGGAGAAAAATCGTAGCGTCGAGAAGGAATCGGTAAGATTTGGAGTTAAAGTGACGGTTGAATTGGGGTTTGACTTCAAAAATTTTTGTACAGGTAACAGAGAACATAGATTGTTTCATGTGAAATTTTGGTAATTTTTTAGATCCGTTTGATAATTTTAATTTATTAAGTGCAGTTATAGAATTTTAATTGATATAAATTAAATTTGAGCTGTAACTGCATAAAATAATGTAACCATATTCGTAGAAAAATCATATTTATATTGTTGAGTCAATTTGACAAGGTATTTTCAAAGTACATTGAACAAAAAAGGAAAAACACGTTATGGAAAACAAGGAAATGAAAACATAACTAATATATTTGCCGAGTGCCCAAAACCCTAGACACTCGGCAAAGACAGCTTTACGAGTGTCATCGATCCGACACTCGACAAACTCGACATTATAAAGTCTCCCGGCGCCGCCCCCTCCCCTCCCTTTCTCTTTCTCCCTTATCTCTTCCAGAGAACACGCATACAGGGAAAGGAGAGGAGCCATGATAATGATCAAGTGCTTGGACTTAAAAATAAGAAAGAGAAAAACAAAAGGCTCAAGGCAAAGGTATAAGTGGTAGGAGCCATTTTGTTTTAGTGATCGAGACACTTAGAGAGTGTGATCATATTTAGGATCGATAATTGTACTATTAAGAGGGGTGAAACTCGTATCGAAATGCGGTTATCAAAGTACCACTAGATGTTCTAACTCATTGCATATGCATTTAGGATCTAGTGGAGTGCTAACACCCTTAAAAATGTTTATGAAAATATGCTAACACACATGCACAAAAGTGATACATATTGTGTTTAGCACTTGGGAGCAAGGGTAAGAAACTTCACCGCCAGAGTGTTCGCCCATAGAGTGTGGACAGTCCGACGGTGCCACCGACGCACTGTACAGAAAAGACAGGATTTCACAGAGTGCACCGGACGCTGGGTCACTTTGTGACCGGACACTGGCTGGGTGCGTCCGGTCCTGCTGACATGGCAGCGCATAGAGGAGACAGTGAGTGACCGGACGCTGGGTGAGTCCGGTCGGACATGATCGGACGCGTCCGGTCGCGAGTGGAGGATTACTGGATATGATCGGATGCTGGGGTCCTACGTCCGGTCATGATTAAACTGATGCATCTGGTCGCAGCTGGAACCTTATTGAAAGTGACCGGACGCTGGGGTCCTGTGTCCGGTCGTGGCACTATGTCGCGTCCGGTCATCACTTGATCGTTGGGATCGGGCGCTTAGTATTTGAAGAGAGGGATGACGTGGCAGCCATCCATTGACCGAACGCTGGCAGGGTGCGTCCGGTCGATCTGACCGGAGCGTCCGGTCACCTCGAGTTATGCCTAGTGAAGGGGTATAACGGCTCTATTTTGTGGGTCTTCTATTTAAGCCCCATGGTCGGCTCTAGCCCACTCTCTTGGCCATTTACATTGACATAGCAACCTTATGAGCTTAGCCAAAGCCCTTCCACTCATCTCCATCATTGATTCATCATCTTTGTGAGATTGGGAGTGAATCCAAGTGCATTGTTTGAGTATTTGCATCTAGAGGCACTTGGTGTTCGTGTTTCGCTACAGGATTTGCTTGTTACTCTTGGTGGTTGCCGCCACCTAGACGGCTTGGAGCATCGAGGATCGTCGAGCGGAGGTTGGTGATTGTCTCCGGCTTCGATTGTGGTGATTGTGAGGGGTTCTTAACCTTTCCCCGGCGGAGAGTCAAAAGGTACTCTAGTAAATTGCTCGTGGCTTGTGTGATCCTCATTTTGTGTTGGTTGTGCGGCACCCTATTGAGGGTTTGGCGTGTGATGCCAATTAGCGCGTGAACCTCCAAGTGAGTGAATCGCCGCAATGAGGACTAGCTTGCCGGCAAGCAAGTGAACCTCGGTAAAAAATTATTGTGTCATCATTTGATTCCGAGCTGATTGGTCTTCATTCTTGTGATTGATTGGTTCACTTCTTGACTCGGCGGTATAACCATCTTGCTCACTCTCTTTATATTACCGCAAACTAGTTATCAAGCTCTTTAGTGTAGCTAGTTGTGAGAGCTTGTTAGTTTGGTTAGTGTGGCTCTTTAGTTAGCCTTTGAGAGCACACTAACTTAGTGTATTGATATAGCCATTGTGTTGTTAGAAACTATAGAAACTAGAATTGTGGTAGGTGGCTTGTATTTTTAGTAGGCTAGCGCAACACTTGCTTCGCCTCATAATTGTCTAACCGGTTTGTTAAGTGTTGTTGTAGGAATTTTTAATAGGCTATTCACCCCCCTCTAGCCATCTGGACCATTCACCTCCCGCACCGCCACGCTGGAGGAGTCTGGCACTGCTGCCGCGCGCTGCGCGCTTCACCACGCGTGGCGCCTCTCATGTGGCGGCGCTGCTCGACCGCACCGGCCAGCTGGCGCGGGACCTCCGCATGAGCGTGCCGTGACCGTGGTTGGTCGCCTTGGCATGCTCGGACGCCGCATGTGACCTTCCTGGCGTGGCGGCGGCGCAAGTGGTGCCGCACTTTGTGTGCAGCCTTCGAGTCCGGGTCCGGCGGCGCTGCGGCGCTTGCTCCCGCTTAATGGCGTCGTCGCTGGACGCGCGCGTCTTGTGCCGCGGGGTACCGCAGCAGGGGGGGGTGGCGGCGCTCTTGTCACTGCGCTGGCGTGGCGGGTGCTCGCAGACCTCACGGCGTTCCCGGACCTCCTCCCGGCGTTCCGCGACGAGGGCGGCGCGGTGCGTGGTGGCGGCACAGTTTCGGGAAATGGAAAATGGGCATGGTGGCGGCGGCGGCGGTGGGTTTTTTTTTATTTTTCGAAAAGTCTTTGGCGCGTGTCGGGTTTAGAGTGCTCGACCCGTTTGCCAAGTGTAACACTCGGCAAATCCTTTACCGAGTGTTTTTTAGGCTTTGCCGAGTGCCACCTACTGTTTCCGGTAGTGGAGATAGCTTCCAACAAAGTGTTTTCAGCTCATCATACGTGGTGATTAGTGAAAGTACCGGGATGTTGGTTACAGTTATACGACTTGATAAGATATTGCATATATAAAATAAGTTAAGAGTGATGATAGATGATGTGGGTCATCCCCGTTTGACCTGACATAGTTTATTACTAGAAAACTACATCCAATCAAATTTTAAAATATGGTCTTGTCTAAAATTATGCTAGAAAGGACAATTGGATAATTAAAAAAGGCATCAATCAATTCATAAAACTAATATTTATGTTCGAGAGAAAGGCACAAAAGTCTCGCATATATGCCTGTGTACATGCCGTACGTGCACATCTACAGTATGTTGTTGTCTCCATAAGAATCTATACACTATGCTAAAACATGAAGCTAATATCTTTGATCTCAATTAGTTTAAATTGATCATATATAAAGAAGGGCTGTGATATGTAGTGTGTATTATATTAGTTAAAGTCTAGGGTTTTGTTAATATTGTCTGTTTTTTAGAACATACAATGCAACATATGATGAACAACATTGCAATTTTTACATATTGGTAGAACTTACCTGCGTGATTAATGTCTTTGTGTTCGCACGTGTGCTTATATTTTCATTGGTTAATTTACTCTAGAAAGAAATTAAACTACACTATTCATCGGCAACAAAATACCTATATATGGTAACTACACTATTCGGTTTTTAGATGTTTTCATCATAGGAATACATGTGTATATGCACTTGTATGGTGACCTGTGAATGTATGTATGTACATGAGCATCCACTTTATATAAGGGTTAGACCTAACTGCAGGTGCAATTGATCCGAGCGCAGCACGCGCTAGCATGGGCCCCACCTGAGTGTAGTCATGAACAACCTCCACACCGTTCGCATTCAGCCTGTTCAACTGTTGACTTGTTCGTTGCTGGTTCGTAAGGAAGTACTACTGTCTGTTCAACTGTTGACCTGTTCGTTGCTTGTTCGTAAGGAAGTACTACTCACTGGTTTGTGTGAGAGAAAAATACTGTTTAGACTGGAAGGCACGGTTCATATGAACAGTGCCCGCGTGAGGGGCTGGCCAGCCGGCGCCAGCCAGCCGAACGGGCTGATTAACCAGGATTAAGTGGTCCTAAACCACGGGTCTAGGCACTTAACCCTGATGAATTAGCATAATCTTGCGATGAACACGTACGCTAAGCCATCGCTATCACCATGCATCACATTTTGGCATAGTTCCTCCCGCTCGATCCGTCTCTCTTTCTCCGATGCCTCCCCGGCCCCTGTCACTATCATGTAGGACGCCTGCGAAACTGACCCATGGGCCCTACAATCCTGTGGCCCACGTGTCAGTCTTATAGCCTTATGTCTTTTTCCGTATCTGCAAAGGATGCACAAGAATTTGTTCTCCCAACTCTCTCCTCCTCCCCCACATTATTTTATGCGGTGCACCTCCTACTACTGGTCTGAAGAAGCTCTCGAACCCTTCTCTTCCCATCTTGCCTGCCTCCCGTGCCTCACCTTCTCCTCCTCTATAGCTTCCTCCTTTCTCTCCTCCTTCCCTACCCTGCTCATAGCTAGCTCACAGCCCTATTGGTGTGTGTTCCTTCAATTCTCTTCTCCATGCAAGCATTCTCTTCTTTGGGTTTTTAATTTCTTCCCTGTTTGCTTCTTTCTGCATCCAAAAACTTCTATAACAGGCAGAATCATAAACAATCCCCTTCTTTAAAAATCATTGCTTCCTTTTCCAACACTTCCTTTTAACCTAAAAACAAAACACCACTCTGTTGCAATTGGAGTTTTTTTCTCTCTTTTTTTCGCTGCTTTTCTAGTTTTAAAATTTTTGCTTGCTAGCTACATCAGTACATGAGCTAGCAGAAAAGCATGGCCGGCCTCGACCTCGGCACCGCTGCGACGCGCTACGTTCATCAGCTCCACCACCTCCACCCCGACCTCCAGCTGCAGCACAACTACGCCAAGCAGCCGGAGCTCTCCGAGGATGACCCTAATGGCAGTGGCGGCGGCGGCAACGGCAACAACGGCGGGCCGTACGGTGAGCACGACGGCGGGTCGTCCTCATCCGGTCCAGGCGCCGGAGACGCACCCGGTGGCAGCGGCGGTAACGGGGAGATGGTAGCCCGCCGGCCCCGCGGGCGCCCGCCGGGCTCGAAGAATAAGCCCAAGCCCCCGGTGATCATCACGCGGGAGAGCGCCAACACGCTGCGCGCCCACATCCTGGAGGTGGGGAGCGGCTGCGACGTGTTCGAGAGCGTCTCCACGTACGCGCGCCGGCGGCAGCGCGGCGTCTGCGTGCTGAGCGGCAGCGGCGTGGTCACCAACGTGACGCTGCGGCAGCCGTCGGCGCCCACGGGCGCCGTCGTGACGCTGCACGGGAGGTTCGAGATCCTGTCCCTCTCGGGTTCCTTCCTCCCGCCGCCGGCTCCCCCCGGCGCCACCAGCCTCACCATCTTCCTCGCGGGGGGCCAGGGGCAGGTGGTCGGCGGGAACGTCGTGGGTGCGCTCTACGCCGCAGGCCCCGTCATCGTCATCGCCGCGTCCTTCGCCAACGTCGCCTACGAGCGCCTCCCCCTGGAGGAGGAAGAGGCTCAGGCAGCGCCACCCGGCCTCCAGATGCAGCCACCGGGCGGTGGTGCCGATGGCGCTGGAGGCATGGGCGGTGGGCCGTTCCCTCCCGACCCGTCAGCTGCCGGGCTGCCGTTCTTCAACCTGCCGCTCAACAACATGGCTGGTGGCGGGTCGCAGCTCCCGCCCGGCGCTGACGGCCATGGTTGGGCCGGTGCACGGCCGCAGTTCTGACAAGCAAGTCCATGATGGCTGGTGGTGTAATTCAGGTTTGAGAGAACTGCAGGAAGATGTCAAGAAGAAATCAATGAACGGCACAAGGGTTAAGGGGCAGCTTGCAAAAGGTTAGCGCACGTATGCTTGCAAGGATTCTATCTATCTATTTCTATCTCGATCTCTGTATAACTCCGTAGTGTTTGCTCGGTCTCTCTGATTTTGTGTTTTCAATTTCTTCTCCTTTCTTTTCCTTTTTCTCCTCTCATGTGCATCTTGAAACTTGATCTGTGGTGTAACCTTGTCTTAATTTTTAATCTGGCTTTTAATAAGTAGTCTTCAAAAATTGTTCTCTGGGACTGGATGCAAGTGTGCTAATCGATGTTTCCATGCATGTGGGGTGGTTCTTGTTGTTATTGTTCTTATGGATGAGATAATATATATCTCCAGCCAAATTGTGTTAAGAAAGTTCGCGTATTCTAGTGGCTTAATTAAGCTGTCAGTTCTTACTTTATCATCATATCATGTAGTTGCTAGGGGTGTGTGTTGTGAATATATACTTTTGGGCACAATTGTTTTTTGAGTTAGACAAAGGTGTTACCTGCCTGTGTGTGCAACAACAATTAGTGACGCGTGCATACTATATTATTTCTCGTATATATCATCAATCAGTTTCTGCTTCTGGTTCTTTTTCTAAGTTTATTGTGGAGTCTGGGAACTGCTTCGTCACAAGTTACCACACAATTTTCTGCTCACACGTGTGCGTGCTTTGCCTTTGTTTAAACATCACGAAGCTATAGTACTCGATTCAGCTATAGTAAATTGCATCTCGCAAAGCAAGCAGCTCATGGGGACTCCTCACAAAGTCACCAACTACTACTTTCCTATATGCTGCCCTTGTTCTTCGTTGTCTCATATGCGTAGATTGCAAGATGGTTGTCTCCCTATGTTCTTGGGACTTGGACATTCAAAGATGTTTTCATTTGATGACATGTCATCTAGTGTTTATTATGGCCTCTTTGGATTATTGTGCTGTTGCATCCTTGTTCAGAGCTTAGGACTAGTGCAGTAGTGCTATATGGCTAGCTTAAAACTCCCACTCCACACCATTTCTACAGATGAATTTGATGGTGTGTCTGTGTGCACCTAGCTTGACTGCCTTCATCAGTGTGTCTTGAAATAACATGTTTAGGTCCTAAGCATACTGTGACACTTAGTCACATTTCTTTTCTTACCTGATGCATATTTGTTGATTGAGATTTTCGTTCCTTCAGTCTACAGAGTTCTTAAAACTGCAACAAATTATTACAGTCCTTTGTGTCAAATTTGCAGCTGCTTGTTGTTACTATAATTAGCGACACATAAGCAAACAACATGAAATTTCTATGCACGCTAGCTAGATTTTTCAAGAACAATTTGACCTGAACAAAATAATCAACTTCACTGAAGAGCCAATGACTCACTTGATGAGAAATGACATGTAGCACTATCTAACCTGTTCAACTGTATTACTTAATTATCTGGCCTTTTCAGATGTCTATGGCTATTATAATGTTCTCTGCCATCTCTTTATATGCTCATGTGTTGATAAAGTCTCTTGTTCTCAAATTGTCCCCATGATTCTCTGCACATATATCTATTTATGAAACAATCTCTCCAAATAGATTGATGAACTACTTGTAACCCTTTGTTGTGCACATGTGCATGAATTGAATAGCAAAATGCTTTTAAAAAAAAAACTCTACTGGGTAAGATACTATTACATGCGAGTCACTGTAATCAATACGTACTCTTATCACCTCTGTTGTCTGTTCTTGATCCTTCAATAGTTTTGCGATTTGTTTGTGCATGAAACCAATTTAGTTTTCAGTCAGAAACTCTGAATCAACATCCAACCAGGGTTCTGGGATTCGGTTCGTAAAAATCGAATTTCAGCAAAATTCGTCCATCTTGGTGAGGCCCGAAACAACATTGTAGCAACAATAAAAAATTTTGGTCTAATTTGAATTTTTAGTCTCTAGTATAGAGTTCAAACAAATCCAAAAGTTTTTCAGTTGATATAAAAGTGCAAATTTATCAAACTATATTCCATTGATTTCCTCTTCATGCCTCTGGAACAAATTTTGGCTAAAATTCAGCTAAATATTAACTAAACATGAACATTTTCACTAGTCAACAAAAATAAGTACTAGTCTAAAATTTCCAAGATTCACCAATTTTGGTCGGGTCAGTAATTTTTTGCTATTTGAATCCCAGAACCCTGCATCCAACTACTTATCAGTTGAGGTGGTTGGATTTGTCAAGGGCTTATGATTGTGGTGATTGAACAAAAAAAATGGTTTCAAGCAGTTGGAAAATAGTCAGACCATAATTTTTAATTTACACAGCTAATAACTAATGCTATGCATATTTTTTTTAAAGCTACCAGCAATATTTTATAACAGAAACTTAATTTGTCTAGTAACTGAAATTATGAATTTATAATATTATCCAGGAGTCATGAGCCTAACTTTCTAAGTCATAGAGTGTTTACAAAACCTATCGATCTAATTGATTGGAACCTCCAATTACAATGTTGATTGCCATTAGTTTATTTGTTGACAATTAATAATCCAGTAAGTTAGCTATAGACAAAGTTGCTTCTTTGTTTCTATCAAACGTTATATACACAAGTGATACTATCAAAGCGTCACAGTTTCCCTATTTGAAATACTACGCTTACTCATGCATATGGGTATAAGCCAGTTAGCATTTCAGCCGGAAAACCTGAAAGATTTGCTTGGAAGAAGGATCAAGTTTCTAGCTGGCTACTGTCATTGTTTTAGTACTATACAGTAGACTTCAGATTGGCTGCAGACATTAATGCAAGCTAATAACAAATCTGAGCTGAAGCAAAATATTTGAGCCATCGTTGGCATTGTTCTTAGTGTTCAAATTATTCGACATGAATCCAACTGCAAAAAAAGGTCTACATCACAGCGCATGCATAGGGATTCTCCTCGCTGATGAATTCACTGGGGTGTGTGCAGTGCAAGAACGCCGTCTCCTGGTAGCCTTTGATCTCAGAGTGTGTAGCTGACGCCACCGTACGGTGGGTACCCGCCGCCGCACCCGTAGCCGTAACCGCCGCCGTACGGCGAGCAGTAGCCGTAGCGGTGGCTCGGGTGCGAGTAGTCGACGAAGTGCGGGTGCGTGCAGGGGATGAAGTAGGGGGCGATGACCTCCTTGACGATCTTCGCGGCGACCTCCTTCGCCTTTTCCTTCTTCTCTTTCTCCTCCTTCTCCTTCTTCTCCTTTTCCTTGTCCGCCTTCTTCACTAGGACCTTCTCCTCCTTGACGATCACCTTCTTCTCGACCTTGTCGATGATGCCCTTCTTGCGCGTCCTCTCGAAGATGTACTTGACGAGCTTGTCCTCCTCAAGGACACCCTCGACGGTGCACATGTTCTTGCCGAAGTCCGTCTTGGCCTCGTAGATACCTATATTAGCGTGTGTGAACATGTCATTATTGATGGAATTATGAGATTATTGCAGCTCTATAGAGAGAGAGATTACTCTTGTTCTCAAGCAACATCTCCTTGACCCTGACTGCACAGTCGGGGCAATGCAACGGAAGCTTTACAGTTATGACCTTCAGCTCCTGCGACATTAATAACAAACCAAAGAAATGCATGAATGATGGAGCTATCATCGCGGAAAACCCAACATAAGATGCAGCGTTCTTGATCAGACACTGCACACTACGTGCTGTACTCGCCAAGGTCTATCACTACCGGAAACGTCAAATTTACCGAGTGTTTTTATGTTTGCCGAGTGTATTCTCTCGGGCACTCGGCAAACAAGTTCTTTGCGAGTGTTGCGCTAAAAACACTCGAAAAAAAAAACACTCGGCAAATAAGAGGTTTGCCGAGTGTAAAAAAAACACTCGGCAAAGAGGGGGTTTGCTAAGTGTTTTCTTTTTTACACTCGGTAAAGAAATAAAAAAATTCTGGGAAAGAAGGAGAAGAAAAAAAATAAAAATAAAAACTTTGCCGAGTGCCCAGATCTAGGACATTCGATAAATAAATAAAATCTTTTTTTCTGAGCAAGAAGGAGAAGAAAAAAACTAAAAAAAACTTTGCCGAGTGCCTAGATCTAGGACACTTGCAAAGGGAAAAAAACTACTTATTGTGTAAAAAAGAGGCAAGAAAAAAATAAAAAAACAAGCTTTGCCGAGTGCCTCCCATCCGGCACTCGGCAAAGCAAAACTCCTACTATAACCCGGCCGCACCCCTCCCCCCCACCGCCCCCTCCCCTTCTCCCTGCGCGCCGCGCCGCCCCCTCCCCTTTTCCCCGCTCCGCGCCCGCACGCCCCCTCCCCCTGCGCTGCCCCCTCCACTCCTTCCCTAGATCCGACGGCGGCCCCTCCCCTCCCGGATCCGGCGGCGTCCCGGTGGCCGCCCCTCCCCTCTCCCGGATCCGGCGGGTGGCGTGCAGCGTGGCGGGTTCCCTAGATCCGGCGTTTTTTTATTTCTTACAAAAAATGTTTGCCGAGTGTTTTTTTGGGCACTCGGCAAAAACACTAGGCAAAGCTAGTTTGCCGATGAATTTTTTGCCGAGTGCTCTTTACTGAGTGTTACACTCGGCAAACCCTTTGTCGAGTGTATTCGTGGCTTTGCCGTGTGCCTAGGGTACACGGCAAAGCTCCGGTTCCCTGTAGTGTATGGAAAGGCAGGTGAAATGATCAGAAATCTACATGCTGTGTTATCAGAGATCGATGCATGTACATGGAAGTCTCATTTACCTCCTTTTTGGTCTTGACCTCAACGACCATGTCGTCCTTGGGAGGCGCGGGTGGAATCAGCTCGACCTTCTTCCGGCAACCCTTCTCAACTTTCTTCCTGAGCTTCTCGACGTCGAACGCGAAGCCCTTCACTGTCACCTTCCCTGCCCCAGCATCCACCTTCACCTCTTCAACACCTGCCAGTATATATATGTGCGTGCCCATATTCAGAGACTCACAGTATAAGTTGGCGCAGTATGATCGATCATACGCATGCTCCTGTGTCTGTCTGCACTGCATGCATATTGGCATGCACCATTCGAAGCAACACACAAGTGCAGCAACATGTACAGCACGTAAAAACGCACCTTGGAACTCGGTGAACTCCGTCTGGATGTCGCGCGCACACTGCCCGCAGTGGACGAACACCTTGTAAGTGGCCGTCTTGACCTCCACCTTGGTCTCTTTGACCTCCACCTTCTTCTTGTCTGCCATGCCGACGCCGATTTCTGACTGTTCGCGTCACTCACTTCACTTCTTGATTGATGAGCCCCTTTGCTCGTTGCTACAGCTCCAAAAGGTAGCGCACTAATAATGCTCGGGCGACATTGCAACTGATATGCAAGAGCAGAGCTGAGGGGGGGGCGGGGCGCGGGTAATGGGGGCTTTGCTCTGCTGCGGCGTGGCTCTCAGATGAGCAGGGGGGTTGTTGGCCATTTGTTGGAGGTGGTTCACGGATCCATGCGATGGTTGAGAAAAACTGAAAAAGCAGTGAGGTTGAGATCATCTACTTGGCATATGCTTTTCAATTGAAAGCTCACTTCGTCAATCCAAACCCATGCTACACCCAAAGTGGTTGGGCTGTTGAAATTGACCGGTTGGTCAATGTGGAGGGAGATGTGTATAAATTTTGCGTGTACTTGCTGGGCCTATTCGTGTTTTAAAAGAAAATAATTTGACTATCGACCTCCAGGTCCACTCTGGGACCAGTGTGCACGATAGAGGCCAGAAATCTTCAACCTTGTATATATCACAATTCACAACAATAGGAAGCAAAAGGAATTCCAGGTCAGTTTCGTGCAGACAGAGGTGCACTCAGCGCTCGGCAGGAAAAGCGATCGAGAGATCAGAGGAAATGGAAACGGGTGTTGAGGCTGAAGAGGCCGAGCCCAGATCGTTTCCCGGTTAGGCCCACGAATAAACAGGCCGAGTTTTAAGCACATGTCACAGGTCCCGCATTGCCCAAAGAGAGACAGAACCCCAGTAGCAGCGTTCCTACAAGGCCTGCGGCCCAGCCGTGCCGCCCCAGTGCCCCGCGCCGTCCGGGACGCCTTGATCCGCCCCGCGCCGGGCCGTGCCGTGCCGTGCGGAAAGCAGGCGCGGGAGAGGGGCCCACATCGGAGACGCACAGCTGGTCACATCACATCACATCACACCAAACGGCGCGATCCCAGCTATTGGCGGCCCCCACACCACACGACGTCATCAGCAGGCACGAGCTGCTGTGGCACGGGTCCCACGCTGCCCGCTCCGTGCCGCCGCAGGAGCCCGGCCGGGCGCCACGACAAGCCGCACGGGATGCCCCTGCCCGGCCGTGGAGTGTGGCGCGGAGGGGATGGGGATTCGGCGGGATCGGCGGCACGCGCGGTATACCAGCCCCTGCCCGCCCGTGGAGTGTGGAGTGGAGCCGTTGGGCCGCGCCCGTGGTCCAGCGCTGTTCTCTCTCACGTCCGCCTGGCCCGGGACCCTCCCACCGGCCACCGTACTCGTACTCTCCCGTCAGTCCCGTGCACGACGCTGATGCCTGATGGGCCCCTGCCATTCAATCTGTTGTGTCGTGTCACGCACGCTCGGTCGCTTGCGCTCGTGTCACAGCCGGTGTGGAGGTCTCCGCTTGTCGAGGTCTCGCCGCTTGTAGGTCACTCTCATTTCTCAAAGCAAACCGAATGAATAATGTGTGAAGAAGGACATGACGAAAATGTTTTTTTTCTTTTGCTCTTACTTTCGTTTGTCGTGAAAATTATGATGAGTTGTGCAAACTCTCACTCTGTTCGAATTCGAACCAAGCACGACCGTACGTCAGAGGAGAGAGAGAGGAGGAGCCGAGGAGGCGGCAGCGATTTTTTACCCGATATATCTCGCGTTTTCTCGTCAGTTACAGATCTGATCCGACCCCTGAGGTCAGGTAAACTCTCCGCCCTCCCACTCCCACTCCCACCTCGCCACCTCCCCCACCTCGCTCCATTTCTCTCCCCCAATTTTCTTTTTTTCTTCCTCGCAGCAGGATTTTCCCCCCTCTGCTTTCCCCATTTCCGCCGTATTTTATTCGATTTCGAGGTCGGTTTTTCGGGTGCAGAGGGAGGCAGAGAGAAAGGTCACGTCCAACCGCCGCGACCCGCGCATGTGAACTGTGCCCGACGAGGCGCGCGGCGCGGGTGAGGTGAGCTGCGCCGAGGCGGAGGGGCGCGTCGGATTCGGGAGGCCAGGCCTAGGGTTTTCACCGGCCCGCCCGCCCGCCCGCCGCGAGATGGACGGCCGGGACCAGCACCAGCAGCAGGCGCAGGCGGCGCCGCGCGTGGGATCCCCGCCGCAGGCTGGCGCCGGCGGCGGCGTCATGATGCAGCACGCCGCTGCCGCGTTTGGCGCCGCCGCGTCGCCGCCCGGGATGCCGCCGGCCTCGGCGCCCAACGTTATGCACGGGATGCCCCTCGCCTTCAACAACCCCATGGCGCCGTCGCCGGCCGCCTCGTCGCCCATGAACATGAAGCCCGCGGACATGCCGCCGGGGGCCATGTACCGCGCTGATTCCGGCGCGCCGGGCTTGCAGCAGCAGCAGCAGCCAGGCTCCGGTGGCGGTGGCGCTGTCGTCGCCGTCAGCGGTGGGGAGCTCGTGAAGAAGAAGAGGGGGAGGCCGAGGAAGTATGGCCCGGACGGGAGCATCGGTTTGGGACTCAAGTCCGCGGCAGCGGCGGGCACTGAAGCGGCGGGCGGCCAGTCCGGTGGAGGCGGCTCTAGCTCCAACCCCGACGGCAAGCGCAGAGGACGGCCCCCTGGGTCCGGCAAAAAGAAACAGCTCGATGCTTTGGGTAATATAGCCTGCACCAGCTCAATGCCTGGGGCGTTGTTTGGATTGCAAGTTTTTTCGCTCTCTCTCCATCACATCAAATCTTTAGACACATACATGGAATATTAAATGTAGATAAAAAAATAACTAATTACACAGTTTGATTGTAAATTATAAGATGAATTTTTTAAGCCTAGTTAGGTCATGATTAGACAATAATTGTTAAATATAAATGAAAGTGCTACGATATCTAATACTGATTTCTAACCTCAATTTCTAACCCCAATCTAAACATGCCTTGCTTTTATGTCTCAATTCTCAAAAGTATTCGCTTACTGCTTACATAAGGCCATGCCTTGGCCCGTTGTTGTAGCCATTGAAAACGTGGTGCTAGGGCCCTGGAGGTATATGACGTGATTTCTGGAATAAGTTTTTATTTATTATGTCATCTTTTTTGTGCCTTTAACAAGAGGACTGGGCGCAAGAATTTGTTTTTAAAGGATTCCCCCCACATTCTGAAGGAATTAAAAATAGAATGGGGATGGTGCAGGCATTTTAATATTTTGGTAAAGTACAGGTATAGCCTATTATGCACTGTATAAACAGGAGAAGTAGCATCTATTCAAACACGAGCCTGGTCTAATGGTCTTTAAATATTGTATTTCTCATCGTAGGTTGCTTGCATTTTTTTTCTTTTATAATAAGGATTCATGTATGTGCACATCCCGACCAAAGATGGATATTTTTTTTTCCTTGTAACTTAATCATGCTTAGATTTGTAGTAATCTCTAGCCTTTTACCCTTGCCAACCAATAAGGGCAGATATTTGTTTTTACTTGGATTTTTTTCACCACCACCATATTTCATTGCCAGAATGTTAATGATAATGTCATTTACAGGTTTCTTTTTAAAATATAAAGAATTTGTTGCAGCAATTCTCACTGCGTATGTGCTTTTCAGGATCTTCGGGGACATCATTTACTCCCCACATAATAACTGTGAAGCCTAACGAGGTAATTGAAACCATCATGTGATGTGCCTAAGTTGCATTCAAGGAATATTTCTGTATTCATGACTGAGTGAACTGCTGTTCATGACATGCTGTTTTTTGTTGAAATGTTCTTGCCTATCCCTTGGCTTGCAAATTCCAGCCACTCTCCAGGCTTTTATACTGAACTGACGAGCTTCCATAGAGTCACATTTATATCTAATAATGGAGCAACAAGAGAGAGCTATATGCCTTTTTTTTCCTTCTAGAATAAGCTCAAAACATTTCTGGCATGGTCTTTTCAGTATTTTTAGCGTTATCCTTTTATACCTTTTCCTCTTGCTGTCAACTCCCGTGAAGCTTCCCATGTTTTCTGTCCTATCAATGAATACTTAGCACACATCTGTTCAACATATTACAGAGTTCATTAGTATAGTGCGTATAACACATTGCTCAGGGGATATTTTTACAAATTTCGGAGAATGTTCTGTTGATTTTATCTTGGCTTGCTTTCTACTTGCATTAATAGTATATTTACCAGTTGGCAACAATTTTAGTGGCATTCATGGCTTGGTGTTTTTGAGCCTGCTGCTTTGTTGTACACCACTGACAATCTAATCAGAGATTATGCACGAAATTATCTCTGTATTTTCAGGATGTTGCATCCAAAATAATGGCTTTTTCTCAACAAGGCCCGCGCACTACATGCATAATTTCGGCAAATGGCGCTCTGTGCACAGCAACACTGCGTCAACCAGCAACCTCTGGTGGGATAGTGACATATGAGGTATATTCAGGTTCAACTGTTCAGAGCACAGGCGATGCTTTTATTTTACTACTGGGTCTTTTTTGAAGCCAAAACACATGTTTAAAATTGAAGCTGATTTATTTCTTTTTTTTCATTTTTGGCCAGACAAAATGACTATGGTTTCTCTGTTAGCATGTTTTTCCTGGGATGCTAATTAAGCAAGCATCTCTGTGCAATTGAGTAGGGTAGGAGCCAGGGCCTTTTTGTGCTGTCACTTGATAGCATTAGATTCTACGAATTCATGGCTATATTACTGTTGAGCTAAGAGAAAACAATGCAAATAATCATGTTTCTAACACTAGTGACATCAGTACCTATCTATTCTGGATCCGCCCTGAAATTGACCATGGAGAGGCCTTGCAACTATCAGAAATCTCTTTTCAGTTGCATTGCCTGTAGTAACATTTCTATGAAGTTAATTACCATATAGCATTGATCCACTTAACTTGCATATTTCCATTATTTTCCTCTTGGCTATTACATGTTTACATTTGTCTGCATTCTTGCTTTTTTGTATAAAGGTATGCCCTGCTTTTTGGAAGCACATATAAGGTAGTTTGCCTGCTTTCTTTGTCAACTTGGTTTTAGACGATATGTGGCTGTATTTGCTTTCAGTTTCATCTCATCTAGGCAGGATAAAAACAGGGAACTTAGGCCGCGTTTAGTTCGGCCCCAGATTTGGCGCCGCCCAAATTCGCGGCACTGTTGCAGCACTGTTGTGCACTGTAGCGTTTTGTTTTTATTTGGTAATAATTGTCCAATCATTGACTAATTAGGCTCAAAACGTTCGTCTCGCAAAGTACAACTAAACTGTGTAATTAGTTTTTGATTTCGTCAACATTTAATACTCTATACATGTACCGCAAGTTTGATGTGACGGGGAATCTTCTTTTTGCATAGTGCCAAATTCTGGAATTTGGATGAACTAAACGTGGCCTTAGGAGCGCATATTCATTGGTGCCTCTCAGTGCAAACTGCAAGAGCAAGTCACAATATTTTCATCCTAATGTAGTAACAATCATATAGAACTCACCCACTGAATTTTACATATTTCTGTTACTTTTCTCTTTGGGTTCCATTTGCCTTTAATCTTTGTCAACTTGACTTCTGATGAATGGCAGAATGACTACAATTTAGTTATATTATAAGCTTTCCATCTCAGCTAGGAAGGATAATACAGTAAAAAACTGAAATGACAGGTTTGAATAGCCTCTTACTCTGATTCACTGTAAATAACTAACTGCGATGCAACAGTTCATTTGTGAATCGAGGACAGACTGCCAAACCCATCCGCAATATTCTAAACCCATCTACAATAGTCTAATTTTTTTTTCAAATGCTGTGATAAATTCACATGATATGAATTCCTTTGTGGTGACCTGTTGCAGGGCCACTTCGATATACTCTCTCTGTCGGGCTCATTCCTGCTTGCAGAGGACGGTGACACTCGCAGCAGAACAGGTGGTTTGAGTGTGGCACTGGCTGGAAGTGATGGACGCATAGTTGGAGGTTGTGTTGCTGGAATGCTGATGGCAGCGACACCTGTACAGGTTCTCTATTCCTATATGGTTGTTCACCCTTCATTTCCGTTTAGCAAATGTGCCAGATAGGGACGCCAATGCCTTCTGTTACAACTATTTAAGCCTTCTGTTTTGCAGGTTGTAGTTGGCAGTTTCATTGCTGAAGGTAAAAAGCCAAAAGAAGAGCAACCGAAACGCGAGCCAACATCGGTGCCACCACACACAGCTGGCTTTGGGGCGGCCTCGACTGCCAGCCCCCCCATCGGATGGTACATCAAGCGAGCACTCTGATGATCCAGGGAGCCCCATGGGACCAAACGGTAGCACATTCACCAACGCGGGGCTTCCTCTGCACTCCACATTTGCTCCAGCTGGTTGGTCACTATCAGGGAACCAGAGCCACTATGATCCAGATCTAAAGATGGTGACCGACTGATGGGTGCCGTTTCGCAGCTTCCTTGTTAGCAGTTGACCTAGTTGAGTAGGCTCAGGACTTCATGCACTGGCTCCAGTGGCGCAGCATCTGACAATAATTGAGGAATCCTGAGAGTGATAAAGCCTTCAGGAATGAGTAGAGCACGAATAATAAGTAGTACCAGTGCATGCCTTTGCCTTGTTATGTTGTAGTTAGTAGTTTGTATCTGTATGGTTTCACTGTCAGGAGTCATGCAGAGCATTCCTTCTGGTTTCCATCTGTATCAGCGTAGTGCAACGATTCTCTTATATCCATGGATTGGTATTGCTCTACACATCACCGTATGCCATTTGTTCATCGCTGTATTGCAATTCTCCCCTGGGGTTCACACCAAAGCCAATTCGCCTTTGCATTAGATAGACTATATATTAGACCGGGGTGCACATTTGCTCTTTGAATGAACTCAAGCGAACTTTGTTCTTATTTAATTTGGAAGTGTGTCTTCTCCTTTTTTCAGTTTTATTTTGAAACTTGATGTCTACAAAAGATTATGTTTTCCTGTGTTTCAAATAATACACCTGCTTTCAGCTTTAGACAATAAAGGGCCAACTAAGAGCACATCTTTTTTTAGGGAAATTCTTCATTCATTCATGGTTTGGTCTTTCTTGGTTGTTGGTTCGCTTCCTTTCATGAAGTCTCGTGCATGTGCTTGCAGCGATGACAAATGGCATGGTAGTCGCTGAACAGTATAACCTGAAAAACAAAAATGCTTAAATTTGACTTATGTTGATACTTATGCTGAAATGTTGTGCGAGAAAAACACTATTTATTCACTAAAAAGTACTGCTGAAGTAGTCACTATCGGAAACAGTGGCTTTGCCGTGTGCCATAGGCACTCGGCAAAGCCAACAAAACACTCGGCAAAGCCTTTGCCGAGTGTAATACTCGGCAAACAGCACACAACATCTACAGTGTCGGCAAACGTCTCTTTGCCGAGTGTTTTCTATCGGACACTCGGCAAATACTTTGCCGAGCTAAAACCGACGCTCGGCGAAAAAAGTAACGCGACGGTGCGGAGACGGTCACAGCGTGTTTGCCGAGTGTCCTGAACTTGACACTCGGCAAACCTGCCTTCTTTGCCGAGTGTCACAGCGCAGACACTCGACAAAGAAGGGCCCATAACGTACAAATATTGGCTTGTTTGTCGAGTGTCACAGCGCAGACACTCGGCAAAGAAGTCATTTTAGTCCCAGAATGCACAGAAATTTGCCACGTGTCCACTTTACGGAGTGTTTTTATCCTGGCACTCGTCAAAAGGCCTCTTTGTCGAGTGTAACACTTGGCAAAGTGACCATGTATTCTCTATTTTTATTGTTCGATCACGTATAACGTACCCCACTCAAATAAACATTACAGGCATCACACATAGTTCATAATAAGCATCACAGGCAGTTCATATAGATATATCGACAACACATAAATACAAATAAACTTCAGAATAACTAATATGTTCATTCACAACCACAAATAGTCACATGTAATCCATAAATGCAAATGCAAATAAAATCATAAGTAGTCACTTAGGCCACGGGTTCCACTGCGACCATGCTGGGTCATGAGGCTCATTCGATGCCGTCGATTGATTCTGCACAAACAAGAAGAGATTGCATGTGTGAGACAAGACTGAACAACACGTATGATCTCTCTGCTGCCAAACTAGTATAACCCTTGCAACTATCAGCTAGTATGATTGCTTAAGTACTAGTTGGTAACAAACATATAGCATTAGTCACTAAGTTTCTAGTGTCTGGTTATTTTGTAAGATTGATTCTGTATAAACTAGAAACGGTGATTATAAGGTTGTAAAGTGACTCACAGTGCCTGAAACAGTATTTGGAGCAGGTTGAGGAGGAGGGACTGGCATCGGTGGCGGAGGTTGACTGATTGCAACGTAAACACCCCTCATATATTCAAACATCTGCAGCCGCTCTGCCTCCATCCTCTGCCGCTCTGCCTCCACCCTCTGCCGCTCTGCCTCCATCTTCGCCTCTAGCTTCTCCCGGCGCCTCGTTTCTTGTTCCAACTGAGCCTATAATATTTCATCCCAATGTTACAATGCAATGCAAAAGTATGTAAAAATCAATGAACGATGAATAAAATAGAAATAACCTAAAGTGCGTTCATCTGGAACCGTGTAGACTCCGGCCGTGGGCGTATCGCCGGGCTGGAACTCGTGCTCTATGCTTGAATTTGGGAGAGAGTGGGAGTACTGGTCGTGTCTATTGTGTCATCGTCAATCCAGAACCAACCATGCTTCTTGTCTCCTCCCGCCCTCATGACCACTTCTCCATCAAGGTCATGGGTGCTCGGATCGTACTCTGGGCCATGGATCGCCCTTGCCATCGATGTGTATCCACCGAGACGGTTGTGGACGGACACGTTGCTATACGCCAAGGGCGGGTCCTCCGGGTTGTAGGCGACGTTGGCCGTTGCCTTGCCCTTGTGGGCTAAAGCATATGCCATGAACTGAGAGCAAGACTCGCCACCATGTGCCGCCGACTGCAAAAAAAAGCAATATGATTAGAAATTATGCAGAGTTGAGCGTTAGAATAAAGAAATAAATTTGCGTACCCATCTAGCCGCGTATTCTGAGAGGTTGAGATTGCCTTGATGGTGTGGTGTACCCAGCATCAGCAAACGCCGCTCTTGGTAAGCGTTGTGATTCTCCTCCCACGCGGGGTCGCACCACCTGTCCACCATCCAGGCCCAGCATTGCAGATCATAGGCGCACCACCACGGAGGCACCTACATCATCAAGTATATGACATATAAGAAGATGAAATTAAGCGTAATTAATTTGGCGGGCACAGGGCCGGCGGCTGGCGCGGGCGTAGAGCCGAGGCCAGCGGCTGGCTGCATGCCGTCGATTGATTCTGTACAAAGGAGAAGAGATTGCATGTGTAAGACAAAATTGAACAACACGTATGGTCTCTCTGCTGCCAAACTAATATAACCCTTGCAACTATCAGCAATATCTTCTCAGTTGCATTGTGCTTTAGTATGATTGCTTAAGTACTAATTGGTAACAAACATATAGCATTAGTCACTAAGTTTCTAGTGCCTTGGCATCTTTGTAAGATTGATTCTGCATAAACTAGAAACGGTGATTATAAGGTTGTAAAGTGACTCACAGTGCCTGAAATACTATTTGGAGCAGGTTGAGGAGGAGGGACTGGCATCGGTGGTGGAGGTTGACCGATTGCAGCGTAAACACCCCTCATATATTCAAACATCTACAGCCGCTCTGCCTCCATCCTCTACCGCTCTGCCTCCGCACTCTGCCACTCTGCCTCCATCTTCGCCTCTAGCTCCTCCCGGCGTCTCGTTTCTTGTTCTAGCTGAGCCTACAATATTTCATCCCAATGTTACAATGCAATGCAAAAGTATGTAAAAATCAATGAACGATGAATAAAACAGAAATAACCTAGAGTGCGTTCATTTGGAACCATGTAGACTCCGGTCGTGGGTGTATCGCCAGGCTGGAACTCGTGCTCCGTGCTCGAATCTAGGAGAGAGTGGGAGTACTGGTCGTGTCGATTGTGACGTCGCCAATCTAGAACCGACCATGCTTCTTGCCTCCTCCTGCTCTCATGACCACTTCTCCATCAAGGTCATGGGCGCTCGGATCGTACTCTAGGTCATGGACCGCCCTTGCCATCGATGTGTATCCATCGAGGCGGCTGTGGACGGACTCGTTGTTGTACGCTGAGGACGGGTCCTCCGGGTTGTAGGCAACGTCGGTCGTTGCCTTGCCTTTGTGGGCCAAAGCATATGCCATGAACTGGGAGCAAGTCTCGCCACCATGTGTCGCCGACTACAAAAAAAAGCAATATGATTAGAAATTATGTAGAGTCAAGCGTTAGAATAAAGAAATAAATTCACGTACCCATCTAGCCGCATATTCTGAGAGGTTGAGGTTGCCTTGATGGTGTGGTGTACCCAGCATCAGCAAACGCCACTCTTGGCAAGCGTTGTGATTCTCCTCCCACGTGGGGTCGCACCACCTGTCCACCATCCGGGCCTAGCATTGCAGATCATAGGCGCACCACCATCTACATCATCATGTATATGACATATAAGAAGATGAAATTAAACGTAATTAATCTGGCGGGCATGGGGCCGGGCACGGTGCCGGCGGCTGGCGTGGGCGCAGAGCCGAGGCCAGCGGCTGGCTGCATGTGTGTGCGGGCGCGGGTGTGCGTGTGTGAGTGTGTGTGCGGCTGGGGCTGTGTACGATGGAGGTTTGCCGAGTGCCCGTGATCTAGCACTCGGCAAAGCCAAGGTTTGCCGAGTGTTAGATCACGGGCACTCAGCAAACTCATTTTGTTTTTTTTTTCATTTTTGAACCTTAAACTACTGCGCGTGTGTGGGGCCGTGAAGCGGTTTGCCGAGTGTCAAATCATAGGCACTCGTCAAACGTATTTTTTTTCATTTTCCTCCTTTTTCATAACGTGTTTTCCTCAATTTATTCCAATGTACTTTGAAAATACCTTCTCAAATTCACTGAACAATATTATTTCATGCAGTTATAGCTCAAATTCAATCTATATCAATTAAAATCCTATAATTGCACTTAATAAATTAAAATTATCAAATGGATCCAAAAAGTTACCAAAATTTCACATGAATCAATATATGTTCTCTATTGCCTATACAAAAAGTTTTGAAGTCAAACCCCAATTCGACCGTCACTTTGACTCCAAATCCTACCGAATCCTTCTCAACGCTACGATTCTTCTTCTGAGATACTTCAGTTTGTAAACATCGTACGTGACAGATTGTGCGAAACCTTCTCAATTTTTTGCCACGGCCTTCACGTATGATATAATGAGATCTTGACAAATCTCATATTTTTCAGACTTCGTTTGCTTTTTTAGAATTTAAAAACCATTCGGCAACACGTTCGTGGTCGTGTTTCATGAACAAGAGGTTCAAAATTTCTTTTTATTTCCCGGGTAAGGCCTCACACTAGACTCAATAACATGAATATCATTTTTCTACTCATTTTATTCTATTATTTGAATCACTTGCGGTTCAAATTTGACTTATACCAAAAAATTCATTGAAATTCAATAAATTAATTAAATATAGCAAACAGATCTAGAAATATACCAAATCTTAACATAGAGTACTACATGTTGTATGTGGAGAGCAGAAAAAGTTTCAAGGTCAGAAGAGAAAAAAAACTTATTATTTCATGTAGTTATAGCTCAAATTCAATCTATATCAATTAAAATCCTATAATTGCACTTAATAAATTAAAATTATCAAACGGATCCAAAAAATTACCAAAATTTCATATGAATCAATCTATGTTCTCTATTGCCTATACAAAAAGTTTTAAACTCAAACCCCAATTCGATCGTCACTTTACCTAGTGCTAAAGGAAAAACTCAGCAAACTTACTTCTTTACTAAGTGCCACTAACGGACACTCGGCAAACTCCTAACGGCAGACACACTAACTGACGGATATCCACTTGACGCTTTTTTACCGTGTATCTCTGTTTTGTCGAGTGTTTTTTCTAGTTTGCCGAGTGGTCTTTTTTCAGCACTTGGCAAAGAGTTTTGTATGCCGAGTGCCATTATTTTACCGAGTGTGGTTTCTGCGGCACTCGGCAAATAGCTTTTTTGCCGAGTATCCGATGGAATGCACTCGGCAAATATTTTGGCACTCGGCAAATCACCTATTTCCGGTAGTGAGTGGAGCAGAACAAGGCCATATCGTTACCTAGATGAGGGCTGAAATTTATTACCTTATTAGATACATGCTCGTGCGCACCAGGACCACAAATTTTTGCCCACACCTACGATGACGGACTTAATCATTTTTATAAAATAATAAAAAGTTAATAAATGATTTTGCATTTGAAATTCTAAACTTTTTTTTAAATTCATTCGACGAGGCAATGACACCTCACTGTAGCACTTTGTTCCCTTGCGTAGAAACTCGTTCTAGCTAAGGTTGTGCAGTTGGGAAACGTACGACGAATTGGTGGCCTGCCGCAATGCCTTCTTGAGCTCCGAGCAATACGCTGCAACGCTCACAAGCTCCCCAGCTACGAACTCAGCTCCGAGCAATTCTAAACTTTCTTGAGGGACTCGAGAGATAGCGCCCCCACTCGGTCAGCAGCTGGGGCATTGTTGGCGCGCTCAATTGCCGTCGGTGACATCATATCTGGCGGCTTGGCTTTCTTCCTAGGCCTTGGAAAGAGCCATGACCATGAGAGGATCTGCGGCCCTCTTTGTTCATCCGCGAGTAAGCCGATGGGAGCAGAACCCTGTTGCTGCCCACCAGAGTGCTCGTCATGGATGGGGGTGGTTGGACAGGCGGCCAGGGTGTTCTGTAATCTGTACCAACGCTGGTGTCAGCCCTCTCTTGTCGTGCACGCTCGCAGATTGAAGTCCAGGCGGCATGGATGCTGGTCGGGCCCGTCCGTGCTCTCCTCGCTGTGTGCTCGCAGATTGAAGTCCAGGCAGCACGGGTGTTGATCGAGCTCGTTCGTGCTCTCCTCGCCGTGTACCCTCGGATGATGTGTGTGAGACCGATCGTTTACATGCCTATGTGATTGATTGGGAAACCGAGCATGCAACGTATGCATATATCGAAACCATATTGTATGTGGGCATGCAACATACGACTTTAGGAGGCAAGCGATCGACAGAGCGGGGCAACAGACCACTACTGGAAACAGAGACTTTGCCGAGTGCAAAATTCTTTGCCGAGTGTTAAAAATCGGGCACTCGGCAAAGACCTTCTTTGCCGAGTGCCGCACTAGGCAAAGAATTGCACTCGGCAAAGAGTTCTTTGCCGAGTGCAGCGCTTCGCAAAAAGTGCACTCGGCAAAGACTTCTTTGCCGAAAGTGCGGACTCGGCAAAAACTCGGCACTCGGGCATAGGCTGCCCAGCGTAGCGGTGTTCCGCCACGTCCTTCTTTTGCCGCGCTCTTTGTTAGACACTCGGCAAAGATTTGTTTTTTTTGTTTTTAATTTTTTGCGAGTGCCCCAGATCCGCACTTTCGGCAAAGATTTAAATTTTTTTAATTCTTTGCCGGCGTCTCGGATCTGGCGCTCGCAAAGAAATTTTTTATTTTAAAAAATACTTTGCGAAAGTGCCCCCGGACGGCACTCGGCAAAAATTTAAATTTTTTATTATTTTTTGCCGAGTGCTCCTGTGGGTGCACTTTCGGCAAAGTGGAAATTTAAAAAAATTAAAACATTCTTTTGCCGAGTGCACGATGGTGGTGGCTTTTCGGCAAAGACACCTACTTACAAAGTGCCATGCCCCGGCACTCGGCAAAGTTTTTTTGTTTTTTTTGTTTTTGGCCTCCAATTTTTTTGTGCAGCCTTTTTAAAGCACCAGGAACTCCTAGTTACAAGTTGGGGATTTTTTTTTGGCTTTTTGTTATACTTAGTTACTTTATTTCGTTTACTTCAATTTTTAGGAAATTAGAAATTTGAATGCCGCGTAAGTACGAATAATGGAGTTTAATGATTGAAAATTGATAGTCATGGTAGTGAAGTGTTATGAGAGCCGTATCCGAGAGCGGACCGAAATTTCGGACATCTTGTTCTGAAACATGTCATGAAATTGTGTGTGAAGTGTTTATAAATTCTATAAAGAACGTGATAAAGCAGTAACGAAAATCATGAAACTTGTTGAGATGGCTCGTGATATCATATGTGGAGGCTATGAAAAAAAAATTAGAAGATTTTTTCGTTGACGTCTTTTGCTTTTTATAGAATCTCCAAAACACTTCGGATATCACGTGTAGAGAAATCGGTTTTCATGTTTTGTGAACAAGATGTCCAAAATTTCGGTATCATAGGCTCGGATATGGATATCACACTACACCTAGTAACATGACTATTGCTTTTTTTGAATCATTAAATTCCATTATTCGCAGCGGTCATGTTTGTGCAAGATTCAAAATTTATATTTTTGAAAAAATTCAAGTAAACTAAATAAAGTAATTAAATATATAAAAAGATATAAAAATCCCAAATTCTAACTAGGAGTTCCGGTATATTTTTAAAAGGATGCACAAAAATTTGGAGGCCAAAAGATATAAAAAAAAATTCTAAAATCTTTGCTTTAAAAGGTGCCGGGCATGGCACTTTGCTAAGTCTTGGGGCATGGGGTTCTTGCCGAAAGTGCCAACAGTGAGGCACTCGGCAAAGAAGGTTTTGATTTTTTTTTAAAAAAATCCTCTTTGCCGAGTGCCTCCACAGGAGCACTCGGCAAAGAATTTTTTTGAAAAAATTAAATCTTTGCCGAGTGCCGTGCCAGGGGCACTCGGCAAAGTCTTTTTAAAAAAAAATCTTTGCCAAGTGCCAGATCTTGGACACTCGACAAAGAATTAAAAAAAATTTAAAAAAACCTTTGCCGAGTGGCAGATCGGAGGCACTCGGCAAAGGGGTGATTTAACCTGCCGGCCCAACTGGCCCGCACACATGCACTCCCTTCTCTGGCGTCGCAGCGAGGCTCGGCACACGGCGGCCCGGCGCAGCTCCGACGCGCAGCCCGCTAGGCCATGGCCGGCCCTGCTCGCGTTCGCCGCCAGCACTGAGCGACAGTGGCGCGCTCCCTGCGGCGTCGACCTGCACCGCGTGACCGATAGAGACCTCCACCGCGTCGACCTCGCCGGCGGCCCTGTGGCGTGCCCTCACTGCGGCGTCGACCTCGCCGACGGCCCTGTGGCGCGCCCTCCCTCCGGTACCCTCAGCAGCCCTCTTCCCATGGCAGATCTGGGCGAGGGCTGGTCCACGACGAATCCATGGAGGGGGCGGCCAGTCCGGAGCTCCCCGTCGTGGCGTTGATGGCCACCTCCAAGCATGGTAGGGGGCGCTGTCCCTATGGACAGCCCGGGCGGCCTTCTGCCATGGCGGATGTAGGACCTGGGCAGGCCTCGTCCACGAGGAGGCACGGATTTGGTGATTCTCTCTTTTCTTTCTAGTGATAATTGATTCTAAATCTCTGGTTTCCTTTCTGACATATAGATCTCGCAAATATCGTAGGAAAGTTCATAATATAAAATCTCGTAAATATTATTAGCTCCCACAAGTTATGGTAAATTACTGAAGGCATTCGATCTCTAATTATCGTAAATAGTTTCTCGTAATTACTGAAGGCATTCTCTAATTATCATAACCAACTGTACACGTTCTGGTAACTATATTATGGTACTCGTTCAACCTGGAGGCCACTCCCATCGGATTAGCACAGATTATTCCTTTAGAATATATTATATATGTGAGTACTATTGCTTCACTGTATACGTATTTCGATTTTCCTTCTAGCATTGTCCCATGAATGCAGACAACAATGACAATTAGTTCATGGTGGTCTTGACATATGATTTGCTTAATCCATATAATGTGCGACGACTCGAGTGCATATTCGGGCAGACGAGCAGCTTCTGCTGGTCCAATTCGTGTTATAGATGATCCGTACCTTTTTTTATCTTCCAAGTGATTTACTGATTCTTATTTTGAGTAGATCTTGATGAAAATTCCTCGGTGCCTGTGTGCGAGTCTCTGCACACCTGGGCTGCATGCATCTATGACCTATACCAATTTGCTAGCTGATCTTGCGATTTCTATTGCTGCTATTCGTCAATCTTGATTAAAAATTGTTTCTAGTTTTACCCTCAAGCACCCAGCAGATTACTACCCTAACTATGTCAATTCATCAGCAATGCCTGCCGGTTAGGGCGTGATTTTCTTTTGCCGTGACTCGGCCAACAAGATGCAGATTGCTGACAAGCCTTGAACTGGTCAATTCATAATTTTATTCCTCGTAAATCTCATACCTGTTCCTGTTATAGCATCATATTATTTATGATTGTTCTTATTTTTTAGGATTTCAGGCAATGAGACTTCTCGACAGCAGCTGGTTACTTTACAGAGCATCAAACAGACATGACCTATTGATCTCAGTCTGATCACTAGTCAGGCACTATGATGCAGGTGTTGGGGTAGTGCCAGACAGAGAATGTGCAAGAGAAGCAACTAAACGTAGATCGTGCAATCACTACTGGAAACAGGTTATTTGCTAATATACAAGTTTTGTTGGCTCTGCAGAAACTGTACAGTATAGATAAGATCGATTATTTGGGCTCTTACATTCTGAATATCGTGATACAATGTATTAGAGAATTGTAGTTAATTTGCTTATGCTTCCAAAGAGTTATATACTCATATTTCATATTTTAGATTGAGTCAATTAGGAGGAGTTATAGACTTCTCAAAATGATTGTCTACACTTTGTCCGACTTCAAAAACAATAATTTTGTACCTCAAGTTAGGCCCAGTGGATGGATGACATAAACATTGCCATGACTAGAAATTCTGAGCTGGTTGTCTATCATATGAAGTCTGTTTTAATATGATCTGTATGTGTTTATTTATTGCACGTCTGGTTGTCTATCCATCCAGTTAACAACAATTGGATGATTGGATCTGCACCAATTGTTTACATTTATCAAGTGTATTGTGGACATACAATTTGTTTGGTTAGTTGCCAAAGAGGAGATACATTCCAGTAGTCAATTTGTTTGTTTGTTTTGTTAATTTACCCAGCACCAGCTAAATAATCAATATTTCCCAGTAATCTTTGGGATTCAATGCTTAAAGTAGTTGATATAAATGTTTAGGAATAATGATACGAAATTTATCTTTTTAAAGAATGTTGCCAGGATTGTTATAGCTGGATTCATTTACGATGATGACAAAAAAAATTATGGGCGTTCACAATCTGATTGGTAGGGTGCCGCTAAGCGCAAAAGTTTCTAGTATGTTTAGAGCAGCATGTTAGGTTTGTGGTTTTAAAAATGTAGATCATAAGCTACTCCCAACAGTACGATTTATATGACATAAAAATGCATATAATTTTTTTAAAAAATTTAAATTTTTTTTAAAAAAAAATTCAAACTTTGCCGAGTGCCGGCAAGAGGGCACTCGGCAAAGAAATTTAAAAAAAAAATAAAAAAAAATATTTGCCGAGTGCCTGAAGGGTTGGCACTCGGCAAAGAAATTTTGTAAAAATAAAAATAAAAAATCTTTGCCGAGTGTCCGAAGGGTTGGCACTCGGCAAAGAAATTTTTTTTTAAAAATAAAAAATATTTGCCGAGTGCCTGAAGGGTTGGCACTCGGCAAAGAATTTTTTTTAAAAAAAATAAAAATCTTTGCCGAGTGCCTGCAGGGTTGGCACTCGGCAAAGAATTTTTTTTAAAAAAAAATAAAAAATCGTTGCCGAGTGCCTGCAGGGTTGGCACTCGGCAAAGTGACCGTCAACGGGACCGGCGCCGTGACGGTAGCTTTTCTTTGCCGAGTGTCCCCGGGGCACTCGGCAAAGCCTTTGCCGAGTGCCCGATAAAAGACACTCGGCAAAGAGGTCTTTGCCGATCAATTTTTTGCCGTGTGTTCTTTGCCGAGTGCCGCACTCGGCAAAGGCTTTGCCGAGTGCAATTTGGCCTTTGCCGAGTGCCTCAAGCACTCGGCAAAGAACCTGAATCCAGTTGTGGACGCAAATATAATATAGATGGAAGTAGATTTTTCTAGAGCTTTTTTAGGTGTGTTCGTTTGGATGATTTTTCCGGAGCCTTTTTTAGGCTAGAGTCTGATGCAGGCCAGCCAGAGTCCGATGCCGTGTTTTGCGGGATTGATTTCGTTCTGCCGATGGACGATTCCTCCAGAGCCTTTTAGGAGCGGTAATGCTGTCCGTCCGGACGCTCCGTGACGGCATCCCAATAACCACCTCCTATCCGTCCACTCGCCCCTCGCACCAGTGCTCAAGAGGCATCTAGGCGAGAGGAATGGCCACCGCGAGGACCAAGCACGGGGCACCTGCAGCGTCCCCCACCGCCTAGGCGCGGAGCACCCACAGTGTTCCCCACTGCCTAGGCGCGGAGTGGCGCGGCCTACCTCCTCTGGGTCACGGCACTCGGCTGCCGGCCCTGCCAGGCGCAGCGCGTGGCTGTCCCCTCCCATTCGCGCAGCTGATGCCCCCCGTCGCGGCGCACAACCGTCGCTGCCGACCCCACCTACAAGCACCGCTGGGCCGCTGCCTCCGGTGAACTCCACACGCCAACGAGCTTCCATTCTCTCAAGCAGCAAGGAGATGTTGCGCTGAAAGCGCATGCTGCAAGCGTGTGTTTTAAGTGTTTCAGATGTTTCAAAGGTACGTTGTAAGTGTTTCAGATGTTTTAGAGGTACGTTGCAAGTGTTTCAGTGGATCCGGATGTTGTATTTGTTGCAATGGCTACACATATGTTGCAAGTGTTTTATCTAGACGTTTGCAAGAGTTTTATCTGTATGTTACGTATGTTTGTAATAGCTTTCAAGTATTTTCAAGCGTTTTACAAGTGTTTCCGACATGTTACAACCTCTAAAAAAAATAACGTATGTTGCAAGTGTTTTAGCTATTTCGGTCGTATGTTACACGTGTTACATCTATATGTCGTAAAATTAGATCTGATGTTGCATGTGTTGCAATGGGACCCACCAACCGCAGCTGCTAGGGCGCCGCCGAGCGAGCGCAGACGGTCCGTGTGCATGCGCGTGAGAAGCGGAGGGGTCACAAGCGGTCCCCACATGGGATCGGGCGGCACGGGCGACGTCCGGGCGTGCAACATGCCCGTGGGAAGCGGAGGGGGCGCGAACGATCCCCGCGCGGGGTCATGTGGCACGGGCGACGTTCGGACGGCGTGGGTCCCCACTTGGGCACGTGAAAACAAAGTGTAGGGCGCGGGCGTATGTCCGGACGTCCGGGCACTAGCAACACTATTTCATGAGTAGAAATCTGACTAGAAAAGCGTACCTGCAGTGTAGCGGGAATTCGATGCTTCTCTTTTCTCCCTCTTTTTTTTTTAATGCCGCTTTTCTCCCTCTCTTGCTTCAAGCGGCAGTGTTCCGTGACTCCGTGAGAAGATTATTGGTTTCTTTTTTTTTAAAAAAAAGGGTGTTTCCATTACTCATCTGCTGCAGCAGCAACGATTACATAGACGTATTAGGGACGATGCCTGTGATCAGCTCCTCCCATTCAACGCACTCATAAACCCAGCTCCTCCCCTTTTAATCAATAATTAAAAAATTTCTTATATATACAATAAGACATGTAGGTTAATTAGTCTCCTTGCCATTTTCTATAGCGTTAATTTCAAACAGCCTTCTTCTCATCTGAGTTTCTCCGATTTTTGCCAAAAAAAAAGCTGTTTGCATCGACCATAAATGTCTCCGTATTAGATACAGACTCTAGTCTAGACATAAATATATAACTTTCTAATCGTCTCTTGCTCGTACCCTATATATATCTACCGAGGATCAATACAATCACGTCAAAACATTAGGGTTTCAAAAAATTTCTTCCTGCAATGGGAGACCCTCAGAAATCTGAGGACCGCATGGAGATCCCTACAGATCGATATCATATTCATACCGGACAACTTGCTGAGGCTACCGACCAAGGACTTTGTCCGGTCATCCCTGCGTTTGCAAGCTGTGGTGCAGCATCGTCGCAGACCCCTCCTTCCGCAAGCTCCACGTGGATCATCATGCCGCCGCCGCATCGTCGGAGCCGGAGGTCCGGCCTGCTCGTCACAGAAACCCGCAAGCCCGGAAGGAGCGACGATGCCAGTTTCTTCAACCTTTCGTCCGCTACTGCCTTGTCCCAGGTTGCCATCCCCAGCGGATACCGCCTCGCCGGCGTCTGCAACGACTGGCTCTGCTTCGCGCTCGACCACGATCAAGCGCCTGCGGTCGTGTGCAACCCCGTCACTGGCGAGACGCTGCAGCTTCCAAAGGCACCTCCGCTCCCTGCAGGGGACCCCCAGCTGTCGCATCTCTTCGTGTTAGGGTTGAGCGCAACGACCAAGGAATACAAGATGTTCCGGGTTTCCTTCCCACGACGGCACGCATCCAGAGAGATGAGACTAACTACATAGCCGTGTACACCCTCGGTGGCGGCGGTGGCTGGCGCCAGTGCTCCTATCTCTCCCGGTTTCACCCGCTCCAATTGCCGGCGCCGGTACACATCGACGGGAATATATTCGTGCCGACCGCCGATCTGGCAGACAAACGTGCTCGCGTTGCGCGAATGTTGGTGCTCGACGTGGCGACGGAGACGCCCCGCTTGTACCGTATCCCGTACAACTACGATGATTATCACGTGGCCTGGGACCTGATGGCCGACGGCTTTGATCTGAACGGGCAGATGTGCCTCGTCGTGTACGTCGGCTTTTATCCTCATAACTCTCGCGTGAAGATCCAGTTCTGGGTCATGAAGCCGCCAGATGAGATTGAGGGCAAGGACGATGACGACGCCGACGACGGCGACAAGCTGTATTGGGATCTACGCTATAGCTTTTTCTTCGACGACCCCTTCCATTCTACGCCGCCGTGCCGAGGGGCGTCTGGATTGACCACGCCCAGACGTTGTGCTACCACTTCGCCAGATTTTTATGGTAGGAACGGGGGCATTTTTACTGTAGGGGCGGCTAGGGTTGGGGGTGACCCTACAGTGGGCGTCCTCGAGCCCCAGCAGCCTAGCCGCCCCTACAGATGGCACTGTAGGGGCGGCTGGTAACTTGAGCCACCCCTACAGTTGGGGTTGATCTGTAGGGGCGGCTCAATCACCAGCCGCCCCTGCAGTGTCCATTTGTCTTTTTTAAAATTTTAAAATTTGAAAGGTTCAAATTTAGTCAAATGATAAGATGACCAAAATAAAAGTTATAGATCTTGATGAGCTGAACAACTTTTGTATTCATCACTTTTACATCTGAAATCATTTAGGGTTTTAAAATTTGGTTTGAACTTGTCAAATTTCAAAATTTAAAATGTGTAAAACATTGTCACATCCAAGTTTGATCAAACTTAAATGCTGAAGCATGATTTTAGAAATTTTTATGAAAAAAAAACCATCACATTTGGAGTTAGTATGAGGGAGAACAACTAGTTACAAAGTTTACCCACAGATTAAAAAGAGAAATCACACTGTTCTAGATGATCCTTACATGATCATAGTGAACAATGTGATTTTTTTTTAATCTGTGAGTCAACTTTGTAACTAGTTTTTCTTCCTCGTACTAACTCCAAATCTGATGATTTTTTTCCTAAAATTTTCTAAAATCATTCTCTATCAATTTATTTTGTTGGTTTTGTCAATATATACATATGAAAAGTTTGAGCAATTTAAATTTTGAATTTCAATAAAATGCAACTTCAGACAAGATTTTGGTACCCCAAATGATTTCAGCTGAAAAAGTGATAAATACCAAAGTTGAATAACTCATCAAGATCTACAACTTTTGTATTGGTCATTTCTTTATATGACAAAGTGGTAATGACATTGTTCATAAATGTGACACATCTCTCATAAGGTTTTATAAACGATATGAGACATGTGTAAGATTAGTGAACAATGTGTGCTAAGAATTTGTCAAATGAAGAAATGACCAAAATAAAAGATGTAGATATTCATGAGTTGAACAACTTTGGTATTCATCACTTTTTACGTTGAAATCAATTTGGGTCTCAAATTTTGGTTCGAACTTGCCATTTTTCAAAATTTCAAATTTGAAAGGTTCAAATTTTGTCAAATGATAAGATGACTAAAATAAAAGTTGTAGATATTAATGAGTTGAACAACTTTGGTATTCATCACTTTTTATGTTGAAATCATTTTGGGTCTCAAATTTTGGTTCGAACTTGTGATTTTTTAAAATTTCAAATTTGAAAGGTTCAAATTTTATCAAATGACAAGATGACCAAAATAAAAGTTGTAGATCTTCACGACCTCTACAACTTTGATTTTAGCTCCTAAAGTATCAACGGAAAAGCTTGGCAAATACAGTACAAATAAAAGCAGAAAAACCATGAATCTTCGAAAAAATCATTTAAGTAACCTGGCACCCATACTAAACACAATAAGCATTGGTGACATCTACCTTAATAATGTTTGGGAAGAAAATAAGTATGACATGTTTCAAAAAAAAGTACAAGTACGAGCGAATACTACGGCCACACAGACAGACAGACGACCTTACGACCGGCTTGATCCCAAGACAATGAGGCTTCCTCCCAATTCCAAGCCAAGCCCGAACCCACGACCTCCGTCCATTCCGCTCATGCTGCGCTCCTTCTTCTCGGCCTCCGCCCAAAACCCAATCCATACTCCGAGCTAGGCCGGGCCAACCAAACCCTAGGCCACTGCGCCACGCCTCGCCAAGCATGGCATCCATGGGGTGACCTGGCGTCACGATGGGGAGAGCCGGATCCCGAGCTAGGGTTCCACCGCCCCGGCGGCACCACCATGGAGTGGGACAATGAAGTGAGTTCGCGGCAGGCAGGCGGCGGCCGGGCGAGAGGAGGAGCAGGAGGAGGAGGGGAGGAGCGGGAGGTGAGGGTGGAGGTGGCGGCCTGGGGAGCTGGTGGGATGTTCACGTTCGCGATTGAAGGCATGTTGCACAGCGGTCTGGGCCGTCGCGGGCTCGTCGTCACCGACGTGTTTCGAGCCCAACCGCCCCATCATCTCACGTCAACCGCGCGGCTTCGAGGAAGCCACGGGCTACCGCGCCGAGGAGGTCCTCGGCAGGAACTGGTCGGTGCTACCTTATCCCATATCCTTTCATTTCAATTAAATCACGCAACTAGTTTCATTTTGGTTGCAAGGATTGCTCTGTGCCACTTAGAATCATGTGAACCTCATCGTTAGTTCTTTTGTTAGCTATATATACGTTGTATAAGCATCTGCGGTCATGATTTTGTTTCTTAGAAACGAGCTTAGGTTGGTAGGTCCTCATTTTTCTTTGTTAGACTAGTCTCCCCTTTCAACTGGTCACACACCAGTTTCATTTGGTTGGAAGGATTGATCTGTGCCACTTAGAATCGAGCAAAACTTACTGTTACGGTTAGGTCTTTACTTAGCTATACGTTGTAAGCATCGATTGTTGTCATGAATTTGAGTAAGAGAGCTTAGACTGGGAGGTGCTCATTTTAGCTGTTAGAATACGCTTCCTTTCTGTGAAATAGCAAGTGCCATCTTCTTGCTATTGTTAGGTGCAAGGGTTGGCCTCCTCTTGCTATTGTTAGATGCAAGGAAGCAAAACGTAGTATTACTTTTTGTTTGTTTTGTCATGGTTTCTGTGTTGGTGATTGAGTATTAGAAATGCGGTTACAATAGTAGGTATGTAGCAGGACTGGTCGGTGCTATCTTATCCCATATCTAGTGATTGTAGGAAAATGGATTACTTCTTGTTCCAAAGGAAGAGGCGCAGAAGGCTCAGGGCAGCCATGTTTTCAGATCCAAACATGGCCATGGACATGATGAAGAAGAATCTATCCATGATAGTTCCTCAGGTCCTATGTTCTGCACATTGAATTATTTGTGTTGCAGTATAGTTGGCTATCTTGTGTGGCATTGTACCTTATATTAACATGTTGTTTTGTCTTTTTGCAGACACTTACATTTGCATGGGTGAACTTTTTCTTTTCAGGTTTTGTTGCAGGTATGTCCATATTTGCTTAATATATATATGATTTGGGATACCTGATCTTCTCATGTCTCAGCTACAAGTTTAATCCTCATATTAATTCCAATTCCATGCTATTATAAGATCACCTCTGTTAATTCGAGAAGCTCAATTCTACCTTTTGAGTCTTTGCAAAGTTATTGTATATAAACACACCTGAACTTTATCTTATGGTATCATCAATAGATGATGGAAATGATTTTTTAACACATTTTGGTATGGCAATTTGCAATCTTTGGAAGAAACCTGATACCAAAACTATGTTCTGAAGTCGCCATTTCTTTTTACTTTTAAATTGAAAATGATAGGGTAAAATGCTATTTTATAGTCATGTTCTCTATCTAGCACTTTTCAATTCCTGGCTTGTGATCCCAATAAAACTTAGAGATGCATTGTTAAGAATTAAATACTTCTGATGAAATTAGTAGTTAGCAGATTTCACGTAATAGAGCAGACATATACCCATGTGTATTATTTGCTTTTGCTGTTTTGTTATCATGTCTTATCTCCAATTGTATGTAGTTGAAGCATGCTCACATATATGCCAATCTCTTTTCAAATGAAAATCCCTTTCCGTTGACTCGAGAGATTCAGGGAATGCTACAAAATGGGATTGACACGAAACCTTTATTCTTTGTCATGCTATGTCGTGACCGTTCATGGTATGTATAGAATTATTATCTTTGTGTCAAGGAATTACCTTGATGATAGTGACTAGGAGCTCTATAATCTCTAACGCTTTGTTGTTATTGATAGGTATTTCCTCAATTTATTCGGCTTGAGGGGGTTTTTTTTCACCGATCCTTGGTGAAGAAAACGGTAATGATACTCACCTTTATCTCTCGGAAAACTTGTTAGTGGTGTTTATTTATTGTTTTGCATTGCCTCGGTGGTTTGATTATCTTTGCTCGGATGTGCAAGAAGAACTGATGATGCACAAAAAATGATGCAAATGGGCGGTGGATTTGGATTTAACCCAACAATGGTAAGATGCTCTCTGTTATTTATGCAAATTCTTGGTGCTTGTTCCTGATTCACGGTACATCACACACCACTTATTTTCACATTCTTAACAATTATTTGTCTCCATGGAGATTTCTTAGCATTAGCAATATCTGCATGTGTAGTTGTGACTGCATCAAATGTACTGATGGTAACCTCACACCGCACGGTGCCATGCTTCTCATACTCATGGCCCTCATACTCGGGACGATCTTTGACTCCGAGCTTTTATAGGGTGGGATATAGGATTCTGGGAAAACCCTCAACGTTCAAGTAGTAACTACTAACCCAGTCTCCTGCCATTCCTAGCGGTGGTTGTGAGGAATGACTGAGCAAAAAGCTTGCTCAAAGGAAAAGCTGGGCGAGCTAAAGTGCGCTGAGTGGCGGTACCATAGGCTAAGTCAGGCTCTGCTTATAAAGGTAGAGCAGGCAGTGGTCCTAGCGCAGTCCACCAGGGTTCCTGCGCGGGGTCACTACGAACGAATCGACCAAAATTCCGTGCGTTCAAGGCGAGAGATGTCTGAGGCCATTAATGACTAGTACGACTGCAGGACAAGAGTCCGACAAGAGCGCAGAAAAGAGTACGGAGAGACATGGGTCATGACAGGCGTGAACCACGGGCAAACGTGGAGCATGAAGCCACAGTGCAGAAATAACTCTAGAACAGGAATGAGTCAGTCGTGCACAATACGACACGCGTGACACCTATCAATGGCGTATCTGCAAGCAATACGAGCGCTACAATGCACAAATAGGATATGCATGAATGCACGTCCTATATGTCCTTCCACTATTGCCAACATATAGGGCAACCGTTCTTAGATTTTTAGCACATCATTCTCTCCCTGTAGCTAGTCGATACTATCGGACTATGCTCGGGGTCAGCGTACCTGTAGAAAACTTGATTAAGTCTACCTAAATCAGCAGAGTGCCATCTATCCTAGATACATAACCATAGTAATAGGGCTACTTATATAACTTCGCATACAAACATCCTAACTTTTGAAAAGAATTTGTTGTCCAATTTTATTTTATAAAGGTTTTCGAAGCTTTATTTTCTCATTTATACTCTGATACCACCTGTGGCAGAACCGCCTAATCTAATGCCTTCCAGGAGTACTTGCCTTTCATTAGACACTAAGTACTCAAGGGAGAACACCAAATTACGCAGTTCCGTCGGGCACACCCCAAGGAAGAACCCAAAAATCCACATTTTTTCATCAGGATCACAAATAAGAGAATAAAGCTTACATCATTCTTAACCATTTCTTACATCACTTTTAATACAACATCAGAGTATAATATTTATTGTTATAATAGTGGAGTATAGTCATATTATCAGAGTTATGAACAATTTAATTTAACAGCGGAATATAGACATGTGATCAGAATTACAGCGGAAATAAATATCTATTCATGACATGATGAAGCAACGATATATAAACTATGACAACAGATTATAAAATTTTCATTTATAAAAACATTTAGTAAGAGTTATCAATAAAAACTATAATCATAGCATAAAGGAAATCCTCTCTGAGCCCACCAGGAGGAATCCACACACAAAGGTCAGCTTTAGCATCCACCTGTCACCTGCAACAGGGGAAAATAAAACCCTAAGTACTCAATTGTACTCAGCAAGACTTACCTAACAGGAGGAAAGAAAAGACTCCAAGGATATGCAAGGCTATCTGGCTTGTGGGTTTATTGCATCTGCAGGAGCATTACTAAAAGTGCGTCCTTATATTCGATTTTTATTAGCGGTGCATTAGTTCATTAACTAACCATTCTATGTAACCACCTGTGCTATTTTCAACTAGGTGGTAAGCAATCAGATTTCCTTTTACTATCTTTCATCTTCCAGTTCTTACTACAATAATAGAGTTTAGACAAGTCGTACCAGAACGCTGGCGATTCACAAATCAATGCCCCCAGCTGGGTACCCCGAAAATACATGCCTCGCTTGTACCCTAGGCCCAAGCAGGACCAACCCACTACCCTTCTGTCACGGGGTCCAGGTCCCCATCCAAACTGGGACTCCAAGCCCCCGCCCCTGAGTCCCGGACTTGGTGCGGTCCAAGGACCTCCAATACCCAAATACCACCATGACAGTCGGTCCGAAAAGAACCAGAACCCATGACAAGAGATTAACAAGTCTTCCAAGTGCCTATACCCAAGAATGTGCTCGGGATAATAAGTCTGTGACTTGCCTATCGTCCAATGCAATGGCCGGTCCTTAACCGACACAGACAGGGAAAGCAGTGTAACCAAGCTATGCCCCATGGCCGCAGGACACAACCTCTTACACCCATAAATACCCAAACCATATCCTTGCCCGGTCACCATTTTCCTTTCCACTATTTTATATATTCTAAGTGATAATAATACAGTAATATATTTTCTATCTCTCGCGAGTGACAGGCAATCACTCGACCTCCATCGGAGTCCTATAGCATAGCAATCTACATGATCCTGTCATACTAGTAAGACTCATAGGATAAAGATATATATACGCAAGTGGGTTTCATTCAACTCCTTAAAACTTAATGCACAACTATAATTTAAAGTGCAAAAAAATAGGAGTTATGCACCGGGGCTTGCCCGGGTAAGATTTAATCAGAAGTTAGCTTTCCATCATGGCAACACGATCTCCAAAAATATCATTTCTCTAGCAACTCCCAATGACTCCACAATCCATCGACGTCCCTATTATGATATGCAATTCGAACAATGCAAAGACGTGATTAATCAACTGCAACCGTGACTCGTAAAATACGATTTACGCCACTTAAGCTAACGAGCTAGTTCTAACAATGACTGTACTTAGGCTACATATCCATGTTGTCAAATAAGGCGTTATTTCTCAACAGATGTTTTAGTTATATAATCATAGGGTGTTTCTTTATTCTATCCTATCGATTTAATCTTTATTCGAAATTGGGTATCATTACCTATCTAGCAAACTAATTATTCTGGAGCTACAAAAATTACAGTGAGCTACTATTAATAGTAGAAATTTATTGTAAAATTTTTAGAGTTAATACTATCACCAATTTATCACGAAAGTCCCTACAAGTTCACCTTTTAACAATATTAGTCATGTTAAAATAATTAGAGCAACCCTAAAAACATACCGAACCTATGCGAACAAAATACACTATTAGGTAGATCATGATTTTAGAAACTCAACAAAACTGGTTTCACCATTTTTGGACACATACACAATTTTATATTGATTTTACAAGTTTGCTTCAGCATTAAATTAGAAAATACCTCAAAAATGAAGAAGGGTCGGCGGCAACTAAACTGGCCCAGCAGCCAAGCATGGACGGGCGCGCGGCAGCCCAGAGCACAGCATGCACACGTGGCCCAGCGCAGGCAGCACCAGTCCGGCCCAGGCGAACGGACGCACGCACTGGCGCAAGCGGCCCAGGCACGGCGAGCGTGGCCCACGCGGGACGATCGGACCAGGCGGGGCAGGCACGACCCAAGCGGCACGGACGTGAGCTGCAGCAGGCCAGCCCAGCCAGAGCGCGGCCCACGCGCTGACGACTTTTACAAAAAGACCCTAGGATTTCCCTCTAACTACGACAAGGTCCAACTACTATTTTGTACACCCACTGACAAGTTCATTTACCCCCTCGGCTTCCACCTAATTCACACGCGTACGTCCCTAGAGGCAGAGCACCATGGCGGGGATGATTCGACGGCGGCCAAGACCGGCCAGGGAGGGCACGACGATGGCGGAGGGGTGGTATGGGGGCTTTGTGGGGTCGCGCTGCACCGGTGGGCACAAACGGCGCCACTAGAGAATCCCCGTGGTGGCTCGACCATGAGCGGTAGAGGTGTGCAGGGGCGGTGGCGAACGACACGCGTGATGGCGAGGGCGTTGGGCCTGGTTCCACCCCCAACAGCGTATGCGCAATGCATGGGAGGTCAAGGCAGAGCCGCTACTAGTCGTGATAGGCTTGGGGTGTTCCGAGCCGCGCTGGTCACGAACACACCCATGGCGGCTAGCGACGAAAATGGCACGTACGTGCACACCGTTGAACTAACGGCTTCCGATCCACTTCGAAGCTCTCTATAACTTCCTCATGGTGCTAGAGGTTCAAGGAATTGGAGGGATATACCTTACATACAATGAATTTGGACTGGGAGGGATATACCATGCGGACGACGGCAAAGACGCTGCGGCTCGGGTGGAGGGAGCGGCCATAGGTGCGAGCAGTGGCTGGCCATGTGCACGGCGTGCAGAGGCCACGACCACAGCGGTGGGGAGGGCGCACAGCCACGACCAAGCTCGCCTGGCCACGGCATGGACCGAGGCGGAGGAGGCTCCTGGGAGGGGCAGCGCCATGGAGCAGAATGGCGGGTCCAGCGCGGGGCCGAGGGAGGGTGCGCACGCGCTCGCGAGGGTAAGGGCTGGCACCGGCGGGCATGAGGTGTGGCACGGAGGCGCGACCCTGGGTGGGTGGTGGTGGCCGTGGCCCAACGCTGCGGGACTACAGCACTGACGCGGGACCATGGGGTTCGCGCTCGCCCGCAAGGGACCGGGCGACGGACGGCGTGGCCACAGCGGCGCTGTAGGGTGCGGAAGAGAAAGAGAGGGCACGAGCGCGCGATGCAGCAGCGGTGGCAGCGGGCCACAGAGATGTCGGCGCTGGCAGTTGGCAGCAGGAGTGAAAGAGAGAGCGAACGGAGGTAGTGCTGAGCAAGCGCGAGAGGCAAAACAAGGAGCGACTCGGTAGTCCTCCAATAGGGCATTCCAGAGCAAGGCCACGAGGAAGCAAGCGCACATGGCCACTACGCTCATCTAGTACAGCAACAGTGTCCAGCAGAGAAGGGACAAGCAGAGGCAGGCAAGGAGAGGAAAGAAAGAGCAAACGATGACTCGACAACATGGCGCGACGCAAATAACTCCGATGATTGATGGATTCAGAGCACAGGCACCACCGTATTCAAGCATCTAGGACGGCAGTGAGACAAGGACAGCAGCTGCAACAGTAAGGACATGAGAGATAATGTAGCATCTGAACGCATGGGCGTCGCGTGGCTCTGCTGGCTGCCTGCCTGCGCGTCCGACGCGGATGTGAACAGCGATACGTCGTCGGCACTCCAAAAGATCTAAATCCTATCAACTAAACATTTCACGCGACAGCTCCTACTCCATACCCCGCCATAGAACAAAATATTAGGGTGTTACGTAATTATTTTGCGCAAAACAAATCGCCACACACAGCGCTTTAAAAATATAATTTTTGATTTTTACCGTTGACGCGAAAAACAGGTTTTTAAATTTTAAATTCGAGGAACTCGTTTTCGAAAATTTTCCTTAGACCTAAATCTCGGTGCTAAACAAGATCGTAACACCAAGGGTGTTACAAGGATGATTCGGAGTACTACGACTCGTCCAGCGACGAGTCTGGCGAGTCAGCGAATCACCAGAGCACTAGCGAGGAGGATGATGCTTTTTTTTCTCTTTCTCTGAAAACTCAAATCCCCTTAGAATCCATAACTTTTTCTGGGTTGGGAAATCTAATAACCCATTTAGTGATTTATGGAGGGTTTTCCATCCGTGGGCCTGCCTTCCCCTTGCTTCCAAATTATAGGCCTTAGTTCAAACAGTCGCAGATACAATCACACACACAAAAAATATAATCGGCAGATGCAGCGCAACAAGCTACAACGAGTAGTTTTTTTGGTAATTTTTAAGTATCAAATTCATGCATCTTTTAATTAATTATTTATTATCATCCTCTTTTAGTTTTATGTTTATTTATATTATTTTGAAAAAAACAAAAAGACAACAACTAACTCATCGGATATATAAACAAGTGCATAGGAGAAAAAAAATGAAAAGACGGATATTACGTAAGTAACATTTTGTCATAATTATTTCCTATTAAAACACGGAATAAATTATGGTCTCTGCTAAGCACCGCGCCGAGTAGTTCCACCAACACACCCCAAAAATTGGATTTCGCACCATGCCGAGCAGTCCCACCAACACGCACCGAAAATTAGATGTCTCTCTTTTGCCCTCCTGGTAGAAAATAGGTTTACCATGCCATCGATTTCAAATAAGGGCATTTGTGGTAATGTGATGGCCACATAAACGCGCAAAGAGTCATCGTTTCCGCCTCCATCTCCAATCTCCACCCTCATCGTCTCTCCTCTAGCTCCAAATCCTAGTCCCATGGCCTTCCTCTCCACTCTCTAGCTGCCTCCTTTGCCACCCTACTCCGGACCCTAGGCGCTATCGGCACAGCAGCTCGACTCCCTCTTGACTCTCCAGCCACACTCTCTCTCATACATTTCTGAACCCTAGCCTCGACGATGGTACAAACCAGATCTAGATCCCCTACCTCGGCACTTGCCATGACCGACTAGACCTGAACCCTAGCCAGAGCCAGATCTGTAAACCCTGCATCAACACCGGCCGCACTAGCTGTGCGACCACGATGATAAGATTGGATCTAAACACGGACACGGAGGAAGAGGTACCCAGATTCCTTTTATGATGTGTGATCTACTGTAGAGGCTGAACCAAGGATATGTAGATAGCGATGGGATTACATATTTCCTATAATTGAGTGTAGCTGACATGTGCTTTATTGGATTAATGACTATCGTATAAGTTGTAGTTACGTACTAGTTAGACGCTTATTTGCATACTCTTGCTCTATTGTGTTGACATTCCGTAGAAGCTTTAGTTCATAAATGCCTTTGTAATATAGAAAGATGGAAGAACTTGGAATACATGTGGGCCCAAAACCTGTGTCTCCAAAGGCAAAAAAGTAAAACACAAAGGGTAGACACGGTGAAGATTTAGAATATATCCCTGAACCAGAGGAGGTAGTTGGGGGATTTGATGTTACCGATGAAACAGATTCAGATTTAGAAGATGAGCCAGTATCCCTAGCAATTGAGGTGCTTGTTCTATCTTGTATTTAGTTCGGAGGGGGTACGTAGCAATGCAATGCTTTACTGTTTGGATAGCAATGCAATTTGTACATGCTTGCTACTTAAGTTTGTATCTCCAATTTTAGTGTCTAGATCGAAGGAACCATAGAGGAGGCTCTGCCAGCAGGACAAAAGGCAGCGTTGCCATGTGTCCTAGGTGAAGGCACTCCAAGCGAGTGAATTCAACACGACCAGGAGAGTTTGCTCTTGGAGTTCATACTCGAAGGGCTGTCGTTGGCAAAAGGGTGGAGGTATCAGCAGTAGGTGAACATAATTCTCCATCACCATGGACACCTATACCCAGGGATCAATTTAAACTTCATGAATTGACTGGAGAAATTTATTGGGATGGCTCCCTACCTAGCCCTATGAAAGAGTGCCCACGGCCATATGATGATAGCCATGCCGAAGAGGAGCCCTCTAAGCTACCTAGCCCTATGAGAGACTGCCCATGGCCAGACGATGATAGCCATGCCGAAGAGGAGCCCTCTGAGCTACCTAGCCCTGTGAGAGACTGCCCACGGCCAGATGATGATAGCCATGCCAAAGAGGAGTCCTCTAAGCTACCTAGCCCTGTGTGAGACTATCCATGGCCAGATGATGATAGCCATGCCGAAGAGGAGCCCTCTGAGCAAACTCCCGTCTCCATCCACCCGTAGAACAATGAAAGCTGTCTAGGTTGGTATTACCTTACAGATGTCCATCAATCAATTCGCACTAGCTATTTGATATCCATGTTACTTTCCTTGGTTGGTAGTACCATTGTCGAGAAGTGCGAGGAAGCCGAGGAGTTGAACTCGTAAAATTTTGCTTGACAAAATGAGCAAATCAATGGGAGGATTGGTGATGCCCATCTCTGTTGCCGAGGAGAACAGAAGGCCACATGATCCAGTGCAAGCTGTCAAGTTTGCCTCAAAGACAGGTGTAGTAGTTAGGCATCAAATACCAATTTTGACACATTAGAAACATTACAAGAAGCCCTCCAGTGTCGTCCATTACAGGAATTTTGTGGAGAGGTTAACTGTATGTATGGGTATCCTCTCTTGATATTCAACTCTTCTTTGACCAACTTTAATGGATTTACTTTTCATTCACACTACTGCGTGTAGTCAAGGCTGGACATTGACAAGGCTCACCCACCAACACAAGAAGCTTACTGGAATGTATTACAGTGTGGGGTACGGTAGGCACGCTATAAGTTGAAGCAAACCTACTTCAATGGTGTCCCTACTAATCAGATCCGTACGACCTCTCCTGTCCCGTGCATGATCGATGCACAGTGGTATGAACTTGTCGAGACTTGGTCTAGTGCTAAGAACAAGGTGTGTGAACCCATCGATTTTCTGTCTAGTCTTGTTATGGTCTACTTGTGCTATAGTCTAACACAAATGAAGCTATAGAAAACATCTGAGGCAAACAAGCGAAACCGTGCAAAAGTGAAGTACCACCAGTCTACAGAATCTTGCTCCTTTGTTGTTCAGCTACAAATATTTGTAAGTGATGGTTATATTTTATTGTTACTCTTGCCTTTGTATATATATAAACAAAAACATGTGCAATGTAAACAGAAGAAGAACAAGAGGAAGGCCGCAGAACACGATCAAGGACTTGATGAATAACATGATGATCTAGGACTTAAACAACATGATCGACCTAATAAAGATGTTAATGATGTGGAAGTCTTCAAGGACTTCTATACCAGTACGAAAAAGAGCCTGAGCGATGCTACAAGAGCAGCAATTGTAAGTACCTTCATTTGCTTTCCTTAAAATCTACTAAACCCATTGCCATAAAAGAAAGAAACGCAGCAGGAGCCTAATGTGACAACATCATTTAATGTTGTAGTTGCAATTTTACACCATTCATATATGGTACCTGTACATTGTGCTTATGTAATCTCTATCGGCAGTAGGCTGCAAAAGACCTATGCATTGTGCTTATCTAATCTCTATCAGCAGTCGTCTGAGAAAGTCCTATGTATTACTTGTTATGAATTAATCTCTTGGTTTTTCAGTTGAAGTCCTCTTCCACTATCTGTAACCTAATGTTTTACTGATTGAATTTCGTAGGAAGCTATGTAAGTAGAACCTATTGTTGATGGGCAGCAACCAATGAGTAGTGCTGATGTTATTTCCAAGGTTCTTTGCGTCTACCAGGGCAAGCGTCCCTCCTAGGCAAGTAGCAAAAATCTTTTTTGAAGAATGCTGGTATCCTGAGAAGCTCCACTAGAGCAGAGACATCGATGGAGATGACACTTCGTTAGCAGCTTGCTAGTGAACAGAAAAGTACATCTGAGCTCGTCGAACTAGTGGAAGAACTGAAGGTGAGGACAGAAAAGGCTGAAAGGGAGCTTGAGAAATTCAAGCAACAGCAACAAGAGGAGTACAATAGGCTCAGTGAACTAGTCTAGCGCTTAAGCTCTCCTAGTAATTAACCCTCTGTCTTCAACTCCTGCGGCTTGATGCAGTGAACATTTGTAGTATGTTGTGTGGACGCATGTGATGGTTTGATGTTGTGATACTCTCATCGGTTCGCTTTTCGACGTGTGAAATATTAATTGTGGTTATTTGATTGCCGTGCTAAATTGTTATGTAGTTAACCTATGCGCAAGAGTGATGATCTCGAATTACTTCTATGACGCATTGATTGCACTCCACGCGTAGAACCGCAGCAAGCCACGCGATCAAATAAAAATACGACACGGCAAAGAATCAAAGGCATGACAAGTGAAATTGCCGAGCATGACACGTGGGCTATTAAAATCCGACACGTAGAAGGATGTCGTCAAGCCACGTGGCCGAATAAAAATGCGAAACGTGGACGGACGATGCCTTGACGTGTGGTCGAATAAGAAACGGCCACATGGACCAATAAAAATACGCCACATGGCCCAACGAAGAAGTGACACGTGATCCAATCGCAACACGACACGTGTGCCCATAGAAAACTGACATGTGGAACAACAGAAACACGACACGTGGTCGAGTAAGAACCTGAAACATGCAAGAACTAGAGATGGCCACGTTGTGCAATAAGAAGGTGACACGTACCCGAACCATCTCCAATGCAACCGGCTATAGCATGTACCCACCAGCGTAGCAGCCCCCCGCCACGCATGCCAAAACAGTTCTATGACGTTCTGTTTTCGTCACAGATCAAGCCACTTCTATGACGTTTTACGAAAACCGTCATAGAATTTCAAGTGTGACGCGACTTCTATGACGAACCGATTTTCGTCAGAAAACTGAAATTATGACGAATTTGGCTCATTCAGTGACGAAAGCTGATCGTCGTAGAAGTGAATATTCCTACTAGTGAATGTGATTTGTATTTGCTGTGCGTAATTTTCTTGGGATCAAAAGTTATGCATTATTTTCATAAGTTTATATTTCACCATTAACCTGTTATGATTTCACAATGTGATAAATTTGTTCATGCATCGACATAAATTGGTTTGATGATTCTGCTTGGTAAAGATCTCTATTTAGTCCCGTGGAAATAAGGATCAATTCTAAGTTTTTTTAGCACACTAACCATTCAGGTTGCTACAGGTACTATGAAAAGATGAGCTACAGGTTGCTAAAGGGATCTCTTCTTTTCTTAGTTATTACTCATGAAAAGATTAAAGTTTTTTCGTATGGTCTTTGATTTTATATTCTTTTGTTCAATCTTTTTGTAGTGACTGAAGGTTCTATCATGGTACATTGGAATGATTTGTTGAAGCAATTATCAGTAAGAGGAGCAGATCAGCCCTTGTTGCCCCTTGTTTTTTATTTTTCTTATTTTTTTTTCGTTGTATTGTATTGCAGGCTGCATCATTTTCAGTAAAACTACCATACATCAAGCACATGTACACATTCAAATCTTTAGTTTTGTAGAAAGATGAGTTAATATTTCTGGAGACTTTGTAGCATGAGATGAGATATGTTGTAACAATTAACAATCAGACACAAGTTTGGATTGGTGCGGTTGCATCTCTATTTTTCAAATCAAGTTATGTAAAGAATTGTACTGACATGTTGTATCAAATTTTTTTATCAGGGTAAGAGTTCTTATTTTCCTAAGGCATGTATTTTTTCCAGACGATGCACGTGCATGGCCACTAGTTACCCAAGAAAATTCTCCCAAAATCCAAAAAAAAGAAAAACAGCAAAATAACTAGATAAACTCAAAATTCAGAGGAATGGTTGTTTTCTCCATTCTTGAATGAGGTCAGGCTCTTTGCCAAGTTGCACAGACAGATGTTTCAATCTCTCTCACTGTGGATCTCTCTCTGTTGGAAACTACAACTGGCTACTACAAAGAATGAACACCTAGATGCATGAAAACTAAACCGGAAGAGATGGCTGGTTGGGGGCAACCTCTATCTTATTTGTAGAGCTATTACACATTTCCAACACGCACTTAGATATTTAGGCTGAACCACTTAACCCAAGGGGCAAAATAGCCCATCTTGAGATGTAGGCATCCGACGGTCACGAGCTCTTCACGACTTTGCTTCGCCTCGACGCAAGTTTCGCGATGACGCCACGTGCCGCCTCCAGTTCCTGTCGGAACTCCAACCGGGTTTGAGGCCCATACCAGAAAACCATCCGGGGTGGTGGTTTTGAGGCCCAAACCACCAAACCTCTTGAAGAAGCGTATCCGCTACGCCTCCTCCACCCGCTCGACACGTGTCACCGTCGTCCTAAACCACCCGATTACCAAGTCCTCTTGCGCCTCCGCTTGACTTGGTCAACCACCATTTTGACTTGGTCAACATGGTCTACTCCTCTGCATGTTCTCTTACTTGTTGATGTCCCCAAGTGTCAGCCACTACGGTCAGTCATACGGCCATCTTGGTCCCTTGGTCCAAGTCTCATATCCGTCCTTAACCGCTCTCAATTTATCGGCACGACACATCTCTATTTGACCTTCTCCATGTCCGTCGAATGTCTCTGTGCTCCACAACTGCACAACAACATAACCAAGAGACATGTTGTATACACACTCATGTAATAGTTAGTCTTCAAACTCAACCAAAGCCAATCATTTTCTACAAATCACTTATCATAAACTTGACGTATAAGGGCACGCCGATGAACGACGCGGCAGCGCCTCTGCCTCTCCACCCACACACGTCATCTTCGACATCGATTCCATGGGTCCTGGATGTCTGAGAGGTTTCGCAGATCCCGACGACGAGCAGGTGGGTGCGAGGATACGAAGTCGACACCGACAGTGAGTCGACCCTGAGGCCTGAGCGCTGGCGCTGGTGGCATAGATGAGTCTCCCGCTCCCCTGTATCCCTCACCCTCTCCGACCGACCTCTCTCAGATTGTCTCCCGTGGCCATCAAGGCGATCCGGTGGAATGAGGGGAGAGTGGTAGAACAACGTGTGCCATGATGGAAAGTGTTGATCATGACCTCTGGTCATGGGTCCGCGAGCAGATCACCAGCTAGCACTGTCAGCAAAAGAGATATGCATGGCCATGCTTGCTTGAACTTATCAGCTTGTCTTACCAGACGTGGTACAGTATTTTTCTCTCGTAAAAAATCAGTGAACAGTATTTTTAAGTATGGCTTACTAGAAGCATTGAGCGTGCGTGGAGTCGGGCATTCGATGGTGTGCATGTTTCCGCTGTGGTGACTGTTCTAGTTGGATGGCGTAGCTGTGGTGGCGAGTAGCAGGAGCAGCAAAAATTCACGATCCTTAGCAATGTTGTAATGCTTCGCGTAGCCACCAAGGCCGTGTCACATATCATGCTAGCTAGTCCCTCGAGCTCACGCTGGCCTCTTCGGGTTCTCCGTTGACAGCGTGTGATGCAAGAGCTTGATATTTTCCTGCGCCATTGATATGTGGGTTGCTCTATCAAATTTTTTTTCTGGTTTATGACCTCATAACAGAAGTTTCTAGGATTTGGATTCTTGCTCAGAGCCTCGTGCGTTTTCTTTTCTCCCGAAGAGCTAGCTACTCTTCCCTCCTGCATCCGTGGACAATTAATTTGTAGCCTAATGAACTGAAGAGTTCTCATCATCATCATTAATAAAAAAAACTGAATAGTTGAATTGAGGCTTGTAACCTCTACACCAACATAACCACTGTTGTTAGGAGTAGAGTTGTGTGAATAACCGATGAACATATCTTAGTGCTGCATCTTCTGAAACATTCTTTTGCATGCCTAGCGTTTCAGGAACTAAGAGGAATATTTTATAGCTTAGTGCAATTGACATGTACAAGACTACACCTAAATCATGGGAACACCCTTGGTTTGATTGTCCTTTTAGTGGACCTTCTGGCCCCGTTCGCTTTGCTGAAAAAACAAGCAAAAAATACTGTTCCGGCTGATTTGTTGTGAGAGAAAAACACTGTTCCGGCTAAAAAAAGAAGCTGAAAAGCACATATTATAAGAGAAGCGAACAGGGACGGTCTTCTTACTTTGCTAGTATATATCGGTAGCTTGCTCCCAGATGCCAGTTCCACTGGCCACCGTTGCAAGTCGTTTGATTTGTTGTCATGCAGTATCAAAATTGGCCATTTTTCAATTCTTGACTCTCCTGCTATATGCAGACATTAGAGTCTACAACCTGTTTTCATCTTGGATGGTTTCCTTTCAGCGTGTTCTACAAACTGACGAGCAGAGATCAACTATAAGCGAGTCCACGGTAGATTTCCTGGACTGATCTCCGCCAGTCCGCCGGCCGCTGGAGACTGGAAAGGTTGGTAGCAGAGAGCTGGCAGCGTGAACAATGAAGGTGAAATTTTTGTATTTTGGTCCCTTTTAAAAATATTTTTTATAAGAAGACCTACGCCAAAACGTTTTCTAAAAATAGATCATTTTTAGACGTCTTAGAACATGACGCCGAGGTATGAGGGTCGGCGTCGACTGACACGACGCCAAGGTATTGTCACGTCACGGGCTACCCCGGTCGACGGCTACACAGTGGCGCGTGGGGTCCGAAACGTCGACGTCCTGTCAGCACACGCCACGGGCCCAACCTCGGCGCGGCTGGACTGAGCGCTGAGCTATGGGCACCATCCGGTGCGCGGCCCAGGCGGCCCAACAACGCATCGTGGCCCAGTAGCTCGGCGCGGGGTCACTTAACGCCGAGTCACCAGACCTCGGCACGGCCCGACTCAACGCCGAGGTCTGTTCCCTTGAGGCCGCGCCGAGGGCCCCTTCTTCTTCCTCCCTCCATTCTGATGAACTTTTTTTACTATGTTGTAATGCACTTTGCTTTTATTTCAGATGAACTTATTCCCTGAACTTTTTTTATTATGTTGTAATGCACTATGCTTTTATTTCAGATGGTCTTATGCCCTATACTTCGTTAACTATCATAGGACTGTAGTGCTACTGTTTGTATCACTGAAAAGGCTACTTGTGCTGTTGCAGTCACTGAAAGGGCTACAAGTAGTGTTGCAGTCAATGAAAAGTCTATTTGAAAACTCGCTGAAAAGGCTAGATTTGTTTACTGTTGTATTCGTATACGCAATGAATTAATATCAGAGTGATGTACTGCATTTAGATGATGTGACAAAACACAGGTGTAGCCTTTTCAGATGAAATGACCAGTCATGGTTGTAGGCTTTTCAGATGAAGCATCTAGTCTTTGCAGATTCAATAAATGAGTATGCACACAAGTTTTTTGTCAAGTAGCATTCATGGTGAACATGCCTTCATCTCTATATATAGTGCTCTATGTCTTGCTCCACATCCACACTTGTTTTCTGGTTTAGTTTTAGCAAATGTCGAGCGGAGGTTCCTCGAGTGGAAAGGGTTTCGGCGGAGGGAGAGGAAAGGGGGTGAGGAAGGGACCTCCAATTGTGTGGGAGGGTTCTCTGGGTCCTGATTCTTTTGAAGAACCAATAGAGGAATTTCCTTTGGAGAGGAAGAGTGACTTCACCCGTGAGAGACCTCTTAGATCATACGACAAGCGCATTGAAGATTGGCCAAAATGCCGCCACGGTTTGGATTGTGTTGTGCAGATGTACAACGACTGTGATGGTGGAGGCCGTCGTTTCTTTAGATGCCCGCGAGGATTTGTATTTCCTTTGAACTCTCTTCTTTTTTAGATTTGCATTTGGTTTGTAGTAGTACTTATTGGTAGATGGGTTTTCAGGATTCAAGCTGTCTAGATAACTGTGGCTTCACTAGATGGGTCGACCCTCCTCCTATCTATCCCCATCAACAGTACATCACATATCTACAGGGACGCATCTTTGACCTAGAGTATGGCCCTGGAAGTGGTAACAGGGACAAGTCAAACAACGACAACAGCAATGATGCAGAGGAGGCACTATGCAATAATCCATACTGCCAGTGCCCGTACCATAAGAAGCACGGGCCTCCTTCTCCACCGCCACCACCACCGCCTCCATCATTTGGGGGATACTGTGGGGAAGGCGCAACTCAGTTCAATATGTGGGACCATTATTAGGATCAACCTTTGTTTGTTAGTCAATTCGAATGTGGAATGCTTATATGAGTTGTTCTTCTCAAACATAGTGAACATTTTAGTTCACAAGTGCACAGGTTGACAGAATTTCGCAGAATACAAAATTTCATAGAATACACATTCAACGCTGGAAACATAGTGATATGCTTCATCAAACATAGTCCATGTCGTTACCACTCCGACATACGCATTCAACATCGAAACATAGTGATATCAAACATAGTCCAAACATAGTGCATACCATAAGATACATAGAACATTACATAGGGTCGCACAAAAGAAGCATATGACAAGGTCTGTAGCTTTTAGTTCGTTCCTTCTCCAATGCTCCTTTTCACCTTGATCTCTCTTTTTCCTATAATAGTAAATTTTAACAACTTTCAGCGGCTATTGAGCTAAGTTAGGAACAAAAAATGAGATGTAACTTAACAAGCATATCAAAAGATGTTCGTTTAGATATTGAGCTAATTGGTGTATGCTAAAATTTGAGCCAAGTACCTTAACGTGGACGGCGAGCGTAACGCTTTCCCCTCCCAAACGGATAGGTACCTGGAGTGTACCTGTCCACTGGTCTGAGCGTCCTCTATGGGCGTCTAGAACCGGAGGGGCCTTGAGTTCCTTGGGGTGCATCTTCAAGCTGGGACATGCCAATCTCATCATACTCATGCTCACAGTACTCTCCCTGTCCTTCATCATCTTCATCATCATAAGGACCATGTCCTTGACCACCCTTCTGCACTAGTTGTTGCACCATGTGAAGAAGAAGTCCCGCCAACATGTGCACCATGTGAAGATAAAGTCCCTCCAACATGTGCAGTAGAAGGTCCAGCACCAAGCTGTTGTGGGACTGCCACATCCGGGGCACGTCTACATCCAAGGCGTGCAGCTACCTTTCAAAGGCGATGCATGGCATGCTGCATTTTGAAAGCACTATTAGTAAGTGGGGTTGGGCGCAAAACTATATAAAGATGTAACATCACTTGAATGACAGGAGGCTACCTGAATGTGTTGTCGTAACATGGAGGCCTCATCAGGATCACCCACAGGAATCATCAATGCCCTTCCTTGCTCGGCCACTGTCCTCATTATCTCCGTGCTCTATGCAAAAAAAACAAGAATTTAAGTCTCTATCACAGTTAAGACCTCAGAGATGGAAATAGTTGTGTCACTTACAGCTCTGGCTAACGTAGGGGCGATCTCAACTTGCCTGCCTTCTCGGGTAGCTTGGTCATATGGGTTGTTGCCCTCATCCTCGCTCGCAATGTCAGCAATGTCTTGCTCCATCCAAGCGGGCCTCAATTGAAGCCTTGTTCGTTGACCAAGCCAAACAATGTAATCATCGAATGCCTTGTCACGATGGACAGCGTGGATGCCCATGTTGTTCTGCTCCATCAACATCCACTCATCAATGTAGAGCTGGTGCTCCAGCTGGCAGTTGGTGATCTTATTTTTTGTCTGTTGAACCTACAAATTTTACACCATAGCGGCAATATGAAGGCCTACTCAATGATTCATTCATGTGAAACGAACAAAATATTGCATGTTACGTACTTGTGGAGCTGCCAACCGGTGGAGAAATCCTCGGGTGGAGAAGGCTGCAGCCTACCAAACTGCCGTGCTACATGGTGAGGGAGATGGTACTCCACTACATAGAAACAAATAAGGGGGGTCCTCATCGTCCAGACGTCCTCATCTGCCATGCACAAGGAGCTCAAGTTGAGATCCGTGACTTGCCTCCGCCGATATGGGCGCCATTGAACCTATACACAACGTCGTCATCAACTAGTCGACGCTCAATTTGTGCACATATCATCGATTAGGCCAAAAGGGTGGGAAACTTACATGCTGTGGCAAAAGGGTGTCCAGCTCATTGGTGAAGCTGATGTACGCGTGGCGTGACACGTGGTAAGTTCCGTGGGCTCGCCCGTAGAGGTGTGCCACGGTAGGGGCGACAACTGCGTCTCCTTGAGGAAACAAAGGTTGTGGGGGATCAAGCTGATGCGGTCTCTCAACTGGAAGCCTCTCCCACATCCAAATCTGTAAAAAAGAGTGGAAACTTGAATGTTAATCACTTTTGTTAAGAAAAAACATTGAATTATAGTGGAAACTTGTACAACTTTGCTTTATTACCTGCAACAGTGTGATGCACCCTGACATTGTAGCGTGCGCGCCTCCAGGACGGTGGCAAGCCTCGCAAAGCTAACGGTACAAGAAAGCAAGTATAGCCGAGCCCCAACTCCTATTGTCGACATCCTCCCAGTTCCAAAGGCACGGGATGTACATCCAGGACGTCGTGTCTCCAGTGCCATCAGGGAAGAGAACCGTACCAAACATGTGCAGGACGTAGGCCCGACAGTAGTATGTCATGGTCTGGGCGTCTACGTTAGGAGGGCACTCCCGAAACTGCTGACGAAGCCACCTCAGGGACACCCCACTGCTGCGCCGTTTCTTTCCAGCCTCAACTACCGCTAGGGGACGTCCCAAGAAGTGCTCAACCCGCTGCTGCCATCCTTTAGACTCCGTGTCTCCGTGTCTGCGGGCGGTGGATGAGCGCTTGGAGCAGGCAACAGCAACGAAGGACAGCGGGAAACTCCTGCTGATGGGAGAGGAGTGGGCTACTCGGTGAAACTCCGGGAAGGCAGCCTCCTCTAGTCGTGGTGGCAACGACAAACATCACGGTAGGGCTTCTTCGGAGAAGAAGCAAATCGACTCCAACGCCTGTCGGTGTTGCGGGAAGATGGGCCATTGGGCACAGGAGTGCCCAAATCGCAAGAAGGAAAAGAAGGCTCAGGCTCACCTGGTGAAAGCCGATGATGAGGATGAGGCCACTATCCTTATGGCGACGTTCTATGCACTGCACGACGTCGAGGCCATGGAGAGGGAAGAGGCGACAACGGTGGAAGGATCTAGCAAGGCCCTGAAGACCGTCAACCTCGACGAACCATGCGCCCAAGTCCATCTCGGGCGTGTGGGCGCCGACCAGGAGCAGCAGTGGTATCTGGACTCTGGTGCCAGTAACCACATGACGGGCTCTAAGGACTCCATCTCCGAGCTCGACGGTGATGTTACCGGTACGGTGAAGTTTGGTGACGGCTCAAGGGTGGCCATCCAAGGGCGCGGCACCATCATCTTCAGATGCCAGAACGGGGAGCACCGTGCGCTAACGGATGTATACTACATCCCGCAGCTGCGTTCCAGCATCATCAGCATTGGTCAGCTGGATGAGCGTGGTAGCGAGGTTCTGATCAAGGACGGCGTTCTAAGGATCAGAGACCGGGAGCAGCGACTTCTAACCAAGGTGAAGAGGTCCATGAATCGGTTGTACCTGCTCGACCTAAAGGTAGAGCAGCCGATCTACCTAGCGGCAAGGCACTCCGAGGAGCCATGGATATGGCATGCCCGGTTCGGACATCTCAGCTTCGACGCACTTGGTCGGCTGGGAAAGATGGTCCGAGGGCTACCCCACATCAAGCACGGAGGCGAGCTGTGTGACAGCTGCCTGGCCGGGAAGCATAGGAGGCTACCTTTCCCAAAGGTGGCCAAGTATCGCGCGAAGGAAGCTCTCGAGCTAGTTCACGGCGACCTCTGTGGGCCGATCACGCCTGCTACATGCGGTGGTCGGCGGTACTTCCTCCTGCTCGTGGACGATTGCAGTCGCTACATGTGGCTGCAACTCCTGACGAGCAAGGACGAAGCGGCGGTGGCGATCAAGAAGTTCAAGATGCGCGCGGAGGCCGAAAGCGGCAAGAAGCTCCGTGTACTGAGGACTGATCGGGGTGGCGAATTCACTTTGGTAGAGTTTGCTACGTACTGCGCAGATCAAGGTGTGGGGCAACATCACACCACGCCGTACTCGCCACAACAGAATGGCGTGGTGGAGCGACGGAACCAGACAGTGGTCGGCATGGCCTGATCCATGATGAAGGCCAAAGGGATGCCGGCAAAGTTCTGGGGAGAGGCGGTGACCACGGCGGTGTTCATCCTCAACCGCGCTCCAACCAAGGCCCTAACGGGCAAGATGTCGTTCGAAGCTTGGTACGGGCGCAAGCCGAACGTGTCATTCCTCCGGACATTCGGTTGCATCGGCCACGTCAGGAAAACAAAGCCGAACCTCACCAAGCTGGAGGATAGGACCACACCCATGGTGTTCCTGGGCTACGCGGAGGGTACCAAGGCGTACCGGCTCTATGACCCTCGCGGAGACAAGGTGACTGTCTCGCGCGACATTGTGTTCAACGAGGAGGCAGCTTGGGACTGGAACAGTCCAAGCATGGGGGAAGCGGGAGGCTTCACCAACACCTTCTTCATCGAGCACTTGGTCATCCACGGCGGTGAAGACGCTGCGGAACAGGTGCCACGCACTCCGGGAGAAGCGCCGAGCACTCTGGCGGTAGAGTCGAGCACTTCTGGGGCAGTGCCGAGCACTTCGGGAGCAATGCCGAGCACTCCAGGAGGAGTGTCGTACACTTCTAGAGGGATACCGAGCACGCTAGGAGTGGAGCCAGGAGGTTCTGCAGTGGTGGCGACCACTTCAGGACGGGTGCCGAGCACTCCCATAGCGGAGCCAAGACGTCTTACTGTGGTACCGACCACTCCAAGACTAAGGCTGGGCACTCCTACAGTGTGGCCGAACACTGCAGGAGTTATGACGAGCAGTCCAGAAGAAGTGCCGAGCACTTCGGGTGCTATGCAGGGCACTCCGGCGGAAGAAGGAACTTCATCGCCCCCGATCGAGTTCGTCTCACCTCCTAGTGATACCACTGAGTTCGTGGACACCTACCATGAAGGGGAGGAGTTGAGGTTCCGCAGGCTGGACGATATCGTCGGCGGCACAGGTCCCTTAGGACTGGCGGCCAGGCTGCTCAACGACACAGAGCTGCTACTCGTCAGTGCGGAGGAACCACCCACATTCGCACTAGCTGAGCGCGATGGAAACTGGCGACGGGCAATGCTGGAGGAGATGAAGGTGATTGAGGAAAATGAGACTTGGCAGCTCGTCGATCCACCCCCAGGATGCCGTCCGATTAGCCTGAAGTGGGTGTACAAAGTCAAAAGGGACGAGCTCGGCGCCATCGTCAAGCACAAGGCGCGCCTCATCGCTCGAGGCTTTGTCCAGCGCGAGGGCATCGACTTCGAGGAGCTCTTTGCGCCGAAGAGCGCGCGCATGAGAGTCGGTCATTTGCTACTTGCTTTGGCGGCAGACAAAGGAATGGCGCGTCCATCACTTGACGTTAAATCGGCCTTCCTCAACGGCAAGTGGCGGAAGCTTGGTCTTCGTCGAGCAACCTCCGTGGTTCGTTGTCAAGGGAGAGGAGCACAGGGTGCTCCGATTGCAAGAAAGCGCTCTACGGTCGGCAAGCCCTCGAGCATAGAACGCCAAGCTTGACACCACGATGGGCGAGCTTGGGTTTCAGAGGTGCGCAACCGAGCACGCGCTCTACACACGACGATGGGGGAAGGAAGAGCTCATGGTTGGCGTGTATGTGGATGACTTAATCGTCACCGGCGCACGCACGGAGGACCTCAATGACTTCAAGCGCGAGATGGCAGCTCGTTTTTGAATGAGCGATCTCGGCAAGACTTCTCCTACTACCCGGCATCGAGGTGAGGCAAGGAAGGAGGAACTCACGCTCAGCAGAGCGCGTACGCCTCCAAACTGTTGGAGAGGAGCGGCATGGTGGAGTGCAAGCCATGCGTGACTCCGATGGAGGAGCGGCTGAAGCTGATGAAGGACAGACACCACGGTGAAAGTGGATGCAACACTCTCACCGAGCATCGTCCGCGGCGGTCTGCGCTACCTAGTCCACACAAGGTCGGACATTGCGTTCATTGTGGGCTACGCTGGCCGCTTCATGGAGGATCCCAGAGGATCACTCGGGCTGCGGTGAAAGCGGCTACTACGCCACGTCAAGGGAGGGTGAATCATGGAATCATTTTCCCAAAGACCGGGGAAGTAGGTGCGGCTCATGGTGTTGTTGATCTGAGCACATGGTGGGGACATCGATAGATGACGGAGCACCTCCGCATACTCGTCTTCCTCGGGTCAGCCCCAATTTCATGGTTGTCATCTGAAAATGAAGGTGGTAGCGCTATCTCACGCGGCGAGGCGTAGTACGAGCGGCGCCACAATGGCGGCCAAGTTGTTGTTGTGGCTACGCCGTCTGCCGGGCGAAGCTAACCGACGTGGAAGCTCACCCACTAGCACTGATGGTGGACAACCAGCCCGCCATCGCCCTCGCAAAGAATCTGGTTCTGCACGACCGGAGTAAACACATCGACGTGAAGTTCCACTTCCTCAGGGACTGTGTTGATGGAGGGCAGATCGTCATCGAGTTTGTCGAAACTTGTCGGCAACTCACGGAGGTCCTCACCAAGCCGCTCGGACGACTTCGACTTACGGAGCTGAAGGAGATGATCGGCATGGAGGGGGTGCAAGGGTTAGCAGTAGGATTAGGGGAAGATTGTTAACTAATCTACTGCCACCTTGTGTGAACACAGCAGAGGAAGGCGGCGCCGACTTTACCCCCAATTGTGATACTATAGCCGCTGCAGGTGCAGGCGCCGCACGGCTCACCTGCAGCACTGTAGGCACATGCAGTGGCTGGCGCAGAGTCAGCCCTGTATGTTTATCTAGTTACTGTTACAGCATGTGCGCTGTACTTTAGTTAGATAGATAGAGTTGTATAAATAGGGCACCAAGGCAACTCAGTAAAGAGAGCTCAGATTTGCCATCACACAGACAGGGCCTCGACCAACGTTGTTGTCTTGTATTGTGCGTGCTTGCTCTGTTCTCCTTTCTTCTTCTAGCTCGATCCGTAGTGTGTGGGTACGGACAAAACTGGTGGTCGGCATGGCTAGTGGCCAGGGGTCTGAGACTAGTGGTCTGGAGGCCAGGGGTCTGAGACTAGTGGTCTGGGGACTAGTGGTCTAGAGGCCAGGGATGTGAGGCTAGTGGTCTGGAGGCTATCTGGTTCACTGTCGTCAGCCGGTGATCCCGTAGGTCAACAGTTCAGTGTCCTATCTGCTTAGGTGAGAAAATCCTTTCTCAGTTTGCTTAGGGATTTGGATATTACATTGTTATTCTTCAGTTTTCTCGCATGACTAAAGCATTCAGATTAAGGAGCCGTGTTTCTCTATTGAATTGTCTGCACTAGCTGTTTGCTAGTACAAACTCATCTTCCAGTTAATTGTAGCATGATAATATGGCTGCCTTGTATCATATATATACATGTCATTTTTTTATGGTTTACCCCAAATGTAACTGTTTGCTTAGATGTGGTCCGCTTTGTCGTCCTTATTTTAATACATCCACTGGCTGTAACCCTTCTGGTTCTGGTGTCAATTCATCTCTAATTTCTCTTGTATAAACCTACCATGTATCACATCTGATGGTTTTATTTCCTATAGGCCATATGATGCTGTTTATCACCTGTTCTTTTTGCAAAACTTGCTAAGTCGTTGTGTATTAATCTTAAGCTAAGGAACATATTTGATGAAACCCTAGCAAATCCAAGTAGGAAATCTGTTTGTTACTGACTACAATAATTTACAGGTTCGAAGTTTGAGAATTTCATTGCTTGATTTGCATATGTCAGATGATGATATACCATGGAGTCTAATCCTTCTATTTTGCAGGCATTATCCGGAAGACGAGGACAGTTATGGAATGTTTGCACCGGTTCTGTAGAGACTGCATTGACAAATCTATGCGACTAGGGTATGATGGCAGGCGCCATTTTTCTCTAAAATTGTGTCACAATCAATTTTAACAAGTAGTATTTACAGTTTAATTTTGTCTCTAGATCATAAAATAGAGTGTTATTATCTGATAATAAAGATAATGCTCTGATTTTGCAGAAATAACGAATGCCCAGCATGTCGCACTCATTGTGCAAGCAGACGTTCTTTGAGGGACGATCCTAAGTATGATGCACTGATTGCAGCCTTGTATCCAGATATTGATAAGTATGAGGAAGAGGTGATGTCATATGTCTATAACTCTATATGCCCTACCATTGTTTTTTTATCCTCATTTAGCTTCTCCATGAAGTGCTTCTAATATACTTGACACTGCAGGAATTTGCTTTCAGTGAGCAGGAGAGGATTCGGAATAAAAAGGTGACCTCATCTGCTTTGGCAATACCAGAACTGTATTTGTTTATACAGAACTCATTTTGATTATATTCTTATATTATATTTAACCATCAATATCAACACACCATTATTTTTTCATTAAAGATACAAGAAGCCATCGAGGAAACATTCCGAAGACAGTCCGATGCAATTGGTAAGAAACGTTCCATGCCAAAAGCAACTGCAACTGCCTTTGCAAGGAAGTACAGGAGAACCCGGGGGAGAGTTAGAACCATTACCCCTGATATTGCCCCTACTGGCTCTGCTGAGGAGGATAGAGAAGAAGAAAATTCCAAAGAGACCACCAGAGAGCAATCTTCTACTGATGATCATTCTCCAGATTTAAGACAGAAAAGATGCAGGAAGAGGTCTGGACCACAAGGATCGCCTGCTGGAACCATTGGCACTATCGACCACAGCTTTGAGGAGAATGATGAATTAGTTGGTGGAAAAGAAATTTTAGCCACCTCTCCGTTGCGGGGAGAGATGCTTGCATGGGGGAAAAATGGTACACGGAGCCAAAATCGACACGGCAGTGTTGGTTCAAATGGCAGGAGTGGAAGGAGTGGACGCATTGCAAAATTGGTGGATCACCTCCGTACTGCTGATGAAATGGACAAAGAGGTAGTTTTCATTTTGTGTGTATGTTCTTTTGGATATAGTATTTTCTCACAGTTACATGAACCAAAACATGTTTGGGAAACGACTCTCTAGGGAGGGACAAAACAGCATGTCCTGTTTCGGCAGTGTTGCTTGCCTTTTTCCTTTTCTCCCTGCTCTTCAAGGGAAAAAGTAGGAAAGGATCGCTGGTCTTTTGTCACACCAGATGCATATCTCTACTGTATATGTCTTCCATCCATGCTTCAGTAGTTCTGTCCAGACGAGCTTAACCTAAACCTGTAAATGGAGTGTGCCAGGTCTGCTGAACTGTCCATATTTCTGTTTTGCAGTTCCAGCTGTATGTTGTTCTCCTTCCTGTCGACGGACAAACCATACCTAACTTGGAAAAGCCTTATCTAAGTTGTCGACCAACCTTGTCCATTCAACATCTTGTACAGGTGATTGCTTGTCTCAGTGAATATCTTGCTTGGTTTCTGAACATTCCTAGTTTACTCAGTTGGACCTAAATAACAAAAGGATGTGAAATCTTGTTATTGCAGTTCGTTGCTCTTCAATTGTCTTGGAAAGTCGGAGAAGTAGAGATGTACATAAGGATGGACTGCCACCGCGTAAGTGTTGGCTCGAAGCCTTCCAGTACAGGTGAGGCAAAACCACGTCCATTTGATGGCTTGGAAAGACTGAGGGAAGATAAACTTCTTTCGGAGCTTCATCCTTCATTTGCCTCTAGCAACGGTAACATGGTAAGACCCAGTATTGAAACAAATTTACTGCGATCATCCTTGCTCGCTTGCTCATGTTGCGCTGACAGTTCGCTCTTGTCTTTAATGCCAGGAGTTGCGATATGCTTTGAAAACTCGAGACTAGCAGTCTGTTTGTTTGGCTATGACTTGTCGTAAATGATCGTAAATTTTCAGCTAAAACGGTGTTTTTCTCTCACACAAACCAGCCAGCAGTACTTATTCACAAACCAGCAACGAAACGAACCAGCCAACTGAATCAATTTTGATCCTCAGCTATCAATTATGAAGTCACTGTCCATACGGTGGTAATGCAAATTAGATCTGCATCTGGTGGACGGATTTATGTAAAAAAAGAATATACAATGTGAGAAATGGTGTTGCTGTTTTTCTCGTTAGTCTCGCTAAGTTAGTTTACCATCTTTGTAATATATAACGAACTGATTAGCGAATGACCTCGGTAGGTGAGCCAAGCTGTCTTCTATTTACTGTTCATTATTTATACGAGTCGATGGCAGGATGGGAAATCGGAAGCTGATTATAATACAAAACCAAGTCGTTCTTTCCTTGTTCAGGCGCCTCAGTCTGCCACCCTTAACTTATCTAATATCTTTAATATCTTTTGTCCAAAAAAAGGCAAATTTTGCTGTAGACACTAGAGAAACGTATAATTGGCCAGTTTATACCGCAAACGGCGGAATTTCCTAGGTACGATTACAAATTCGTGGTTCTTCCTCCGACCACCCGCCCCCCGCCTAGACCATTGGTTCTCCCTCTGTTTCCGCCTTCCGGTAGGGGATCCCAGGCTGGGTCCATGAGGACGGATGCGGAGTGGTTCTTGGACACCGCAGAGCAATGTCGAGTCCGTACAGGTGGTTCTTGCCGGCGGAAAAATGGCAACGGCGGCTTCTTTGGCCGAGCAGAGCAAACAAGGGAGAGATAAAAGTGGTGCGACGCTTCTTGACGTGATTCTCACCTCCACGTGAACCCGATGACGGTGCTCCGGATGATGGGGAGGCAGCGAGCGGCGCGTTCAGAGCGGCGGAGTGCCGGGATATGGCAGCGTGGCGCGTACAGGCCACGGGGACGTGCAGTTCCTCGTAGGGAGAAGACCGGTGCGGCCATGGTGTTGCACGCGTGCGTCACGGGCTGAAAACCAGGCGGCGCGGGTCCTGCTCGGTCGGAAGAAGGGCCCGGACGGCGAGATCCGCAGTGGACGGTGAGGGGACCTCCGCCGCCGCCGAGCTAGGGTTGGGCCTGGAGAGGGCGCGGGCCGAGCAGGCCCAGGCATGGCCAGCACGGGAGCTCGCCGGAGGAGTAGATCAGAGGAGGAGACGGGCCCGGGCGGCAAAGTCAGGATCTCGCGAACCACCAAATTGGCGGCGGCAGTGTGTTTGCGGCAAATAATAAGCGAAGGGCCGGAGGTTGAAGAGAACGGCGAAAAGACATTTTTCCCAAACTTATCTCACGTGAAATAGAAATGAATAAAATAATCAAACACGGTATGTCTTAACAAAGAACCACGAATTTATAATGGCCTAGTAAATTCGAGAGTTTACGGTGTGAACTGACCAACTATATGTTTTTCTACTGTCTCACAGCAAAATTTGCTAAACAAACCTTATCTAATTTCTGACGACTCTGTAGTTTTCTCTGGAGTTCTGGTCCAGAGCTACTGGATTCTGGTCCCTAGCTTTCTACTGTGTCGAGAAACTATCTTGTACAAGGCAACTTTTTTATCTAGAGTCTTCTCAACCATTTATCCCTTGTCCTCTCCGGATCCTCTGCTCCAGCTTTCGTACATACAGCACATACCTCCCTCGTTGCACGCCTGTTCGGCTGGGCTGGCTGGCTGGGCTAGCCAGTCCGCTCATATGGCATAAATCAACTAGTAGTATTTCTCTTTCATATAAACGATCCAGCGACGATATGAATCAACAGCTATAAATGTGTCCTAGTAGTAAAGATTAGGACTAAGGTGGTGTTTGGATCCGGTGACTAAAATTTAGAAGGTGTGTCAGGAAGATGTTGTATGAGGTGTTCGGATACTAATAAAAAAAAACAAATTACATAATCCGTCAGTACTCCACGAGACGATTTTTAAGCCTAATTAATCCGTCATTAGCACATGTTTACCGTATTACCACCTTGTCCAATCATGGACTAATTAGACTTAAAAGATTCGTCTCGCAAATTAGTCACAAACTATGCAATTAGTTTCGTAATTAGTCTATATTTAATACTACATACATGTATCTAAACATTCGATAAGACATCGACTAAAATTTAGGAGAGACAACCAAACACCACCTAAGATGCAAAGAGATTTGGTCGCTCGGAGGATAGAACCCTTCAGCGACATTGGTCTTAGAAAGAGGAAGAGGGGCGCTCCAGGATGCTGGCGTGGATGAGCAGCGCCCACATGGGTCATGAACTCCCGTTGGCGACGAGCTTCCATGCGTGGACGCCGGCGTTGCTTGACGGCGCAAGGAAGAGGACGAACTCGGTCCAGCCCAGAAGTCAGCAAGCACCTTCCATAGCCGCGCCCTGTCTTAAACTCTACACCTGAGCTCACTCCCATCGGGGGGGGACAAGCACATGTATATTATTTTATGTTCTACAATCTCTATTTCGATTATAAATTGTTTGGGCCTTTTTCTAGCTAGACTAGATACATAGGTTTTGCTATGCTCTTAGATAACTATCTAAAACAATATATTAAAATATGCCAAAACATACTAGTTGTCTTCTACGTAGATTTTCATCATCTACTTCCCAATAAACACTATCACTCTAAATAAACATAACCAAAGATAGCCATGGCCTCTATTGGTCTCAACAATCCTCCGCCACTGGTTATACATAGAGTTGTAGATGTTCTTAACTTCACAACACCTTCTCTCCCGCCTTCGTCTTCCACAATCCAACGACACCGTGGGCATTTCCTTTGCGCACGTCCATGGGGTCCATACAACATGTATATAAGCACATCAAAGATTAATAAATAAGAAAGTGGTTGGCTCTTTTTTGCCATTCGTTCTACCATGTCATTTACGCATCACACTTAACATGTTATCAGTATGAGCGCTCTCTCCTGTTCTCTTGGAAATGGAAGACAAACAGCTCAATAAGAACAAGTAGAAGATTGAGATAGACAAGGTACAATCCCACCCCTATGCTATGTACCACCGGCATCTCTAACCCTTAACTTTGTCTTCATGGCCCATCACCTTGTCCTCCACATTGGTTTTCCTTTTGGAGATCTCTAGATTCAAGCGGAAACTGCTTAGCTCTCTTCACAACCTTCTCGTGAGTAGCGACGGGGTTTGTGGATGCGTGTTGATGGATGTTGTCATTGTTAATGTCACCACACCAACAACTTGATGGGAAATTTGACAACACAGAGAACATGATCGTGGAATACACTTGGGACAATATATTTGGAGATTTTAACTAGGCTCCTAATCTTTAAGATACTTTGTTATGATTATGCCCTATGTGTTGTAATAAGGATAATTGTTGTTCTTACTTTATTTTACCAAGCACATTTGCTATTGTAAGTTGTATCTATATATATTTGTTGAGTATTACATGTTCAATTCTCCATTTTATATAAATTGTACAAGAGTTGATCCAATAGAGGAAGAAATGACCTAGTGGACAGTTGTACCACTAACTCTATACTGTGGAAATAAAATATTTTTATACTCTCCAAAGAGCTAAGAAAATGTTTAACAATCATTGAACATGAACGTGATGCTATGATAGTTAGCTCTCGTCAGGCTACTATCATGCTCCCTGTGGATACTTGATAACAGATTGAGGATGCACTTTTGTACCCGATTCAACATGTACCTTATTGAGTTTTTAGAGAGATTGAAAAAAATGAGTTTCATGTTGAAACTTAGGAGGACAATAAGAAGAAGTTCCTTCTCATTACAAAATACAATAGATATGGCAAAGAGATAGTTGAAAAAGTTCCCTCACTACCGTATAGATTGTACTATACATACATCAAATTTTCAGAATGTGAATGCATTCCAAACTTGGCATGATCGCCTTTCCTGTCCTGGCATAGAGATGGCGAGGAAAACTATGAGCAATTATGTTGGTCACACTCAAGTGATGACAAATTTTCCAATCTTTCATTGGGGCTCTCTTACCTCAAAATTTAAATTGAACTGCTCAAGTTCCTTAAACGCATTCAAGGAGACATGTGTGGTCCCATCTGATCCAACCTATGTTTGGACCATTCAGGTATATCATGGGGTTCTTGGGGAAACGGATGGCCACCATTGTTTGTGACGATAAGAATAGCTAACGAACGGTTTTAGAAGTTTAGGGGGGGGGGGATCAAAATCCGGTTTTATATATGATGGAGAAAAACCAAACTTTATGAATTGTGGAGGGGTTAAAAGGAGTATTTCTCCGGCATGCGTTCATTTGTTCTGTGAAATTACCGGCAATGACACTCCGGAGAGAGAAAAGATGAGAGAATCAAAGAGTTTTCAGCAATAGCCTTCACTAATAATCAGGCTTAGAGCATCCACAGTAGACACTCTGCATGGTTCTTTATCACAAAATTTAGAAATAAAAAAGCTCCAATAGACTTTAAACCACTCTCTGTCTTTTCCTCTCTCCAAGATCACTCTTCTCGCTTTTTATTTTTGGAGAGGCTACATGAATCTCTAAAATCTAAATGCAATATGATGGTTTTCTTATAATTCTTTCACACAAGAAAATTTATGATAAACTATGGAGTATAGAGAACAAAAAAATGAAAAATCCATTGGCATGGAGACATGAGAAATATATAAAGAGAATATTCATTGCAGTCTTTTGCTAAAACACTGCATGAGCATCATATTTATGTGTAAATGTGTGTAATATAGGGTGTAAAACAATGTACGTAACTTGAAACGATCATCGGAAACGCGAAACGAAAGATACATTCAATGTCGCGTTATATCACTTAGGGTTTTAAATGAATTTTTATTGAGCAAAAATACTATAGAATGCATATACGACACTTTAATAAAGTTTGTAGTATAAGCTTCGTAGGTGACGATGAAATACTTGAGGTCGCGAAAGAAATTCACTAGCTAGCGTATCGAATAGCTTGGAAACCGAATTCGACGCGAATCCGGTCGAGACTTAGTTGAATTTCCTAAGTGGGGAAGCGGTTTGACAAGGCCAAGTTTGGCAATTTTTTGTAGGTGAATTGGATTAAGTAGCGGTAGGGTTTCATGGCTGGTTTTGATAGCCTAACATGCCTTCTTGAGTATGGAATAGGTGGTTTAGCAATTGAAGCATTGAGTTGGATTTTTGGGGCGCTTTAAAAAGCGTGCATGACACGTTTCCAGACGGTTGCAGCGTCTGGGCGTGGTCACCGTGCCTCGGCCGGCCGCTTGCCCACACGTGCACCCGTGCGCACCGCCGCGCGGGCTTCGCACCACCGCTGCCGCGCTCACGCACGCACTCACGCGCACGCCGCGCTCGGTGGGACGCTGGGGCCCGGCGAGCCTGGCCGCTCTGCCACCACCGTCGCGTCCGCATGGCCGCTCTGCCATCGCTGTCGCGTTCGCCTAGCCACTCTGCCACCACTGTCGTGTCCACATGGCCGCTCGGCCACCTCATGCTCGCTTACGCGGGACCGTGCGCGCGTGGCCGCACTTGGCCTGCTATGGCCGACACATGGCCCTACCCACACCTTCGCCTTGCCGCGTGTGGGCTTGCCCCGTCTGTCTTTGCCATCACATCCACGCTCGATGCGACGCTACACTGCTGCCTCTCCCTAGACCGGCGCCAGCCACTACGGTGCAAAGGGCCGAGCCGTCGTCGCCTTGCTAATTATGGCAATGCAGCCAACCATCCCTGAGCGCGTTTGGCTGATTCCCCAACGGCCTATAGCACATGCACGCTTGAACTCTGAGTTGACAGCCACGTCCTTCCACGGTAACGTCGAGCCAAGCCATGTCGGCCCTTCCCCTATTTCCTCTATCGCCATGGTCGCCAGACCCGCGCCTTCAATTTGGCTTGGTGGAGTCACCTCGGTCCAATTAACTTTGCCCATGGCTCCGTTGTGTAGTCAGCCAGCCACCCGACCCCATCTTGCAGTGATTCTTGTCGTGCCATGCTCCAATTTGGAGCTTCCTTTCTGCCGGGTCGATAAGACCGTATCGGCATGCGTCGGCGGAGGGAGTCAAGAATAGTGCGCTTAGTGCTCGCGCTATTACCGGGTAGGCTGAGGGCGTTTTCGAAAAATGACTGACGCGCGCGGGTCTCCCCGTCGCAGGCCGCCGACGCGCAGTTGGGCCGCGCCGCGTGGGCTACGCTGGTGGGTCGCGTATGCGCGCGCACGATGCGCGGGAGTGGGCCGCGCCGCTCGCTCGCGGGCCACGCGGTAGATTTCGGTTTTTCATTTTCCAGTAAATTAGTAAAGGTTTATTTAATTTAGTTTTGAGCTGAACTTTAAAAAATTATAGTAAATTCTGTAAATGTCCAAAAATAGTGAAACAAAATTTGTTGGGTTCACAAAAATGCTATCTATTTGTTAGTGTAGTTAGTTTACAGTTATTTGTGCTAATAATAGATTCATTAATTCATGTAGGAAAGCTTAGTATTATTTAGCTTAATATTTGTAGGAATTTTTGTGGTAAATTGGTGATAGTTTTAGCGATGAATTTTTTACAGTAGGTTCATTTGATTATTATGTGCTCACTGTAATTTTTGTAGCCCTTGAGTAGACTGGTATATAGGATAGCTAATACTCCTTATTTTAGTATATATATAGTAAACATGCAATGTTTCATACTTGTTAGTGGTAGCAATAGGTAACTTAGCACCTTAGTCGGTAGAACTAGCTTAGTAGCTTGATAGGTGTGTTCGTACTTTAAGAGTTGCTGTTACCGTATTACTAAGTGTTGCATCATCATTTCATGCATGTAGATAACGAGTTGGTAGAGTTCGTTCCTGCGGGCGAACAGGAGTTCGAGGAGATCATTGAGGAGTACGAGGAGGAGATTCTCGTACAGGAGGGAGCCCCGGAGCCGTTCGTTGCTAACTCTGTTGACACACCGCCTGCCCAAGGCAAGCCCCGGTGCATAACCCCTATTTTTGAATAATCATTGAATATATATATATGATGTGCATTTACGTTACAGACATTTCATGAAAACTACATGCATAAATATACTTACCTATGAGTCATACTAGTATAGGTCGAGTAGCTACTATGCTCAGGATTCGGTAGTGTGAGTAACCTATCGTTACTTAAAATAGGTGATTATTATCACTCATGATAAAATTGTGGAAAGGAAATTGGAGATCGGGCAGGGATATGGTTTGGGCATTTGTGGGTTTAAGAGGTTGTGTCCTGCGGCCAACGGGGCATAGCTTGGTTACGTTTTTTTCCTGTCTGTGTCGGTTAAGGATCGGCCGTTGCATTGTGTTCTAGGCAAGTCACAGACTTATTATCCCGAGCACATACTTGGGTATGGACGTAAGAAAGACTTGTTGCTCTCTTGTCGTGGGCTTCGACTCTTTCCGGACCGACTGATTGGAGGCGGGGATAGTGGAGGTCTAAGCACCGCACTGAGTTTGGGACTCAGGAGCGGGGGTTTGGAGTCCAAGTTTGGACGGGAACCTGGACCCCGTGATAGGAAAGTGATGGGTTAGTCCTGTTTGTGCCTAGGGTACAAGCGGGGCGTTGTTTCGGGGTACCCAGCTGGGCACATTGATTCGTAAATCACCGGGCAATCCAGTACAGCTTGTCTACAGTCTAGCACCATAGTAAGAACTGAAAAATAAAAGGTGATAAAATAGATCTGTTTACTCTAACTCTTGCTTGAAAGTAGAACATGTGTTTACATAGATGGCTAGATAAAGATTTAATCGTGACTGCTAATAATAACATAAATAAGGATCCACTATTAGTATTGCTTTATGCAAAAAGAAAACCAATAAACCATAAAGCTTATCATATTCCTTGGAGTCGGGGAATTATTCCTACTAGTCGACTAAGTCTTGCGAGTATATTGTGTACTCAGGGTTTATTTACTCCTGTTGCAGGTACTACTTGAAGAGTAGCCGTTGTGTGAAGGATTCTTCTGGTGGACACAGATGGATCCTTGCTTATTATCGATAGATGTTTAATTGATGTTTATTTTTATTTCGCTGTTTAATATTCCGTACTCTGAAGTTGGTAATATAATAATACAATTTTTAAGAACTCTGGATGTATGAAATGGAATAAGTATTGTAACCCGTTCTCATTATTGGATCCTTGGGGAAAAATGTGGACTATTCAGGCTTTCCCTTAGGGTGTGCCCGACGAAACCCGCTCGGCGTAGCTTGTTTTCGGGGTGCTTAGTGTCTGGTGGAAGACGAGCGCCTTCGAAGATGTGTTATTTCGGACTGTTCCGCCACATAGAGCCCCTCTAATTTGCTCTGATAATACTCCAAGCGGAAATTTATTTTCCAATTCTATGTACTATATGGTTTTAGTGGTTAATATATGGGATTTTTTTTAAAAAAAATTCTGACCCAAAATTACAACCGGATGAATCTCCTTGTAACGCAAATTAAACGAAATGCACGCTCCAAGTTCCTTTTAGCCTCATAAAATGATGTCAATGTCATACGTACAGCTGCACACAAAACTACAAATCATGGATGGATCAAAATCCAAAAATCTAGCATTTTAACTGTACAAATAATGCTCATAATCGTGTTCAACGCACTCGGAATTTCTCCGCGCATTTGCAGTGGCATGCAGAGATCAGTTGAGGAATTTCAGGTAGTACCTGAGGTCGGTGGGAAAGCACGGGTACTGCCTCCAGAATGCGCCGTGCGCCCTGAGGAGCTTCGCCGCCTTCTCCTTGGTGGACGCCGAGTTCTCCACCTGCGGAGCGCCAGCAGCTTCCCCACGCCGCCGCTCATCAGCATGTCATCCAGCACCCTCTCCGCGGGCGTCACCGCGCACGCCACCAGCCACAGCACGCTCACGGCCAGCCTGCTGACGAGGACCGACACGCGCATCATCGTCCGTGTCACGGTCGACACCGCCAGCGCGTGCTCCGCGAATGAGAGCCGGCCCTCGGGGCACTTGCACAGGCGCTTGAGCAGGAGGAGCGCGCGCTGGGCGACGCGGCTGTCGGCGTCGGGGAGGAGCTCCACGAGCACGCAGACGGCGCCCACCTCCACGGCCTTGGCGCGCCGAGCGCCGCGGGAGCGCACCGTGACGTCGAGGAGCACGTCGAGCGCGCGGGAGCTCAGCTTCGCTGGGGCACCGTCGGACAGGAGCTCGAGGAGGGACTTGACCAGGTCGTCGACGTCCACACCAGGGGTCCAGTCACGCTCGGCGCCGCTGGCACTGGAGATCTTGGCGAGGATGGCCATAGCGTGCAGCCTCGACTCGGCGCTGCCGCGCTGCACCACCGCGACCACGGGCTTCATGCACTCGGGTTTGAGCACGAGCTCCACCGACGCGTCGTCGGAGAGAGGGAGCGTGGCGAGGACCGCGCCGGCCTCCTCGCACGTCCGGAACGCCGAGAAGTCTCCACCGGCGCAGCTCTCCACCAGCGCCTGTGTCATGACGCGGCCGAGCACCTGAATGCCGCCGTAGGCGACGAAGTCCTGCTGCGCTGCCACGTCTTCATCCATGCAGCGCCTGAGGTTCTTGAGCGCGGTGACCTTGAACGGCGTGGCCTCAATGCCGGTGAGCACCGACGGTAGCTTTTCCCGCGCCAGCTTATTGCACAGCGGCGTGCTCGACGACGATGACGAGGAGGAGGAGGCGTGGTCAAGCCAGGTGGAGATGACGCGCTTCAGAGTGTGGTTGGGCGTGAGGTCGAAGGAATTCAGCCGCTGCATGGTGGCCGGGCACGTCGTCTTGCCGTACTTGAAGAACCACCGTTCGATGCTGCGGCGATCGTAGGTGACGCCGGTGGACACCGTGACGGGGTCCTCCATCAGCTCCATGGAGATGGGACACAAGAACAGCTGAGGCGGCTCCTCCATGGCCATCACCTGAATCGAACTCTATCTGGGGCAAATCCAAGCAGCTGAAACTGGCAACTAATCAAGACTCAAGCAGGATTCTTGGCGTCAGGTTTGTACAGAAAACAAAGTAGCATGTCTGAGAGGGACGCTGGAGGGGATCAGGGCCCAGGGGTATGGGTTTTATATCTGCATTTAGGTGTAATATAATGCAGATGTCATACTAGCCCGTCAAATAACTCAGGCTGAATATGGTATAAATTAGTACTCCCTTTATTTCAAATTATAAGTCATTTCGTCTCTAAATACTATACATCAAGATATACACTAGATCTAAGATTTGGAATAGAGGAGTAACTTTTACTCCCTCCATTTCCAAGTAAATCAATTTTTAGAGCTGTCTTAAGTCAATTCTTTTTTAGTTTGACCGAGAAAAAAACGCCTAGATTTATGACACCATATTAGTATCATTACATACAACATGGAGTATATTTTCATAGTGTGCTTATTTGGTCAAATTATATTATAATTTGGTCAAATTTAAAAAAAAATGTTGGCTTAAGACATCTATATAATTTGATCTATATGTCGTTTTGATTTTCTAGACAAAGCATGTACCTAGATGCATAACAAAAACTATGAACATCAAAAGGTTAAAAATACCAATAATTTGGGACGGATGGAGTATTATGTTTCCTTTTTTCAGGACAGAGGGTAGCACAGCGTTGCAGTGAAAATAGTACATTATGCAAATGCTAGGGTAATATTGCAAACAACAGCAAATTCTCGGTCCTTACGAAAGTACATGATTTTCGTGGTTGAAACAAAATTCGTGATTTTTAACTACTGTCTACCAGAAGACGCTACAAGAACAAGTGGAAGAGCGCAGCTTGCAGTATTAGTACCGTTGCAATTTGGTTTCCATGGACCATAAGCAGTGCAACATGAGCTGTGGTCAGAACTCAGAAGTCAGATGGCCACAAAAGTAAGCGATGCTTGCATATTGAGTGCAAGGTTGGCACCTAAAATAAAAGCCAGGCCGACATCGATTAGCCAAGATCTGCAAACTCAAGACTTTGTCTCTCATCTAAACGCTAAAAAAAGGATTTTGACCGATAAACCAGGACTTGAGTTGCATGATTTCGATGGGCGTCGACTTGAGCAAACAAGCAATCTGGTGGGCGTCGACTTTAGCAAGCAAGCAATCTGATGGGCGACGGTTGCTCATCGCGAGGTGTCTGCTCGCAACTGGATTTGCAGGCATGCTCTCTGACCTTGCGATTGCAAGACAGATTCAGATTGTAATGCCAAAGTAAAACTGTTGAGAATACAGCGTGATGCAAATGTTAGCTACCTGTCAGAAAGACAGAAACAGAAGGTGTATGTGGGAGGTTTGATCTTGGGACGTCAAATGCATCTTGGAGTTGTTAATGTAGTTGCAAGAGGAGCTGGCCGGTGATGACGGTGGATCAGAATTGTTAATCCATTTGTTTGTCGTTTTATTCTTATTCTTATTTTATTTCTTGGCTGTGGGCGGTTGAGCGTTTCCTTTGACTGTACCATCAGGTTGCCTTTTTCCTATTCCAAATTCTAGCCGCATTCTTAGCTGTTTCTCCAAAACTAAATGGTACCCTTTCAAGTAACTAGTACTCCTACTATTTTTTATAATGAAATCCTAATGACACTGTTAAATGGTATTGGTAAACGCAGCTGATGGTGCTCAAGCCTATCCATCTTGTTCCCGGGTGAAGAACTGAAGAGTATTGTATTTGTATGGGCAGGAATAGTACAAGTCAACACTGAGATTTGTCTTATGTTTCTCGTGGTTTAGGTAAACGTCTGATACCATTTTGGCATCTTTCCTTGTCATGAACTGTTCGCACTCTCTTGAAACAGCCCCATCGAGACAAGACGAGTGCAGTGACAGCCAGTCTCAACTCTCGACTAAAACACTTGCTGACACAACCTTGTTCGCTTGTACTGTCTTTAATAGGGTATCAAGATTTATTCCGGCACAGGGGGATCGGGTGTGTTTCTTGTTCAACGAAACGAAGTAGGAGTAGCTGGCCAGCCAGCCATTGCTCTGCCTTAATTGGCCAGGCAAAATATATTTATTTTTCTTGTGGTTAGAACTAGCTAAAACAAGCCTAATATATTCTGAACATGGGTCATGGATGATTTTCTTCACTATATCATATTTTATGTTCTGTGAAGGCTGTCCATTAGTGCACCCCCATTTAGCAAAACAAGGTGCTATTTGTAAGCATGAACTATGAAACTTGCACGAAATTTAAGTTTACCGATTCTTGCAAGTATTTCAGGACGAATTGACATATATCCACTTGCCAACGCGGCGCGCCACACGTCGTCCGAGGACTATGCATTTGCCGAACCACATGGTTCCGTCCAACAAACGCTTCCTGATACATTTGACTGCCGCGCTATTTTCTTTTGAACAAATGCAGCAATCAGCGCGGCTCAAGATCCTCAAGGAACTGCGAAATAGTACGTTGACTAAGATTTTTTTTTTAGAAAAACACATCATGATGACAAAACTGCCACCGACTAATTGGGTTATAAGATTCTGGGATTTGGAAACGTCAAGCGCGAATTTTCAGCACTATTTTTTAGCGAACGAACAATGTTTTTCTCTCACAACAAATCAGCATAAGCCAAATTTCAGTGAAACAAACAGGGTTCAGCTACCGGTGAACAGAAACAACAATTCCACTGCTGACAAAACGGCATTGACAAGGTACTACTCCAGACTTCGGACAGAGTCCCGTTTTAGGAATGCTTCAGAGTTTACCTTGGATTTGGCCCATAGCATCTGACGGTTGCTTGAATTGGCATCCAATCCAACTAAGAATATACGTGGCCAACATTTTCCAAAAGGCGTGAGTCAGACAGTAGAAGAATTCTGATCTGATGATTCATGACAGTTTACCAAATTATCAAATGGGTTTCACAAAGTGGCACAGCTACCTGGACCTACATGATTCCTTTCAGACATCGGCCTTGGCATATTGCAACCTGCAGGAGAGAACTGATCATGATAGTTTAGGTTTAACCAGTCAAATCACTGATGTCTCAACCAACTGTACCTAATTACTCTTTCTTTAGGGGAAGAAATAAGACGACTGTAACAAACTCAAGCTCCATTCCAGATTCGAGAAGTGCAGTACAGGATGGACTAAGCCAAATCCGATTTAATAATTGAAAACAATATACAGATCATCAAGTGACTATAGTATGCCAAAGGGCTTTACTGGAATGTCATTACCATCATGTGTGTATATCAAAGTCAGATTAGATGTAAAAAAAAATTGTGTTGAACATATTGTTTCCATATGGCATGACAGACCCGGTATTATAGATCATTCAATCCTCTCATGGTAGACATTCAGGACATAGCTGTTGAGGAGATCACCAAATGTCTTGGTCGAGAATTTTTGCACCACATGGTCTCGTGCTTGTTCACCCAATCTGACAGCAAGATCGTGATCATTCACAAGTTTCAGCATGGCTTTGGAGAATTCTGCGGGAGAGGGATCACACAGAAACCCTGTTACTTCATTCACAACTGTTTCCACTGGGCCACCACTATTGCAGGCAATTACAGGCTTATGGGCTGCCATGGCTTCAAGAGGTACAATACCGAAATGTTCATCCTGGATAAGTACGAGACACAGGTTTGTTTATTAAGGTAAATAGAATGCTTAGCTTGATGTAAGCCCTAGCACAGCTACACACTTACCTTGGGAGTGTATAAAACACAGAGGCAGTTGGAGAGAAGCTCGTTTCTTTCAGATGTTGAGCAAGATGTAACAAAATTAACCTGTCCAGACACCCCTTCAGTCACTGCGAGTCTTTTGAGTTCCTCAAGGTATTCAACATTTTCCTTCAGACGCTTATCATAGCCACCTAAAGAATGAGCATGGTAGGAAATCAGCGCAGTCAATATTTTATATTGTTTAAAACCCTTGATTTTGTAACATTGAACATGCAACTAGAAGGAAAATAAATATGCAAACAAAATCACCTGCCACTGTTAATGTTGCTTCTTGCAGAGCATCACCAGGTAGAGTCGAAGCAAGAGAACGGAGCAAAGCAAATGCTGAAATGGCAAGATCAAGATTCTTTTTCCTCTCAAACCGGTTGATTGATATGAAATTCAATCTGTACAAAAGATGGTTGTCTAGTTTAGCTAAATCTGAATATGATAATGGTAAGAAGATCTGTTTAGTCTAAAAATTGAATAAGTGAGACCTAAATGTAAGGAGATATACAAGCATGAAGTTACTTATAAGCATGGGGTTCGTGAAACTGCTCAACAGAGACAGCTGGATATAGAACACCAGGCTTGATTCCTCTAGCATGTAAACCAGAAAAGGTCCTTGCAAAAGTTGCTGCAGTGAACTTGCTATTAACTAGAATCAAATCAGCCATACCTGATATACATAAAAGGTAACCACTACAATTACAATGCTGCTGGATGCCAAGACATATTCCAGAAAAGGGAAGAAAAAATAGCAGGTACTCAAATTCGAGATGCAGAAGACTATACCAGTAGTCGTTTCCTCAATCATGTCAATTGGCTTACGATATAACCTCCGGAGCATAGTAGTATGTTGCGCAAGTAATAGATCAGGGAAGTGACAATAAAATATTATCTGGAGATACAACATATAAATTGTCATCAAGGAGCTGCAATTGGAGAACAGTAAGCACTTCATGCAAACAAGACACTGATACCTTTGATGATGCCCTTAGTTTAAGTAGTGGAATCACAACAGAAACCTGGTCTACCAATATGACATCAAAGAAGGGCCATCTGAGTAGCACACAGAGTGCAACAAAAATGCAGCGAAGATAAGCACAAACAGCATGAAAGCGGTAAAACACATGACGGGGCAGGAAATCTCCATATACAGTAACTGGAAACAGACCTGCAAACGACCAGAGAAAAAACTAGGTAAGAATTGTATTTGCATAAGCACCAATTTTATACATAATCTGTAATATTTTGCATTGCGGGAATTGAATTAACATGGAAGTGACCTGGGACAAGTGTTCTGAATCAAGGCAGAGTGTGTAAAACACAAAAACACCACAGGGAAGCTAGTTTAACTGTAATTAGAACTAGGGTGTCAACAAAATATACGTAGGTAAAGTTCTGAGCCTTACCAGAAACAGTCTCCTCAAAGCAACGGTTTTTATCATGATGTGATGTGAAGACATAAACATCATGGCCGTGGGCAGCAAGCTGGCAAGCCGCATCGACAATCAATCTCTCAGCACCACCTACACAAAAGGTATAGTTGAGCAGCTTCGATCTTTCATGCTGCGAGTATGGTCATACATTGATCATACTGCAGCAGCAGGTACTGCAAAAGGTACATAGAAATTATTCTGTAATCTGTCAACTGTGAGCTACCCATGGCAAGCACGACGCAAATACACTTCAAACTAGCACAATCACTTCCTGCATCAAGTTAATTGAACGGAGTCGCTACTTCACAAGAAGCATCAGTCACGTATGTATGAAAACAACACTCCCTAGACACAGGGATACCACCTGAGTTGCCATACTCTCCTAAATATTACACAAAACTCGAGAACCTCCTGTGTCTCCAAATAGAGTTTGCGCTCCTCTTGCAGTTAAAGACACCCAAAATTTTCTGTTCCTAAAAGGTTAACCGGATCTAAACAAATAAACCTATGCGACATCTCAGATTGGACAGTGCGGGGACGCAAAGCATGAGCACGAGCGACCGGAGGTGGAAGAGGGCGACTTACCGATTCCGAGATCCGGGTGGATGACGGCAATCTTAAGCCGCTTCGTCCTCGTTCCCGACGAAGCGCCGGCAATTTCTCCTCCCGCCGCCGCCATCTTCTCCGACTGCCGCAGTCGCCAGTCGTCTTCCCAGATCCGAGATTACACACTCACAAGACGAGAGCCCGGCCCAAAAGGATCCACTCAATCCAGAGTTCCTTGAATAGCCTTTGCGACGCATAGACCATGTTCAAACGTACCGTGCACATTGGGCCTCTTTCGTCGTGGCCACGGCCCTGCCGTGCGCTTGCGGTGGTAGACACGTGGCGTGTTTGCAATATCCATTTAAATAAAAATACAGTTTAATATTATAAAATTGTTTCAACTCAGTAAAATATGAAACCAGTTTCATATTTTTTTCTAAAACCATTCTCTATGTTTTCCAGAGTTAGGAACCACGATATAGAGCGTGATTTTAGGAAATACAAGAAGTTCAGCATCATAAGCATGTCCACACTGTCTTCCTACTCGATCATGTGCTCCTGGTGCGTGCATAGACCTACGGCAGCAACGACGACTAAAGTAGCGGTTGCGTCCATCCGAATGTTGTTGACCAAGTCGTAGATGCTAGCCGAGAATCTGAGAAGTAACACACCGACTGTTGTTGATGATCCAATAAACTACACACGTCATTGTCGTGATGTCCTACGAAGAAGATAATGTTACTACAAAGTAAAACCTCATGATACATGTTGATTTTTTTTTTTGGAATTTTCCATGTAAGTCTCGGTGGTTAAGCTAGACATTGTTGTTGAGGAAACGTTTTTTGCAGTTTGCACGATGGGTTGCGTTGAGTCATGCTGTGGTCTAGAAAAACTTGTCTTGATCTGCATCCTTCATTTCATATTTGACCCAGTTCCAAATTTTAGAATACCATATAAGGTCCAAATAATTATAAGCAAGGAACAAAAAGGTACAACATGATTTAAGAAAAATGTGGAACTGGTTTTATATTTTTTCTAAGTTATTAAAACATTTTTTTAATATTAAATCAGATTCTATTATTTTTAAATACATATTGATTCTAGAAAATATTTGGATATTTTTTTCAAAATATATACAGAAAAAGTCAAATTGATCTCTTTGAACTATCACGAAAGGCTGATATACCTCCTTTGTTGCTGATGTGGCGCCAGATAGAATATCTGATGTGGCAGGTAAACTGCTCAGGTATTAAGGGGTAATTCTGATGGTTTCTAAGAGTTGGAGTAAAAATCTGTTTTTTTCAATTGAAGACGACAAAATAAACTCGCGCAATAGTTGAGGCAGTTTAGATGGATTTTTTCCATTCAGATCAGAGAAGATATTTGTGTCAACGATGAACGATGTCACTTGCATACAGTCACAGTCCCTTTCACAATTCCAGTTCCCAGCCTCCCATGCAAACATGGACGCAACTTGGCAATTGCATACAAGTATTCCCTTTGGCAGTTCAAGGCGCTTATTATTGAGGCCCAATGTTCTGGCTCCTGGCCTCCTCGGCCACTAGCAGATTAGCAGACCACACAACCAACGGTAGGTCCGGAACACGTACACCTATATGCGGCAACGTTACACACACTGACACATCACACACGGCTCTTTAGGCGGCGCCGTTCTTGGGAGGGCACGGCGTAGGCCGGGCGTCGGGCGACTGGTTGGAGATGGAGATGAGCTTCGCCCTGTACCTCTGCTCCGCCACGTCGTCGTGCCCGTTCTCATCCATGCCGCCGCCGCCGTTGCGCGGCCTGATGACGGGCGCCCCGATCTCCGGCACCGATTGGGAGATCGCGATGAGGGACTGCCGCGCGGCTTCCATCTGCGTGAACTCTGCCGGTGCTGCTGCTCCGGGTGAGGCCATCAACTGAGTGCTGCAGTTCATGTTCAAAATCAAAGAGGAAGGTAGGTGAGAGCCATAGCTAAACATGGACACATCACGCGTGGTGCAGCGCAACTCTGATGAATGAATACTTTGAACAGAAAGGAAATAGTAGCAGGTGGGAACATGCGTGGATGCACTCTGTCACATGGGCAGCTGTTGCGAGTAGCTATCAAGCGTGTGTACTAAATTAAGCAGCTAAGATAGGTACAGGCCGAAGGTTCTCACATATTTTTCAGCATCGATTATCAAAAGGCAAGTTTCAAACTGCAACCTAGGCCCCGTTTAGATGCGAAATTTTTTGGATTTTGCCTACTGTAGCACTTTTGTTTGTATTTGGTAAAAATTGTCCAATTATGAACTATTTAGGCTTAAAAGATTTGTCTCGTCAATTACGGACAAACTGTGTAATTAGTTATTCTTTTTACATACATTTAATGCTCCATGCATGTGCCGCAAGATTTGATATGACGAAGAATCTTGAAAATTTTTGGATTTTGGGTGGGATCTAAACAGGGCCCTAATAAGAGTCGTCCAGTTTGAATGGCAAGGAAACATCTCATTGAGTGTACATATGGAAGGTACAACTAAATTTGAGTCTTAATACGTAGCATACTTCAGTTCAGTTCGAGTGGAGCGCATTCAAAGTCAGTTTAAGTGGCGCACATATATAGTTGAGTTTGAATGGACCACACTGGAGCTACATAATGAGTCAAAACTGTTCCTTTTCCCTGGATATATAGATATCAACCGTTCCACTATGGAACTACTATGGATATGGAAGTGAAGAACAAACAGGCTAGCATAGCATCGATCAAACTACTATGATCTTCTGGCCAGCTACTCCTAAGTCCTGACAAAAAGGTTAGCATCAATTTTGTACTTCCTGATCGCAAGAAATGATTTGCACTGAGAAAAAAAGATCGCTTTGAATAGGTGAAACTTTGAGATAAAATGCACCTCTACTCTGCCTATATAGAAGTAGATACTAGAAGCATGTGTCCTGTTCGCTTGGCTTATAAGCAGTACTTTTTCAGCTAACGAACAATATTTTTCTCTCACAACAAATCAGTCAACAATACTTTCAACCATGGTTTATCAGTCAAGCGAACAGGGCAAAGGACTTAGCAAACAATACCCTATCAAATCAAAGAACTTTTCATAAAAAAAAACAAAGAACTAAATGTTCGACAATTTCCATCCTAGCCACTCAAAAGTGGCACCAAGTAGGTAAACACCAGGGAAACAAAATAAAGCTCCAAGTTTAATGATTGAAATATAAGTTATCCTTGTTGAGCGCAAAATAAGAACTACGTACAAACTATTAAAGTCAGTGATGGAAACGCATCCTCGTGTACTTCTTGATTTTTACAGTCGTGGACTGAGAGCTTGGATGACACTAAATTACTCCAAACGCATCTTAATTGGGCGGGAAAAAGCACAACAGCTTCTTCCATTAAATCACCCTTAAGACCATGTTTACCGCGACAACATATGCTCGTAGAATCGTAGGAGCAGGCTACCGGAGTCTACTCTCGTAGTATTTGCTAGTAAAACACAGCAGCTGAAGTAGTCTGAAGACAAACAACCGCCCTTTTTTTTTTCCTCAGCACACATTGAACCCAACGCCTTTTAATTTGCAAAAAGTTCCAGGCTAAGCAGTAAACATATACTAACCCTTAAAAGCACGGGTCCTAGAGAAGGTTCTCGCGGTGGTATGTAAGAACAACACGGTTCAGCCATGATCCGTAGATCCAAGAAGCTAACCAAGCACTGAACTAATAAAGAACGGAGATACGCGACACCGGAACCTCACAACACACGGCTGCAACCGGTGCGAAAACACGGACGGAGATGGCGGGACGGGGAGCGCTTACCGGAGAGGCGGAGACGAAGCCGGACAACCGGAGAAGACAAGCAAACAGAGTCAGCTTTCAGGCAGCAGCCAGCTATGGGCGAGCTAGAGAAGCGATAGGGAGGGACAAACCGGGCGGCCCAATTTCTTATAGTATAGCTAACGTTTATCTCGACGAGGGGCGAGCGGTGGACCGTGGACTGCCGCGGCGTCCACCGTCCGTTGCTCCACGGACGGTGCGGGATGTGGCTCCGTCCGTGGATCAGGTCCGGGGCGAGCCTAATCCGGATGGCTCCATATCGGACACGAGCTGCGGATAAAGCGACGGGGAGATTTGCAACACGCGAGTCCGCGTCACCCGGCACATGACCAAGTGGGGTCCACCAGCCGGTGAGTCTGGGAGCTGGGGTATCTAGGCATTGGTGGGTCCCGCAGAGTTGAATAGCGTAGCGATCAGGCGGACTCGAGAACCCTCGCTCTCCGACGTCCAACGTGTAAAGTAGATATATGCTGTTGGACAAGTCTCTGCGTCATCTTAAGAACAGAGCAAATATAAGGCTGTGTTCGAAAGAGCAAGACAAGAGAAAATCCTCAAGTTTCTTATGTCAATGTCCAACGTGAAGGAACTTGATGAATCCTTGCTAACTGAATCCACGGGGCAACAGACTCTAGCAAATAAACATGGGAATGGGAACTCGACCACCATATATGCCGGATGATATATAGGTTATCAATAAGACAATATGTGAATTCATGTCGAATGAGTATCTGTCGAAGTCGAAGAAGTAACTTGTCAGCCCTGATCCTCTTCTGGATTTTGTCCAGTCCCAATGTCTAGTGGCAGATGCAGGATGAGAACAAAGAGAGGGCTAAATAATAAAGATTTAAGACTAGGGCTAAAGATTAATGATAATTTAAGACTAAGTAATCGTGGTCTAATGAAAAAATCATGCTCATATGAGGGCGCCCCTTCCCCTTTGGATCCGCCCCTGCCAATGTCCCATGGGTCTGCTTAGTATCGATCAAAATGGCCGGTTCCTATTCGCTGGCAATGGTGATAAGATGAGAGACCTGCTCTCAGTTTTCCTGGAGTTGACATGTCTAAACGAGAAACCGGTGTCTGCAAGGCTGCATTTCTTGTTCCATAATTTGACTCTTTTGAGAGGTACTATAACACTGAAAAGCATGAATACTGAATGTTATTCTCTGAACTGCTATTGTGACTTTGCCTAGTGACTTGAGCACAGAATGTCAGTAATATAAGACTGCAAATGCAGATCATTCTAGGTGACTTTTGTTTGTGATATCTGGCAAGCATTATTTTTTTTGTTAAATATATTATGTGCTAACTATTAACTTTTTTTTTGAAACGAATCAGGCAGGAGAGCTGCCGATTATATTAAAAAGAAGATAAGCCCAAAATAGGCACAACAATACAACAACGACCAACAACGCCGAAACTCAACAAAAAGAAAAAGAACAACAACTCTGGTCGGTCGGATTGGGACATCGACATGAACCGCACAAACAACAGAAAATAACACACTAGAGCTAAGACAACTCAACAAACAAACATGTCGTCGTCAACAAGAGCAAACAAAACAAAGACAACCAACACGAACCCTACAACCCATTGAGTAGAGGCAAAGTGACCTCTGCCACAAGATCCCAAAAGGCACGACCTTTCAATTCCATCAGAGGCTTGAGGAGATCCGGTGGCAATAAATTCTTCAGGCAACCTACAATGTCTTGTATCGCGTTGTCATCGAGCTTCCCATCCTTCCCAACGATGCCCAACTCATTTAACACGTTGCGTTGTGCAAGGCGGGTACTTCGACGAAGTGAAGACCTATCATAGGACTTACGTCGACGTCTTGCTATTACGGCAGGTGGTGAAGGGGAACGTACAGGAGGACACGGCACGTCCTTCTCCTTCCCAATTGTGGCAGATGGAGAAGACATTGCCTTTAGTGATGGACCATCTGCTAGTTGGGACACTTCTGCTGTGACCTCGGTCGTAGAGTGTGCAAGAGCATCTTCGATGGTGATGAGATAGATGGGGTTCTCAACTATCACTTGTGAGACAGTTTCCTCATCATCAGATGCGTCCTCCACAAACACAATATCCTCAACAGGAGTGACATCTTGAACACCAGAGGTCTCTAAGGGCATTGTAACAGGTTGATCTATTATCTTCTCACCCATGATGGCACATGTATCCTCACACACCAAGGAGTCGGCGGGTGCGCACGCCTCCACAATAGAGGCGAGGATCGATGGCATCGGAGAGCGCCAAACTGGAGAACTGGGGCCGAAGAGCTCAGCCATGTTGGAAACAGAGGTATGCTCTCTAGGTGGCTCTGCACAGGGAGCAAAGAGACCGGACACATCAACAGAAGGGTCCTCACTTGGCAGCTCAGCATGCTTCAAGTGTGTAGCCAAACATGCCAGCCACAACTTGTTAGCTGAAATCTCATCTATGAGTGGCCGCACCAGATTCTCCAAATGGGTGATGATATGTTGTTGAAGCTCTGAGTGCAGTGACTGCAGCAGAGGAGTAAGTATGGATTGGAGATCAAAGATGGCCGGAGCTTGAGGTGCACGATCACAGCTGGCATGTAAATCCTCCCCTCGCAAAGGCGAAGGGCTCTGTGGAGGCGACGGTTGAGTGCAGAGTTGATTTGGCGATGATGCGACCACAATGTGTGCCCAACTACGAGTTGGTTGGGGGTGGCGAGGATTGGCAGCTGGGGAGGGTGTGTGCTGGGTAGGGGAGGGGAACCGATGGGGGCAGTGCCTCTCCCGATGCCCAGGTCGACGACAACGAATGCAACGAAACAAATCCCGACATGAGCTAACCCGATGATCACGAGCAAGACAACGATAACATCTGCCTTGAGCCCACTGCTTGAAGGCAAGGCTGCGCTCAGATTTTAGGGTGTCCGTGGAAGGCAACGGCTCCTCGACGCCACGCCTAGGATGTGAGCGACCCTCAGAGCTGCCTTTGAGAGCCATGGCTGCCGTGACCTCCCCCAGATGAACTGGACGTCTGAGTTGGGGGCGGGTGGTTCTGTGGCCGGCAGCACAGCAGAGTCTAGATCCGGAGGCTCCGCAGCAGCTGGAGCGCGTCGTGGTGAGGACAAACGGGGCAGCTTCGGCTTCTCGGCTGGATATGTCGCAGCGCGTGCTCCTCCTTCCTTTCCTTCGTCGTCGTGGATCTGCCTCTCCGTAGTGCTGGTGCGGCCGCAAGCAGAGGAATCGAAGTTTTCCGTTGTTCCTCCGGCCGTCGGTGAGCCTGCCCAGGCCCACGAAGTCCTAGGCACACGCCTCCACGGGGAGACGACGAGCCTGCGTGGATCCAGGAAGCACTGGGGTTCTGTGGGCTTGCTAACCGGAGATCCCCACGGAGCAGCGGCTGCTGGCGGTGTGGGCGTCGAGGAACCCCTCGGTTGCCGACGGAGCGGGTGTGGGGGTCCCCTCGGGGCGGCGACGGCCGACGGCAACGCTCGGGACGGCGGCGGCGGGGCGTCGGAGATCCCCTCGGAGCCCGGCGCTGCGGGTATGGGCGAGCTCCTCGGGGCAGCGTCGGCGGTGGCGTTCCGAATGGATCTCGCCGGCCCGCCTCTTGTCCCTCCACCGGCAGGCTCTACATCTCTTCCAAGAGGACTGGGAACCCAGATGATCGAGGCGGCGGCGGACGCGACGCGACGCACGGCGGCGGCGGCACGGCGGCGGCGGCGACACCCAATACTTCAATTTCGGCTGGTAGGTTGCATATGGGGAATCTAACTATTAACTTGCTGCAGCTTGCCCAGCAATATGATGCAATGATGCAGTATATCCATTATTATCTTCTAAGGACAGGCACAACTTCTGCCCGGCCTGCCGTCCAGGACTGGGCGCTGCCCCTTCCCACCCCAACAAATAGGAGTAGATTGCTGATGCATGCTTATATGTAAATTGTAGATTCTTGATGCATTGCTTATATGGCGATGGTTGGTTACCATTTGCTTTCAATTTTAAATGCAAACCAGTACCGTAGAAAATGACTTTGATCATATGTTCAAACAACTTCACGTGCAAAAATGAATCATCTTGATTTTGGCTTGGCTACCAGATGACATATATATCGTGTAATTTTTTGTTGCTCCCCTTGCAACGCACAAACAATTATCTAGTAAAGCAAAATAAGCGTTATACAACTAGCCACCGCTTGGGATGTCAGCTGACACGGAAGCATTAAAGCATAGCTAGCGACTAGCCAAACAAAAGACCCAATCGAGTAGTCCTTGGCTTCTTCCAAAGAGTAGTAGCAAATCCCGACTGATTACGGGGAAAATATATTGTTTGGACAACAAAACCCGCCTCAAGCCGCTTCTTGTGTGGGAAAAAGTGCGGTCGTGTCAGTGTACTAAGGTACACAAAATAAAAAGATGGGAACATGCATTTTATTAATCATCACGAGTTAACAAATACAAGTTCCTAATGTCTACATGGCCTGCTAGCGGCGATCTGACATGGGCGATCGTGGTCTTCATGGTTCCTGCGGCCTCGAAAGGCTCCCAGTTAAAATTACCCCTGTGAGCTAGCTCACGGAGTACCTCTGATTTCTGCTGCTGTGGTCATCGTCTTCAATCTTCGCTTCACTTCTCCATGCATGGTGTTAGTGTAGATGTGGGTGGCGTCGGCGTGCCCATGGTCTCGTCGGTCCATGAGCCGGTACAACATGGCTGGAACATCAGCCATGCCCGTCTACGTCGTTCGCCTCGTCGGTGTCGAACGACACATGGTGTTGTAGGTTGTGGGTGAAATTTTTGCATTTGGTCCCTTTTTAAAACATTTTTTACAAAAAGACCCCTGCCAAAACTTTTGCTACAAATAGACCATTTTTAAGCGTCTTAGGAAATCACGCCGAGGTATGAAGGTCGGCGTCGACTGACACGACGCCGAGTCCTTGCCACGTCACCGACGACTCCGGGGCTGGCGCATGGGGCCCAGTACGTCAGCCAACGCCACAGTCCTAACTTCGGCGCGGTGGGGAGTCACGCCGAGCTCTTGGCACCATCCGGCGCGCGGCCCAGGCGGCCCAACAACGTTTCGTGGGCCAAGAGGTCGGCGTGCGATCAGATGACGCCGAGACGCTAACCTCGGCGCGGCCCGACTCAACGCCGAGGTTCGGTCAGTTGAGGCCGCGCCACGGCCCCCTTCTTCCTCCTCCCTCCATTCAGAACCAACAGGTGGCCATTTCCCACTCCCTCTCTCTTCCCACGAACCCTAAATCCTAAATCCAGCTCTTGGGAGGCCAGATCGAGGGTTTTGACGTTTTGCCAAGGTACTCCTCTTTCCTCTCTTTTATTTCATCCATTTAGATTCGGTTGTTTGTGTTTTTTTTGAACTTGGCATTATAGGTTTGGTTCATGTTCATGTCATTCGTGCAATGTATGGTGGTTGAAATGATTGAATGACCGAAATATATGGTTGTTGTTGTTGTATATGTTCTGGTTTATAATCATTGAGTTAAATTTTGTGTTTGTTGGGATTCAAATTTGTTTAGGGTTTGTAATGAAAAGCTTATTTGGGAGGTATGGTGATTTAGTGTTAGTAGCTTTACATTCGTTGCAAGGTACTTTGGATTGATTTTTTTTCTACGTAATGTTAGGATGCCAAGGCGTGGTAAAGCTCGTATTCCAAGGTAATCCCAATGTTTATTCATTATTTGTGCAACAAATAGAAAACCCTAGGTTTGGGTTTGGTTCTCCGTTAATATGACTAAATTCTTTCAATTGTAGCTATGGTCGCCAGAGGGCAAATCCCTACGACCTAAAGCCTCTCCCTGAAGGTGTTCCTCGACCCATGTGCTTTTGTGGTGATCCTTGCAAGGTAGACATCTCTGAAGATGAGGAAACATATATACAGAGGTACTGGATGTGTCCTAATTATGCATGGGAACCTACAAAGCAACAACGTCGTGCATCGATTGTGAGGAATTTTTATTGTGTGTTAATTAATTTTCTTGTGATATTAAGTATTGCTTATTTATTTGTTTTGTAACAATTTGTTTTCTTGCAGACCGTTCCACCACTGTGTGACTTTGAGCAGTGGATTGACACTGAGATCAAGGAGTCGGACAAGTAGCATCTAGAAGGCCTGAAGGAGTGGGATGCGAAGGTTAAGGAGAGGTTTGAGCAGAGACACAGACAGGAGGCTATAGAAAAGGAGCATAAGGAAGAGGAGGAAAGGAGGCGTGTTGCTGCGTACAGGGCGGAGAGGGAGAAGAAACTTGAGCGTGTGCGCCGAGCGAAGGCAGCGATGGAGGAGAATCTCGATGCCTAGAGGAAGAGAAAGTGGCCTCGTTGCACTCAGTAGGTATTTGGTTTATTCATGAGCGATGTCGTGTAGCCCTGGACTTTTTTTACTATGTTGTAATGCACTCTGCTTTTATTTCAGATGAACTTATTCCCTGGACCTTTTTACTATTGGTAGATGGGTTTTCAGGATTCAAGCTGTCCAGATAACTGTTGCTTCACTAGATGGGTCGACCCTCCTTCTATCTGTCCCCATCATCAGTACATCACATAACTACAGGGACGCATCTTTGACCTAGAGTATGGCCCTGGAAGTGGTAACAGGGACAAGTCGGACGACGACAACAACAATGATGCAGAGGAGGCACTATGCAATAATCTGTACTGCCAGTGCCCGTACCATAAGAAGCACGGGCCTCCTTCTCCACCACCACCGCCGCCGTCAACTGGAGGATACTATGGGGAAGGCATAACTCAGTTCAATATGTGGGAGCATTATTAGGACCAACCTTTGTTAGTCAATCCGAATGTGGAATGCATGTATGAGTTGTTCTTTTCAATCTCCTAAGGCATGCTAGGTTTAGTTTGAAACATGTCATTGTTAGTTTTCATGTGAGTGTGTAATCGTAGTACCTTTGCAACGTCTGTATCACTTGTTTCTTTCAATCCCCTAAGGCATGCTAGGTTTAGTTTGCGACATGCCATTGTTAGTTTTGATGTGAGTGTAATCATTGTGCATTCGCTATTTCATAAATTGCAGTTTACCTATCTCTAAGTTTCATGTACTATGGTTGATTCCCAAACTGAAAAAAGAATTGACTCTCTCTAAAAATAGGGGATTGAAATCGAACCAACCTTCGGTTTTTCCTGCAGGAACAAACATAAATATAGCATGTCTACTCTTATTAGTATAACTCGTGTTAGTAGAAGAGGAATCGTTGAGAAAGATTTTTCATTTGAATCATGCAAATAGGATTTCAACCTATACCAAAGGTTTAGAAGACCTCTGTCTTTAATACTTTATTCTTTCTTTTTTATGATTTATAGGCTCGGCGTCAAGTCGGACGACGCCGAGGTAGAAGACCATGGCGTTGATTCGGCCCACGCCAACCCTAGGGTTTGGCTCGGCCGTTTACGTGAAGTGTTGGACCGAGGCTCGGCGTCGAGTCGGCCCACGCCAACCCTAGGGTTTGGATCACCATGGCCCACACCAGGTTTGGGCCGAACCTCAGCGCTGAGTCGGCCCACGCCGAGATCGGACAGCTAGGCGCCAAGTCGAGCCACGCTGACGTTTGGGCCACGGGCATCGTCGGGTCAGCCCACACGCCTACCTCGACGTTTAATATTTTCACGCCGAGATTAACGTCTCGGCGTCAATTTACGGAACGCCGAGCTTGGGCACCTCGTCGCTTCGAGGCAAAGGATTCCAGTATGCACCAGGGGTCGGCGTCAATTGACTAAATGCCGAGGTGCCCACCCTCGGCGTGTGTTCAATTGACGCCGAGCTCCTGGGTTCACCAAAAAACCATGAACTGAATACATGAGCATATATAATTTCACATAACAAATGACCACACCGACATACACATTCATTCAACATCCATACATACATAAGGTCCAACACATTCAACATCCAACATAGTCCAACACATTCAACATCCATACATAGTCCATACATATGCTTCATCAATCATCCAACATAGTGCAAACATAGTACAAGGTCCATACATAGTGCATTACATAAGGTCCAATGCATACATAGTCCATGCACAAAAGAAGCATATGAAGGCTTTGGATCTTTTAGCTCGCTCCTTGTCTAATGCTCCATCATTTTCTCCTTGTCTCTCTTTTTTCCTACAGTAGTCCATTTTCACAACTTTTAGCGGATATTGAGCTAAGTTAGAAACCATTAATGAGACTACCTTCACATAGCTATTTGGTGTTTGCTAAAATCTAAGCCAAGTATCATGATTACCATATCAAAAGATGTACCTTAACGTGGACGGTGAGCATAACGCTTTCCCCTCCCAAACGGATAGGTACCTAGAGTGTACCTGTCCACTGGTCTAAGCGTCCTCTATGGACGTCCAGAACCGGAGGGGCCTTGAGTTCCTTGGGGTGCATCTTCAAGCTGGGACATGACAATCTCATCATACTCATGCTCATAGTACTCTCCCTGTCCTTCATCATCATACTCTGCACTAGTTGCTGCACCATGTGAAGAAGTCCCGCCAACATGTGCACCATGTGAAGATGAAGTCCCTCCAACATGTGCAGTAGAAGGTCTAGCACCAAGCTGTTGTGAGACTGCCACATCCGGGGCACGTCTACATCCAAGGCGTGCAGCTACCTTTCGGAGGTGATGCATGGCACACTGCATTTTGAAAGCACTATTAGTAAGTGGGGTTGGTCGCAAAACTATATAAAGATATAACATCTACTGAATGACAGGAGACTACCTGAATGTGTTGTCGTAACATGGAGGCCTCATCAGGATCGCCCACAGGAATCATCAATGGCCTTCCTTGCTCAGCCACTGTCCTCATTATCTCCGTGCTCTATGCAACAAAAACAAGAATTTAAGTCTCCATCACAGTAAAGACCTCAGAGATGGAAATAGTTGTATCACTTACAGCTCTGGCTAACGTAGGGGCGATCTCAACTTGCCTGCCTTCTCGGGTAGCTTGGTCATATGGGTTGTTGCCCTCATCCTCGCTCACAATGTCAGCAATGTCTTGCTCCGTCCAAGTGGGCCTCAATTGAAGCCTTGTTCGTTGACCAAGCCAAACAAGGTAATCATCGAATGCCTTGTCACGATGGACGGTGTGGATGCCCATGTTGTTCTGCTCCATCAACATCCACTCATCAATGTAGTGCTGGTGCTCCAGCTGCCAGTTGGTGATCTTCTTCTTTTTTTGTCTGCTGAACCTGCAAATTTTACACCATAGCGGCAATATGAAGGCCTACTCAATGATTCATTCATGTGAAACGAACAAAATATTGCATGTTACGTACTTGTGGAGCTACCAACCGGTGGAGAAATCCTTGAGCGGAGAAGGCTGCAGCCTACCAAACTACCATGCTACACGGTGAGGGAGATGGTACTCCACTGCATAGAAACAAATAAGGGGGTCCTCATCGTCTAGACATCCTCGTCTGCCGTGCACAAGGAGCTCAAGTTGAGATCCGTGACTTGCCTCCGCTGATATGGGCGCCATTCAACCTGTACACAACGTCGTCATCAACTAGTCGACGCTCAATTTGTGCACATATCATCGATTAGGCCAAAAGGGTGGGAAACTTACATGCTGTGGCAAAAGGGTGTCCAGCTCGTTGGTGAAGCTGATGTACGCGTGGCGTGACACGTGGTAAGTTCCGTGGGCTCGCTCGTAGAGGTGTGCCATGGTAGGGGCGACAACTATGTCTCCTTGAGGAAACCAAGGTTGTGGGGGATCAAGCTGATGCGGTCTCCCAACTGGAAGCCTCTCCCACATCCAAATCTGCAAAAAAGAGTGGAAACTTGCATGTTAATCACTTTTGTTAAGAAAAAACATTGAATTGTAGTGGAAACTTGTACAACTTTGCTTTATTACCTGCAACAGTGTGATGCACCCTGACATTATAGCGTGCGCGCCTCCAGGATGGCGGAAAGCCTCGCAAAGCTGACGGTACAGGAAGGCAAGTATAGCCGAGCCCCAACTCCTATTGCCGGCATCCTCCCAGTTCCAAAGGCATGAGATGTACATACAGGACGCCGTGTCTCCAGTACCGTCAGGGAAGAGAACTGTACCAAACATGTGTAGGACGTAGGCCCGATAGTAGTATGTCACGGTCTGGGCGTCTACGTTGGGTGGGCACTCCCAAAACTACTGATGAAGCCACCTCAGGGACACCCCACTGCTGCGCCGTTTCTTGCCAGCCTCAACTGCCGCTAGGGGACGTCCCAAGAAGTGTTCAACCTGCTGCTGCCATCCTTCAGACTCCGTGTCTCCTGTCACTAGGAATCCTTGGATTTTGACTCCAAGGATCATGGCAACGTCCTCGAGAGTGGCCGTCATCTCCCCGCACGGTAGGTGAAAGTTGTGTGTCTCCGGACGCCACCGATCTATCAACGCTGTCAGCGCCGCTGGGTTGAAAGGTGGCGTGCCTCGACGACAAACACGAGCAACGATAGCAAGGTTCGCCAGCTTCAGGAGGGGCGTGTACCTCTCGTCGTAGACCATGGTCGTAGAGGCCTCATGTGTCATTGGCCTCAGCACATTCAAAACCTGCAAAAAAAGACAAGCATGAAAAAGTATTAGTTCATGTCACTTTATAAAGAGCATGGACTATAGAGCAAAAGATGAACAATGCATTGTTTCATATGAATTATTGAATATACCTCTCCGTTCTCGATCCTCCGAGCCCGGTGGTGCTCATCGAACCTTGGATCAAGAAGGGGGAACCGATCCATCCTGCAACATAAGGAATGCCAAAGCATTAGTATAAGTTAAAGCATGTATATGTGGTACGAAGTAACATAACAATAAAAAAACAAAAGTAAACCAATGCACTATTACACAAAGCAATTCAAGTAGCTAGCTTGGTGTATACCTGTTGTCTAAGTAGTTCAGGACATTTTCTCTTATTGTGGCCCGTCTTATGGCAACTAGAGCAATGGCTCTTTTGGGTGTCCTCTACAAAATGTGTCCCAACCTTACTCGTGGTTGATCTACCTTTCATGGCTCGGTCCATGTCCATCCTGAACTGCTTCCGCCGCCTAGGTCCTCTACTCTTCCAGAGTAAACTAAGATCGGCCACATACTTGGGGCCATCATAAGTAGGCCATTGACTCTCGTCAAGAAATGGCTCGAACTGAGGATTCCAGGTGCTCATTTGGTTCCTCAAAGAGAACTTCACGGCCATACGGGGAGGGACCTCAGCGTCAACACATCTAAGGCGACATGCTATAATCATGTGAGAGCAAGGCCTATGGTATATGGTCGGTTTTCCACACGTACACTTGTTCTCATTGATCACTACTTTATGTTTTCGAGCACCCCGGTCTTCACCACCAATGTTAGTTCCACCACCCTCTAGAATCTCATATCCATGGTTGATCGGATCGAAACATGAACCCTTCTGTCGTTTAGACTTTTTCTTTGAGAAAGCTAGTTCTTGAGATGCTAAAAGTGGCCAAGCTTTGTCTGATGTCCATAGAGACCTCGCATGCTTCTTCCTCGAAACGAACCAAGCATTCAACTTGTAGAAGGTGAATGAGGCAATAGCAGTCACAGGCAGACCACGACAACCTCTTAGAAGGCTATTGAACATCTCTGCCATGTTACTAGTCATGAAGCCCCATCTCCAACCTCCGGTGTCATATGCAAGTGACCACTTATCCTTCGATGCCATCAACTCGCTCAAGAATTGCCTGCCATCAATATTTGTGGCTAACTTCAGGGCATCTAGCTTGTCTTTGAATAATTGAACCTCTTACTGCCTGCAAACCTCCTCAAATAATTTGAAGTTATCCTTTGTGTGATCACGCCTTATAAGATTCTGAGCAAGGTGTCTGGTGCACCACCGGTGATGTATTTGGCCATAACCAGGAATCTCTTGTTCTACGGCATTCAGAATGCCAGCATGCCTATCGGATATCACACAAACATCACGTCCCAGACCAATTACCACTTGTCTTACTAGCCTGAGAAACCAACACCAGCTATCCGTGTCCTTTCGAACAATCGCAAAGGCCAATGGCACAAGCTGGTCTTCTGCATCTGTTCCAATACAAACAAGCATTGTGCCTTCAAATTTCCCTATAAGAAAGGTCCCGTCAATTGAGACGACGGGCCTGCAATGCTTGAATGCTTTGATGCTCTGCCCGAACGCCCAAAAGGCCCTTCCAAATACCTGGCTACCATTCCTTGTTTCACCCTCCTTAGGTAAATACTCGAAGTGCATCCCAGGATTTACAGCCCTCATTGCGTTCAACATTACAGGGAGGCGCTCATAAGCTTCTTCCCAATTTCCAAATATTATTTCCAGTGCACGCTGCTTTACCCTCCATGCTTTTCCATACTTGACATAGTAATTGTACCGTTAGAAGATGATCTCAACCAACGCGGACACCGTAATGGTTGGCATATGCTTCACCACGAGGCATAACTGCCTTGCAATGAACCTAGAATTGAGCTGCAGATGGTTCTCTTCTGCCTCAGCAGTGGCACAAACATGTGGTGGTTTCACTGAGGTAATCTTTCATTTGCCTGCCTTCGTCTTCCTAGCACATACTCTCCAACCACACTGTTGTTCTTCACAAGCAACATCATACCTCTTCTCCTTGAATGAATTGATGACTCTAAGAGGTCGGTTGTGTACAATGGAGTACTCTTGCAACCATGTTTTCAACTCATCCATGGTAGCAAACAATATGCCCTTCCGTATGATGAGGCAACCGCTAACATCAGGCACTGTTGTATCACTTGGCCCACCATCAGCTACTGCCCTGTGACCATGGCTAAGGTTCTCGAAATCACCAACTAGTGGATCTCTCCAAGGCAAGACCCTAGACAATATCTCTATTTCCCTAAAATTGAGACGACCAACAGGGCGATCGTCATCAGAGTCTTCGGCTATCTCCTCTACGAAGGATTCATCATCTCCAGCTATCTCCATGTCAAAACGGTTCGTAGCCCTAGCATCACCAAAGTATTCTTCACCACTAAGATCATCTTCGTCGCTAAGCTCATCCTCAATAGAAAAGTCTCCGCTAGCGTCGTCCAAACCTTCTTCTGCATCACCAATTACATAATCATCATCCTCTTCATCACTATCATGATTGCCCTCACCATCGGCAACTGCATTCTCCTCCTCATCTCCACCACCCTCAAACCAACCTCCATCACGCTCGAGCGATCCAAACACTTCACCACCACCGTAGCCTAGTTGTGTGACAAGTATTTCTTCTTCAGACAAAGGACCATAACCTATGTGAGCGGGGGAAGATGGGCATGCTTCGAAGTTATCATTTCCTAAGTCGGACTCCTTACTTACTACTAAATCCAAAGATCGCACTTCTGAGGCCAATACAACTGCCTTGTAATCATTACATTCAGACTCGCTTGTAATTTTGAGCAACCGCTTGATCCGAGGACCCTTCGACGACCCAACATCTATGACACCTTCAAACTGAACATGCGCGTCTCCTTCATTCTAGCCTAACTTAACCTTCACTCGCTCCACTAACTGGGTCAAAGATGGTGTTTCAGAAAAAATCAACAACTCCTCACACATGTCCAGAAATTCCAAACTATCATCTCTTGTCCTAACAATACGGCCTCCATGATGCAACCTCACTAATTTATCCATCTACAGCCATCACACAACAAGTAGTGTCACATATCAATATATCATGCGAGTTTCAATCTAATAAGTAGAAACTAAAATATATCATTTCATCTTTTTCAACCCCAACAACATAATCATTTCTAGTCATAAAAAATTGAAATCTAATGACCAACAAATAACTAAAATACATACTAACCCTAATGACCAACAAATAACTAACCCTAATAACACCTACAATAAACAAAGAACCCTAATGACCAAAATAACTAGAAAACCAAACTAACCTAACATGTTCAGCACATAAAACAGTTAAACAACAATGCACTCAATCAACCTAAGCCATACATTTTGCAAATGCAAATACACATATACCAAAACACCATACACCCATGATTCCACATGATTAGAGACAATGCAAGCACATCTACGCGGATAGATTGAAGGAGGGGAGGGACCATTAGCTCGAGGAAGCTTTGGGAGACGAGATCCGGCCACCTAGGGTCGCATTTGGGGGTTAGGGTTTCGTGGGGGCGTGGGGGAGACCAACAGAGAGAGACCCGGCGCTTTCAGAATGGAGGGAGGAAGAAGAAGGGGGCCGCGGCACGGCTTCAAGAGTCCAGACCTCGGCGTTGAGTCGGGCCACGCCGAGTCTGGTGGCTCGGCGTTAAGTGATCCCGCGCCGAGCTATTGGGCCACGAAGCGTTGTTGGGCCGTCTGGGCCGCGCGTCGGATGGTGCCAATATCTCGGCGTGTAGTCCCACCGCGCCGAGGTTGGGCTTGTGGCGTTGGTTGACACAACGCCGACGTGTCGGACCCCGCCGTCGACCGGGGTCGTTCGTGACGTGGCAAGACCTCGGCGTCGTGTCAGTCGACGCCGACCCTCATACCTTGGCGTCATGTTCTAAGACGCCTAAAAAATGATCTATTTTCAGCAAACGTTTTGGCATAGGTCTTTTTGTAAAAAATATTTTTAAAAGGGACCAAAATACAAAAATTCCACGTCGTTGTGGTACCTCGTAGAACTTGATCATCTGGAGTTGTTGAGGTTGTTGATGAAGACTTGTACGTCGCCTTGCTCGTGTTCTCGGCACACGTAGACGGCATGTGCATGCATGGCCCGTACGTGCATGTGCATGCATGGCCCGTACGTGCATGTATATGCATGTACATCTAGGCTTCACATGCCTCTTGTAGTAGTACTTGTATCTTGGTGTAGTACTTGTATCTTCAGGTTCTTGTCCTGGCGGCCGCGTTCGGATCTCAGCCTCCGGCTCCACGCCGCGGGCATGTATGACACCAACAAGCCGAAGCCCGCCGGCGAAGCTCCGCCTCCTCATGACGCGATGGTTCTCGCAGTCCGGCTCCGACTTGATTATCCGGCTGCCGCGTCATCCACTTCTCGGCCAGCCGTGACGCCGGCCGATGTGCATGCTGATGCAAAAGATTGAAAGAAACAATAACTAGATTAACTAGACTAGTTTCTTACCCATGGAAGAGATGAACACCATCTCCTTGCTTGTAGCCCCCGGTTCCACTAACGGGTTCTGGATGAAGACGCCTGATCGCCGATGGGCTCCCTCGCGGCCGGACGTCGGCGTTGGCGGATTGCGAATACGCGCTTGCGGCAGGAGAGCCCGGCGGCGCTAGTTGCTTTGTGGATGGAAAGTGCGATTGGCCTCTCCCAGGGGTCTTGAGGCTCCTTTATATAGGCAGGCAATTAGGGTAGCAGCTGGCCTGTTGGGCCACACGCACGCGCCGCCGGAGTTCGTTAGCAGAGCGAGAGATCCGGCGCTGGCAGCTTGCGTACTTATCTCGACGTGATAATTATCCTTCGTGATCAAGTTTCTAGAAGGCCAGTTGTGATGTTTGCTGGCTGCGTGGGCGTGTACATGGCGATTGTATTCCATCCAAACACCGGGATCAACTAGCATCTCTCCTATGCAGCCCATGACATGCGGGCCCAGCAAGATGTTGTGCTATTGAATAATCTGAAGGAACAAGATATATACGCACATATATCTGACTCAACAATTTGCAGCCGATAGACATACGTCGCCTGGAAATCCCGTACATGCTAGCCGTATATACCGAGGGTTCTAGGATATTCCGGCCAGATCACGTACCGATCGAGTCGCGCCAGGCTACACCATCCTGTTGGTGTACACCTTTGCAGAAATATACAAACCATGGACCGGCGTACGCACGCGTCCTACAGCCAGTTTCATACTTATCAAGACCGGTACCTGCTAGCTTTTTTTTCCATCTACACGTCGAGGCGCATTTACGCGCATGCATGGCACTGTGCTACGTATAAGCCGGTGCAAATGGTTGCTAGCTTCTTTGATTGAACGTATACATACTTGTTAGCTTGCTAGCTCCTTTGCCTGCACTAGCTTCTTTGATTGAACGTATACATACTTGTTAGCTTGCTAGCTCCTTTGCCTGCACGTCGAGGTGCATACATGCATGCATGGCGCTGCGGCATATTAGCTTCCCTCCTTCTAAATTCATGAAGAAGCCTGCTAGCTTCTTTGGCTGCATGTACGTGACAGCGCATATGTATCTCCATAGGTATTTTCCTTTTTTTATATGCTTGGTAGTACACATGGACAGGAGTGTACATATGGACTTTATTCTAACAAAAATCCATCAAACATATATAACATCACATTCTAACAGATTCTTAATGTAGGTGATTAAAAATCTCTCAAGCTGAAAAGCACCAACAGCAACGCCAAAGCCATCAAACAAAAGCCACACCCCCATGGTCAGCCTTGCCTGAGATGCAGCTAGCACTTAATAAGAGAAACGTAAAAACGCAGTCAGCTAAGTGAATAAATGCTGTAGGACCATATCTGCTACAACTTGAGTGCGTACTAGGAAAATTTCTGTGCGTACATCATGCTGTTACTACATTCAGCCGTAACAGAGTTACAACGTACCAATATCTTCAGATGGTTAAAAACTCTCACAAAGGTCAGATAAAGATAAGTCATATGCACCACAGTGACCACACAATGTTCAGATAACGCAGCTAGCTATTCAAGAAGCCGGCAACGACGAGACCAACAGATCACTACTGCTACCTCAGGTCATTTTTTGAAAAAGTTTTTTGAAGCTCCACATGATTTATGCAATTCCATCGCTTATGAGTTATGACCAGCAATGTGGCCCTATCGACAAAAGATGCTCGGCAGTCCACCGAGAGGTATCCCGCGATGGTAGATTTGTCGGTGGGGGTGCGCGTAATCAGGAACCGGATGGTGACACAAGGCGCAGAGGCAGCGATTTAGACAGATCCGGGCCGTCTGATCGACGTAATACCCTACGTCCTGTGTCTTTGGTGTATTGTATTGAATATGAGTAGCTGTCGACTAGGGGACCCCTACCTCTCCTTATATACTCTGGACGGGTAGGGTCACAAAAAAAGTATCATATTTGTTACTATACAATATCTTGCGGTGCACATCGATCAGTGCCGTTAATGCCTTGATCTTGTGGACTGGGCCACCTCTGAGGGTGCGGCCCATGTCTTGTCTTATGGATACCGGGGGCCATACCCCCACAGCTAGTCCCCAGGCCTGACAGTAGGTGACGTAGGCACGTGGTGCCAGGGTCAGAAAGTAGAAGAAAGGCAGAAGACCGGCCGAGCAGGCAACCAGTCCACGGACGGAGCCCTGAATTGAAAAGCGCACATTCACTGCAAGGTGAAGTGTGCCCACGTAGTCCTCGAGCCTGCTGGAAGATGAAGAATGAATCTTGTAGCAGGGTAAAAAAAAAGAAGTCTGAAAGCTTGCCGACGTCGTCTGACATGTGCGTATCAAGACCCCAAACGTGCTGCCCAAGATCAGCACCCTGATCCGAACAGCATGGAGCAGCTTGATAGCACACCGATGAGGCGTAGCAAGATCCGAGCACCAAGGAGTCCCCTACGTAGCTGACGATGTCCGAGCACCGAGGAGTCCCCGGCGTAGCTGGCGATGTCCGCAAGGTGAAGTGGGGTGAAGTGTGCCCACTTAGTCCCCGAGCATGAAGAATCTGAGCACCGAAGTAGTCCCCGACGTAGCTGGCGATGTCCGAGCACCGAGGAGTCCCCGGCGTATCTGGCGATGTCTGAGCACCGAGGAGCCCCTGGCGTAGCTGGCGATGAAGCACGAGCGATGAACAGTCTGGTCAACTGGTCGGCGGCGAAGTGAGCATTGAGTAGAAGCGATCGGCGAACAGTCCGATCAATTGGTCGGCGACGAAGTCCATGAACCTAGCAGTCCGACCAGTTGATCGGTGGAGAAGTCCGAGCACCAGGTGCTCCGATCACCTGGACGATGATCCTACAATACAAATATGTAGAACGGGTAGTACATGATGTAAAAATATATGAACTCCGGAGAAAAATCAGCAATGGCGATGAAATAGCGTATGTAGCTCGGCGATCAGTTGGTGTGAAGATGTATTTATATTTAATATAAACCGCCCGACTAGTTAGTGTGTAGCTGAGTCTCCAGCCCTAGCTAGACCGTTAACCATAACGTGGAGCACGGAGCCCGTGTGTGTGTAGGAAGAACAAAGCGTCGCTAAGGAGCCGCTGTCGACCACCCATAACGCAGAGGGCAGATGCTTGTGCACATGTAGGGAGGAGCCGGAGACAGGGCCGTCTCTAGGGACATCCGAGCGTCAACATGACTGTTCGGGGGTTTAGAAAATCGTTTGGAGAGCAAACATGGAGAAAACAGCTCGGAGAAACATTATGGCGATATACGAAGATTGGAGAGTATTTAGAAAAATATTAAAGCGTGACTTAGCTTTTGACAGAACGTCTGGTCAGTGGCGTATGGTGTTATCTGGTCGGCGTGTACGAAATTGCTCGGCCCTCGAGCTTTCCGAACTGTCATCATGGTGGTGGTCGTGGTTGTCAGGGTGCCGTTCTTCGCGGCGATCTTCATTGCGACGCGACAAGTAGTCCGGGCGACGTCGTCCTTATGTTACTAGTCGACGACGCGGGCAGCTCGCTTAGCGACTTGCTGGCGGCTCGACATAGTTGAATGTGTGCGTGGAGTCGGAGTTGTAGTCGGACGAGCGTAGTCAGAGCCTGATGGAGTTAAGCCGCGCAGGGAGGCGAAGCCCGTGTCTGACTAAGGCGAGGCGTAGTCCGAGGTCTTCCTCCCGCGTACATGCATGGCGATCCTTGTTGATTTGGTTGCTGACCGATGGGATCTTGTCGTCTGGGCGCTTGGGCCAAATTCGGGCGTATAGCATGTCATGCATGCACGGACGTGCAAATTTCGCCTTGATTAAATAACTTGCATGGCCCCCGTACACGCTTCTTGTTTGCTCATGACGGAACAATGCCCTGGCCAGATCTTCATGGTGCTGTAGAGTAGATTAGACGTATGCTTGACTAGGATTATTTTTTAGGCAGCCAGGCCCCGATGGTAATCACCAATCATTATGCACGTATCGAACTAGTGCAGGACTCCTATGCATGTCCGATCGGATCGGAGTAGGATTCCCGTATTCCCATGCGGATGCAGCAGAGCGTGTTCGTCGAAACCTAGTGAGGCCGATCGGTGGACGAGAGTCACACCATCGTGTAGTTTGTTGTCCCGTGATTGGATCTGGAGAGCTGAGATGTCGCCCGTCACCGCTGTAGATGGAGTGATCGAGCCGAGGGATATCGAGCCTGTCAGGCTGTTGAAGCACGCCGCCTCGGAAAGTCAGGTTGCCACGAATGGTGTTGTTCTTGAGGTCCCATCTGGTTCGCCATGGATCAGCACGCATAGCCCCTACTTGACGCACCAACTGTCGACAAAAGATGCTCGGCAGTCCACCAAGAGGTATCCCGCGATGGTAGATTTGTCGGTGGGGGTGCGCGTAATCAGGAACCGGATGGTGACACAAGGCGCAGATACAGCGATTTAGACAGGTTCGGGCCGTCTGATCGACGTAATACCCTACGTTCTGTGTCTTTGGTGTATTGTATTGAATATGAGGTAGCTGTCGACTAGGGGACTAAAAGGTCCTAATGGCTAGAGGGGGGGTGAATAGCCTATTAAAAATTTCTACAATAACACTTAACAAACCGGTTAGACAATTTTGAGGTGAAGCAAGTGTTGCGCTAGCCTACTAAAATTGCAAGCCACCTACCACAATTCTAGTTTATATAGTTTCTATCCACACAATAGCTATTTCACTACACTAAGTTAGTGTGCTCTCAAAGGCTAACTAAAGAGCCACACTAACCAAACTAACAAGCTCTTACAACTAGCTACACTAAAGAGCTTGGCAACTAGTTTACGGTAATGTAAAGAGAGTGAGCAATTTATTTATACCGCCATGTCGAGTAAGGAGCCAATCAATCACAAGAATGAATACCAATGAAAACCAATCACCTCGGAATCAAATGATGAACACAATGATTTTTTATCGAGGTTCACTTGCTTGCCGGTAAGCTAGTCCTCGTTGTGGCGATTCACTCACTTGGAGGTTCACGCGCTAATTAGCATCACACGCCAAACCCTCAATAGGGTGCTGCACAACCAATACAAGATGAGGATCACACAAGCCACGAGCAATCTACTAGAGTACCTTTTGGCTCTCCACCAGGGAAAGGTCAAGAACCCCTCACAATCACCACGATCGGAGCCGGAGACAATCACCTCCCTCCGCTCGACGATCCTCGCTGCTCCAAGCCGTCTAGGTGGCGGTAACCACCAAGAGTAATAAGCGAATCTCACAGCGAAATACGAACACCGAGTGCCTCTAGATGCAAACACTCAAGCAATGCACTTGGATTCTCTCACAATCTCACAAAGATGATAAATCAATGATGGAGATGAGTGGGAGAGCTTTTGCTAAGCTCACAAGGTTGCTATGTCAATGCAAATGGCCAAGAGAGTGAGCTTGAGCTGGCCATGGGGCTTAAATAGAAGCCCCCATAAAATAGAGCCGTTGTACCCCTTCACTGGGCACAACACGGGCCGACCGAACACGCCGGTCAGATTGACCGGACGCTGGACCTCAGCGTACGGTCATGTGATGCGTGCCACGTGTCCCCTCTTCAAATGTTGATCGCCCGATCTCAACGGTCAAGTGACGACCGGACGCAGCAGCTCAAAGTGACCGGACGCTGAACCCCAGCGTTCGGTCGTTTCCAGTAAGCATCCAGAGACGACTTTTTACGACCGGACTCACCCAGCGTCCGGTCACACGGTGACTCTTCTGTGCGCTGCCACATCAGCAGGACCGGACGCACCCCTCCAGCGTTCGGTCACTAAGTGACCCAGCATCCGGTTAGAGACCGACGCCAGCGTCTTTGCAGCTTCTACTGACCGGACGCGCCGGTCCAACCGAGGCCAGCGTTCGGTCACTTACAGTGACTTCTGTCTTTTCTGTCTAGAGCACCCATAGCACCGTCGGACTGTCCACACTCTACGGGAGAACACTCCGCCGGTGAAGTTCCTAACCCTTGCTCAAATGTGCCAACCACCAAGTATATCACCTTGTGCACATGTGTTAGCATATTTTCACAAATATTTTCAAGGGTGTTAGCACTCCACTAGATCCTAAATGCATATGCAATGAGTTAGAGCATCTAGTGGTACTTTGATAACCGCATTCCGATATGAGTTTCACCCCTCTTAATAGTACGGCTATCGATCCTAAATGTGATCACACTCACTAAGTGTCTTGATCACCAAAATAAAATGGCTCCTACCATTTATACCTTTGCCTTAAGCCTTTTGTTTTTCTCTTTCTTCTTTTCAATTCCAAGCACTTGATCATCACCATGGCATCGCCATCATCATGTCATGATCTTCATTTGTTTCACCACTTGAAATGTGCTACCTATCTCATGATCACTTGATAAACTAGGTTATCATTTAGGGTTTCATCAATTCATCAAAACCAAACTAGAGCTTTCAGGGACTCCTGCCTCTCCTTATATACTCTGGAGGAGTAGGGTTACAAGGAAAGTATCATATTTGGTACTATACAATATCTTGCGGTGCACGTCGACCAGTGCCGTGCACGCCTTGATCTCGTGGGCTGGGCCATCTCTAGGGGTGCGGCCCATGTCTTGTCTTGTGGATACCGGGGGTCATACCCCCACAAACCCCTTAAAAGTTTGGGGATGAATCTGGAGAGTAAATCAAATTCATAATTTGGCAAAAGGGGAACTCAAAAAAGGAGTAACTACAAGAGCTCTCCAACCATATGCAAAATCAAAAGCATATTTTGTTAAAATTGAAATTATTTATCTAACAATAATTTTATCAGTCATAATGAAGACATCATGGAATTTGTTAGCATACCTATCTGGATAACAGATCATTTAATCTAGTCCAGATTACATGTAAACAAAGGAGCTTGTCACTCGTAGGTAGAGCACAGAAGCACAGCATCAACAATACATTTATGCTGAAAATGATAATTTGTACAATTGCTGAATACGAATGATACATCTTAAGGCAAGATGGATTAAACAAGTTTTTCAGGGTTGTATCTTTGTGCTGCTCAAATATACATAAAACATGGAACCTAGCTGCATGTCACACTTTTGCATGTGTAATGTTAATATCAACACACCACAAATCATCAGTATACAGAAGGACTTACTTCAACAAAACTCCCAGTCCCAGTTACTCGTGGCCTCTTTGAAACATTTGGATCAGAGGTATCTTTATGGGACTCTTGATAACTTGAGCGCTTCATAGCTGCACCAAAACAAATAAATCTTGTGACAAAAAATAACTATATGACAACATTGGCAGGTTTGCCAAATTTAATCAACGATGAACAATTTCAAAGAGTAAACTGGGGTTTTGGACACATTTGAATCAATCAAAACTGTTACATTAACTTGCTAGAGTTCATTTCTGGAGAAGCCATGGCAAATAACTTGCCTGAATCAATTTCTGGAGTGGCCACAGTAGCAGAAATTTGAGATGTATCTGCAAGTAAACGACAAGCTTGGCAGTAAGAAGATGCAGCTTAATGTGAAGTTTCGAACTGCAGAAAGAAAATTGCGAGTTACCTAGCTTGGATGAATGTTCAGATCCATGTCCTTGGTTGCTTTGGGGGCTGAGCACCATGGATCCACGCGTTACCAAAGCCTTGAGTGGGAAAACTGCAGAGAACCAACAATATCATATCAGTGATCCATATCTGCAGCTTATTTTGTCTTGAGAAAACTTGATAGTACCTTCTTTGGACAAAGATCCAGTGGGGCGGCCTTGCTTGAGCACTGGATCTCTACCAGATTGCAAAGCTTTGTCTGATGATAATGTGATTTTCCAGTCATCATGCATGTACAAAATTCAAGTGCTTTGAAAAGTAATGGCACTTGATGAAACAACTGGGGAAATTCTAGTTATGCTAGCTTGCAAGCATGGAAAGTTCCAAAACATGCATGGGTATTTTAAGCTTTTCACTAAAGATCATGCAAGTTCTCCAGTCATCACACATTGATGAAGTTCAAGTTGTTTTGAAAATGATGGAACGCCGTAACATAATTGGACTGTTCTAATTATATTAGCATGCAAGCATGGATATCCAATTGGATCATAAAATGCATGGGTCTTTATGCTACCACATCATACCATATAGTTCAGCACAAGAAATGCAACAGAATAGAAACAACATAAGATAAAATGAACAGGGCTCGCTCAAAACCAGATATGGAGAAATATACTCTGTTTAGGACATCATGGACAAGTAAGCTGGAAAACAAAACTAATGCAGTGACAAACTAGAAGTACGTACCCAGTAATGCTATCAGCACCTCCCATTTGTTCAATGCTGTGAGCCTGTTGTTGCAAATCTCAATCATTAACCAACAAAAGTTAATGATTGATTCGGCTTGAGTAGCAGGAGGGAAGCTGGTCCCCTAGCTCAAACTTAGAAAGCGTAGTCAGCTTTTGGTTTTCTGTAGGTCTGTTTGGTTCCGTAGGAGTCGTTATTGTCGGTTTGGCTTTTATCCTGTTTTTTCTATGGCCGTTTTCATCTTGTGACGCGATATGGTGGTCGCTGGTGGTGGTGGTTGGCGCTTATATCAGCGTCAGGAACTGTTTTGGTTGTTTTGGCCTTAGTCTCTTTCTGTCACGTCAAAAGCAGAGACGACGAAGCCGTGGGTCACATCTCGGATTCTATTGAATAAATGGCAATGGCAGAAGGAGGGTTGAAAGATCAAGCGTACCAGCATCAACTGAAAGAAGAGAAGTATGAAAGTAAACAAGCCGAATTACATTGGAATTGCCCTTTCTTCAGATATTGCTAGAATGAAGGTTTGAAGTTGCCTACCAGACATGACTATCCAGAATGCAGCAATCAATATCGGGAGTGTAGGCAGTCTCAAACCAACCGCCAGTCTATCCATGCTCAAGATACATATCATCATAATAACATGGATCAGCGCTTAAAAAATAAAAGTGTTCATGATTGGCTTGTAAAAAGAGTCGTTGATTAGGACTGGGCTGATCATGAAGAGGAAAGCACTGAAAGAAGATATATGTGGCAGGAAGGCCAGTGGTGCCCAGGAGGTTTAACAAGAAGCCAGAAGAGAAGGGTGCAACGCCTAAGGAATAAAAAGATGAAACATGCTCAGGCATCCGATAAAACTCAAGTGTGACGTACCAAGTAAATAGCCGATAGGAAGCAACCATCGGCTAATATCCAAATGACTTTCCTATTGCCATAAGAATTTAGAGTCAATGGTGAAAGCCAACAGCCGATCTAAGCAGTCGGCTTTGAAAATTTGTATTAATGGATAATCTAATAGATGGTACAGATGGCAAACTAGGACATGGTTTCACGTCGGCCGATGAATTAGAAGAAGTAGATATTGGTCCTGTAGATAGACCTAGGCTGACGTACATAAGTGCTAAGTTAGATCTGGAGTATAAGCGGGAATTAATTGATTTATTAAAAGAATTTAAAGACTGCTTTGCTTGGGAATATTATGAAATGCCTGGTTTAGACCGGCCAATTGTTGAACATCGGTTGCCAATCAAACCTGGATATCAGCCGTTTAAACAAGCTCTGAGGAGATTCAACCCGAACGTGATTGATGATATCAAAAAGGAGACTGAAAGGTTATTGGAAGCAAAATTTATCCGACCGTGCCGATATGTAGAGTGGATATCGAATGTTGTCCCTGTATATAAGAAGAATGGAAAATTGAGAGTTTGCATTGATTTCAGGGATCTGAACAAAGCCACACCTATGGACGGTTATCCGATGCCGATAGCTGATATGTTAGTAGATGCAGCAGCCGGGCACAAGGTTATTAGCTTCATGGACGGTAATGCAGGATACAATCAAATTTTCATGGCTGAAGAAGATATAGCAAAGACGGCTTTCAGGTGCCCCGATGCAATCGGTCTATTCGAGTGGGTTGTGATGACCTTTGGTCTGAAGAATGTCGGTGCAACTTATCAAAGAGCGATAAATTACATTTTTCATAAGTTGATCAGCAGGATTGTTGAGATCTACATCGATGATGTGATGATAAAATCCAAAGGGTACAAAGAACACCTGGCTGACTTGCGTGAGACTCTGAAATGCATGAGGAAGCATGGTTTGAAGATGAATGCTAATAAGTGTGCTTTTGGAGTATCAGCCGGACAATTTTTAGGATTCATGGTCCACGAGAGAGGAATCGAAGTTGGTCAGAAAAGCGTGAAGGCAATTGATGAAACAGTTCCCCCGACTACCAAAACATAGTTGCAATCTCTGCTTGGTAAGATTAATTTCATCAGAAGATTCATTTCAAATTTGTCAGAAAGGATCCTGCCGTTTTCTTCCTTGTTGAAGTTGAAAAATGATCAAGAATTCAAGTGGGGTGACATACAACAAAGGGCGTTCGAAGAAATAAAAGAATATATGAAGTGTCCACCTATGCTGGTCCCTCCTTAGCAAGGTAAGCCATTTAAGTTGTACATATTGGCCGATGACAAGACAATTGGATCAGCCCTGATGCAAGAATTTGAAGAAAAAGAGAGAGTTATTTTTTATCTGAGTAGAAGACTACTGGATCCAGAAACGAGATATTCTCCCACCGAAAAATTATGCTTGTGTTTATATTTCTCTTACACTAAATTGCGACACTACTTATTATCGGCCGAGTGTACAATTGTTTCCAAGGCTTATGTGGTTAAGCACATGTTATCAATGCCAATACTGAATGGAAGAGTGTGAAAGTGGATTCTTGCGTTATCGGAATTCGACTTGAAGTACGAATCGGCTAAAGCAGTCAAAGGACAAGTAATAGCTGATTTTATCACCCAGCATCACAAGCCAAGCATTAGTTATGTAGAGCCGATGCCTTGGACGCTGTTCTTTGATGGGTCATCATGCAAGCAGGGTGGTGGCATCGGTATTATTGTTATTTCGCCTCGGTGGGGGGCAAGTTTTGAGTTTATTTTTCCAACTGAGCCAATGGTTACTAACAATCAAGTGGAGTATGAAGCTATTCTTAAAGGACTTCAACTTCTTCATGAAGTAAAGGCCGAAGCAATTGAAGTATTTGGAGATTCACAGTTAATTATTAATCAATTGATCGGCCTATATGAATGCAAAGAAGAGACTTTGAAAGGATATTATGATGAGTGCCAAAAGTTACTCAAGGGATTTCTTCATATCTCTTTCCAACATATTTTGAGAGCACAAAACCAAGAAGCTAACCGTCTAGCTCAAAGTGCATCATGATATCGAGTGTTTCAAGAAGCATTGAGTAGTGAAACTTCAAGTGATGATTGGAAAGTCGAAATAGCCGACTACCTTAGAGATCCGTCTCAGAAAGTTATCAGAAAGCTAAGGTATAAATCGACTAAATATATTTTGTTAGATGACCAGAAAATAAAGATGTACCAATGAGTGCATTACCTGGCATTTCCTTTAAAAAAACTAGCAGATAAAGGTGATCTTCAAAATTTCTGCTGAAAAAAAAGGTTATCTTCAAAATTTTAGCAGAATTGATTGCCTATTTTTTTTAAAAAAGAAGAAGGATATGTTCTCCTACTTCGTTCGGACCTAATATGTACGTGCTACTACGTTGAAAATTGAACCGTAAATTTAAAACATCACGTTCACACCTTAAATTTTCACATTAAACCTAAACTGACTTTTAAATATATTAATATTCCTTAAATTATGCTAATCATCTACTAATAAAGATCATTAATCTTTACCTATACCTTGCGAGTCCGCCTCTAGAGACATGGATTTCATCCACGTTTACTGTGAGTTGAACCGTAAAATTAAAACATGACGCCCACACCTTAAATTTGCATATTAAACCTTAATTGACTATAAAATATATTGATATTCGTAGGTTCTATTCTTGGAACTGTCTATCTGTAATGCTGAATGCTGTATTTCCGTTATGTCATAATGGGAATGAGATTTCTTGCGTTGAAAAAATTAACCAATAAAAGTGTATGAATCACGTTCCTCAAACCATATGTATGATGTAGAAAAACATGGTACTAGCTGGAGATGTTGAATAGCATCATGGTACCTGAAAAACGACGATTTTCCCCAGGATTTGAAGAAGGCAGCCTGCACAAAATGAAGAAGGAACATTTACATAGTGAAGTTTGTCAGTGGAAAGGGTAGAAACAGCGTGAAAGCTTCATTGCAAGATGCACCTCTTCTTCAGCTGAAGATACAACTGCGCAATGTCAGTTGATTGTTTCTGGCCTGAATTCTTCGTTTGACGCCTTTGGCGAAAGCTAGCAAGATTAGATCGCATGCACAGGAATTCAGTTACTGGTAAGTGCCAGTGACGACATGTTGGAAGAAGCTTGCACCGGCGTGCTGCACACATATGTACCGTGAACCAACAGGTACCACGTTGTCCAGGTTGTTCCGGACGCGAGGGTAATGCATCCTGTCCTTGAGCTCGGGCGTCTTGTAAGCAATCGCCTCAACCAACTCCACTGCCTTGTTAATGACGAGTTTCCAGTCCAGGGGAGGCCCTGCAACAGGAGTAATAACACTAGGAGTTAAGTGTGCTGCACATGTCAATCGATGGATCACATTACATGGATGTGGCATTCAGAGGGATGGTACCTGACACGATCTGAGCGCAGGAAGAGGACATCGGCAACGAGGGTGGCGAAGCAGGGATACTTGGCGAGCACACGGTGATTGTAGAGGCTTATGAACTAGTCGCAATGGATGCCCACCGCCATGGTGTGGCTGTCAGCGAAGTCCAAGATGGCCCCAAGGTCCTACAGAAACAGCGTGAGGAGTGTCGCCTCGTGGCTCGATTGCTCGAAGGGCGCGAAGCTAAGGACGTAGTAACAGGCCTCCCGCAATTGGCCTGCCTTGACCTGCTTCAGCAGGTCCCTCAAGTGGAAGATGACACGCATCTTCTCTTTCGCCCTGAGATGTTAATCAACCCGCAACTGATCAATTGCACGAACAACGGCGATCTCTGGTCGGATAAATAAAAGCAAGCAAAATCAAGATGGGGTTTCGATGGGGGCGTACATGTGGCAGAACTGTCTAATCTAATACCTCACATGAGTATTTGTCTTTCATTAGACACTAAACACTCGAGGGAAACACTAAATTACTCGGTTCCGTCGGGCACACCCCAGGGAAGAACCCGAAAATCCACATTTTTGCCATCAGCATCACAAATGAGATAATAAAGCTTACATCATCATTAAACCATTTCTTAAATCACTTTTAATGCAACATCAAGAGTACAATATTTATTATTATAATAGCGGAATATAATCATATTATCAGAGTATGAAGAATTTAATTAAATAGCGGAATATAAACATGTGATCAGAATTACAGCGAAAATAATCATCTATTCATGGCATGACGAAACAGTAATATGTAAACTATGAGAACAGATTATAAACTTTCATTTATGTGGGGGATATACCCCCGGTACCACAAGATGGTACATGGGCCGCACCATCCGAGGTGGCCCGGCCCGTGAGATCAAGGCGTACATGGCAAGATTATAAGTTGTACTAGATATTGTAAATAGTACCAAATAGGATACTTTACTTGTAACCCTCCTCCTCCAGAGTATATAAGGAGAGGCAGGGGTCCCCCAGAGGACAGGTTAATCTATACATATCAATACAATACACCAAAGACATAGGACGTAGGGTATTACGTCGATCAGACGGCCCGAACCTGTCTAAATCATTGTCTCTGCGCCTTGTGTCACCATCTGGTTCCTGATTACGCGCATCCTACCGATAATCTACCACCACGAGCACCCCCCTCGGTGGACTGCCGACCATATTTCGTCGACAGTGGCGCGCCAGGTAGGGGCCCCTTTTAGGGGTTGTGCGTGCTGATCTTCCGGCGAATCAGATGGCGATTTTCTCATCAACATCGTCCGCGGCGACACGACGTGACCTCGCGGCAACTTGCTTCGGCTGATGCGTCATCGACTGGGAACAAGTCGACTACAACTCTGTGTTCATCTCTGACACACTTCCGTGAGTTTTGGTCTAGCATCGAACTAGATCAAAGTCCGACGATCAAGACATACAAGCATCGGCGTCGCGTCAAGCAAGCACGACCACGACCACGTTCATGATCCATCAGATGGCTAGCTGCTGCATGCACGCGTACACACGCATACATATGCAAGTCAGATTTAATTCATCAAAGATATTTGGTCCAAGATATTTGATTGGCTGGTGCATGTACGCATGCGTCCATGGAGAGATTCTCCATCAGCGCTGATCAGGCGATGCCTTGACTTCACATAAGCTAAGTCAATTATTTAATCTTTAAATTAATATTCTACGATATACGTGTCTAGATATCTACATGTGCGTATGATTATTTTGTCAGGACTCCGACTGCACTTGCGGTCGTTACACGACAAGATCCAATCAAGCCACACTGCATGCCTACATGCATGATGCCCTGGTGTCCGATAGCCTCAAGAGTGAAGACTCGATCAATAGAAGACGTGCATGATCTAGAGAAGCCACGCAAAAGCCAACAACATATGTAGCTTGTATATACGTATATACATCTATATAGAAGGAAGCGGCCGTCCGACCACGCCGATCCATCAAGCAAACCATCCGAGCTGTCTGGCAAGTCTCGACGAGCCTTCAAGTGAGCTGACCGAGCCGTCTAGCGAGCCACGTCGACCACAGACCACGTCGACCACGTCCCGAGCGGCTCCGCCGAGCTCCGACCACGTCGACCACGGACCACGTCGACCACATCCCGAGCAGCTCCGCCGAGCTCCGACCACGTCGACCGCGACCACGTCGACCACGTCCCGAGCAGCTCCGCCGAGCTCCGACCACCTCGACCACAAGACTACGTCGCAATGATGATCGCCGTGAAGAACGGCGCTACGACAATCGCGACCACAGTCATGACGACAGGTCGAAAAGCTCGAGGACCGGACAACTTCATTGCCAACGACACGTCAAGCCATCTCTCGAACATCGCAACACGTCGACTACACCCACCGCCGTCAATAAAGCTAAGTATTATTTTTAATTGAAATTTCTTCGATCATCATACACCTCCGCCGACCACCATTAGGGGTGCGCTCGCGTCGAATTTTCTCCATACATACAATTCAAAACATGTATAAGTTTTTACAATGGTTCGCCGACACGTTTTCCTTCCTGCTTGAGAATCCCCAGGCAGACTGCTCGGCTCCACCCCACGCGTGCATGAGAGTCCGCCCCTGCGCGCCACGGGTAGTCGGCGGTCGCTCCCTGGTAACACTGGCACTCTACACGCGGCAGCGTTCCGTACCTCGCGCTACGAGATGTTGGTCAGCCCAGGGCTGGCGCATTCTTCAGGACAGGTTAATACATCGCGCTACGCCACTATATAACAAAAGGGCTAAAAACGGCTAATGTTATTTTTCGAATATTACACCAAGTATAATTCATCGCCAACCGAACACCAAGTGTTTACTTCACCTCCTACAGAGAGATCAATATATTGCGTACATCATCATGTACTACCGCTCTCCGTGTTTATTTTTCAGGAACATAGTTCGGTCAACGAGCTCATGCTTCGGGGCTCACCAAGACCACTACGGTGCTCGAGGACTCTGGTCAGACCACCCTTGTGCTCGGGGACTCGCCAGACCACTCCGTGCTCTAGGACCCTCGGGGACTCGCCAGACCACTCCGTGCTCTGGGACTTCTGGCCAGACCACTCCGTGCTCGGGGACTGCCTCGATCACTCTCCGACCGCGGCTCGGGGACTTCATCGCTCGCTCCTCGACCTGTGCTCGGGGACTGCCTCGATCACTCTCCGACCACAGCTTTGGGATTTCGTCGCTCGTTTCTCGACCTACGCACGGGGACTGCCTCGACCACTCTCCGACCACGGCTCGGGGACTTTGCGTCTCGACTACATGCGACTGGCGACTCGCATACAGTTGGGATATTTTTTCTCACTTAGACCTTGCTACAAGGCTCATACCTCGCCTTCCAGCAAGCTCGGGGACTACATCGGTACGATGCACCTGCCGATGCATCTCGTATCGCATGTACGACGATTGGATTCTCAATTTAACTGGGAATTCTTTTTAGACCCTGGCACCACGTGACTACGTCACCTACTACCAAGCTCGGGGACTAAGTGGGCACACTTCACCTTGCGGTGAATGTGCTCGATCTGATGATCAAAGACGCTACGCTTCAAGACTCACTTACATTTCTTTTCAGAAATACAAGTGGGCACACTTCCCAGGACGGAAATCTTTTTCTTTTTTTTAAGAGCACCATACATTCTTCGGACAACCTATTTCTCCGGCGACAATGGTGGTCGGAGATGTCAAGAACTCAAGCCTCACTGTTCGGAGAAGATTAAAATGGCGTGTCGCATCAGAATATATGGCGCTCGGGGACTAGCTGTGGGGGATATACCCCCGGGTAACACAAGATGGTACATGGGCCGCACCATCCGAGGTGGCCCGGCCCGTGAGATCAAGGCGTACATGGCAAGATTACAAGTTGTACTAGATATTGTAAATAGTACCAAATAGGATACTTTACTTGTAACCCTCCTCCTCTAGAGTATATAAGGAGAGGCAGGGGTCCCCCAGAGGACAGGTTAATCTATACACATCAATACAATACACCAAAGACACAGGACGTAGGGTATTACGTCGATCAGACGGCCCGAACCTGTCTAAATCGTTGTCTCTGCGCCTTGTGTCACCATCTGGTTCCTGATTACGCGCATCCTACCGATAATCTACCACCACGGGCACCCCCTCGGTGGACTGCCGACCATATTTCGTCGACAATTTATAAAAAACATTTGGTGAGAGTTGTAAATAAAAACTACGATCGCAGCATAAAGGAAATCCTCTCTAAGCCCACCAGGAGGAATCCACACACAAGGTCAGCTTTAGCATCCACCTGTCACCTGTAACATGGGGAATAAAACCCTGAGTACTCAATTGTACTCAACAACACTTACCCGACAGGAGAAAAGAAAAGACTCCAAGGATATGAAAGGCTATCTGGCTTGTGGGTTAATAGCATCAGCAGGAAGCATTACTAATATGTGTCCTTATATTCGATTTTTATTAATAGCCGCATTGGTTCATTAACTAAGCATTCTATGTAAGCACATGTGCTACTTTCAAGCAGGTGGTAAGCAATCAGATTTCCTTTTTCCATCTTTCATCTTCAGTTCTTACTACGGTGCTAGGCCGCAGACGAGCCGTACCGGATTTCCCGGTGATTCACGAATCAATGCCCCCAGCTGGGTACCCCAAAAACACACGCCCCACTTGTACCCTAGGCACAAGCAGGACCAACCCATCACTCTCCTGTTCCAGGTGTCCAGGTCTCCGTCCAAACTGGAACTCCAAGCCCCTGCCCCTGAGTCCCGGACTCAGAGCGGTGCAAGGACCTCCTCCACCAAAAAAATAAACCCTGACAGTCGGTCCGGAAAGAGCCGGATCCACGACAAGAGAGCAACAACTCTTCCAAGCACCCATACCCAAGTATGTGCTCAGGATAATAAGTCTGTGACTTGCCTAGAGCCTTATGCAACGACCGGTCCTTAATTGACACAGACAGGGAAAGTAGTGTAACCAAGCCATGCCCCGCGTCCACGGCGACACAACCTCTTACACCCACCAATACCCAAACCATATCCCTGTTCAATCACTATTTTTCCTTTCCACCATTTTTATATTTTTCCAAGTGACGATAATACAGTAATATATTTCCTATCTCTCGCAAGTGACGCGATATCACTCGACTTCTACCAGAGTCCTATAGCATAGCAATCTACACGATCCTGTCATACTAGTAAGACTCATAGGATAAAGATATATATGAACGTGGGTTTCATTAAACTCCTTAAAACTTAATGCACAAATATAATTTAAACTACAGAAAAGTAGGGGTTATGCACCGGGGCTTGCCTGGGTAAGATATATATTAAAAAAGTTAGTATCTGCATCTTCAGATCATCCACAATCATCTGGATAGAAAGCCCATTGCATCATATCTTGGAGAGAATACTATTACACCATCTTTGGATTCTCAATCATCCTTCAATTGATCCATTGATCTATCATCGTACCTATATGAGATGCAATGCGATGCAAATGCAAAGACATAATTAATCGACTGCAATCGTGACTCGTAAAATATGATTTACACCTCTCAAGTTAACGACTAGTTCTAACGACGACCGTACTAGGCTACATATACACGCTGTCGGATAAGACGTTATTTCCCAATAATTGTTTAGTTATATAAACCTAAGGTGTTTCTTTATTTCACTTTATCAATTTAATCTTTCTTCGAAAAAGAGCATCATTAGCTACCTAACCAACTGATTAATCTGGAGCTACAAAAATTATCACGAGTACCTAACATTGCTAGGAGCCTACTGTAGAAATTTCAGATTCAACATTATAACCAATTGATCACGGAAGTTCCTACATGTTTATATTTTATAATATTAAGTATCTTAGATTAATTATATAGCTTCCAAAACTATTATCACACTATATGAACAAACTATACTAACAGGTAGACCGTGATTTTAGGAGACTAACAAAACTGGTTTCACCATTTTTGGATTCCTATACCATCTTATATTGATTTTACAATTTTTTTATAAGTCTATTTCTGCGACTAAATTAACTAAATGTTTTAAAAGGCTAAAGGGCCAACGGCCACCTATTCGGCCTAGCGATGGGCGCGGCCTCAGCGAGGCCCACGGCGGTGAGCCGGTTCGGCCAGCAGGAACACAACGCGCGCGCGGCCCAGCGACGCAAGGCCGGCCCGGCAACGCGGAAGCAGGCCGGCCTAGGCGGGGCGCGGCGCGTGACGCAAGCGGCCCATGCACGTTGACCCAAAGTCCGGCCCATCGCGGCAATCAGCAATGGCGTGGGTGGCCCAGCAACTAGCCCACGCGCGGCCTGCCCATATCGATCTCGCAAAAATGCAAAAAGGACCCTACGCTATTCGCTAATCAACCCGAGGTCCAGAGCACTATTTATATGAGTCTTGTAATTTACACCTAGACCCTCGGGCAATCTCGTATTTGTATTCCTACGTCCTCACCTTCTCCTCTTCACAAGAACAGAGCACTGCCAGAAAGTCCTGCCGGCGGCCAAATCCGGCCGTGAGGCCGTCGACGGTGATGAGGAGGCGGCATCGCGGCATGACCACTGCCGGGCGCACCCACAGGTTGGCACAGCTCGGCCGAAGATAGAGCGTGGAGCTCCGGCCACGTGTGTCGGCGCTCGTGACCGGGCGACTCCGTGGTGAGGGTGCGTTGGCGGCGTGGTGATGACGTGGGACGACGCTGGATGGCCACCATGGTGGCACAGCCACGGCAAGGACGGCGGACAGCGCAGCCATGGTGGCCACGCGGCGGCACGGTGAGGAAGAGGAGGGGACGCCGGTGACCGTGGCATGCCACAGCGGAGCTGAGACAGAGCGAGGCGAAGCTGTGCGCGGCCAAGATGCGTGCTGTGGGTTAGCGGACCAGCGCGGGCCTGGTGCTCGCTCGCGGGGAAGGAAGAAGGAGGGCGGCGCTGTTGCACGGCAAGGCGCGCGACGCGGGGAAGAAAGGAGGAGAGGCTGCGCGTGAGGAGGAGCTGCGCGGACACCGGGGTGCTGAGCGGTGCGGTACGACCAGCGTGGAAGTGAGGCGCGGCTGCGCCGGTGCGTAGAGCGCGCGCACGCGAGGAGCAGCGATGCGGCCGAGGGGATTCGAGCGTGGCCACGATGAAAAAAATGGGAAGGGCGACGGACGGCAGTGGTGCGGGTCCGGGGCGGTGGCTGCGGGAGTGCCGGGCAACGGCGGCTCCGGAGGGGTAGCGCTCGCGCGCTATCGCGGGGAAGGAAGGGGGTGCGTGACCGGCGGTGGAAGTAGCCACGGTAGTGTGGAGGAGCGAGGATGAGCAAGGAGGGAGGTGCAGCAATGAACAACGACGACGAGCTCGGACTCGGCGCTCAAGAAGTATGCGGGTAGGTGCGGTAGGTGGATGGCAGCTCGGCAATGCAATCGGAGACAGAGGGCAGACCGGGACAAGATGAGGCAGAGACATGGGACTTCGCGAGTTGGAACTTTGCTCACCGGCTACGGAGACAACAGAGGCAGGGAGTGGACATGGCGTGGCAGTGGTTCGGCAGCTGCGCGCCAACACACACGGAATATGAGAGGACAAGGCAAAGACAGGGGGAAAGAACCATGTGCTCCAAATAAAAATTTTGGACCAGAACACCAGCTTCGCAAGCAAGAGATGAGCAGTCGGTCAACTTGTACACTCTTGTGCAGAGACGATAGACAGGGACGGCTGAGAACGATCAGAGACAGAGCAAGCAAACAATGTGAGGGTTCGGCCAACTTCATCAACGTAGGGACAACGTGGCACAACATGAGTAACTCGGATGATCGATTCAGAGTAGGGAAAACGACACCGTCGTACCCGCGAAGCAGGTGGGACGAGTGGCCAGCGGCACTCCTGTTTTTCATTTATATTTCATTTTAAGTTTTTACCCGATTAACTTGTTTAGGAAATTTTTCTTAGGCCTAAATCGTGGTGCTAAACAAGATCGTAACACTAGGGGTGTTACAACCAACCCCCTTAAAAATAATCTCGTCTCGGGATTCGAAGGAAGAACCAAAAGAGGGGAAACACGATTACATTTCGTAGATCAGGGATTACACGAAAGATTACACGACTTCGAATACTAAACCACACGGGGATCTAGGGATACATGGTTAAGAGCAACTTGGTACAACCGAGACCTACTCCAGAAGTTGAGATAGCCGAGGACAATGGAGAAACAACAAGAAGATGATTATCCAAAACATGGCATAGCACCATATGATCCAGAAACAGGACTCCTAGAACTCAAACATCATGAACCCTAAGACCAACTAACCAAAGGGAACTTGAACTTCTTCGACGAACCAGATTCTCTCTTCTTCTCAGGTTACACCATCACCTCAGACTGACGAACCAAGCTTTACAATGGTGACTGGATCTTGTAGCTCTACTCCGAGTGCGAGGGGAATAGGGATGAAGAATAAGAGCAAGGACCAAGGGTATTTTATAGAGGCGAACGGAGATGGGGCACAACACACCAGAAGTGGATGTGGCAGGGATGGAATACACAGGTGATGCATGCTATGGAGATAAGGTCGGGGATATGGTGCGCTTTCTGTGTGAGCGGTGGAGGGGAAATAAAGGAGAGTAGAGGGGGGTCCGCTCGACGAGGCAGGCGTGCGGGCGGTCGTGTCACCAAAAGAAGAAAGGAAGGAGAGGGAAGGGGAAGGGGGGTCTGGTACGGGGATGAGGCATGAGAGTCAAGAGCCGACCGGATGCTGGGGAAAAGGAAAAGCGCACAGTGCACAAGGACGCAGAGTGCGGCATGATGCTGCGGCCACGCGAAAACAGGGAGCTAAGGACCCGATACAGACAGCGTTCGCAGGGCACGCAGCGAAATGACCCAGCACGCGTAGCGCGGTCAACTAAACACAGGGCTTGTGACATGATGTCCACTCAGGCTTTTACAATTACTCTCGACTATCCACTGCTAACTTTCCTTTACTACTCTTCTTTTTCTTTCATTTACTCGACCACATCCGTCTTTCATGTAGACTGAGACCATGTCATACTTTCTTCCTCCAAAACCATCTCTTGGTTACTAGAGAGAACACTTCTGCATCAACCCGCTGTGGATTTCTCGTTTGAACACCTGAACATTTCCAAGGAGAAAATTTTTAAACCAAAACGGTACGGCGGTGTAACTTGGTAAAGGTACTTGGTCAAAAACCTTGATACCAGCACGTGTCGAGCAGCATCACATGTGGCAGCTGTTCCACAGGGAGCCCTCGGTTTTGTCACGGCACGATAAGCTTTTAACCAGGCAACTACTACCAGCTTACACGCCACGAAGGTGGTGGGGTCATAGACCACCGAATAAGGGGAGTATTGTAAGGAAAAATTCAAACAACAAAGGTTCCCTTCACAACAAGGGACAAGGAATTCAAATCTAATGATGGATTTGTTTTAAAGGGATTCAAATGTTCTGTTGGGACATCCACAATTAGTCGATACAGTGTCCAATGTTCTCCAATCATGACTAGTTTGTTGATATCTGAATGGAAACCTCTCTTGTAAAACACTTAACATCACCCTTGAAAACCTTAAGCACGTCTAACAAGACTTAAAATAGATAGACGCAATAAACACAACAAAATAACAAAATCCATGTTCCAACGATCTTATACGGGTACAACGTACAGACATTCAAGCTCCCATTCACGACATAGCATTCACCTTCCCTACAACGGATGATCTCAACTACGGACCAACAATGGCAAAAGTACAATATGGAGGACAGCGACAAAAACACTACTACTACGGTACAACATTCCAAGGCAACTAAGCTACTCTAACCACACATCTTCATTTTTGGGCTCGGGAGATTCTTCTACAACTCTGGCTATGGATCTACGTCTTCTCGGGGCAGTGGCTGAGTGAGAGGAATCAAGGGCTCTGCTTCTAACACTTCCGAAGGTGGAGGTTCTGACAGTCCTGCATCATCGATTCTCCTTCTTTCAGGCGGGTGGATAGGGATCCCCTCCAAGATCGGGGCATCCTACCTTTCATCAACCAGCGTCCTCCGCTCGGCCCTAGTGAACAGATAGGCCTCACCCAGCTGATGGACATGTCGATCTTCAGCCTCCTTCAAACCTTCCTCCATGGCAGCTTCTCGGCTCTCAGCAGCTGCAGCGCTGGCATGCGCTTCGGTGAGCTGCACCTGGAGCATCCGGTTGAAGATCTCGGCTTCCTCGGCGCGCCGAAGGCACGCCCTCAGCTCCAAGGCTTGCCAATCATACTGCTCATCCAGAGCGAGCAGGTACATGGTCAAGTACACCACGGTTGGACTGTCCTCTTGCGCATCCTACCCTTGCAAAGCCTCCATGCGAGCCTTCCATGCCCACCGATTCTTGTCCAAAGGTGGAAAGAACCTCATGGGGGTACAGGCAATGGGCTCTTCATAGATCTGGCAGAGGTGCCATAAGGCTTTGCGGGCCACAACCTGGTAGGTGTCAGCGAAGCTACACCCGGTTGCGGTCACACTCCAGGCTTTAGTGACATCGGGGAACTCTTCACTCTTCTCAATGTAGACGGTAACATCACACCGATCGGTGCCATGAATCTCATACTCACGGCCCTCATACTCGGGACGATCTTTGACTCTGAGCTTTTGCATGGTGGCATGCAGGATTTTGGGAAAACCCTCAACGTTCAGGCAGTAACTACTAACCCAAGCTCCTACCATCTCTGGCGGTGGTTGCAAGGAAGGCTAAGCGAAAAGCTGGCTCAAAGTAAAAGCTAAGCGAGCTAAAGTGCGCCGAGTGGTGATACCAATAGCTAAGTCAGGCTCTGGTTATAAAGGTGGAGCGCTCAGTGGTCCTGGCGTGGTTCACCAGGGTTCCCGCGCGAGATCACTATGATGAATCGACCAAATTCCACGCATTCAAGGCGAGCGACGTCTGAGGCCAATTCTGACTAGTATGACTGCAGGGCAAGGGTCCGACAAGAGCGCAGAAAAGGGGTACGGGGAGACATGGGTCACGACCGGCGCGAACCATGGGCGAACGCGAAACACGAAGCCATAGTGCAGACCTAACTCTGGAACAGAAACGAGCTAGTCGTGCACAATACGACATGCGTGACACCTATAGATGGAGTATCTGCAAGTAATACGACACTACAATGCACAAACAGGATATGCATAAATGCACGTCCTATATGTTACAGAACCGCCCAATTTATACAAGATCAAATACGGCTGTCCCCGCTAACACGTTGACACACACATACTTTCACTTATATAAACCCGGTAGTCCGCCGAGTGTCCCAAAAGACCTCGGTAAATCAACATCACAACCAAGATCGCGTGATTAAGCAAATACACATCACATACACAGGGTTGCAGCGGAAATAATATTACATATGGGTTCACAAATAAAAGTACAAGTTTGGGTTTCAAAACCGCTTAGTGAAAACAACATAGCTTTCAAATGATTACATTAATATAAGTTCCAAATATATTACTAGCATAAGTGACATCATCCGGCAAAAGCATATAGATGAGAAGTAACTATAGAATCACCGAGCCCATCGGTGGTTAGCCACCATCTTCAACAGGCCGAGAACTTCACCTGCAACATGGTGGGATAAACCACGAGTACTCGAATGTACTCAGCCGGACTTACCCGTCGAAAACCAAAACAAATGACACCAAGGATCATGCATAGCTTAATTTAGTGGATCCAATTTGGACAACCTTTTGCATAAAATCTTGAGTAAACATTAGCATTATTCACTGTACTAGCAAAGTGACTTTTAGCCATTACCTACCATCTATATTAGCTTTTTGTACTAATCAATCACTTGATTAAGTTGCAAACAATAATAACCATATCAGGTATTTCATGGCTCATTGTCATTATCATCATCATCATCATCATCATTTAACCATATCTTTAAATTTAGTGAATCTACGTTGTCATTTGCTCGGTCAAGTTCTCACTATCGAGAGAGAGACGGCGATTGAATCGATTCCTATCCGGTGGAGGGGTATTCCTAAACACAAACCCCGCTTCCCCGTCGAGGTCGCAAACGAGTCACCTTTGATACGATTCAGAGTCACGAGTCCGAACAGATCGACATTCTCGAGAGACCACTCGCCAAGGTTGTTCGGGACTCTAACCCCTTGGACTTATGCCAATGGCTCTCCGCACATCCTTACTACCTCCGAATGTCGCCCTTTGCTTTCGCGCCCCGGCCCGAGTCGAGCTACTAGGCTTCAGCGGTCGGAACGACTTATCCCGCCAGCTAAGTGTTAGGCTGCGTTCAACATGACATGAGGACGACAACAGATCGGTCCTTAAACGACACTGACGACGGGATAGATTTACACCCAAGACCTCCATGCCTTGTTGCTACACTACCATCATCCCGTCCGGTCTCCTTTCATTATTAACACATGGTTCTTTTTCATGATAGCAAATATAGCCAACCGTGACCAGAGCTCATCCTACATCTCGCAGGTGACAGGAAATCACCCGACTTCTACCGGTCTATGCATAGCTAAGCATCATTCGATCCTACACTTAATTAGGATTCACAGGATTTTATCTGGACAAGGTAGGGATATAATGCAACAATTGGTTCCAACCAATTCCTATACTTAATGCATCATCAACAATAAGAGATACTCAATATATTTGTAAAAACATGGGAGACTTAGAATGCTCCGGGGCTTGCCTGGGATCCGACACAAGTCAGTGTTAGGTAGACGACACTCGCTAAGTGAGCATCTCCCGTTCTAGCACTTGTCCAGTCCTTCCACCTTCGGATAGGTCCACCATACACCGTCTTCGGGTTCGACTCCAACATCTCATCCTTCACGTGGTGCATCTAGCGTACCTAGATGAGATGCAATATGCAAGTGCATAAATATGAAGAATAGCACCATGAGACGCATCACAAAATAGCAAGCAAGACAAGCATAGTTTACACTAACACACTTAAGTACTTTGCGATGCTTAACTTAACATCACACAATCTATCATGCTAAGATAACAAAGAATATTATACATGGCACATAAGTCTCACAAGATCTCAGGTGTATTTAACTTAATTACTAAGGACGTGAACCACACCTAGCAACATGCAAAGCAAGTCAAGGTGAAGCAACAACTATAACCGGAATATGCCAATTTCTAGACTTGCAAACAGCGGCTTCATAAATCAATCATATCTGGAGTTTTATAAATCCAAATGATATGAAACAAGACATTCTGGAAAGCTTAGGAAATTATCTACATTTCATCTTTAATCATCTCAGCATGATTCCCAAGTTAAGTAGGTCGAAATTATACATTTACAGAAACTGGTCCCCAATTGACAGAGAGCAGCCATTTCTGAAACCCAACTTTAAACAGGCATAACTCACAAACTACTTGGTCAAATGATACCAAATTTTAACAGCAGCTAGATACATGAATTATCTACAACTTTTGTATAAACAAGTTTCACAACAAAGCACATTATCATGAAGAACTTTGCTAAGTTCCCAGATCTGTCCATAAACCACATTTGCAAGAAATTAAATATTAACTTATGTTGCAAACACATAATTAGACAAAATCAACTTTACCAACATGTCACACATGACTAAAGAACACCAGAAAACCTAGGGTCCATGACCAAATAAATTCTTTTAATGCATTTCTTAATTTATTTTAGATAACAAGGTGACTTAAGGAACCTATACCAAAAGTATACAATAAATTCTACAAAAATTACAGTGGCTCACATATCCTCTCAATAGTCTACTGTCCAAATTTCACTCCATTTTAATATGTATAGCACCCTCTATGAAAAAGACAATTTGCTAAAGCAAGAAATCATGTGAGGGCAAGATAAACCAATAACTCACTCATACTTCATCCAATACTCATGAAATTTTTATCACACATCAAACATAACATGAGTAGCATGCCACAAAAATTTCACTTCATTTGGAGCCCTACAACTACAGATATGAAAAAGACAAATACAACTAGCATTAAAAACCTAGCTGCATAAATCTATTTTTACAGCTAAAACTTTAAACTAAAACATGCCATATTATAGATCTACTACATAGATAATTTCACAAGGATTCCAAAAAGTCCTCATTTGCTATTTTATGAATTTCCTATGAATTACTATGATTTTCTAAACTTTCAGCCGATTTAAAACAAATAGGTCCCTCGAGGTACTATTCACTTGACTCAATGACAATGCAGTTAGGCCCTTGACCTTCGTCGAATTCTAGCACGGGGTCCCTGACGGAGTCTGGGAGCAGAGGAGGCACTGGGCTTCGCCGAATCCGGCCGGAGAGGCGGCAGTTGATGGCGACAAGTGGTGGGGAGCAAGTACGGTCCCGTGCGCACCCGATGGTGCCCTCGGCTCGGCCCGAGGAGGAGTGTGGAGGGCTGGCCACGCGAGAGCGATGGCGTCCACGGCAGCCTCGCCGGCCTGGCGGCGTGGATGATGGGGTTGGACGGCAGCCAGCGAGGAGCCGAAGCGGCGGTGAGCACCTGGGGACTGCGCGCACACTCATGGGGCTACTCCACTCGGCCGAGAGCAGGCCGGTTTAGCTGGGCACAAGACAGGTGTCCACGGCAGCCAGCTGCACCGGTGGCCGCGCTTCTGGCGACGAAGGAAGGCCGAGGATGGTCGTGAGGCCAAGGAGAAATCTGGCGGAGCAGTGATGGAGGATGCGGGGCTGCCAGCGCTCGGAGGTGGAAGAACGATGGCGAGGTGCACGGCTCGGCAGAGCAATGGCGGCAATGGCGGCCGCTCTCGGTGCTTCAGATCTGTGCGGGAGAAAGCGAATGAGGGCGAGAGGAAAAGCAGAATGGACGTGGCCTCCATGCGGTTGGCAATGAGCGTGGCGCCAGGCCGGCCATGGCGCGTGGCAGCCACACTTGGTGGCGGCAGCGGCCTGTTGCCGGTCGGCCACAGCATCCCCTGCTGATCCGATTTCAAATATCTGAAGCCAAAGATTGAAATACCACCTCAAAATGCGATTGAAGGTCCATTTTCCTCCCATCGTATCTCCTAGACCGATAGATGATTTGTTCCACCGATTACACCATTGTGTACAGACACAAGAGTACTCCAACTTTTATTAAAGGAGTTTGGCCAGATTCAAAATGGTTTGCAAACTAAAATTCACCAAATATGGGTACATGAAACTGAAATCGGTTCCAACACTTAGCCAAATTTGCGAAGTCCAAAACAATGATGATTGCAACTTTGAGCCTCTGTTTGACTTGCTTACACGCTGATCTAGCTCTTGGTCCAAACATAAAGTTTGTTGTACATAACATGGACTCCAACTTTTATTTAGGTTCTACTGCCATGCAAACACTCTAAGCTGCAGTTCAAACCAAATCAAAGTAGCATCACTATAAAGCTTAAATCACCCTTTTTAATCTATTGGAGTATTTTCTGGCCACCTGGTCAACATGAACCCTTCATAACTTTTGTTCATGAGTGCAAGTAGAGTTGTTTGAGCAAGGTACCAAGGTTTGGTTAGCTTCATAGGTTTCCATCCACTTGATAAAGCAATTCATGCAAAGATATGACTTATCATTTTATGTGACTTTTTAATTCCAAACTTCATGAAACTTTTCCACGGGTCTAGATGGATGCATGTGGATGTAATGTACATGGAAGAAGCATGTTTAGCATTACTCTTACATAATCTTAATAAGGGTCCATATGTAAGCATTTGTGCGTGGCCCAAGTTTAAGTTGGAGCTCCATCATGTAGATTTGATCTTAACACCTTGATTACCACTTGGCATGTCATGTTTGAGCTCAAACCCATTGCTTAACTGGTGATAAACACCTGGGGTGTTACACTATATGTCCTTGCACTGTTGTCACATATAGGGCAACCATTCTTAGATTTTTGGCACATCGTTCTCTCCCTATAGCTAGTCGATACTATCGGACTATGCTCGAGTCAGTGTACCTGCAGAAACCTGATTAACCCTATCTAAGTCAGCAGAGTGCCATCTATCTTGGATACATAACCATAGTAATAGGGCTACTTATATACTTCGCATACAAACGTCCTAACTTTTTGAAAAGAAATTGTTGGCAAATTTTATTTTAGAAAAGGTTTTTGAAGCTTTAATTCTTCATTTGCGCTCTGATACCACCTGTGGCAGAACCGCCTAATCTAATGCCTCACAGGAGTGCTTGTCTTCCATTAGACACTAAGCACTCGAGGGAGAACACTAAATTAATCGGTTCCGTCGGGCACACCCCAGGGTAGAACCCGAAAATCCATATTTTTGCCATCAGGATCACAAATGAGAGAATAAAGCTTGTATCATTATTAAACCATTTCTTACATCACTTTTAATGCAACATCAGAGTACAATATTTATTATTATAACAGTGGAATGTAATCATATTATCAGAGTATGAACAATTTAATTGAATAGCGGAATATAAACATGTGGTCAGAATTACAGCGAAAATAATCATCTATTCATGGCATGGCGAAATAGTGATATGTAAACTATGAGAACACATTATAAACTTTCATTTATAAAAAGATTTGGTGAGAGTTGTAAATAAAAACTACGATCACAGCGTAAAGGAAATCATCTCTAAGCCCACCAGGAGGAATCCACACACAAGGTCAGCTTTAGCATCCACCTGTCACCTGCAACAGGGGGAATAAAACCCTGAGTACTTAATTATACTCAGCAAGACTTATCCGACAGGAGAAAAGAAAAGACTCCAAGGATATGCAAGGCTATCTGGCTTGTGGGTTAATAGCATTAGCAGGAAGCATTACTAATATGTGTCCTTATATTCGATTTTTATTAATAGCCGCATTGGTTCATTAACTAATCATTCTATGTAAGCACCTGTACTACTTTCAAGCAGGTGGTAAGCAATCGGATTTCCTTTTTCCATCTTTCATCTTCAGTTCTTACTACGGTGCTAGGCCACAGACGAGCCGTACCGGATTTCTCGGTAATTCATGAATCAATGCCCCCAGCTGGGTACCCCGAAAACACACGCCCCGCTTGTACCCCAGGCACAAGCAGGACCAACCCATCACTCTCCTATCCCAGGTGTCCAGGTCCCCGTCCAAACTAGGACTCCAAGCCCCCGCCCTTAAGTCCCGGACTCAGAGCGGTGCAAGGACCTCCTCCACCAAAAAAATAAACCTTGATAGTCGGTCCGGAAAGAGCCGGATCCGCGACAAGAGAGCAACAAGTCTTCCAAGCGCCCATACCCAAGTATGTGCTCGGGATAATAAGTCTGTGACTTGCCTAGAGCCTTATGCAACGACTGGTCCTTAATTGACATAGACAGGGAAAGCAGTGTAACCAAGCCATGCCCCGCGTCCATGGTGACACAACCTCTTACACCCACCAATACCCAAACCATATCCCTGTCCGGTCACAATTTTTCCTTTCCACCATTTTTATATTTTTCCAAGTGACGATAATATAGTAATATATTTCCTATCTCTTGCGAGTGACGGGCAATCACTCGACTTCTACCGGAGTCCTGTAGCATAGCAATCTACACGATCCTGTCATACTAGTAAGACTCATAGGATAAAGATATATATGCACGTGGGTTTCATTCAACTCCTTAAAACTTAATGCACAAATATAATTTAAACTACAGAAAAGTAGGGGTTATGCATCGGGGCTTATCTGGGTAAGGTATATATTAAAAAGTTAGTATCTGCATCTTCAGATCATCCACAATCATCTGGATAGAAAGCCCATTGTATTATCTCTTGGAGAGAATACTATTACACCATCTTCGGATTCCCAATCATCCTTCAATTGATCCATTGATCCATCATCGTACCTATGTGAGATGCAATGCGATGCAAATGCAAAGACATAATTAATCGACTGCAATCGTGACTCGTAAAATATGATTTACACCTCTCAAATTAACGGCTAGTTCTAACGACGACCGTACTATGCTACATATACACGCTGTCGGATAAGACGTTATTTCCCAACAATTGTTTAGTTATATAAACCCAAGGTGTTTCTTTATTTCACTCTATCAATTTAATCTTTCTTCGAAAAAGAGCATCATTAGCTACCTAACCAACTGATTAATCTAGAGCTACAAAAATTATCATGAGTACCTAATAATGCTAGGAGCCTACTATATACATTTCAGATTCAACATTATAACCAATTGATCACGGAAGTTCCTACAAGTTTATATTTTATAATATTAAGTATCTTAGATTAATTATATAGCTTCCAAAACTATTATCACACTATATGAACAAACTATACTAACAGGTAGACCGTGATTTTAGGAGACTAACAAAACTGGTTTCACCATTTTTGGATTCCTATACCATCTTATATTGATTTTACAATTTTTTACAAGTCTATTTCTGGGACTAAATTAACTAAATGTTTTAAAAGGCTAAAGGGCCAACGACCACCTATTCGGCCTAGCGGTGGGCGCGGCCTAAGCGAGGCCCACGGCGGCGAGCCGGTTCGGCCCGCAGGCACACAGCACGCACGTGGCCCAGCGACGCAAGGCCGGCCCGGCAATGCGGAAGCAGGCCAGCCCAGGCAAGGTGCGGCACGTGACGCAAGCGGCTCATGCACGTCGACCCAAAGGCTGGCCCAGCGCGGCAATCAGCAACGGCGTGGGCGGCCCAGCAACTGGCCCACGCGCGGCCTGCCCATATCGATCTCACAAAAGTGCAAAAAGGACCCTGCGCTATTCGCTATTTATATGAGTCTTGTAATTTACACCTAGACCCTCGGGCAATCTCGTATTTGCATTCCTACGTCCTCACCATCTCACCTTCTCCTCTTCAGAAGAACAGAGCACTGCCAGAAAGTCCGACTGGAGGCCAAATCCGGCTGTGAGGCCGTCGACGGTGATGAGGAGGCAGCATCGTGGCATGACCACCGCCGGGCGCACCCATAGGTGGGCACAGCTCGGCCGGAGATAGAGCGTGGAGCTCTAGCCACGTGCGTCGGCGCTCATGACCGGGTGGCTCCGTGGTGATGGTGCGTCGGCGGCGTGGTGTTGATGCGGGACGACGCTGGATGGCCACCATGGTGGCATGGCCACGGCGAGGATGGCGGACAGCACAGCCACGGTGGCCACGCGGCGGCGTGGCGAGGAAGAGGAGGGGACGTCGGCGACCGCGGCATGCCACAGCAGAGCTGAGAGAGAGCGAGGCGAAGCTGTGCGCGGCCAAGACGCGTGCTGCGGGTCAGCGGACCAGCGCGGGCCGAGAGCTCGCTCGTGGGGAAGGAAGAAGGAGGGTGGCACTGTTGCATGGCAGGGCGCGCGACGCGGGGAAGAAAGGAGGAGGGGCTGCGCGTGAGGAGGAGCTACGCGGACGCCGGGGTGCCGAGTGGTGTGGTACGACCGGCATGGAAGTGAGGCGCGGCTACGTCGGTGCGTAGAGCGCGCGCACGCGAGGAGCAGCAATGCAGCCGAGGGGATTTGTGCGTGGCCATGATGAAAAAATGGGAAGGGCGATGTACGGCAGTGGTGCGGGTCCAGGGAGGTGGCTGCGGGAGTGCCAGGAAACGGTGGCTCCGGAGGGGTTGCTCTCGTGCGCTATCGCGGGGAAGGAAGGGGGTGCGTGACCGGCGGTGGAAGTAGCCACGGTAGTGCGGAGGAGCGAGGATGAGCAGGGAGGGAGGTGCAGCAACGAACAACGATGACAAGCTAGGACTCGACGCTCAAGAAGTATGCGGGCAGGTGTGGTAGGTGGATGGCAGCTCGGCAATGCAATCGGAGACAGAGGGCAGACCGGGACAAGACGAGGCAGAGACGTGGGACTTCATGAGTTGGAACTTGGCTATGGAGACAGCAGAGGCAGGAAGTGGACATGGCGTGGCAGTGGTTCGGCAGCTGCGCGCCAACACACATGGAATATGAGAGGACAAGGCAAAGACAGGGGGAAAGAACCACGTGCTCCAAATAAAAATTTTGGACCAGACCACCAGCTTCGCAAGCAAGAGATGAGTAGTCGGTCAACTTGTACACTCTTGTGCAGAGATGACAGACAGGGACGCCTGAGGACGATCAGAGACAGAGCAAGCAAACAGCGTGAGGGTTCGGCCAACTTCATCAACGCAGGGACAGCGTGGCGCGACGCGAGTAACTTGGGTGATTGATTCAGAGCAAGGAAAATGACTCCGTCGTACCCGTGAGGCAGGTGGGACAAGTGGCCAGCGGCACTCCCGTTTTCATTTCTATTTCATTTTAAGTTTTTACCCGATTTACTTGTTTAGAAAATTTTTCTTAGGCCTAAATCGCAGTGCTAAACAAGATCGTAACACTAGGGATGTTACAATACATATCGTAGATCTCAATGTGGCCGTGCCTCTAGAGGTAAGCGAGGAGCCAGCGGAGAGAGAGAGAGAGCGCGCTTTCTGTCAAAATGGATGAGTGATCGAAGGAGATGATTGTTGAGGACAAAGGAGTGAGTATAAATACCCCACCGTCACCCACAAAATGGTCGGGTCAGACAGGCGTTCCACGCTGCGGAGGTTCTTCTCAGGCCAGAGCAGATAAGAATTCAGCTCAGCTGGTTTTTTTGTGGCTGGGATTATTTGAGATGTCGATGGAGTTTTGAGCACTTAGTTCCACCCAACACACCATTAGTAACCCCTTGATAGTACGGCTTATCCTATAACTCAATTTCAAAATATAAAATGAAATAAACAAGCTCTTGAAGCCGTTGCAAGCCATCCATTCGAGTTGGGGGTCTCCTCCTTTGTTCCTTTGAACCCACGATTCAAGATAGCGAGAATTCTTTATTTGGCATTGAAACAAATCACTCTTCCATATTTGGCATTAGAAATTTCAAACTTTCTTATCTAGCATCAACTTGAAAAATCCTTTCGTATATGGCACTTCCGTCCATTTCAGGCATCCCTCTGTTAGTTGACTAGGAAGACCATGTCAGCTTTTCATTAGAAGTACCAAAATGCCCTCGGTCTTGTGCGTCCGTCCGTCTCCCCTTCTCCCCCGAGCTCCTCTCTCCCGTCGATCCTCTATTCTGAAAGAGAAATAAGAGACACAAAACCACTCAAACCAAAACCCTAGAGAGAATGGAGGCCGGAGCAGATGAGGATGGGGATGGGGAAATGGAGGCACCAGCCGCCGGTGCCCAGGAACTCGTGGGGCGGGTCCCCCAGCTCGAGGCTCCCCACAGTTAGCCAAGCTCGCCCCAGGTCGTAGATCGAGGCATGGGTTCGGCGGGGAACGTGGCGGCGGGGCGAGCTCGCCGGTCGGCGCTGGCCCCATCTTGTGGCACGTGGTGCGCGGGGGGGGGCCTCGCCCGGTGGCATTGGCGGTAGCTCGTCGCGCGGCGAGGCGGCCTCGCTCGACGGCGCGGGGTGCAGGACACAGCGCGGCAGACGCGGCAGTGCAAGCTCGCCCACCGGAGCACCGGCCAGACCACACGGTGGACTGGGCGTGGCGGCCTCCCCAAGCAGCAGTCCTAGTGGCGCTACGGCCGACTCGTCCAACGGCGCGGGAGGCAGCCGCTGTCACCACCACGCGGCTTGCGATGCCGGAGCCCATCGTGGAGAAGGCTCCGCTGCCACCGAAGAGTGAGTACTGTGGCTCTTCCTTTGCATTGATTTCGTACGTTTTGGAATGGAAGCGTGAATTGTGTGCCTACAAAAATCCTTTTTTATGTTGAGCACTTTCTATTCAGATTTTGTGCATTGACGGTTGCCACTCATTTGGTGGAACACGATAACCTTACTACCTTTCACTCTGTTAGGATTAGGATTCATGGTCTGAGAAAAAATGTGTACCAGGTTTTATAGGTGAAGTTTTTTGATAGAAATTCTGGCTGCTGTAGCAAGCGATATGTTTGTTAATTCAAAAATTCTAGCTGCTGCTTGGTACAGGGCTACAGCCCTTTTGTTGAAGAACATGTCGTGCCATTCGTAAAATCATATTTCATGCTGGTAGATCATCCTACATTGCTGCTGACAAGCTGGCATCGGCTCCTGATCCTGGGGCCATGGCTACTGCTGCTTGGTACAGGGCTGTAGCCCTTTCGTTGAAGAACATGTCGTGCCATTCGGAACCATAGCTCTGTTTTAGGTTTTGTTAAATAATGTTTGAAAAGGTACTGTAAAATTCTAATGTCTTCCTGCGTGTAAGCGGGTTCTTTTTCCACCTATTATTAATGAAATGATACGCAATTCTTGTGCCTGTTCGAGGGGGGAAAACTCTAGTGTCCTCCTCTAGCAGCAAGATACACATCACACCTTGCTGCACACGTGCCCGTGAGCATCTCATAGAATCTAACACTGCAGTGATTGGCCTATAACAAACTTGCTAGCTTATTGCCTAATTTATAGCGCATTGCTTAACCACTAACTGTTCTTGACAGATGGGAACTTATTGGCTTATATAGTATGCTACCACATGAATATGATTGCATTATAATTTAACATATGCTGCATTGAACTACAACTTGGGTTTATCCCCTAAAACCTAAAGAAAGACATGTTGTTGTGTATGAATATAACTTATTCAAGGATTGTAACTGTTCTTAATCATCCCTGTAGGGTCCTTTCCTGAACGCATGTCTATCAGTAATTCACAATGTGATTGGTTGTTTATTTTTTTCAATATCTAAAAAGCTGCCTACTAGTTAGCTTACTTCCTCTAGAGCCATCTGATCCTCCAGGTTATTACTCCTATTTATCAACTCCTATTTTGTTGTTTGGACACACAGAATGGATACAGATACAAGTTACTTGCTCAAAATTCTCCTTCTTGGCAATCCAAAGAAAAGTAGAAAGGATGTAAGATGTTTTTCCTTGGAGAAGGTTGTGGATGCTGATTTCACAAATTATATGGACCTTGTTGAATCTATTGTTCAATAGTATCCTCCGGTGTACTTGGAAGTTCCACATGTGCAATACTATGATGCTAAGTTAAAAACTTTTCCAGAAGTAACGTCAGACCAAGATCTAATGGTAATGTTCAATAAACATAAGGAAAAGGTCATCGAGATATTCATTGCTTATTGTGATCCATCTGAACCTTACAAGCCTATCACTGAATGGCAATTTGAAGGAGAAGCACAACATAAGGACGACATAGAACAAGAGTTGGATACCTATCTCATGAATCCATTACCAAACAATGAGCATGTTGGTGTGGAAAGGTGAAGGACTGGCTCATACAGGATGCAACTCTGGGAGCAAGTGCATTGCAAGAAAAGCTGAAAGAACACTACAAGGTTACCATCCACTACAAGAGAGTATTTGATGGTAAGAACCTTGCATTGAAGCATCTATATGGTGATTGGGACTCCAGTTTCGATAATCTGTACAGATTTAAGGCACAAGTTGAGAGCTGCTGCCCTGGTAGTTTAGTAATTATTCATCATCACACTATTGCAGAAGAAATCATATTTAGAAGATTTTTTTGCCTTGAAACCTTGCATAGAAGGGTTCCTTAGTGGTTGCAGGCCATATTTGGCAGTAGATAGCATATTTCTGACAGGCAAATTCAAAGGTCAATTGGCTAGTGCATCTGCTGTAGATGGACATAATTGGTTGTATGCAGTTGCTTTAGGAGTCTTTGATTCTGAAACAAATGATAACCAGATATGGTTCATGACTCAGCTTAGAGAGGCGATTGGATCACCGAGGGGTTTAGCCATATGCACTAATGCTGGACAGGCTATGATGGCAGTGGTAGCAGAAGTGTTTCCACAAGCTGAACTGTGGCAGAACCTCCTAAATTATAGGGCTCATATGCACCTGTCACTGTCCAACGACCTTTGACATTTATGCATATGTTACCGATAACTTAAGAAGACTGTCGGGTGTCCTCGGAGAACCCCGAATCATCCACGATTTCCGAGCAGGATCACATTACAGAGTCATTGCAGTATTACAACATTTATTCAAATATCAACACAGAGTAAATCAGCGGAAGTCTTACAATAACTTAGTTTACAAAACATTTATTTCAAACCTTACAAACTAAGTTCGATTATTATTACAAAACGTAGTAGTGGAGTGGCATTATAATATATACAAAACACACAAATACACTGCCCTGCCCAAGGGCCACACATTACTTATCATCATCATGATTGAACAACGGTCATGCAAAGACGATCCAAAACAGATCGCTCATGAGCCTCTCACTCGCACAACAAGGGTCAAGCGAACCACGAGTACGAAAGTACTCAACAAGACTTAACCGAAATGAAAACCGATAAGACTCGGGAATGCGGGCTCGAGGATTCAAGGTATGGCTTTAGCAATAATCAAAGTTCTTTTGCTTAAAAGCACTTTAACAAAATTCTTTGTATCAATATTTAAAATCTCATCAGATCATATACAAAGCTGACACGATCCGTATTAAGATCATGAAACTTCATATCCAACACTTTCTCGAACCATTCTCGAGTTCCGGTTATTAATCTCGATGATGATCAGAGAATTGAGTCTCCATAACCGAGGAGCAACGACGATTGAACCGATTATAAACCCGGTTGGGAATTCCGGACCACCACGACATATGTAGGTCCCTGACCTACATATACCAACCTACCCTTGGATCCTCTGAAACAAGAACGGGTCCGCGCCACCCGAGAGCACAGCACACCTCAAATCCGGCCACATTCCAGCCACGAGGGTACACGCTACTCCCGCCATCTCTCCACTCCCGGTCTTGCGAGTAGCCATTCTCGTAATAGAATCGCCAAGTTTAGGCTTACCGGAGTATGTGGTTAGTACTACAAATTCTCAACTCACACAGGTCAACAACAGTGCGGACCTTAATCGACACAAAGGAAAGAACCCGCTCACAAGACCTCCATGTCTTGTGGCTCACACACACCGAGTCCGCCTGGGTCTAGATTTATTACTCCACATTCCCATATCACATGCTAACATAATTAACCAATGTTCCATTTAAAACTTGCGGTGACAGTATCACCCAACTCGATCGGTCTAAGCAAGAGCTAAGCATAACTAGGCATATACGATTTTTTAAACGGGTAACAAAGTAGATATGGAACAACAAGGTTGATAATGCAACAATTAGGTTTCCACTTGACTTCTAATCACTTAATGCAATATTGAAAAGCAAAAGCGAAATCAATTTGTAAAATACAAGGTAGGGTTATATGCATCAAGGGCTTGCCTTCGTTGTGGAGAAAATCGGCTCTGCGACGTTTCACACGTCTTCGATCCGACTTCAACAGACAGATCAACCTCCTCCGCAACTTGATTAACTACCACGCGTTCACCTTCGTTTACTACACGTAGTAACATTGCCATGCTTAACATGATGTGGAATATGAAACATGATGCTCGATGATGGATACAAAAATAAATAAATTGGATACAATTTTTCTTCGCAGTACAGTTACAAACCAAATTAACCAAACCATATTCGTAACTGATGTGACCACGCTAGCACCGCTCACTTTGGTGAACTCTCGACCACTATGGTGAACCATCCGACCACTATGGTGAGCTATCCGACCACTATGGTGAACTATCCGACCACTATGGTGAGCTATCCGACCACTATCTTGAGCTATCCGACCACTATGCTTTGAGCTATCCGACCACTATCTTTGAGCTATCCGACCACTAGGGTGAGCTATCCGAAGCAAAGATCGCTCGTCGGTGAGGGAGAACCGCGATCGCAAGCGATCAAAATGAGTAAACAACAACCGACTAAAGACTACAACATCAAAAGCGAAAACCGTAAGTACGACCGACATGAGACAACGGCTCACCGAAAAGCTCGCCACGATGACACGCCCGCAGCGGTGAAGTTGTCGACCTCGAGGAAGAAAAACGTGGACAGCGAGTTCTCGGCAATTTCAAAGCGATCAAGGCTAGTGGCTGGATTCGCAAGGAAAAGACGGAACTAGGGACGGCCTTTCTTGAGATGGCAACAGCGCTAGGGAGGCGATGCGAGCTTGTTGGAGCGATGACAACGACGGTGGTGAAAACAAAGGAAGAAAACGCGCCGATGACGACGTCTTGGTACTTATAAGCGTAAGAAGCTCAAGGAAGCCACGACGGAGCTATTCCGTGCTGGTAGCGACATCAAAGACGGCCACGACACGCCTAGAACGCCGAAGAAGGAACGACGGCAATGTAGCTTAGGCGGTGAACACTGTTCACAAAAATTACAAAATTGCCATACGCCAAAAATTCACAATTTACTCTCAAATTTTTCATAACAACTCAAAAATCTCCAAAAACAAAAGTTGTTCAAAATTGAAAGTTCTACAACTTTGCTTCTATAACCATCTCCTAATTACATCTAGATTTTGAAATGGATTTTCAGGGTAGGATTTAAATGCTGAAAAGCGGGGTTTTCTCGAAAAATTCAAAATCCAAACAAACTTTGAATTAAGTCAAACAATACAATTCAACACATACCACATGAATATAAACTTGTTTTAGTGTATGCATCTCAAAGTTTTCACCAAATGCCAAATGCTTTGCAATGCATATGATGACATGTCAGGTTTTAGTATTTTAAACACCGAGGTGTTACAATCCTTCCCCTAAAAGAAATCTCTAGCCGAGATTCAAAGCCATAGAGTAAGTAATGGAAAAGGAAATGTGTTAATCCAAAAACATCCCGAACTCTTCCATAAAACAACCGAGGTTTCTTTACAAAACACTATTTGTAGTAACCGAGCTCAACTAACATTATCTATTCTATATTGACGCTAGAAACTCGAAATTTTTCTAACAAGTAATCTTACGATTCCCGGTAGCTTCCTCTTTGAATGTTGATTCCATTGTATCTTGTAGAACTTTATTGTCCTCCTTCGAGTAACACGATCTTTACGAGCCAACACTCGGATAGGATATTACGAATAAGTCAAATCTGATTCAAGTCCTACCCCTTCAATCTCAACATTACGCTTTCGGGCACTCGGAGACACTTCTTCAATTGAGAAACATGGAATACATCATGCCTCACGATAGATGTTCGGTAATTTCAAGCGATATGCCACTTTTCCATACCTCTCCAAAATTTGAAATGGTCCAATATATCGAGGTGCTAACTTGCCTTTAACACCAAAACAGTAACTCCCTTCATTGGTGATACTTTAAGATACACAAAGTCCCCTTTGTTAAACGTCAATGGTCGACGCCGTTTATCTGCATAACTCTTTTGTCGGGACTGAGCTATCTTCAAATTACTTTGTATTTGCCTAACCTTGTCTTCTGTTTCTTTCACAAGATCAACTCCAAAGAATCTTCTTTCTCCGTGCTCAGACCAACTCAACGATGTTCTGCATCTACGACCATAGAGTGCTTCAAATGGAGCCATTCTAATGCTTTCCTGATAACTATTGTTATATGAGAACTCAGCCAAAGGCAAACACTCATCCCACTTCTTGGAATAGTTAAGGACACAACACCTTAACATATCTTCAAGTACTTGATTGACTCTTTCAGTCTGTCCATCAGTCTCTGTGGGTGATAGGCTGTACTAAAGAAAAGCTTGGTTCCCAAAAAAGAGTAATTGTTTCCAAAAACTGGAGACAAACTGTGTACCCCTATCTGACACTATGGTCCTTGGTACTCCATGCGGACTCACAATCCGCTCTAAGTACTGACTTGGCATATCGTGCTGATGGGACATGCATTCGAATCGGAAGAAAATGCTACTGACTTGGTTAGTCGATCTACAATAACCCATATTGAGTCATATCCCTTTGATGTCTTGGGTAGACCAACAATAAAGTCCATACTAATGTCCTCCCATTTCCAAAATTTGGAATAGGTAATGGTTGTAGTTCTCAACAGACCTCAAATGTATAGCTTTTACTTTTCGACAAGTATCACACTTTGCTATATATCTTGCAATTTCTATCTTCATTTTAGTCCACCAAAATCTTTGCTTCAAATCATGGTACATCTTGTTGCTTCCGGATGGATAGATAACCTAGTAGCATGTGCCTCATCTAGAATTGATTGCCAGTAACTCAGAACTTTTGGTACCACCAAAGCGATCCTTGAACCATAACACATCTTCATCATCTATGTTAAAGCATTCCGCTTTTCCATTCTTGACTTTTTCCTTGATATGGGCTATACCCTTATTTTCCTTTTGAGCAGCAATAACTTGATCTCGAATATAGTGGCTTCAACAATTATGTTGGTCAAATTGCCTGTTGAATTACATCTACATTCAACTTCTCCATCTCTTGACATAAGGTCAAACCCATTGTTCTTACTTTCGAGGCAATTGCAATAACTTTTGCGACTTAGAGCATCTGCAACCACATTTGCTTTTCCGGGATGATAATGCACTTCTAAGTTATAATCTTTAATCAGCTCTAACCATCTTCTTTGTCGCATATTCAATTTCGATCGAGTAAAGATATACTTTAAGCTCTTATGGTCTCAGTATATATATGGCATGTATTACCAAGTAGGTAATGCCGCCAAATCTTCAAAGAATGGACCACATTTGCTAACTCCAAATCATGAGTCGGATAGTGCTCTTCATGTTGCTTAAGTTGTGCGGATGCATAAGCAATGACTCGGCCTTCTTGCATTAACACACATCCAATACCAATACCCGACGCATCACAATAGACGTCAAATGACTTCTCGATGTCGGGTTGGGCTATCTTTGATGCGATGGTCAACAATCTCTTCAAAGTCCGAAAAGCCTTTTTACAATCAGACGACCAAACAAACTTGACTTGGTTCTTCAACAACTCGGTAATGGACTTTGACACTTTAGAAAATCTGGAATAAACCGACGGTAATACCCCGCCAATCCCGAAAACTCCTAACTTCATGAACTGTGGTTGGTGGTTTCCAATCCGAACATCCTTCACTTTGCTTGGATCAACGAAACTCCTTCGGTGACAAGACATGTCCAAGAAATTATACTTCCTTAAGCCAAAACTCACACTTGCTGAACTTTGCATATAGTTGATGTTCTCTCAAGCGAGTCGTAACAATTACGAGATGTTCGCATGTTCTTCCTTACTCTTGGAATATACTAGAATGTCATCAATAAACACCACAACGAATTTGTCTAGCTCAGGCATGAATACTGAATTCATCAAATACATGAAATGAGCTGGAGCATTGGTCAAACCAAAAGACATGACCAAATATTCATATAATCCATATCTTGTGGTAAATGCCGTTTTGGGAATATCTTCGAGCTTTATCTTGATTTGGTGATATCCCGACCTCAAATCTATCTTGAGAAAACTTTGGCTCCGGCCGATTGATCAAAAAGCAAATCTATCCGAGGTAATGGATACTTATTCTTGATGGTCACTTCATTCAACGGACGGTAGTCGACACATAACCTCAAGGTCTCATCTTTCTTTTTCACAAAAATTGCCGGACATCCCCAAGGTGATGAACTAGGTTGGATAAATCCCTTATCAATCAGTTCTTGCAACTGAGTTTTCAACTCGGCCAATTCCTTTGGTGGCATCCTATAAGCTCTCCGAGAAATCGGAGCTGTTCGTGTTTTAACTCTATGTTAAACTGTACACATCTCTATCGGTGGTAGACTGGGTAATTCTTGAGAAACACATCAGGAAATTCACATACTACCGGGATATCTCTAATCTCTTTGTGACAGTTGCACAAACTTTGCCTTGATCTTCTTAAGGTTGGAAGTTGGATAAGAAGTTGAGAATTACTATCCGCAAACTTACCCTTATAGTTCTATTCAAAGCATTTATAATAGCCTTATCTTTGATACATCCAATTCATTCCCAAAATTACATCTATATCCACGGTCCTTTAGGATCATCATGGTAGTGGGAAAAATATGCCCACCCAGGTTTATGGGTACCTGGTATACCATTTCCTTAGTACACAGACGTCCCCCGGGCGACTGTATAAAGAAATTTTCCTTTGTTGTCCCAATTGAAATTTCATACTTCACAACAAATGCTCTATTGATGAAGGAATGCGATGCGCCAGAATCAAAAAGTATAAACTGCAGGATGATTGGCAGCAGAAACATACCCATCATCACTGGCTCTCCTTCACGAATTTCCCGGCTTGAATATAGAAAACCCTTCCTGTCTTCCTCTCATCTTTGCCCTTCTGAGCATTCTGATTGTGGTTCTTGTTTGGTGCTTGACCCTGTTGTTGATTGGCAGGGGCCTTCTGATAATGTTGATTAGCCTGCCTAGGATATGGACATTCCTTAGAGAAATGACCGATCCTTCCACAATTGTAACATGGAAAGTTGTGACCTGTGATGTTGGAGTATTACCACTAGGAACATTAGTTGTTGTGAGTCCGGATAGGTTATAGCGGAGACGGACATTTGACTTATTGCCGGCTTGGAAGCTGCGGCGGACGATAAGGAGGACGATAATGGTTTCTTGGATGATAAATCACTCTCACCGCCTCTTTTGGTTTCCACCAAAAGGTCCAGACGCAACACATTCTTTTTCTTCTTGAGCTCCTTATCTTGCCGATACTTTTGCCTCCGAAGCAAGTGCAATATTCTTGCCTCATGATAAGTGATATTGGTACAGTTGTCATCATTGTCTGCATAGATTTGGTATTTAGACCTCTCATGAACCATTTCTTTTTCTTGGCATCCGATTGACATGTTCGGTGCATATTGTGACGGTGATTGAATCTTCCTACATCGCATCACAGTTTGATCTCCTTGCTTCAAGGTAAGGAACTCTTCTAACTTCATAGCCATCACTCCTTGAGGATATAATAGGCTCTAAAAGCGAAGACGAAACTCTATCCAAGTTAATGGAACACTGCGGGTTGCATGGCCATAAGGTTTGCATACCAAGCACCAATTTGCACCTCTAAGTTTGTCAAGCGGCAAACACCGGCTTTCAAATTTCGTGCAATGAATAAGATCAAATTTGCATTCCATGGTCCTAAGCTACCATCGACCTCCAATGGTTCATCGACCTTAGTGAACACTTTGGGGTTTTGTATCTGTGAAGTCAACATATGTAGCCTCATGCCCGTTAGGATTGCGTCCGCGATTTCTATGCATCTGATTTTGATTACTTTGAGCCATCTCATGAAGCAAACGAGAATTTTCCATAGTCACATTGACTAATGCAGCGATAGCATCAGCCAAATTGGTCGGCATTGGTGGCGGGTTGGGGATATCATCCTCATCTTGTGAAGTACCCAGAATCTGCGAACCTCGCGTACGACGCATCTGCTCATAACAAACCAAACTTTATTCACAAGCCTTTATTCAAAGATCCTAAAGCTTACTACAACGCATTACATCGGTGCCACTTATTTAAACACAAGACCACATCTAAACAAGACTACTTAACTTAACTAGAAGTAATTATTTCACAACTCTACTCCTTTTTGCGATTACATCAAACTTCAGGCTCGGTATCCATTCCGGAATTATTACCGCCTTCACTATCACTTTCATCAATCATTACTAATTCTTGGGATCTTCTTCTTCTTTCGATTCACTTTCATCGGCAAGGGCGACACCGGGATCCAATGCATCAACTTGGGGTTCATGATTTGGATCTAGGAGATTGCTTAGCCTATGAACTTCCTCATCTGAGATATGTATTATGCTCTTCTAAGTCTTCTACATAAAATTCTAACTCATGAGTTCTAACTCTAGCTACATTTTCCCTATGCCAAGCTTCATTCCTTCCTTCCTTTGCACGAACTAGCATACGTTCATGAGCCTCGTGAGCTGTGGTAAGATGCCTTAATTGTTCTGTGTAATCGCCCAATTGAATGGCGCCCATAGCCCTATCTCTAGTAGCTTGGGCTAACTCTGCAGAAATCCTCTGTATCTCCCTTTGAGGATCAGGCCTAAGCGTACTCATTGCTAGCACCATCATTCCTAGGGGCAAGTTGGTGACGAGGAACTCCTTTGGGTCCGAGAGGACTTACAGGCGTCATCTTGGCACGAGCCATCTTAGAGGAAACCAATTTAATCCAAGTAAGACCACTTGATCAAAGTCTAAAGAGCAGCTATGATGGATTACATTCCTCAAATCAGACTCACTACTCAACTCCAGACTAAGAGGTGAAGGAAGTAACGAGTGAATTAAGCATGATGCATGAATCGTTCTTACGAACAAAAACATCAAAGTTTATAAAGCACATAAACAACATTTATTTTTATATAGGGCATAGTAAGATTACTACTCCACCACACAAGACCCTTTTAATCAAATAAGGAATGGTGAGAAAGAAATAAGATAAGTCAGAAGCAATTTGGACCAAACTATCAAGTTAAATTTAGTCATCCAAATCATTTTGAAGTTTTTGTAAAACAATACAACAAAAACCTTGTAACGATCGCTCGATACCATTCTTGTGGCAGAACCTCCTAAATTATAGGGCCCATATGCACCCGTCCACGGTCCAACGACCTTTGACATTTATGCATATGTTACCGATAACTTAAGAAGACTGTCGGGTGTCCTCGGAGAACCCCGAATCATCCACGATTTCCGAGCGGGATCACATTACGAGTCATTGCAGTATTACAACATTTATTCAAATATCAACACAGAGAGTAAATCAATGAAGTCTTACAATAACTTAGTTTACAAAACATTTATTTCAAACCTTACAAACTAAGTTCGATTATTATTACAAAACGTAGTAGTGGAGTGGCATTATAATATATACAAAACACACAAATACACCGCTTCGCCTAAGGGCCACACATTACTTATCATCATCGCCATTTGAACAACGGTCATGCAAAGACGATCCAAAAACAGATCGCTCATGAGCCTCACACCGCAACAAGGGTCAAGCGAACCACGAGTGCGAAAGTACTCAACAAGACTTAACCGAAATGAAAACTGATAAGACTCAGGAATGCAGGCTCAGGGATTCAAGGTATGGCTTTAGCAATAATCAAAGTTCTTTTGCTTAAAAGCACTTTAACAAAATTCTTTGTATCAATATTTAAAATCTCATCAGATCATATACAAAGCTGACACGATCCGTATTAAGATCATGAAACTTCATATCCAACACTTTCTCGAACCATTCTCGAGTTCCAGTTATTAATCTACGATGATGATCAGAGAATTGAGTCTCCATAACCGAGGAGCAACGACGATTCGAACCGATTATAAACCCAGCTGGGGAATTCCAGACCACACGACATATGTAGGTCCCTGACCTACATATACCAACCTACCCTTGGATCCTCTCGAAACAAGAACGGGTCCGCGCCACCGAGAGAGCACAAGACACCTCAAATCCGCCACATTCCAGCCCACGAGGGTACACGCTACTCCCGCCATCTCTCCACTCCCGGTCTTGTGAGTAGCCATTCTCGTAATAGAATCGCCAAGTTTAGGCTTACCGGAGTATGTGGTTAGTACTACAAATTCTCAACTCACACAGGTCAACAACGGTACGGACCTTAATCGACACAAAGGAAAGAACCGCGCCACAAGACCTCCATGTCTTGTGGCTCACACACACAAAGTCCGCCCCGGTCTAGATTTATTACTCCACATTCCCATATCACATGCTAACATAATTAACCAATGTTCCATTTAAAACTTGCGGTGTGGTATCACCCAACTCGATCGGTCTAAGCAGAGCTAAGCATAACTAGGCATATACGATTTTTTAAACGGGTAACAAAGTAGATATGGAACAACAAGGTTGATAATGCAACAATTAGGTTTCCACTTGACTTCTAATCACTTAATGCAATATTGAAAAGCAAAAGCGAAATCAATTTGTAAAATACAAGGTAGGGTTATATGCATCCGGGGCTTGCCTTCGTTGACGGAAAAGTCTGGCTCCTGCGACGTTTCACACGTCTTCGATCCGACTTCAACAGACAGATCAACCTCCTCCGCAACTTGATTAACTACCACGCGTTCACCTTCGTTTACTACACGTAGTAACATTGCCATGCTTAACATGATGTGGAATATGAAACATGATGCTCGATGATGGATACAAAAATAAATAAATTGGATACAATTTTTTTCTTCGCAGTACAGTTACAAACCAAATTAACCAAACCATATTCGTAACTGATGTGACCACGCTAGCACCGCTCACTTTGGTGAACTCTCCGACCACTATGGTGAACCATCCGACCACTATGGTGAGCTATCCGACCACTATGGTGAACTATCCGACCACTATGGTGAGCTATCCGACCACTATGCTGAGCTATCCGACCACTATGCTGAGCTATCCGACCACTATGCTGAGCTATCCGACCACTAGGGTGAGCTATCCGAAGCAAAGATCGTCGGTGAGGGAGAACCGGCGACTGCAGCGATCAAAATGAGTAAACAACAACTGACTAAAGACTACAGCATCAAAACGAAACCGTAAGTACATCGACATGAGACAACGGCTCACCGAAAAGCTCGCCACGATGACACGCCTGCAGCGGTGAAGTTCTTGACCTCGAGGAAGAAAAAACGTGGATGCCAATGAGTTCTCGGCAATTTCAAAGCGATCAAGGCTAGCTGGCTGGATTCGCAAGGAAAAAGACGGAACTAGGACGGCCTTTTACGAGAGATGGCAACAGCGCTAGGGAGACGATGCGAGCTTGTTGGAGCGATGACAACGACGGTGGTGAAAACAAAGGAAGAAAAAACGCCGATGACGACGACGTCTTGGTACTTATAGCGCGCAGAAGCTCAAGGAAGCCACGACGGAGCTATTCCCGTGCCAGCGCGACATCAAAGACGGCCACGACACGCCTAGAACGCCGAAGAAGGAACGACGGCAATGTAGCTTAGGCGGTGAACACTGTTCACAAAAATTACAAAATTGCCATACGCCAAAAATTCACAATTTACTCTCAAATTTTTCATAACAACTCAAAAATCTCCAAAAACAAAAGTTGTTCAAAATTGAAAGTTCTACAACTTTGCTTCTATAACCATCTCCTAATTCTGTCTAGATTTTGAAATGGATTTTCAGGGTAGGATTTAAATGCTGAAAAGCGGGGTTTTCTCGAAAAATTCAAAATCCAAACAAACTTTGAATTAAGTCAAACAATACAATTCAACACATACCACATGAATATAAACTTGTTTTAGTGTATGCATCTCAAAGTTTTCACCAAATGCCAAATGCTTTGCAATGCATATGATGACATGTCAGGTTTTAGTATTTTAAACACCCGAGGTGTTACATGAACATAGAGAATGCATGTTTCACTTGGTGTCAAACTTCAAGAAGAAATTCCATGGGAAGGTATTTGATGACCATCTTTGGGCTGCATCATACTCGTGGAACTCCTATTTATTTGAGAAACATTGGGCAGCAATGGAGGTGGCTAGGCCAGCCACAACAGATTATCTAAGGCAATGCCACAAAAAGTTGTGGACTAGGAGTCAATTCTTGACCATATGCAAAGTTGACTATGTTACAAACAATTTGGCAGAGAGCTTCAACAATTGGATCAAGCCTCACAAATCCATGAACTTAGATGACTTGATGGACAAGATTAGGCAAATGGTTATGACGAAGTGGCATCAAAGGAGGAAGATTGGATAGAAACTAGATGGATTCATTCTGCCACACATAATCAAGGAGCTTAATGAAAAGAGTAGAGAACTAAACTTGGAAGTGCTTGAATATGGACCACATGTTGCTGAAATAACTGCACTAGGAGGTAGTGCCTTCAGATTTGTGGTTAACTTGGAAGATAGAACTTGTTCTTGTTGAGAGTGGCAAGTTTTTGGTCTTCCATGCAAACATGCTCTTGGATTCATCACAGCTCTTGCTAATGGTAAAATAGAGATGCATGTGGACTCTTACTACTCCATTGAAAAATTTAGAGCAGTGTCGGTGTTTCGAACAATCACCGGCTAGTAAATTTATAATTATGCGCGTTAGGCCTGGATGGTGCGCTAAAGGACACAAGGTTTATACTGGTTTGGGCCAAATGTCCCTACGTCCAGTCTGTTGCTGCTCGTGTTATTAGTGCTGAAAGCGGTTCGTAGTAGGGGTACAAACGGTCGAGAGAGGGACTGGTCCTAGGTCTCTAATGGAAAGGTCGAAAGGAGGCCAAGAGCCTGGTGGTGGCTTGGCTGTGTATGTGAGTCGCACTGAGCTCTCTATGAGTTCCGTCTGTATGTGAGTTGTCCATCAAAAGTCGGTCCCTCTAGTGGGGAGCCCTGCCCTCCCTTTTATAGACCAAGGGGGGAGCAGGGGTTACAGATGGGAGAAAGAGGAAAATACCAAGGGTATAGAAGGTCCTTCGAAGGATTCGGGTCTTCCTTTTTCCCAGCGCCTGCCCTGTATAATATGGCAGATAGTGTTAGAAGTGGTGTGTTCACTGATCTTCGTAGGCCATTCCCTGGCCTCTTTTAGCAAGTGGGTGCATCCCATCCCGCCCCTACGGGTAGCATGTCGGACAGGGTTGCTGAACCCCGACCCCATAGGGAGCGGATGTCACGGTGACTGTTTGTTCTGCCATTGTAGAGGACAGGAGTCTCTCCTTGGAGCGGGGTACAATTGTCAGGCGAGGCAGAGCCAATCTTTGGACATCGGGCGAGGCGAGGTCCGTCAGGCGGGGTAGAACCTAGCCTTCGGAGGTCGGGCGAGGCGGAGCCTAGCCCTCAGGGGTCGGGCAAGGCGGAGCCATCCCCCAGCCGTCGGGGGAGGCGGAGCTGGCCGATGGGCATCGGGCGAGGTGGAGCCGTCCCCCAGCCATCGGGGCTCAGCCCTCGGGTGAGGCGAAGTCTAGCCCTCAGCCCTCAGGCGAGGCAGAGCCATCCCCCAGCCGTCGGGGCTCAGCCCTCGGGTGAGGCGGAGCCATCCCCCAGCCATCGGGGGAGGCGAAGCTGGCTGACGGGCATCGGGCGAGGCGGAACCAAAACTCCCATCGTTCGGGTAAGAAGCGCAGCAGTGCTCTTGTCCGTTCGGGAGTTTTTAACGTTCGATGGTTATTAATTCCATCTCCTTGGGTACCCCGGTACTAGGTTCCCGACAGTAGCCCCCGAGCCCCCGGGTGGTTTGGGCAGAATTGACCAGGGGGTGTTTTGATTTCGTCGGAGTTAGTTCGTCAGAGGGTGCGCGAGAGCGCACTCGATGGGTGTAGCCCCCGGGTGATTTGAGTAGAATCGCCGGGGGGTAGCATCGGAGTCAATTCATCAGAGGGTGCGCGCGAGCGCACCCGGTGGGTGTAGCCCCTCGGTGATTTGGGTAGAATCGCCCGGGGGGTAGTATCGGGCCCTCCGCGGGTAAGGCCATAAGACTCGGCGTTTTGTTGACTGGATTTTTTTTCGTGGTATCCCGTTCGCGGGGATTTCATTCAGGGCTGGCCTGATTGGGGCTTTGACTACGAATCAAGGCCCTAGTCATTTTGCGGGCCCATCCCTTGTTGGGACGACCCTTGGGCTCCGGGGTCCTAGGTGGGCCGGAGAGAAAGAGCTTTGTGGTCCGTATTTCCTTGGTGGGAGGAGAGTCCTGGTCCGCCTAGGGAAGGTGAACCGCTCGGCGCGACTTTCGCGGGAAGGGATAGGGATCGCATGCACGTGTCCCGTGACGTGACGTGACGGTGCGCGTGGTAGGCCCGGAGATCGAGGTGGACTGTTGCCCTTCTCGCATCTGTCGCCCCTATAAAACCATGGGGTTCGCCCCCAGGGTTCCGTATTTCGCCCCCTGGCCTTCGCGTCTGAAACCTCCACCGCCAATCGCTCTAGCCTCCTGCGCCCGCACCACCATAGTTGTTGGGTTCGCCTTAGCATTGTAGCCACCGTTAAGCTTGCGCCCGCCTTGCAGTTGTTGTTGAACTTGCGCCCACCTTTCTTCCCGATGCTTCAATGGAGATGTGGGGTAGATCCGGTGTTACCTCTCGGCATTTGGAGGGTCTTGTCCGCCGCGGCCTTCTTCGCCCTCAGTCTGCTGTCGCGGAGTGGTTGCTGCCCGGTGAGGAGGAGGCGCCAGCGCCGCCCGAAGGGTATGTCGTATCTTTTGCTATCTTCCATAAGCGGGGATTTGTTGTTCCCGTGCATAGATTCCTTCGGGGGCTGCTGGATTATTACCAGGTGGAGTTGCAGCATCTTACTCCCAATGGGGTCAACATATGGCGGCGTTTGTTTCCCTGTGCGAGGGTTTCCTAGGGATCGATCCCCACTTTGATATGTGGCGGCACTTCTTCACCGTCAGTCTGTCGAAGAGGCGGGTTGGGGGGAAGGAGGTGAATGTGCCGATGGGATGTGCCAGCATTCATTTGCACCATACCCGGTCGAGGGGCTACCCGTTGATGCGTCTGTTGACCTCCAACAAGGGGTAGCATTCGTAGTGGTTTTACGTCAGGGATGATGTGAGCGTTCCCCTGCCGAAGTACACTGGGCGCCTCATTGAAGAGGCTCCATAGTCATGGCAGTGGGGCATCCTGACTAAGGAGAAGAAGCACATCACAGACCTTCTCACCGCCCTCCATGCTCTGAAGGAGCGGGGTGTCAAGGGGTCGGGGATTATTGGTTCCTACCACGCGAGGAGGGTGGCGCCGCTGATGGCGCGCGCGCTTCCCTTGCACCAGATGGTGCCTGGAGCGTCGTTCGAAGGGACGGTGCTTGTCGATGAAGCGCTTCCTCCCTCTGAGGTGGCGCAGCGCATTAAGGAGGCGATGGAGTCCTCGAAGAACACCACCGACGCCGCCCTCGACCATGTGTATCCAGTGCCAGGGCATCCCCTAATGCGGTCGGAAGCAGGGTTTTTTGAGTTTGTAAGCCTTTTTTCCCCGCGCTCCTCTTTTTACTTGAACCTTTTGACCCTTTGATGCAGACTCTGGGGTGTTCATGGACCAGCTGAGGAGGCTAATCTTCAAGGACAGTCTGGCCCTGATGCTGAGGGATCGGGTGCTGACGGCATCGAATCGTATTGAGGTAGAGTGGGACAAGAAGACAAGGGAGCTCAGGAAGCAGGAGAGGCGACGAAAGCAGGAAGCACGGAGTCGAGGAGAGGATGTAAGAAATGACGATGACGATGATGAAGACGATGATGATGATGATGGTGATGAGGTAGCTGGTGACGTGGATTGGGGTGTCCTGGAGGACGAGCGCACGCTAACAAGTGCCCATCCATCCGTGCAGGGACCCCTCCCATTCCGCGCGGAGGGAGGCGAGTCCACGAGGTCGGCAGAGGTGGGAGCCGAAGAATCCACCGCTTCGCGCGGGATGCCGGTGAAGGATCGATGGATGGGGGGAGACGGATCCAAGGCCATCCCCGAGGTGCAGGTGGAGGGGGGCGGCTCCGACGCCACGCCTCGTGAGCTGATGGAGGGGGGCGGTTTCGGTGCCGCGCCCCATGAGCTGATGGAGGGGGCGGCTCTAGCACCGCGCCCCCGGGGACAAGGGAGACGAGCCGCTCTGCCTCGGAGTAGGGGGCAGGCTCGAAACGGTCCCGCCCACATGAGTTGGAGCAGGGGTCTGGGGGTTCGTCCCTGAAACGTACCCGCCGCCCGAAAGCGTCGGAGTATGTCACCGATTTCCCTCATCTTTTCCTTTTATTTTTCTGTTCCGATCTTACGCTCTCTTTTTTTTATTTTGTAGATTTTTGCGATGGGGCCACACTCTAGGGCCAGGGCCCAAGAAGAGCCTCGCCCTACAGGCGGGACGGATAATGCTGCCCGGTGTCGCCCCCGTTTTGGGTGCCATGGTTGCGGCCTCGTTGGCCGGTCCGGCGGCGCCTGTGGTGACGTCGGTGCCCTCAGTGGTTTCTGAGTAGATGGCTATGACTGCACCAAGCCAGGAGCAGCCGAACGTAGCCGTGGTGGTGTCCGAGGGGGTGGTGCAATCCAAGCCCCCGATGGCCCAAGTAACGGTGCCCGATGTGGGCCAGACGGAGTCAGGTGCAGCCGCGGCGGCATCCGAGTGAGTAGCGCCGTCCGTACCACCGGAGGCCCAGATGGAGGTGGCCACGACCACGACAAGCCCAACGGGGTCGGATACTGCTACGATGGCATCTGAAGGGGCGGCGCAATCCGCGCCACCAGCAGTCCCGGTCGCGGTGCTCGGGGAAGTCCGGACAGAGGAGGATATGGCCGGAGGGTCTTCGAGTGTCTTAGCGGTGGTGGGGAGGACCCACAGGAGGTCGCCCCTAGCTCTGTTGTCGGGGGGCATCCGTTCTCCCACACGAGGCGAGCCACTGCTCTAGTGGATGGATGCTCAGGACCTGACGTCGGCTCTGTTCTCACTTGACGATGTTGGTGAGAGCATGGAGCGGGAGAGCCTTGACATCGGGTTCTTGGCTGTGATGAATGCCTTGAACCGGGCCACTAGAGCCCCACGCGAAATTATCGTTCCTTCCAGCCGGGTGTCCGCCTTGTTTTCCCCTTTCTTTTCGTGTCCTTGTGTTTTCGTATTTTTGATATTGGTCTTCTTTTTAGAGTCTTGTTGCCCGTAGCCGGAACAAATCCTGGTTTCTTCGTGAGCGAAAGGCAGAGTGGGACCGCCTCACCGAGGAGGCCCGGCTGCGAGGCGATGTGAGCACGCAGCTTGCTGTCGTCCAGCAGTGGGAGGCTGAGGCACGTCGGGACGTGGAGGAGTTCCATGCGATGTTTGAGGATTTGTCAGCGAGGACGAAGCTGGATGAGGAGGAGATCGCCAGGCTCCGAAAGGAGCAGGACGAGCTGCTACAGAAGAATGCCGCAGCCAATGAGCGGGCCGATGAGCTCCTGGCAGAGCTATAGATGGAGCAGGACCTCAAGCTAAAGGCTGAGGAGTGATCCACGACGTTGCAAGAGAAGGCGACCTAGGATGCCATGGTGGTCGACCAGGCCATCCGAGAGTGCGACAAAGCGCGTCGGGAGGCCGAGGCACGCCGGGTGGATCTTGGAGTCGAGGTGGCCCGACAGCTAGATGTCGAGGATGTTTCTGCTGGTCTACGCGCCGATCTCGCCGAGGCGCAGGGGCTTCTTCAGGTCAAAAGTGATGAGTATGATCGCCTGTCTTCCACCGTCCTAGCGGTCTGTGGCGACCTGCAGGTGGCGTAAGAGGAGGGGGCTGGTTCCCTCATGACTCGTGCTGCTGGTATCATGGTGTGGGTGGGCCAGCTTGAGGAGAGCGCCTTTTGCCTTGGGATCACCCAGGCCTTCACTGTCACCCACTCCCATTATGCTCAGGAGATCAACCTGGAGGTGATGAGCCAAGGCTTTACACCAATCTATGAAGACGCTGAGCTGGATGAGATGGAGAAGGCGGTGGCTCCCCTTGTGCGGGACCTGGCGGACAAGCTAAAAGAAGAGGTTCTCCCTTCGCGGAAGTAGTTAGTGGAATTAGTTTGATAAACATTTATGTCTAGTAGGTGAACAAGTGTTGGTTTATTCGTGCTCTAGAACAACTTCGTGATTTTGTTTCGTAATTTTGTTTTGTTTGTTTTTTACCTTACCTTCTCCCCTTTTTGCGATGAAAAAGTTTTACGCGATCGACCGTTCCGTTTGTTAAGAGGAAATTTTGATTGTACTGGTGATCAAAAATTACCGTAGCCGTATGGGCGTGGGCCTTTTGTGATCTTACCAATCTATTCCCCTGGACCTTGCCGCTAATCTTGATGCGAGGAAGAGGTCTGATGTAATGACTTTTTCAAAAAAGGGGAGGAAGTACCGGTACCTTTATCAGCCCCCGAGTGAGGTCCGACCCTTTGTGGTTGCTGGTGTCGGATGTTACTGGAGACCGATGGCGTTCCATTATTTCCCGTCCTGCCTTCCAACAGATTCCCCTTAATGGGGACTCCATGGGCTCGGCAAGGAGGGAGGCTAAACTTTGAAGGCTGAGATGACCCAACCTGCCTTAATGTGGGTTGGGCGGAGGCATCTGAGGCTTATCTTCGTTCTCCCCCTAGTTCTTTTTTGACGTGAGGCGGCCTCGGACCTTTGGCGGGTTGGCCTCTGAACCTCTGTCTTTGGATTGAGCGGTTTGAGCCCCCAAGCCCTGTTAGGGTCTAACAGGGGTCGGCCATATTTCGCGCGTTACCCCGTCCTCGATTTTCACAATCGGAGGGGCTGAGTAGACGATACTTGCCTCGACGGCTCGAGTATCACGCTCAATGAGCTCGCTAATGGGTACGTTCATGTGGAATCTGGGTCCATCATTTGCTGATGGGGTCGGCAGAGCCCTCAGGTGGCACTCCACAACTTCTTAACCCACCTCTCGACAGATGCCCGAGCCGTTCGATAGGCTCTGGTGGCCCGCTGGCCTCTCCTCGGTGGAGATTCTGTGGGTTTGGCTCGGGGTTAGAATCAAACAAGAAAAGGTTTGAGATGTCCCAGTCCGCTTCTGAGCGGGGTTGGGCAGGGCTGCTAGGGCTCGTCTTAGTTATTTATCCCTGGCTCTGTTTGACACGAGGCGGCCTCGAGCCCTTTGCGGGCCGGCCTTCGAACCTCGGCCTGTTGCGGCTCATATCGAATGAGGCGACTGTCATTTCGTGACGTGACACGAAGCGTTGGGATGCAGTGATTTGCATATGCAATGTTTGAATGTGTAATTTTGAAACAAAAAGTAGGATTACCTTGGTGGCATGAGTGATGGGAAGCTCCTACCAGATGTGTCCGCACGGTGTTCGGATCCTGATGTTTGTGACGAGGTTGGAGTAGCCTACATAAGAATCGCTATTCTTTGCTTTTGTCACCCGATGGTGATTCGAGTCGTTTGATTGATTTAGGTGACCTAACAGCTTCTCCTTTGGGGGAGATTCTGTAGACGGACCCCTCCGAACCCTTCATGAGAAGGCAAATGCCGAAGTTGGAAACGCGGGGGACTGTGTGTTCAATTATTTTGGAGAACAGAAACATCATAGCTACCGGGGCGTAGGGTCTGCCAGCTCATCCAATTTTACTTAAAGTTCTATGCCCGCATACCATGACCTCGGCTCCAAACGTACGGAGGGATAGGGTGAAGAGGATGTCTAGCCTGGTAGACACCCTCGGCAGCCCCCGAGCGACGTTCGTGTTCCTACTGCTGCTGGGGTCGGGAGCTCGGTAATGAATTTTAACGCATAAAGTGAGAAACCAGAGGTGCTTATCTCCCGGCGGCCATTCGTTCGTCATCTTTCCCGGGCCGTACGGTCAGCCCTGGAGGCCCGTTGGGCTCCCCTTTTTAGAGATCCCGTCGTGGGATCGTTCTGTGGTCCTGCCTAGGGAAACGGAGGGTCGCCTGCATGTGCGCGCTTTGATTGCCGCGTCCGGCGTGCGGTAGTGGTGGGCCATGCCCAGGCAACGTCTTGTTTGACTGGAGCACGTCCTGTCAGTCTAGGCGCGTCCCCTCGGCTTTCCATCAGCATCAATTTCATATCTACATTAAGTAGGGGAAGGGAGAGAGTTTTTCGTCCCAACCTTCTGCCTTTCCTTAGCTGTAGCGCCTCCTCTTTAAATAGGGAGGGGAGGGGAGCTCTCGTCCCACCTCTATAGCCTGCCGCTGAGCCGCTACCTCTTCTTCTTCTTACTTTCCACAGAATGTGTTTGTGCGTCGTGGAGGTTCCTGAGTGAGGAAGGGTAATGCCAGAGAGAAAGGAACTCACTGATCCGTTCATGAATCCAGAGTGTGATGTCGAGCTGGAGATCATCCAACGTAGATGAGATGGTGCGGGTCGCCTTTGCCGAGAAGGGGTCGCCGCCGTCGAAGGTGGAGGGGCACCGGAAGGTGCCGAGCGTTGCTGGCCTCGCCGTCGTTCGTGGTGGCCTTCCTTCGGCGGTAGGCGTCCCTCGTCCAGACGCCATTGTCGGGGTTGTGGCTAATGACGACGGCGTAGTCCCTGGATGCCTCGGCGAAGGGGCACCACAGTCGCCGGCGTGGTGCTCAACGTTGCAGATGATGGCGCCTTCGAGGATCCTGTGGAACGGCGGGATGTCGCCGATGGAGAGCGTGGTGCGGCGGCCGCAGTAGACGAACTGGCGCGTGTACATGCTAGGACGTTGCCGATGTTGAGCTTGGCGCGGCGGCCGCAGTAGACGAACTGGCCCGTGTACGTGCCAGGACATTTGCTGATGGAGAGCTTGGTGTGGCGACCGCAGTAGTACTTGTAATAAAACTAGGTAGAGACTGTAATTGAGTAAGTTTCATGGGGGAGCCCCTGAGTAAACAGTCTTCTCTATTTACGAGTACATTAGTCCTTTTTGTGATGAAATCACTCTGTAAGTGGTGAATTTGTGCGAAGAATGAACAAATTTTCATCTTTTGTTACGAAAAATAGTTTTTTAGCTTCCTCTTTTTGTAGAAGAGGTTTTGGTGCCCTTCGTCCTTTCCCATGGTTCAAGTCATAAGAAACTAGGAGTGCGGGTGAATTAATTCTGATCACGCTGGTGAGCAAAGAGGTCATAGCCACTCGGGCGTGGGTCTCCCGCAGTCCTACCAGTTATACTCAGAATTTGTTCCCAAAATCTTAGTCCTTAGGACTTGTTTATGAGAAGACCGGAAAACTTAGAGAATGTTTGCAAATATAACACAAGAAGTTTTTTGCAAGCGTACTTGTATCATTCATATCAGCCCCCAAGTGAGGTCTGACCCCTCGCAATTTGCAGGGGTCGGATGTCACTAAGGATCGGGGTTTCATAACTGTGGCAGAACCTCCTAAATTATAGGGCCCACATGCACCTGTCACTGTCCAACGACCTTTGACATTTATGCATATGTTACCGATAACTTAAGAAGACTGTCGGGTGTCCGCGGGGAACCCCGAATCATCCACGATTTCCGAGCAGGATCACGTTACAGAGTCATTGCAGTATTACAACATTTATTCAAATATCTACACCAGAGTAAAAATAGCGGAAGTCTTACAATAACATAATTTACAAAACAGTAGTTTCAAACCTCGCAACTAGGTTCGATGTTTATTACAAAACGAAATAGTGGAGTGGCATTATAATATAATACACAACACACAAGGAGGTTGCCCTGCCCAAGGACCACACATTTACATCTCATCGTCATCACACGGTACAACTATCATGCAGCACGATCCAAAACAGATCTGCTCATGAGGCTCACCTGCAACAAGGGTCAACGAACCCTGAGTACAAAAGTACTCAACAAGACTTAACCGAAATGAAAACTGATAAGACTCAGGAATGCAGGCTCAGGGATTCAAGGTATGGCTTTAGCAATAATCAAAGTTCTTTTGCTTAAAAGCACTTTAACAAAATTCTTTGTATCAATATTCAAAATCTCATAAGATCATATACAAAGCTGACACGATCCGTATTAAGATCATGAAACTTCATATCCAACACTTTCTCGAACCATTTTCGAGTTCCAGTTATTAATACTACGATGATGAACAGTGAGTTGAGTCTCCATAACCGAGGAGCAACGACGATTGAACCGATTATAAACCCATTTGGGACTTCCAGACCACCACGACATATATGCGGTCCACGACCTACATATACCAACCTACCCTTGGATCCTCTGAAACAAGAACGGGTCCGCGCCACCCGAGAATACAGTACTCCACCATTCCAGCCCATGGCCACGTGGGTACTCGCTATTCCCGCCATCTCTCCACTCCCAGTGCGTGAGTAGCCATTCTCGTAATAGAATCACCAAGTTCGAAGCTTACGGAGTATGTGGTTAGTACTACAAATTCTCATCTCATGCAATTCAACAACGGACGTGCCTTTAATCGACACAAAGGAAAGAACCCGCTCACAAGACCTCCATGTCTTGTGGCTCACACACACCGAGTCCCTTGGGTCTAGATTTATTACTCCACATTCCCATATCACATGCTAACATAATTAACCAATGTTCCATTTAAAACTTGCGGTGTGGGTAATCACCCAACTCGATCGGTCTAAGCGAGAGCTAAGCATAACTAGGCATATCGATTTTAAACGGGTAACAAGGTAAATATGGAACAACAAGGTTGATAATGCAACAATTAGGTTTCCACTTGACTTCTAATCACTTAATGCAGTATTGAAAAGCAAAAGCGAAATCAATTTGTAAAATACAAGGTAGGGTTATATGCATCAAGGGCTTGCCTTCGTTGACGGAAAAAGTCGGCTCTGCGACGTTTCACAAGTCTTCGATCCGACTTCAGCAGAGCAGATCAACCTCCTCCGCAACTTGATTAACTACCACGCGTTCACCTTCGTTTACTACACGTAGTAACATTGCCATGTTTAACATGATGTGGAATATGAAACATGATGCTCAATGATGGATGCAAAAATTAATAAATTGGATACAATTTTTCTTCGCAGTATAGTTACAAACCAAACTAACCAAACCATATTCGTAACTGATGTGACCACGCTAGCACCGATCACTTTGGTGAACTCTCCGACCACTATGGTGAACCATCCGACCACTATGGTGAACCATCCGACCACTATGGTGAACTATCCGACCACTATGGTGAACTATCCGACCACTACGGTGAACTATCCGACCACTATGGTGAACTATCCAACCACTACGGTGAACCATCCGACCACTATGGTGAACTATGCGAAGCAAAGATCATCGGTGAGGGAGAACCGGCGACTGCAGTGATCAAAATGAGTAAACAACAACTGACTAAAGACTACAGCATCGAAACGAAACCGTAAGTACGCGATTACATGACAACGGCTCACCGAAAAGCTCGCCACGATGACACGCCAGCAGCGGTGAAGTTGTGACCTCGAGGAAGAAAAACGTGGACAGCGAGTTCTCGGCAATTTCAAAGCGATCAAGGCTGGCATTTGGATTCGCAAGTAAAAAAGACGGAACTAGGACGGCCTTTACCGAGATGGCAACAATTTGGGGAGGCGATGCGAGCTTGTTGGAGCGATGACAACGGCGGTGGTGAAAACAAAGGAAGAAAACGAGCGATGACAACGTCTTGGTACTTATAGCGTGGTAGAGAAGCTCAAGGAAGCCACGACGGAGCTATTTCCGTGCTGGTAGCGACATCAAAGACGGCCACGACACGCTTGGAACGCCGAAGAAGGTCCGACGGCAATGTAAGCTTAAGCGGTGAACAACATTCACGAAATTACAAAATTGCCATACGCCAAAATTCACAAATTACTCTCAAATCTTCGTAACAACTTAAAAATCTCCAAAAACAAAAGTTGTTCAAAAATCGAAAGTTCTACAACTTTGCTTCTATAACCATCTCCTATTCGCCTACATTTTGAAATGCACATTTGAATTCAAAAGCAGGGGACATTTAAAGAATTACGCCTTTTCAAATTACTTCAAATTTTACTAAACAACTTTGAAAACTCCAAAACAAACTTTGTACAACTCGACAAGCTCTACACTTTTGCTTTAAGGCCCAACCCCAAAATGTGCTTTGATTTTGAAATGGGTTTTCCCGGGATAAAATTAATTGCTAGAAATCAGGGTTTTTCGAAAATTCAAATTCCAAACAAACTTTGAATTTAAGTCAAACAATACAATTCAACACATACCACACGAATATAAACTTGTTTTAGCGTATGCATCACAAAGTTTTCACCAAATGCCAAATGCTTTGCAATGCATATGATGACATGTCAAGTTTTAGTATTTTAAACACCCGAGGTGTTACAATCCTTCCTCCTAAAAGAAATCTCGCCCCGAGATTCAAAGCCATAGAGTAAGTAATGGAAAAGGAAATGTGTTAATCCAAAAACATCCAGAACTTTTCCATAAAACAACTGAGGTTCTTTTACCAAACACAATTTGTAGTAACCGAGCTCAACTAACATTATTCTATTCTATATTGACGCTAGAAACTCTGGAAATTTTTCTAACAAGTAATCTTCTGATTCCCAGGTAGCTTCCTCTTCTGAATGTTGATTCCATTGTATTTTATAGAACTTGATTGTCCGTCTTCGAGTAACACGATCTTTCTGATCTAACACTCGGATAGGATATTCGGAATAAGTTAAATCCGGTTCTAATTCTACTCCTTCAACTTCAACATTCTGTTCAGGCACTCGAAGACACTTCTTCAATTGAGAAACATGGAACACATCATGCACAGCTGTGAGATGTTCAGGTAATTTCAAGCGATATGCCACTTTTCCATACCTCTCCAAAATTTGATATGGTCCAATGTATCGGGGTGCCAACTTTCCTTTAACACCAAAACGGTTAACTCCCTTCATTGGTGATACTTTCAGATATACAAAATCTCCTTTGTTGAATACCAATGTTCTCCGTCGTCTATCCGCATAACTCTTTTGGCGGGACTGAGCTATCTTCAGATTACTCTGTATTTGCCTAACCTTGTCTTCTGTTTCTTTCACAAGGTCAACTCCAAAGAACCTTCTCTCTCCTGGCTCAGACCAACTTAACGATGTTCTGCATCTACGACCATAGAGTGCTTCAAATGGAGCCATTCTAATGCTTTCCTGATAACTATTGTTGTATGAGAACTCGGCCAAAGGTAAGCACTCATCCCACTTATTGGAATAGTTAAGGACACAACACCTTAACATGTCTTCAAGTACTTGATTGACTCTTTCAGTCTGCCCATCAGTCTGCGGATGATAAGCTGTACTATACAGAAGTTTAGTACCCAATGAAGCATGTAAGTGTTTCCAAAAGCTGGAGACAAACTGCGTACCCCTATCTGACACTATAGTTTTTGGTACCCCATGCAAACTCATGATTCTTGCTAAGTACATCTTGGCATATTGGATCGTAGGATATATGGTCTTGACTGGAAGAAAATGTGCTGACTTAGTGAGTCGATCTACAATAACCCATACTGAGTCAAATCCCTTTGATGTCTTGGGTAGACCAATAATAAAGTCCATACTTATGTCCTCCCACTTCCAAGATGGAATAGGTAATGGTTGTAATTCACCAGCAGACCTCAAATGTATAGCTTTCACCTTTTGACAGGTTTCACACTTTGCTATATATCTAGCAATCTCTATTTTTATTTTAGTCCACCAGAATCTTTGCTTCAAATCATGGTACATCTTGTTGCTTCCCGGATGGATAGATAACCTAGTAGCATGTGCCTCATCTAGAATTGACTGCCGTAACTCAGGAACTTTTGGTACCACCAGGCGATCCTTGAACCATAACACATCTTCATCATCTATGTTAAAGCATTCCGCTTTTCCATTCTTGACTTTTTCCTTGATATGGGCTATACCCTTATTTTCCTTCTGAGCAGCAATAACTTGATCTCGAATAGCGGCTTCAACAATTATGTTGGTCAAATTTCCTTGTTGAATTACCTCCACCTTCAACTTCTCCATCTCTTGACATAAGGTTAAACCCATTGTTCTTACTTTCAGGCAATTGCAATAACTTTTGCGACTTAGAGCATCTGCAACCACATTTGCTTTTCCAGGATGATAATGCACTTCTAAGTTATAATCTTTAATCAGCTCTAACCATCTTCTTTGTCGCATATTCAATTCTGACTGAGTAAAGATATACTTTAAGCTCTTATGGTCTGTATATATATGGCATGTATTACCAAGTAGGTAATGCCGCCAAATCTTCAAAGAATGGACCACAGCTGCTAACTCCAAATCATGAGTCGGATAGTGCTCTTCATGTTGCTTAAGTTGCCTGGATGCATAAGCAATGACTCGGCCTTCTTGCATCAACACACATCCAATACCAATACCCGACGCATCACAATAGGCGTCAAATGACTTCTCGATGTCGGGTTGGGCTATCTTTGGTGCGATGGTCAACAATCTCTTCAAAGTCCGAAAAGCCTTTTCACAATCGAGACGACCAAACAAACTTGACTTGGTTCTTCAACAACTCAAGTAATGGACTTTGACACTTTAGAAAAATCTGGAATAAACCGACCGTAATACCCGCCAATCCCGAAAACTCCTAACTTCATGAGCTGTGGTTGGCGGTTTCCAATCAAGAACATCCTTCACTTTGCTTGGATCAACAAGCAACTCCTTCCGTACGACAAGACATGTCCAAGAAATTGTACTTCCTTAAGCCAAAACTCACACTTGCTGAACTTTGCATATAGTTGATGTTCTCTCAAACGAGTCAGAACAATTCTGAGATGTTCCGCATGTTCTTCCTTGCTCTTGGAATATACTAGAATGTCATCAATAAACACCACTACGAATTTGTCTAGCTCAGGCATGAATACTGAATTCATCAAATACATGAAATGAGCTAGAGCATTGGTCAAACCAAAAGACATGACCAAATATTCATATAATCCATATCTTGTGGTAAATGCCGTTTTGGGAATATCTTGAGCTTTATCTTGATTTGGTGATATCCCCGACCTCAAATCTATCTTGAGAAAACTTTGGCTCCGGCGATTGATCAAAAAGCAAATCTATCTCGAGGTAATGGATACTTATTCTTGATGGTCACTTCATTCAACAGACGGTAGTCGACACATAACCTCAAGGTCTCATCTTTTCTTTTTCACAAAATTGCCGGACATCCCCAAGGTGATGAACTAGGTTGGATAAATCCTTATCAATCAATTCTTGCAACCGAGTCTTCAACTCGACTAACTCCTTAGGTGGCATCCTATAAGCTCTCCAAGAAATCGGAGCTGTTTCTGGGTTTCAATTCTATGTTAAATGGACATCTCTATATCTGGTGGTGAGACCGGGTAATTCTTCAGAAACACATCGGAAATTCACATACTACCGGAATATCTCTAATCTCTTTGACGGCGATTACACAAACTTTGCCCTTGATCTTCTTAAGGTTGGAAGTTGGATAAGAAGTTGAGAAGCACTAGTCGGCAAACTTACCCTTATAGTTCTATTCAAAGCATTTATAATAGCCTTAAGTCGATACATCCAATTCATTCCCAAAATTACATCTATATCCACGGTCCTTTAGGATAATCATGGTAGTGGGAAAAATATGCCCACCAGGTTTATGGGTACTGGTATACCATTTCCTTAGTACCTGAGGCGTCCCGAGGCATTGTATAAAGAAATTTTCCTTTGTTGTCCCAATTGAAATTTCATACTTCACAACAAATGCTCTATTGATGAAGGAATGCGATGCGCGTGAGAATCAAAAGTATAATCGCAGGATGATTGGCAGCAGAAACATACCCATCATCATCTTGGCTCTCCTTCGAGAATTTCCCGGCTTGAATATAGAAAACCCTTCTGTCTTCCTCTCATCTTTGCCCTTCTGAGCATTCTGATTGTGGTTCTTGTTTGGTGCTTGACCCTGTTGTTGATTGGCAGGGGCCTTCTGATAATTTTGATTAGCCTGCCTAGGATATGTTCATTCCCTAGAGAAATGACCAGTCCTTCCACAATTGTAACACGGATAGTTGTGACCCTGTGATGTTGGAGCATTACCACTAGGACCATTGGTTGACTATGAGTTCGGATAGGTTATAGCAGGACGGACATTTGACTGTTGCCCGGCTTGGAGCTGCGGCGGACGATAAGGAGGACGATAATGGTTTACTGGATGATAAATCACTCTCTGCCTCTTTTGGTTTCCACCAAAAGGTCCAGACGGCACATTCTTTTTCTTCTTGAGCTCCTTATGCTGCCGATACTTTGCCTCTGAAGCAAGTGCAATATTTACTGCCTCATGATAAGTGATATTTGGTACATTTGTCATCATTGTCTGCGCAGTTTGGTATTCGGACCTCTCATGAACCATTTCTTTTTCTTGGCATCCGTATTGACATGTTCGGATGCATATTGGGACAGATGATTAAATCTTCCCACATCTTTGCATCACGATTTGATCTCCTTGCTTCAAGGCAAGGAACTCTTCTAACTTCATAGCCATCACTCCTTTGAGGATATAATGGGCTCTAAAAGCGAAGACGAAACTCTATCCAAGTTAATGGAACACCAAGGGTTGCATGGCCATAAGGTTTGCATACCAACGCACCGGTGCACCTCTAAGTTCTTTGGCGGCAAACACGGCTTCCTCGAAACTCCGTGCAATGAATAAGATCAAATTTCTATTCCATGGTCCTAAGCCGGTCATCGACCTCCAATGGTTCATCGACCTTAGTGAACACTTTGGGGTTTTGTATCTGTGAAGTCAACATATGTAGCCTCATGCCCGTTAGGATTAAGCGTCGCGATTTCTATGCATCGATTTTGATTACTTTGAGCCATCTCACAAGCAAACGAGAATTTTCCACAGTCACATTGACTAATGCAAATGATAGCATCAATTAAAATTGGTCGGCATTGGTGGCGGGTTGGGGATATCATCATCATCTTGTGAAGTACGAGAATATGCGATCCCAGCGTCTGACGCATCTCGCTCATAACAAACCAAACTTTATTCACAAGCCTTTATTCAAAGATCCTAAAGCTTACTACAACGCATTACATCGGTGCCACTTATTTAAACACAAGACCATATCTAAACAAGACTACTTAACTTAACTAGAAGTAATTATTTCACAACTCTACTCCTTTTCGTGATTACATCAAACTTGGGCTCGGTATCCATTACGGAATTATTACCGCCTTCATTATCACTTTCATCAATCATTACTAATTCTTGGGATCTTCTTCTTCTTACGATTCACTTTCATCGGCAAGGATGACACCGGGATCCAATGCATCAACTTGGGTTTCATGATTTGGATCTAGGAGATTGCTTAGCCTATGAACTTCCTCATCTGAGATATGTATTATGCTCTTCTAAGTCTTCTACATAAAATTCTAACTCATGAGTTCTAACTCTAGCTACATTTTCCCTATGCCAAGCTTCATTTCTTCCTTCCTTGCATTGCGAACTAACATCGTTCATAGTTCTCGTGAGTTGTGGTAAGGCGCCTTAATTGTTTCTGCAATCGCCCACCGAATGGCGTCCATAGCCCTATCTCTAGTAGCTTGGGCTAACTCTGAGAAATCCTCTGTATTTACGCTGGAGATCGTGCCTAGGCGCTCTTGCTAGCATCATCATTTCTAGGGGCAAGTTGGTGACGAGGAACTCCTTTGGGTCCAAAGTGGACTTACTGAGGCGTCATCTTGGCACGAGCCATCATTGTAGGAAACCAATTTAATCCAAGTAAGACCATTTGATCTAAGTAAAAAGAGCAGCTATGATGGATTACATTCCTCAAACCGGACTCACTACTCAACTCCAGACTAAGAGGTGAAGGAAGTAACGAGTGAATTATGCATGATGCATGAATCGTTCTTACGAACAAAAACATCAAAGTTTATAATGCACATAAACAACATTTATTTTTATATAGGGCATAGTAAGATTACTACTCCACCACACAAGACCCTTTTAATCAAATAAGGAATGGTGAGAAAGAAATAAGATAAGTCAGAAGCAATTTGGACCAAACTATCAAGTTAAATTTAGTCATCCAAATCATTTTGAAGTTTTTTGTAAAACAATACAACAAAAACCTTGTAACGATCGCTCTGATACCATTCTGTGGCAGAACCTCCTAAATTATAGGACCCACATGCACCTGTCACTGTCCAACGACCTTTGACATTTATGCATATGTTACCGATAACTTAAGAAGACTGTCGGGTGTCCGCGGGGAACCCCGAATCATCCACGATTTCTGAGCAGGATCACGTTACAGAGTCATTGCAGTATTACAACATTTATTCAAATATCTACACCAGAGTAAAAATAGCGGAAGTCTTACAATAACATAATTTACAAAACAGTAGTTTCAAACCTCGCAACTAGGTTCGATGTTTATTACAAAACGAAATAGTGGAGTGGCATTATAATATAATACACAACACACAAGGAGGTTGCCCTGCCCAAGGACCACACATTTACATCTCATCGTCATCACACGGTACAACTATCATGCAGCACGATCCAAAACAGATCTGCTCATGAGGCTCACCTGCAACAAGGGTCAACGAACCCTGAGTACAAAAGTACTCAACAAGACTTAACCGAAATGAAAACTGATAAGACTCAGGAATGCAGGCTCAGGGATTCAAGGTATGGCTTTAGCAATAATCAAAGTTCTTTTGCTTAAAAGCACTTTAACAAAATTCTTTGTATCAATATTCAAAATCTCATAAGATCATATACAAAGCTGACACGATCCGTATTAAGATCATGAAACTTCATATCCAACACTTTCTCGAACCATTTTCGAGTTCCAGTTATTAATACTACGATGATGAACAGTGAGTTGAGTCTCCATAACCGAGGAGCAACGACGATTCGAACCGATTATAAACCCAGCTGGGACTTCCAGACCACACGACATATGCAGGTCCCTGACCTACATATACCAACCTACCCTTGGATCCTCTAAAACAAGAACGGGTCCGCGCCACCCGAGAATACAGTACTCCACCATTCCAGCCCATGGCCACGTGGGTACTCGCTATTCCCGCCATCTCTCCACTCCCAGTGCGCGAGTAGCCATTCTCGTAATAGAATCGCCAAGTTCAGGCTTACCGGAGTATGTGGTTAGTACTACAAATTCTCATCTCATGCAATTCAACAACGGACGTGCCTTAATCGACACAGGCGGAAAGAACCCGCTCACAAGACCTCCATGTCTTGTGGCTCACACACACCGAGTCCACTTGGGTCTAGATTTATTACTCCACATTCCCATATCACATGCTAACATAATTAACCAATGTTCCATTTAAAACTTGCAGGTGACAGGTAATCACCCAACTCTGATCGGTCTAAGCAGAGCTAAGCATAACTAGGCATATACGATTTTAAACGGGTAACAAGGTAAATATGGAACAACAAGGTTGATAATGCAACAATTAGGTTTCCACTTGACTTCTAATCACTTAATGCAGTATTGAAAAGCAAAAGCGAAATCAATTTGTAAAATACAAGGTAGGGTTATATGCATCGGGGCTTGCCTTCGTTGACGGAAAAGTCGGCTCTGCGACGTTTCACAAGTCTTCGATCCGACTTCACAGACGGATCAACCTCCTCCGCAACTTGATTAACTACCACGCGTTCACCTTCGTTTACTACACGTAGTAACATTGCCATGTTTAACATGATGTGGAATATGAAACATGATGCTCGATGATGGATGCAAAATTAATAAATTGGATACAATTTTTTTTGTGATATAGTTACAAACCAAACTAACCAAACCATATTCAGAATCGATGTGACCACGCTAGCACCGATCACTTTGGTGAACTCTCCGACCACTATGGTGAACCATCCAAGACCACTATGGTGAACCATCCGACCACTATGGTGAACTATCCGACCACTATGGTGAACTATCCGACCACTACGGTGAACTATCCGACCACTATGGTGAACTATCCGACCACTACGGTGAACCATCCGACCACTATGGTGAACTATGCGAAGCAAAGATCGCGTCGGTGAGGGAGAACCGCGCATCGCATGATCAAAATGAGTAAACAACAAATGACTAAAGACTATAGCATCGAAACGAAACCGTAAGTACGCGATTATGAGACAACGGCTCACCGAAAAGCTCCGCCACGATGACACGCCGCTTGGCGGTGAAGTTCTTGACCTCGAGAAGAAAAACGTGGACAGCGAAGTTCTCGGCAATTTCAGCGATCAAGGCTAGTAATTTGGATTCGCAAGGAAAAGACGGAACTAGGACGGCCTTTACCGAGATGGCAACAGCGCTGGGGAGACGATGCGAGCTTGTTGGAGCGATGACAACGGCGGTGGTGAAAACAAAGGAAGAAAAACGACGATGACGACGTCTTGGTACTTATAAGCGCGGCGCAGAAGCTCATGGAAGCCACGACGGAGCTATTTCCGTGCCAGCGCAACATCAAAGATGGCCACGACACGCTCGAACGTCAAGAAGGTCCGATGGCAATGTAGCTTAGGCGGTGAACACTTTATTCACGAAATTACAAAATTGCCATACGCCAAAATTCACAAATTACTCTCAAATCTTCGTAACAACTTAAAATCTCCAAAACAAAAGTTGTTCAAAAATCGAAAGTTCTACAACTTTGCTTCTATAACCATCTCCTATTCGCCTACATTTTGAAATGCACATTTGAATTCAAACGGGACATTTAAAGAATTACGCCTTTTCAAATTACTTCAAATTTTACTAAACAACTTTGAAAACTCCAAAACAAACTTTGTACAACTCGACAAGCTCTACACTTTTGCTTTAAGGCCCAACCCCAAAATGTGCTTTGATTTTGAAATGGGTTTTCCCGGGATAAAATTAATTGCTAGAAATCAGGGTTTTTCGAAAATTCAAATTCCAAACAAACTTTGAATTTAAGTCAAACAATACAATTCAACACATACCACACGAATATAAACTTGTTTTAGTGTATGCATCACAAAGTTTTCACCAAATGCCAAATGCTTTGCAATGCATATGATGACATGTCAGGTTTTAGTATTTTAAACACCCGAGGTGTTACAATAACGACAAAAACTGATAAGGAAGAGTATGCGTTTATTTAAGGGTAAAAACGACGTAGCTGTTCGATGTTCTAGGCGTTGGTGAAGACCTTGGCGTTGATGGTTTTCAACTTGTAGGCACCTGGACAGAGTACTTTCGCGACGACGTATGGCCCTTCCCAGGTTGGGGAGAGCTTGCGGCGGTCCTTGTTGCTCTGTACAAGGCGGAGAACAAGGTCCCCGATGTTGAAGGCTCGGTCCCACACCCGTCGGCTGTGGTACCGCCATAGCGCCTGCTGGTACTTGGCCGAACGGTTGAGGGCGACATCGCAGGCTTTGTCTAGTTGGTCCATGGCATCTTGGTGGGATGCTTCGGCTCCCTATTCATCGTATGCCCTGATCCTTGGTGCTCTGTAGTCGAGGTCCGTCGGGAGGACGGCCTCGGCACCGTAGACCATGAAGAACGGTGTGTAGCCGGTGGCCCGGCCAGGAGTTGTTCTTAGGCTCTAGAGTACTACGGGGAGCTCGACGACCCAACGTGCGCCGAACTTGTTCAATTGGTTGAAGATTTTGGGCTTGAGGCCTTGTAGGAGCATGCCGTTTGCGCGCTCGACCTGCCCGTTCGTCCGGGGGTGCACGGCGGCCACCCAGTCGATCCGGATGTGTTGTTCATCGCAGAATCGGATGAATTTCCTACCGGTGAACTGCGTGTCGTTGTCTGTGATGATGGAGTTTAGTACCCCAAAACGATGGATGATGTCGAGGAAGAATAGCATGGCCTGCTTGGATTTGATCATGGAGATCGGCCGAGCTTCGATCCATTTTGTAAACTTGTCTATGGTCACGAGTAGGTGGGTGAAGCTCCCGGGCGCCTTTTTGAATGGCCCAACCAGATCGAGCCCCCAGTCCACGAAGGGCCACGTGATGGGGATCATTTGGAGTGCCTGGGCTAGGAGGTGAGTTTGCCGAGCGTAGTACTGGAACCCTTCGCAGGTGCGTACAATTTGCTCGGCGTCGGCTACTGCAGTGGGCCAGTAGAAGCCCTGTCGGAATGCGTTTCCAACCAAGGTCCTTGGCGTGGCATGGTGACCACAGACCCCACCGTGGATGTCGCTCATCAGAAGTATTCCCTGTTCGCTAGGGATACAGAGCTAGAGGATCTCGATGTGGCTCCGTTCGTAGAGTTCACCCTCTATAAGGACGAAGGACTTGGCACGACGTGTGAGCCGTCGAGCTTCCGTCCTGTCCGCTGGTAGTGCATCATGGAGGAGGTAGTCGATGTAGAGCATTCTCCAGTCATCCGGAGGGTCAGGCTCCGTTGTTGGATCCACTTCAAGATCCATGACCTTAGGGTTGGGCGGAGCCGTCAGTAGTTCTGCCCTCGGGGCTGGATCAGATGGGCCATCGTCGGCCGGTTCTGTCCTTTCATAGCGCACCGAGGGTTTATGTTGATCGCTGGCGAACACACCCGTTGGCACTGGCTCTCAGCCAGACGTGGCTTTCACAAGTGCGTCGGTCGCCTCATTGAGGTGTCTTGGGATGTGATTGAGTTCGAGGCCATCGAATCTGTCCTCCAGTCGTCGGACTTCTTGGCAGTATGCCACCATTTTGGCGTCGTGGCAGCTCGACTCCTTCATGACTTGGTTGACGATCAGCTGGGAGTCGCCCCTGATGTCGAGGCGTCAGATGCCCAACTCGATGGTGATTCATAGGCCGTTGATGAGCGCTTCGTATTCGACAACATTATTTGACGAGGGAAAATGGAGACGAACCATGTACCTCATGCGGACCCCGAGGGGTGATACGAAGACCAGCCCTGTGCCGGTGCCCTTTTTCATCAACGACCCATCGAAGTACATCGTCTAGTACTCTTGATCGACGACCGCTGGTGGCATCTGGATCTCGGTCCACTCCGCGATGAAGTCAGCCAACACCTAGGACTTGATTGTCGTTCGGGGTGCATACGCGATGCCCTGATCCATTAGCTCGAGTGCCCATTTTGCAGTTCTCCCCGTGGCGTCCTGGCTATGAACGACCTCACCGAGGGGGAACGACGTCACGACTATCACGACGTGTGACTCGAAGTAGTGGCACAAGTTCCTCTTGGTGATGAGTATGATGTATAGGAGTTTCTGGATTTGGGAGTAGCGGGTTTTGGAGTCGGACAGTACCTCGCTGATGAAGTACACTGGGCGCTGTACTTTGAAGGCATGCCCTTCTTCTTCCCGCTCTACTACCAGGGCAGCGCTGACCACTTGCATGGTGGCCGCTATGTATAGTAGGAGGGGTTCTCTGTCGCTCGGGGGGACCAGGACCTAGGGCTTTGTTAGAAGTAGCTTGACCATGTCGAGCGCCTCCTGGGCCTTGGCTGTCCACTCGAAGCGGTCGGCTTTCTTTAGGAGTTGATAAAGGGGGAGTCCTCATTCACCGAGGCGCGAGATGAATCAACTAAGGGCGGCGAGGCACCCTGTGATCCGCTGAACCCCCTTTATGTTCTGGATCGGGCCCGTCTTCATGATGGCTGAAATTTTCTTCGGGTTGGCTTTGATGCCGTGCTCGGAGACAATGAAGCCGAGCAGCATACCCCTCGGGACCCCGAAAACACATTTCTCAGGATTGAGTTTGATGCCATTTGCCCGGAGTTTAGTAAAGGTTTTTTCGAGATCGGCGATAAGGTGGTCAGCCCGTTTGGGCTTAACTACGATGTCATCGATGTAGGCCTCAACGGTCCACCCGATGAGGTCCCCAAAGCAGTTGAGCATACAGCGCTGTTAAGTTGCCCCGGCGTTCTTCAGACCGAATGGCATTGAGATGTAGCAGAACGATCCAAAGGGGGTGATAAAAGACGTCGCGAGCTGGTCAGACTCTCTCATCGCGATTTGGTGGTAGCCATAGTAGGCGTCAAGGAAGCAGAGGGTCTCGCACCCTGAGGTAGAATCGACTATTTGGTCAATGCGTGGCAAAGGAAACGGGTCCTTTGGGCATGCCTTGTTGAGACCTATGTAGTCGACACACATCCTCCATTTCCCGCTCTTCTTTCTCACAAGAACGAGATTTGCTAACCACTCTGGGTGGTGTACTTCTCTGATGAATCCGGTGGCCAATAGTTTTGTTATTTCTTCACCGATGGCCCTGCGCTTTTCCTCGTCGAAGCGGCACAGGCGTTGTTTTACTGGCTTGGAGCCTGGGTGGATTTTTAAAGTATGCTCGGCGACCTCCCTTGGGATGCCTGGCATATCCGAGGGTTTCCACGCCAAGATGTCTTTGTTGTCGCGGAGGAAGTCGACGAGCGCGCTTTCCTATTCGGAGGAGAGCGCGGTACCAATGCGTACCGTTTTTTCCTTGGAGCTACTGGGGTCTACGAGGACCTCCTTGGAGCCCTCTGCCGATTCAAACGACCCGGTGGCCTTTTTGGCGTCGGGCGTTTCTTTGGTGACCTCTTCCCTAAGGGTGGTGAGTTCCCTGGAGGCGACGACCGCGGCGACGTGGCCACAGCATTCGACTTCACACTCATAAGCGCGTTGGAAGGAGGTGTCGACGGTGATGACCCCGCGAGGGCCCGACATCTTCAGCTTGAGGTATGTATAGTTGGGGACGTCCATGAACTTCGTGTAACATGGTCGTCCCAGGATGGCGTCAAAGGTGAGGGTCTCAGTCCTATAGTTGGACTGATCCCTGAAAGTGACGGGTAGATCGATCTGCCCTAGCGGCACGGCCTGTTTGCTAGGCACGATGCCATGGAAAGGCGCTCGGATCGAGTGAAGGTTCGTCCGATCGATGCCCATCTCATCGAGCGTCTTGGCGTACATGATGTTGAGGCCCTTGCCCCCGTCCATCAGTACTTTCGTGAGTCACTTTGGGCCGACAATCGGGTCGACAACAAGCGGGTACCTTCCCGGGTGTGGGACGGCATCCGGATGGTCGGCCCGGTCGAAGGTTATGGCGGATTCAGACCATCGGAGGAAGGCAGGCGTGGTCGGTCTGGCCGTATAGACCTCGCGACGCGCGACCTTCTGGCGGCGTTTGGAGTCGTAGGTCGTTGATCCTCCAAAGATCATGAGGGCACCATTCGGTGTTGGAAAGGCGTCATCCTTCTCCTCGGCATCGTCTATGGTGGGGGCAGGTTCCTTTCCCTGCCCCCCTTTGTTGAGGCCCCCGGACAAGTATTTGCGCATGAGGCCACAATCCTTGTATAGATGCTTGGCTAGGAAAGCATGGTTTGGGCACGGCCCCTCGAGCATTTTTTTCGAAGTGGTTCGGAGTGCCTTCCGCGGGCTTCCAGCCACCCTTGCGGTCGATAGTGGCCATGAGTGAGTCGTCGCGCCGCTGCTTCTTATTCTTTCTTTTGGCGGAACAGTTGGAGGCGCCTTCGCCGGCGCCCTCGTCCCGCCTTGTCTTGCCATCGGAACGGTCGAAGATCGCTCCGACTACCTCCTCTCATGAGGCATGGCTGGTGGCGATGTCTAGAAGTTCCTTGGTAGTCCGTGGGCCCCTATGTCCCAGTTTGTGGACCAAAGATTCATAGGTGGTCCCAGATAGGAAGGCTCCTATCAAGTTGGCATCGGCGACGTTAGGGAGCTCATTGCACTACCGGGAGAAACGCCGGATGTACCCGCAGAGGGTTTCATCGGCCTTTTGGCGGTAGTTCTTGAGGTCCCATGGGTTCCCAGGGCACTTGTACGTACCCTGGAAGTTTCCCACAAAGATCTCCCTCAAGTCCGCCCAACTCTGAATGGCGTTGGACGGTAGGTGCTCCAACCATTCTCGTCATCATTCGCACCACCGGCTTGACAGGCAAGCCGATAGTCTTCGAGCCAAAGCCCGGGGTTTGTTTCTCTAGAATATTTAGGGATGTTGGTAGGTGGTCGGTACCTTGGCGGGAAAGCAGCGTTGAGGATGTGCCGGCCGAAGGCCTAAGGGCCCGGCAGGCCGGGGCTCGAGCTCCGGTCCTCGCCACTGTCGTAGCGTCCGCTACGGCGAGGGTGGTAGCCGCATTTGGCTCCTTCTCTTGAGTCATTGTAGGCGCGTCTGCGGGCATCGATGGTGCTACGTGCGTCGCAGTTGTGGCCGAGACATTGATGCACCGAAACAGGGGTGTGCTGCCTGCCGTCTGGCGGTGTCTGGTGAACCAACACGTCCTTGGTGGGACACACTGAGGGCGTGCGCTGGCTGGTGTCGAGCTCACATCGCTGAGATAATGAGCTTTCCACCTGCTGCACCACCGCACGCTCGAGTAACGTGCGAATTTCTCGGCGGGCCCGGCGATCCTCGGACATCGCGACCTCTAGAAGGCCGTGAAGCAAGGCCGTCGCAGCGGCGATGTTCTGGCTTGCCCGAGCAAAATGAGGGAGGTCCCATCATTGGTGAGGATCTTTTGGTGTACATCACGGGCCGTGGCACGTGCGTGCCCATCGTCTCCGTGACGCTTGATTTCCTCATCGATCTTGCGGTACTCTCGAACTAGCTGTTGTTCGACGTCATCGATCTCCAGCTTCCGTGCTCTCAGCTGCTCCATCCTTACATGAGGTGGGGCCACCGCTTCCCCTTTGGCCCTGGCATCGGGGTTGTGTGTCGGGGTAGCCTCCCCCTCAGAGACGCTTTCAACGTGCCCCTCGGAGGTCTCCGCCATGAAGCATTCCCAGAAAGGGTGATGGCTCCCCCTGCTGGAGTCAGAGCTAGAGGATGACTCTAGCTTATCGGTGAGGAGTTTGTGGACGGATTCCGTGTCGTGTTCAATTACCCCCATGAACTCGCTGTCCATGGGAGGTTGAACCATGCGTAGTGCCATGAGGTGGCAAGCGGTCGTCGTGGCGTTGCGGAGACCGAACGGAAACGCCGTTGGGGCGCTCCGCACGTGGCGCTCCGGAGAGAGGTGCCCCTATCCCGAAGGTCATGCCACGTCGTCGTTGTCAGAAAGGGCGAGGCGACGCTAGTTCTCCCTGGACTGCTAGGGTCCAAGGGAGATGCCGAGCTGGCACCCAAACTTTTTGTGGTCGAGAACGATGGAGGGGAGAGATTGGATGGCGGTCTACGCCCGTACCAACTCTCCTCCCACTGTGAGGACGAAATCTAGGCTCCTGGAGCGCACGTGTGCGCCTGGGACCCAGCTGACGTTGGGGTTAGCCATCCAAGGGCTGGTTTGGAATGCGCAAAGGCCCCTACCTAGCGCGCCAACTGTCGGTGTTTTGAACAAGCACCGGCTAGTAAATTTATAATTATGCTCGTTAGGCCCGCATGGTGCGCTAAAGGACACAAGGTTTATACTGGTTCGGGCCGAATGTCCCTACGTCCAGTCTGTTGCTACTCGTGTTATTAGCGCTGAAAGCGGTTCGTAGTAGGGGGTACAAACGGTCAAGAGAGGGACTGGTCCCAGGTCTCTAATGGAAAGGTCGAAAGGAGGCCAAGAGCCTGGTGGCGGCTTGGCTGTGTATGTGAGTCGCACTGAGCTCTCTATGAGTTCAGTCTGTATGTGAGTTGTCCGTCAAAAGTTGATGCCTCTAGTGGGGAGCCCTGCCCTCCCTTTTATATACCAAGGGGGGAGCAGGGGTTACAGATGGGAGAAAGAGGAAAATACCAAGGGTATAGAAGGTCCTTCGAAGGATTCGGGTCTTCCTTTTTCCCAGCACCTGCCCTGTATAATATGGCAGACAGTGTCAGAAGTGGTGTGTTTGCTGATCTTCGTAGGCCATGCCCTGGCCTCTTTTAGCAAGTGGGTGTGTCCCATTCCGCCCCTACAGGCGGCATGTCGGACAGGGTTGCTGAACCCTGACCCCGTAGGGAGCGGATGTCGCGGTGACTGCTTGTTCTGCCAATGTAGAGGACGAGAGTCTCTCCTTGGAGCATAGTGGTTGTTGTATGTCTATGTTGGGTTCTTTGCCTGGTGGTCTGAAGGCAGTGCCTACAACACTGTAGGGCGAAGAGCACGCGCCTACAACACTATTCAGTCTCTGTTACACCCGGAAGGGTCTAAGCACCCATCCTGTCATGTCCTGATGGTACTTTCCTGTAGGGGCGCAGGGTATGGTCTTTTGGTGCCATGGTTGACCCGAACGTCTTGTCTTACCCTGTGCCTATCATCATGAGGGAGCGGGGTACAGTTGTCAGGTGAGGCGGAGCCAATCTTTGGACATCGGGCGAGGCGAGGTCCGTCAGGCGGGGCAGAACCTAGCCTTCGGAGGTCGGGCGAGGCGGAGCCCAGCCCTCGGGAGTCGGGCGAGGTGGAGCCTAGCCCTCGGGGGTCGGGCGAGGCGGAGTCTAGCCCTCAGCCCCCGGACAAGGCGGAGCCGTCCCCCAGCCATCGGGGGAGGCGGAGCTGGCCGACGAGCATCGGGCGAGGTAGAGTCTAGCCCTCAGCCCTCGGGCGAGGCGGAGCCGTCCCCCAGCCATCGAGGCTCAGCCCTCGGGTGAGGCGGAGTCTAGCCCTCAGCCCTCGGGCGAGGCGGAGCCGTCCCCCAGCCGTCGAGGCTCAGCCCTCGGGCAAGGCGGAGCCATCCCCTAGCCATCGGGGGAGGCGGAGCTGGCTGACGGGCATTGGGCGAGGCAGAACCAAAACTCCCGTTGTTCAGGTAAGAAGGGCAGCGGTGCTCTTGTCCGTTCGGGAGTTTTTAACGTTCGATGGTTATTAGTTCCATCTCCTTGGGTACCCTGGTACTAGGTTCTCGACAGCAGCCTATGCCGAACTAATACCTGCTATGATTGATAAGACACAATGCCCTAAATCTTCCCATGGGTTTTTTTATGCATCCCCCACTATTGACACCCGTAGCTGGTAGGCCCAAAACTGAGAGGCATAATGGTGGCACTGATAAGAAAAAAAGAAAGGGCCAGCACCAGTGTCCTATTTGCCTAGACTATGGGCATCATTGGCACAATTGCAAGAAAGGCAACCCGGCGGACATTGAAGCTATGAAGGCTGTGAGGTAAGAATTGTGTTCATATTTTGCTGCATCAAATAATTTGCTACAACCAACTTACTAATCTCTTATTGCTCAATGTCGAGGACCACGAAAGAAGAAGGCAAAGACTACAAAATCTGCTCAAAGTTATATTATGCCTTTAGAGGATGAAGTACCAGCGCTATCTATGTCTTTTTCACCTAAGTAAATTTCTAAGTACAAAATTTGCTTACTTGTGCTGATTTCTAATTATAAAATCTGCTCACATGTGCTAATTTGTAATTATATTGTTTGATAACATAGTCAAAGCTTGGGAACTACAACTAAGAAGTCTCCAATTAAGAAGATAATAAGTAAGAAGAAGAGAAAGAAGCCTGACTCTACATCTGGACCTCAAAGATTTCAAACTGGTATTAAGATCTCTTTTGTATTTTATTTAATGAAGCATGGTTTCCAATCTAATTAGAGAACCTAATTACCAATCTTCTCTCACTATAGCCAAAGCATGGAGACTACAAGCAAGAAAAATGAGAAACATGGTAACTCCAGCTCTAGAGCATCAAAAAGGTAACATGTTACATTTGATATGGTAGTTCTGTGCGACTGTGTGTGTGTCAAAACCTAATAACAAAAGTTGATGTTATTTCTATTCTTTTTTGAGAGGGAGAGTATACAAGACATAATCTTTTGTTTCATATCTCTACTAGATGTTTTACTTTACAACATATATCGACTAATCGATAGCAAGCACAATTGTTTGTTACACCTTCCAAGCAATATGTGCATTTTCACCAATGATTATTGCAAGAGTTAGAATTCTTTGGTACCACTATCCTATGAACAATTGTGGGTTCATCTTGCAAACTATTTTGAGTCTGACCGATTTGCTTTCTTCTTGTAGTACCAATATATGAGTATCCTCTCTCGAGTGGGCATGTTTGGATGCTACCCTAGAGTAGTTACTGGATATTTCACCCGCTTGTGTGCTGCCTATTATTGAGTAGAAAATTGCACGGTGGTCAGGCAGACTAGCATTGTTTGGTTCAGATATTGAAATCATGCCTGTGTGAAGAAAAGTGGCGCACAACGTTTGGTGGAAGTGCTTCTGTGATGTGAATGGCTTGATTAGTCCCTGCAAGTTGGATGGGAGCCAGCGATCGATTTTGTAAGCTTTGGCAAGAGAGGCAACATGCACAGCAACTTCAAACCAGCAAAAACTTGTGGTTTGAACCAAACGACTCCTCAGGCGATTACAGTGCAGCGAATGTCACCAGGCATTTTGGGCTAGGTCTTCATCCAAACATGCCCTGAATGCTTCTGCTCCACTAGACAACTAAAAATTCTAGAGAAAAAAAATGCTCCAAGTTCTTTCAAAGTCTTGTTTGGAATCAGCTGCTAACCAAGTAACTGAATGTCTCTCCTGAATGTCACCTCTATGCCAGTTGATGTCTTTGTTCTGTAGTATGAATTTGCTAATCTTGTCTCGTACTTCTGAATATTATTTTAGTACTTATTATGTAGTCAACGAAGAGCAAGGATGTCATCCTAGTTTGAATATACATGTGCAGGTCAAGAAGCGGCTCCAATCAACCCGAGCCAATTTCCACCGAGTTTCAATCTCCAACAAAGGAGAAGGCTAAAAGGACCAAGAAACAGCTTGCTTCAAACCTAAAAAAAATTGACAGCCCTGCAATGGGCACCAGAAACAAAACAGCTAATCTTGCTAGTCCTGCAAATAGCACAAGAAGCAAGAGAAGGTTGAGCTTGTGATTCTCTATGTAGATGTGCTTGGCAATGTGTAAGGCATATGCTCTATGAACTGTAATGTGAACTTAGACCCCCTATATATGAACCTTCATGTATTTATGTTTATGAACCTAGTAATGTATGCATGAACCTGGACATGTGAACTGTAATGTGATTCTCTATGTAGATATGCTGACAATGTGGTCAGATTTGTGAAGCTTGTGCATCAAGTATATTTGTCATATTTGTGCTTTCCTTATTTGACATCATGTCCATTTATTATTTTCCTATCTGGCACTACATGTTACTAGTACCTAGAAGGGCATATATGTCATTTTAGGTGGCACTTGACACCGTTACTGCATCAAATGGACGGAAGTGCCATATACGGAAGGAATTTTCAAGTTGATGCTAGATAAGGAAGCTCAAAATTTCCAGTGCCAAATACGGAAGAGCGATTTGTTTCAGTGCCAAATAAAGAATTCTCCCTTCAAGATATGCTGTCAAACACTTGTCAAAGCCATTAGGCTTTAATTATGTAGTCAACATCACCAAAACCCACTTAGAGCTTGATTGCACTTGCAATCTCTCCTTTTTGGTAAATGTTGACAACACAATTAAAGCTTATATTTAATTGAAAGATTGAGCTTTTGATAGCATGAATACAAGGGCTCACCCTTAATATATGCAAGATTTGTTTGGAATTATAAAAATATTCCTTCAAGACATACTTTGCATATATTAAGAACAAGTGTGAAAGATACATTGTAGTTATGCCATCGTGGGATGCAAAAGATCTGTGTCACAGATAATCCATGATGCATATGACAGATTAAGCAGAAAGAAAAGTTTTGGGTCTGCAGACCATGGAGCCTCTGGGCCTGAGCTCGGAGCCTCCATGTTCTGCACACACAGAACTTTTTCAACAGCAACAGAAGCATCTCAGATATATAAACAAACACCACACAGATCTAACATGCTAGTAACATATGAATATAAAGAGGTTCTACCATAGTTCTAGCATCCATTACAAGCATAAAGTTCACATATCCATGTCCATGACCTCCAATCGCCACACAAAGGCGAAACAAAGTATTATTACAGACCACAAAAGAGTTCAAAAATGACATCGACTCTCACAACTCACAACTAAATGTCTCAACGCTACGCTACCACGACGACACTATGATGACCTGATCCATGAGCTCAAAATACATCAAAATACATCTCAATCTTGCCTCTCTCTCCCTTTGTCAATAGGTGCCAAAAAGGGAAAAAACAAGAGAGGCAAAGCTATAGCTCACTAATCCCTGCTCCAGTCACGGCCACTATCATCTACAGGATCGGTCTGCCTCTTGCCACTGGAAATTGTCCTCTCTCCGCACTCATTGTCACTATCACTCACAATAGCCTAGCCGGCTCAGTGAGTAGTCGTCGTGTGGCTCTATGACCTGGACTGCCCTCTCTCACGTCTGAGGATGTTCATCCTCTCACCAAGCATCTCATGATCATGAGGATACTCCATCTCTTTCTCATCCTCACTAGTGTCCTCATAGGGTGGGAACATTGGAGGAGGAGGGATCTCTCTGACCTCAAGCCCTAGCTGCCTCTTCATGTCATTTATGTCCTTTCTTCCCTCATAGGCAGCATCCACAGCAAACTGACACATGCAAAATATGTTCTTGAACAACTCCTTGAGCTTGCTCCCCCTAGACCTATGATGGGAGGAAGAAGGCCTGCTGCTACTAGCTCTGTGAGTGGGTCTAGCCTCTGCTACAGCTGACGTGCCTGCTGCCCCAACTAGTGCCTCCCATCCTGTATGCTACCACTGAGTCAACTTGTAGGGCCTGTGCTCCACATCCTTCTTGAACTCAATGTCGGACACTCTCTCAATGATGTACATGACACAAGGAGCATAGGACAGGTCATTTCTAGCATCATCCATAGAATCACTCAACTCAGCCCAAATTAACCTACTGGCAGAGAATGCATCACTACCTGGAGCCATCCTTGCAAGCAAGTTCTTTGCATACTTCCTCCCTGAACAGGTTGTTCATGGCATAGTAGAAAGACTTCAAGCCCACTGTCTTCCCATCAGCTAGATCTTTCCTCTCATAAGCAAATGCAATATCCTCAGCCTTCATGATGTTCTCTGTCTGAATGGTGTCTGCATACCAATCTAAACTTCCAAACCCAAGAAGATGAGCAAATGTAGTGAAATCCACCTTGTAATGAACTCCTTCCGTCATCTAATGGAAGGTCTTATTTGCCACATCATGAAAGAAGGTGGCATGAAACTGAGCTAAAATCTCTTGGTTCCAATCATATTGGAAACCCATGATGTCCTTTAGTCCATGCTCAGTCACTGTATCTATCACTCTCTTGGAGTCTGGAGTGTTCATGCTCTCAATGTGATCCCAATCAATATATTTCATCTAAACTATCTTCTTCTCTTTGGCTAGAATGACAGTCTTGTAGGAGTCAAACTGAAAGAGTGACCAAAACCTGTAGTCAATGCCTCTATCATTCAACCAAGCATAGGGATTTGCTGCACTAGCTTTCTTGACCTACATGCCCAAGTTATGGTAGTTATTGTGCTGCCTCTGGACTGCATGATCATATATCACAGGCTCTCTCCTCACTGGGGCACCCTGATACTAAACCATATAGGACTGATCAAACTCTAGAACTGAGGGGGGGTGTCTGGAGCACCAATAGTAGGAATGGTCTTCCCCTCTCTTCCAGCGGCACCTCGCCCGGCACCACGACCAGCACCACTGCCGCTGCCTTGTCCTCTATCTCTCCTAGATGGAGGCTTGCGGCTACCTCTACCATGGGCCTACTGCTCACCGTTGTGTCCTTGCTACTCACTACCACTCTGCAACTCTCGAATCACAAGACCTCTGATCTCCCGATCTACTGGATCATGATTCCCTTTTGACCTTTTCTCCCTTCGCCGACTTGGATCACTTTCCATCTATGACAAAAACACGTAGAAACATATAAGGGACTATAGCCAAACATAATAGCAGCATTACAATAGGTTTGAGTAGATTTTGGAATCAAACCAAGGCCCTCAGTCCATCCAGACCGCGGAACCTCCGTGCTCTAGCGCGGGGCCTCTAGGTCCCGGAGCCTCCGCGTAGAGTCACAGAGCCTCTGTTGTAACAGAACCGACCAAATCATAAGAACGTAAGTACAAAAACAATCACCGAAGCGATCAAATTCCTGTACTTAAGCTCCCATAATCCCGGTAGTCCGGAAATCACGAAGGATTTCAACCAACTCTTGACATACAAACCAAGATCGTAATGATTCAACACAACACATCATCCGTTACAACATTTCACAAGTATCATTCGGATTACATCCATCAGAGTTCAAATAAAATATTACAAACCAAGTTTGAGTGTGCGGAAGCAACATAGTTTAGTACATAACTTCATAGTTTCAAATACATTGCCAGAATCAGAGTCATGTCCCACAAAAGCATTATCAGGTACGAGAACTAGCAGAGACCGTGCCCAACGGTCTAGTCTTCATCCCCAGCAGGGAGAAGGCAGTACTTGCAGCAACCAAAGAAGAACTGGTCATCTGCAACAGGTGGGAAATAAACCCTGAGTATGAGAAGGTACTCAGCTAGACTTACCCGACAAAAATCAGAAATAAAAGACACCAAGGATCATGCAAGGCTTTTCAGGTAGGCTAGCTTGACACAGTTGCATAAAAGAGCTTATGATTATAGTAACCAATTTAAACTTAGCATCAAGCTTATCATTAAGTACCTGTCCACTAGATTAGCACCTGTACTAGAGCACTCACTTACTAGGAGCAAACAATATTAACCATAGCAGGTATAATAAGGTTGTCATCATCATATCATCATTTCCAAACCATTAAGTTATTAAGTGCATCTACATTGGAGATAAGCTCATCAAGTTCTCACTAACCGGGAGAGACGGCGATTCGAATCGAATTACAACTCAGCTGAGGGGGTATTCCTAACTCTCACCCTGGCATACTTTGCAAGGGTAGCCGTGTGTCACCTTTGGAACATCTCAGGAACCAAATTTGCGGGTTCGATCAGCGCCAGCACTCTCAGGGATTACCCTTCTGCCAGGACGATCAGGACTTTTAAATCACCTGCCCTTGGACTCACGCCTATGGCTCCCTTCCGAGGCGCACTTTATACTTATCGACTCATGGCCTGAGGTGAGCTACTCGGCTTCGCGGTCGGTCTTCAGGCCGACCAACTAAGAGAGAGGCATGCGTTCAATATGAACAGGAAAGGCTCCAAGAATCAGTCCTTAAGCGACACAGACGGAGTCACTGCAAACCGGCAAGCCTCCGTCCGGTCTTCATTTCAAATTAAGACTGGTTCTTTTCCACGATAGCAAATATAGCCAACCGTGCCACATGTATCTTCCTATATCTCGCAGGTGACAGGAAATCACCCGACTTCTACCGCGTTTAAGCAGGACTAAGCACTACTCGAGCCTGAGCTACATAGGATTTAGGGTAACAATATCTGGACAAGGAATTGGGTAACCAATGCAGCAATTGTTTGCATCCAACCCCTAAACTTAATGCAACAATATATGTAATAATAATATCAGAATCGCATTTCGGAAATTAGGAGGCTTAATATGCTCAAGGGCTTGCCTTTTCACAAAGTTGCAAGGACGATGATCTAGGCACTCAACGGCGACCTCTCGTCGGCACTTCTCGAAGGTGCTCCTCCCGAATCTCGGTGTCATGTCTTCTTTGCCGCCTCTTCGTTCCTCAAATTCCAGCAGGGTTACTCCTTCCGGTACACCTATTGCATGCCGATGCAAAAGAAAAATACCATGGATGCATAAGGTATGACATGATGCTCATGATGAATGGATCGTAGTAAGTGTTTACGAATGCATTACTGGACACTCGTTTACCGAGTAAGACTAGCCCTATTCAAATCACTTTAAGCATATTTCTAACTTAACTAAAAGAACAAGATTAACTTACCTAACTTGCATAACCTAAGATAAAGATGCTCATCTTCGGTTAAAGGCCTAACACCTAGGAACATTACCACAACTTAGAAATAATAAAGGTATACATAATTTAACATTTAAGTTTCATATGCATACAAGTAGTCCCTTAATTAAATCACAACAAGAGTTATACAAATCCAAATGACTTGTATGAGGACATTCCGGAAAGCTTATGAAATGTTCTACATATCAATGGTAAACAGCAAAGCATGATTCTGATGTTAACCAAATCAATTTCCAGCAAACCTAGAATCTGTCCAAAATGACAGGGTTACTAACTTAATTATTTAATGATTGTGCAAAAACATACTTTGATCAAACCAAGTTTACCAACTTGTTTTTCATACCTAAGAAACATCAGAAAGTATAGTGCCAACTTCTAAATAAATTATTTAATATCCTTTTTCAATTTATTTAGTTAATTAGGTGATTTAAGCAATATATAGTAAAACTATTCATAAAAATCTACAAAAATTACAGTAGCTATCTCATGCTGCACATAGACCATCATAAAAATTTCAAAGCCATAGGACCAACATAACTTGCTGTATCCAAAATAACAGATGACATGTCTAATTTGAGCATAATTAGGAAAGCCTAATGAAAAGTGTCAAGCAATAGATTTCACATTTTTCCTAACATCATTCTAGCATAAGAACCTTACTCACCAAATTTTACCTTTACTGGATCTATAGAAAATTTATGAAAATTCACACAAGATCCATCCATTAATAAAAAGAAATTCTATAACTCAAAAACTACACATGCACTAGCTCTGAAATTTTAAATAGAGCTTCTAATAAGAATTAATAGACTACCCACAAAATTTCAAAATTTTTGGACCAGAGAAACTCAAGATAAAATTCAAACAAGTTTGCATGCATCTAAAAACACATTACAAAGTCATATTTAATTCATCCAAATTTTCTAAAACATATGCTCATATAATATTTTTATTAAATACTAGACATTACTAGGAACTCAACAAAACTAGAACCACATCATTTGGATCCACCATCTAAGAGCTACACATTTTTGAATATGCACATAAATCTGTGAATAATCAAACAAAACAAAAATAGAAATCCTAACAGCTACTGGGCCAGCCTAAGAAACGGCGGCCCGCGAGCACACAGGCGCGGCCCAATACACGGCCCACGCAGGGCTCCCGCCTCAGCCACGATGCTGACAGGGAGGACCCGCGCGTCAGCGAGAGGAGCAGGGGAGGCGGCCTCGGCGACGGTGGAACTCGCCGACGGCGAACCCTCCAGTGAATCGAACAGCACCAGCGTGCTTCCCAAGTCCCCACGCTTCGATTGCCCTACCAAGCCGAAGCTCTAGTGGTCCCTAAGCGCTCCGGTCATGGCGCACGGCGAATCGGCCATGGCGCACGGCGGTGCTCGGCTGTGTCCCGGCGCGGCTAGACCTACATGGTGGCTCTACGAGCTTCAGTAGGGTTCACAGAAGTCATCGCAAGGGGGAGAAAAGGATGGAAGGGGCTTGAGCAGCACGGCCACGCGCGCTCTTGGCCGACTGCGGTCATGGCGACCCGGTGGAGCCGCCTACGCGGTGATCTCTACCTGGCGCGAAAACGCGGTGATGGTGTGGTCGCGGACGGGGAGAAGCTCACTGCGGGGCTATGGCTTGGACGAATCGGGCAATGGAGCTTGGTTATGGTGGATTTTTGGCTTGGCGGCTTCGGTGATCCAGCAGAGCTACGGTGAGCAGAGGAGGAGAAGGAAGGGAGAAATGGAGCGGCGACTCGGTGAGCAGGCGCGGGGTGGCTTCAAGGCGCGGCTGCGACGCCAGGGTGCGCACGGCGCGTGGCCAGCGCTCTCAGGCGAGCGGCGATGGGTGGTGGACACGTGGCTTCAAGTTTCTGAATCGGTCGGCCATGGTGACTCTGACGGTTATCTGAAAACGCGATTCAGTTGCTAATGACAATGCCTGACAGCGAGTATTCGACGATGATTTTCTCCTAATCCGTGATGAGTTAGTGGAAGAATTGAACATCAAAGTTGTAGACCTATCTTCCCTCTACAAATTCTTTTCAATGACCAACACCTAAAACGCCATGGATCCGAAGTTACATGAAGCCAAAGTGAGCTCGATGCAACTGAAATGCAGTTAAGACTTATCATATTTTTTAGTGTTGAAATCAGCATGTATTTCTGACTTGTGGGCCATGTTTGAGCATGTTCTAGCCATTTTCATGAGTTGGTCATAAAACAACTTTTGTTCCTTGTAAAGTTTACTACAACTTTGCTTTAGGTTGCTCAGACATGCATAGACTCTAAGTTGCACTTTTTAAATAGTCAAACAGTGTTGCTCTAAGGGTCATTAAAAGTCAAACCTCTCCTAAAGGGCAATTTGGTCATTTTGGTCCACATGAACAATGTCCAAACAATTACCCTAAGTATAGTTAAGGTGTATTAGACCATGATCAACCACTTTACCAAGTTGTTCTACCACTTCTAATGATCACATGTGATACAGCAATTAAAACAAGCAATTCACTCATATGTTTCTATACAATGTTTCACATGTTACATGACCTGGTTGTTATCCTATGCTTGTCACATTACTACCATTTTGCCATGCTTCAAGATGTGAGAAATTTATGTTGCATTCACAGATTACACCAATACTATTCACAACAATCAAGCAGGAAACATACACAGTTGAAAATGTTGCATATGCATGTTTTAGTAACAATGGCAATGATGACATAGATGATGCATATGTTTATGAAATGAAATGCAATTAGTGGAAGCCTAAACACCTAGGGTGTTACAGCCCTCCCCTTAGAAAAATCTCGTCCCGAGATTTGAAAAGGCGTACCATTTAATATAGAAATTTGGATAGTTTTCTTTTAAATAATCTTCCCGCTCCCAAAGTTGCATCCCGTTCACTATGATTACTCCAAACTACCTTGTATAACTTAACCACGTGTATGAGTCACTCTTTCTTGTGTATCCGAACTTGCACGGGCTTTTCCTCATAAGAAAGATCAGATTTCAAGTCGACTTTCCTTGTTGCTATTCTTTCCTCGGGAATACGAAGACACTTCTTCAGCTGGGACACATGGAATACCGGAAATATAGCTCCCATCTCACGGGGTAGATCGAGTTTATAGGCTACTCTTCCACTTTTCTCGATAATGCGGTAAGGTCCAACATATCGAGGCTCAAGCTTCCTTTTAATTCCAAAAGCGCTTGACTCCTTTCATAGGGGATACCTTCGGATAAACATGATCACCTACTTCAAACTCAATAGGTTTCCTTCTCTTGTCAAGATAGCTCTTTTGTCTAGCCCGCATGTAATGACCATATTCTTCAGTATAGTTCGGACTTGCTCTTCGGCTTCTTTTACAAAGTCAATACCATAGAATCTTCTTTCCCCGGGTTCCACTCAGTTCAAAGGAGTTCTACACTTGCGGCCATAAAGAGCTTCAAAAGGAGCCATTTTGATACTCTCTTGATAACTGTTGTTATAAGATAATTCAGCGAGAGGTAACCAGTCTTCCCAAGAGCCTTTGCAAGAAATAAGACAAGCCCTAAGCATGTCCTCAAGAATTTGATTAACACGCTTTCGATCGTCACGATGTTTGCGGATGATAGGCGAGAATTGTGGATTAGATGAGTGCCAAGATTCTGATGTAAGCACTCCCAAAAGCGAGCCGTGAATTGCGGTCCTCTATCAGAAACAATGGATTTGGGTAGGCCATGGAGACGTACCACTTGTTGGAAGTAAATCTCAGCATAATTGTGCGGGTGATATGTAGACTTGACCGGAATAAAGTGAGCGGATTTAGTTAGGCGATCTACGATTACCCAGATGGAATCACAACCCTTTTGGTAGTGGGTAATCCAACAATAAAATCCATGCTAATCTCTTCCCACTTCCACCCGGGGAATAGAGAGTGGCTGCAAATGATCAAGGGCCTTATGTGAATAGCCTTGACTCTGCAACAGTTATCACACCTTGCCACGTAGGCTGCGATTTCTTTCTTCATCTTGGTCCACCAATAATACAGCTTGAGATCTTGATACATTTTACTGCTACCAGGGTGGATGGACAATTTAGAAGAATGGGCTTCAGCCATAATTTGATTTCTAAGTTCTTTGTCTTTGGGTACCACAAGTCTATCATTAAACCAGAGAATTCCTTTGTCATCGATCCTAAAGTGCTTAGTCTCTTTCTCTTTCATTTTCCGCTTGATGTGAAATACACCCACATCAGTCTTCTGGAGTTCGATAATTCAACTTCTAAGAGAGCAATCCACCGTGATATTGTGGAGTACTACAGGATGAAGGAGGTGTGCCAGATGAAAATCTTCACTAACTAAGGAATTGCAATGGGCCTTTCTGCTTAAGGCATCAGCAACCACATTTGCCTTACCAGGATGGTAGTGCACTTGAAGGTTGTAGTCCTTGATCAATTCTAACCATCGTCGTTGACGCATATTCAACTCGGGTTGAGTAAAAATGTACTTGAGGCTTTTATGGTCAGTATAGATGTTGCACACATTACCCAGCAAGTAATGTCTCCAAATCTTCAGGGCATGAACAACTGCGGCTAGCTCTAAGTCATGGGTAGGATAGTTGACTTCATGCTTTCGAAGCTGGCGTGAAGCATAAGCAATTACTCGGCCCTCCTGCATAAGAACACACCCCAAACCGGTGCCACATGCGCCACAAGAGACATCAAAAGGCTTTCGATGTCGGGTTGTGCCAATCTGAGGAGCGAGAGGTTAGTAAGGTCCGCAAAGTGTGGAAAGCCTCTTCACACACTTCGGAGTCCACAAACTTCTCATCCTTTTGCATGAGTCGAGTCATGGGCTTGGCGATTTTGAGAAATCTGGGATAAAGCGGCGATAATAGCCACCAATCCCAAGAAACTTCGAACTTCTGTGACCGTAGTAGGTGCCTTCCACTCAAGGACTTCTTGCACCTTAGTAGGGTCAACCGAAATTCCATCACCCGATAACACGTGACCTAGAAAAGGTATCTTGTTCAACCAGAATTCACACTTGCTGAACTTAGCATAAAAAGTGGTTGTCACATAAACCGAAAGTTAAAACAATTCTTAAATGTTCAAAGATGCTCTTCTTCATTACGAGAATATACCAGGATATCATCAATAAACACGATGACAAACTTGTCCAATTACGGCATGAATCTGAGAATTCATCAAGTACATAAAGTGTGTTTGGAGCATTTGTCAACCCAAAGGACATGACAAGGTACTCGAACAAGCCATAACGAGTAGAGAAAGCTGTCTTGGGTATATCTTTCGGACGAATTTTGATCTCGATGGTAACCGGACCTCAAATCGATCTTGGAGAATACCTTAGCTTTAGAGAGTGATCAAGCAGAATATCGATGCGAGGAAGAGGGTATTTGTTCTTGATGGTAACATGACATTTAGGGGACGATAATCTACGCACATGCTAAAGATTCATCCTTCTTCTTCACAAAGATAGCCGGACAACCCCAAGGAGAAGAACTAGGCCGAATCAACCCTTTCTTCAATAGCTCATTCAAGCTGACTCTTGATTCAAGCCAACTCATTGGGCGGCATTCTATAGGGCCTTTGAGATATAGGAGTCGTACCGAATGAGTTCTATCTTGAATTCTACATCGTGGTCCGGAGGTAATCCAGGCAAGTCATCAGGGAAGACATCTGGAAACTCATAGACAACTGGTAGATCCTCAATGGCTTTGGCTAGGGTAGCATTGGCTGTATTGTGAATAGAGATATCACGAGGTAAGCGCACTAGAAAACCCTTCTTATCCACAGGATCCCTCAACATTACCACACGGGTTGACGTGATCGATCAACACTCCATTCCACTCATCCACTTCATTCCTAGGATTATATCAATTCCTACCCCGGTAGCACTACAAGATCCGTAAGGAACTCTCGATCCCCAATTTCAAGCTTTACATCTTTTACTACTTGGTTAGTCATGATATTATTCCCAATGAAACACTAATACAATAACCACCCTTGACAATTGTAATCACATTCATCTTATGCTTAGATGCAAAAGTAGAACTCACAAAGGAATGTGAAGCACCGAATCAAAGAGCACAAGCTGCGCAGGGTGATCATTAACAAGAAACTTACCAGTGGTGACCACTTCACCAAAGCAGGAATTTCCTCCTGATGAGTGTAATGAACACGCCTACGACGGACGTTTCCTTGAGCATTCTTGGGAGGATGGGGACATCTATTTGCCCAATGACCAGGCTGGTTACTGATTTCAACACGGCACTGTTAGGTTGGTGGGACATTGGAGCTGCCCGGCCCAGAGGTATTCTTTGGCAAGGAAATTGTGTACCCTTGCGAAAACCAGTTTTAGCTTGATTCTTCTTCCGAGGTGGGCGGTACGGACATTAGCATTGGGTGGGCCAGTGATTTGGGCCTTGGATACCATTGGTGCCTTAGGCGAGAAGCTTTTTTGCCTCAAAGTTTCTTTTGCGGTTCTTGGAAGCGGCATATATCTTATCATTATTCTCACGAGTCGAGTGTCACCGATAAACTCATTGAAGGTGACACACTTGCGATTTGCCCATTGACTTCATCAATTTAGGGAAAGTCCCTCTTGAAGCTAGCTATTCTCTTAGCGTCAGTATCGACGAACTCAGGAGCATACCTTGCCAGGTTGTTGAATGCCTGGAGGTATTCATTAAGACTCTTGTTGCCTTGGGTTAGCTTCATAAACTCGGTATGCTTAATGGCCATGAGACCAGGAGGGATAAAGTGTCCTCTGAAAGCTGCCTGAAACTGACCCCAAACTATCTCGACGTTTGCAGGGAAGGTGGTCTTGTGATGTGTCCACCAGATGCTTGCGGGGCCTTGGGTGGTGTCTCGCATATGTGGCCTTCATACCTTGATCAAAGCGGAGCAATCCAAACCTTTGCTCTATCGTGCTCAACCATTCATCGACTTGTAATGGTTCTTACGCCTCCACGAAAGATAGGAGGCTTTGTATCCATGAAGTCCTTAAAGCTACTGTACTGGTTTGGCTCGGGTCCTTGGCGGACATGACGATCCTCACGGTTAGCCATCTGACGCATAGCCTCAGCTAACATGCGCTGACTTTCCACAACTGTCTGCATTAGCTCAGCTGGTGTGGGCGGTGGCGGAGGTGGTTGTTCCTCATTTCCCATGCCACGATCGCGACAAAGGTTATGAGCCATCTGCAAAATGTATAGCCAATGAGCACTGACGATGTGGAAATTTTTGTAGATGAACCGTATAATTATGCCAAACTGAGTCCATTGGAGGAAATGCATTTATATAATCAACAGAGGCACAATCATTCATCACAACCACACAACTCATCAAGTGCGTCAATGGACACATAAATGCGATGAACTTAACCAACAACGAGATCCATAGACCACAAAGACAAAATTTATCAAAGGCTCACATACGTGGAGCATAATACGTTCGATAGGTTACATCCAAGCCATAGTGGTTCCAAACTTACATCCAAAGATAACTTATGGTTCGATATTACATCCCAACGATTACTTATTCCAAAGCTACTCGTTCATGCATGAGGATCAACAAAAGACTAGCTCTTGCGCATTAGCTAAGTAGTAAGCTAAACTACGCATCGTCCTCGGAGTCAGTGTCGAAGATCTCTCCTCCATCTTCATCACTAGCAGGCTCTAACTCCTCATCAGGTGGAATGTCCTCAGGTCCATTGACCTCCATGTCATCATCACCTTCAGCCATGATGACACCAGAACCCATCTCATCCTCATCATTAGGCGGCAGGAGAGGGTGAAGTTGATTGTGTAACAGGTGAACCTCCTCATGGAGATTGTCATTGTACTCCTCAGCAATTGCCACTTGCTGCTCTAGCTCTACCTGTCGCGCTCTCAACACATTATCCTCGTGCCAGGCTTCATTCCGTTGGTTCATCACGTGAATCAACATGCGTTCACAGTTGCGGTGAGCAACTGTCAACCTCTGAACCTCAAGGGTCTCTTGGTCCCTTTCCTGCGTTACTTGCTCCAAGCGGTGCTGAGCCGCATTCCTCTCAGCAGTCACCCGAGCTAGCTCTGTCCTCGGCCTTTCCTCCTCAGTAGGCTCAGGACGGGGCTCACGAGGAGCTAAACGGTGATGAGGCGCCCTGCCTCCAGCAGACTTGCGAGCAGTGAGCTTCGTGCGCGCCATCTGTAGCAAAAGTTACAACGTAAGGGGAGAATCATTTAAGGGATACGAAATTTAATTAGTCAGGACAATCAAATTTTAAGGGAGGGAATAATGCAGAATGCCATGTATGCTCGAACATGATGCATGCACGATCCGTACGTCCTCACAAACCTAGAAAAATTTAAAGGCTAGCGAAATATACGGTGGCATACATACGTTCTCTCGTATACGGTAGATAGCCGATCTACAACGATACGTTGTTAGTGTACCTGCAGAAATTTTCATCTCAGCCCAGTAATTTCCCAAAATGCATAAAAGCAAGCAGTAAACTAAATACTTTCATACATACATCCCCTGATGCACATACTCTAGTATCACAGCTACCCGTCAGAGATACCCACATTTAAGTACTCTCATAGATACATGATTGAACATGTAAGTATGCGAGCAACCACAACTACTCTCCCCTAGACCGACGGTTGGACGGTCATGCTGTCACAACTCCCACTTACCAGAGCGTAGAGGTATTTGATCCAAACATTACCACCCAAGCGGATGGCATCCATACAATAGCACGCCGTATGGACGATGAAACAGAAACAAGCAGTAACCCCCAAGTTAGTACTTAATAAGCCACCTAAGAGTCCTTATTTGGGCATAAGGGATATGACCACTGGCAATACTTAGTATTTAATTTAGGATTTTCACAAATACTTTTGTTTTAAATACACAAATGACATGTTTAGTGTCAAATCTTGCTCTGATGCCAGCTGTAACAGAACCGACCAAATCATAAGAACGTAAGTACAAAAACAATCACCGAAGCGATCAAATTCCTGTACTTAAGCTCCCATAATCCCGGTAGTCCGGAAATCACGAAGGATTTCAACCAACTCTCGACATACAAACCAAGATCGTAATGATTCAACACAACACATCATCCGTTACAACATTTCACAAGTATCATTCGGATTACATCCATCAGAGTTCAAATAAAATATTACAAACCAAGTTTGAGTGTGCGGAAGCAACATAGTTTAGTACATAACTTCATAGTTTCAAATACATTGCCAGAATCAGAGTCATGTCCCACAAAAGCATTATCAGGTATGAGAACTAGCAGAGACCGTGCCCAACGGTCTAGTCTTCATCCCCAGCAGGGAGAAGAAAGTACTTGCAGCAACCAAAGAAGAACTGGTCATCTGCAACAGGTGGGAAATAAACTCTGAGTATGAGAAGGTACTCAGCTAGACTTACCCGACAAAAATCAGAAATAAAAGACACCAAAGATCATGCAAGGCTTTTCAGGTAGGCTAGCTTGACACAGTTGCATAAAAGAGCTTATGATTATAGTAACCAATTTAAACTTAGCATCAAGCTTATCATTAAGTACCTGTCCACTAGATTAGCACCTGTACTAGAGCACTCACTTACTAGGAGCAAACAATATTAACCATAGCAGGTATAATAAGGTTGTCATCATCATATCATCATTTCCAAACCATTAAGTTATTAAGTGCATCTACATTGGAGATAAGCCCGTCAAGTTCTCACTAACCGGGAGAGACGGTGATTCGAATCGAATTACAACTCAGCTGAGGGTGTATTCCTAACTCTCACCCTGGCATACTTTGCAAGGGTAGCCGTGTGTCACCTTTGGAACATCTCGGGAACCAAATTTGCGGGTTCGATCGGCGCCCAAGACTCTCTGGGATTACCCTTACGCCGGGACGATCGGGACTTTTAAATCACCGCCCTTGGACTCACGCCTATGGCTCCCTTCCGAGGCGCACTTTATACTTATCGACTCCGGCCCGAGGTGAGCTACTCGGCCATGGTCGGTCTTGAGCCCGCCAACTAAGAGAGAGGCATGCGTTCAATATGAGCAGGAAAGGCTCCAAGAATCAGTCCTTAAGCGATTACTGACGGAGTCCTTTGCAAAACCGGCAAGCCTCCGTCCGGTCTTCATTTCAAATTAAGATGGTTCTTTTCCACGATAGCAAATATAGCCAACCGTGCCACATGTATCTTCCTATATCTCACGGTGATGTGAAATCACCCGACTTCTACGGCGTTTAAGCAGGACTAAGCACTACTCGAGCCTGAGCTACATAGGATTTAGGGTAACAATATCTGGACAAGGAATTGGGTAACCAATGCAGCAATTGTTTGCATCCAACCCCTAAACTTAATGCAACAATATATGTAATAATAATACTATAACTGCATTTCGGAAATTAGGAGGCTTAATATGCTCCGGGGCTTGCCTTTCACAAAGTTGCAAGGACGATGATCTAGGCACTCAACGGCGACCTCGTCTGGCACTTCTCCTGAAGGCTGCTCCTCCTGAATCTCCGGTGTCGGCTGCTGCTGCTCGCTCAGTTCCTCAAATTCCAGCAGGGTTACTCCTTCCGGTACACCTATTGCATGCCGATGCAAAAGATAAATACCATGGATGCATAAGGTATGACATGATGCTCATGATGAATGGATCGTAGTAAGTGTTTACGAACGCATTACTGGACACTCGTTTACCGAGTAAGACTAGCCCTATTCAAATCACTTTAAGCATATTTCTAACTTAACTGAAAGAACAAGATTAACTTACCTAACTTGCATAACCTAAGATAAAGATGCTCATCTTCGGTTAAAGGCCTAACACCTAGGAACATTACCACAACTTAGAAATAATAAAGGTATACATAATTTAACATTTAAGTTTCATATGCATACAAGTAGTCCCTTAATTAAATCACAACAAGAGTTATACAAATCCAAATGACTTGTATGAGGACATTCCGGAAAGCTTATGAAATGTTCTACAAATCAATGGTAAACAGCAAAGCATGATTCTGATGTTAACCAAATCAATTTCCAGCAAACCTAGAATCTGTCCAAAATGACAGGGTTACTAACTTAATTATTTAATGATTGTGCAAAAACATACTTTGATCAAACCAAGTTTACCAACTTGTTTTTCATACCTAAGAAACATCAGAAAGTATAGTGCCAACTTCTAAATAAATTATTTAATATCCTTTTTCAATTTATTTAGTTAATTAGGTGATTTAAGCAATATATAGTAAAACTATTCATAAAAATCTACAAAAATTACAGTAGCTATCTCATGCTGCACATAGACCATCATAAAAATTTCAAAGCCATAGGACCAACATAACTTGCTGTATCCAAAATAACAGATGACATGTCTAATTTGAGCATAATTAGGAAAGCCTAATGAAAAGTGTCAAGCAACAGATTTCACATTTTTCCTAACATCATTCTAGCATAAGAACCTTACTCACCAAATTTTACCTTTACTGGATCTATAGAAAATTTATGAAAATTCACACAAGATCCATCCATTAATAAAAAGAAATTCTATAACTCAAAAACTACACATGCACTAGCTCTGAAATTTTAAATAGAGCTTCTAATAAGAATTAATAGACTACCCACAAAATTTCATAATTTTTGGACCACAGAAACTCAAGATAAAATTCAAACAAGTTTGCATGCATCTAAAAACACATTTCAAAGTCATATTTAATTCATCCAAATTTTCTAAAACATATGCTCATATAATATTTTTATTAAATACTAGACATTACTAGGAACTCAACAAAACTAGAACCACATCATTTGGATCCACCATCTAAGAGCTACACATTTTTGAATATGCACATAAATCTGTGAATAATCAAACAAAACAAAAATAGAAATCCTAACAGCTACTGGGCCAGCCCAAGAAACGGCGGCCCGCGAGCACACAGGCGCGGCCCAATACACGGCCCACGCAGGGCTCCTGCCTCAGCCACGATGCTGACAGGGAGGACCCGCGCGTCAGCGAGAGGAGCAGGGGAGGCGGCCTCGGCGACGGTGGAACTCGCCGACGGCGAACCCTCCGGTGAATCGAACAGCACCGGCGTGCTTCCCAAGTCCCCACGCTTCGATTGCCCTACCAAGCCGAAGCTCTAGTGGTCCCTAAGCGCTCCGACCACGGCGCACGGCGAATCGGCCATGGCGCACGGTGGCGCTCGGCTGTGTCCCGGCGCGGCTAGACCTACATGGTGGCTCTATGAGCTTCAGTAGGGTTCACAGAAGTCATCGCAAGGGGGAGAAAAGGATGGAAGGGGCTTGAGCAGCACGGCCACATGCGCTCTTGGCTGGCGGCGGTCATGGCGACCCGGTGGAGCCGCCTACGCGGTGATCTCTACCTGGCGCGAAAACGCGGTGATGGTGTGGTCGCGGACGGGGAGAAGCTCACTGCGGGGCTATGGCTTGGACGAATCAGGTAATGGAGCTTGGTTACGGTGGATTTTTGGCTCGGCGGCTTCGGTGATCCAGCAGAGCTACGGTGAGCAGAGGAGGCGAAGGAAGGGAGAAATGGAGCGGCGACTCGGTGAGCAGGCGCGGGGTGGCTTCAAGGCGCGGCTGCGACGCCAGGGTGCGCACGGCGCGTGGCCAGCGCTCTCAGGCGAGCGGCGACGGGTGGCGGACACGTGGCTTCAAGTTTCTGAATCGATCGGCCATGGTGACTCTGACGGTTATCTGAAAACGCGATTCAGTTGCTAATGACAATGCCTGACAGCGAGTATTCGACGATGATTTTCTCCTAATCCGTGATGAGTTAGTGGAAGAATTGAACATCAAAGTTGTAGACCTATCTTCCCTATACAAATTCTTTTCAATGACCAACACCTAAAACGCCATGGATCCAAAGTTACATGAAGCCAAAGTGAGCTCGATGCAACTGAAATGCAGTTAAGACTTAGCATATTTTTCAGTGTTGAAATCAGCATGTATTTCTGACTTGTGGGCCATGTTTGAGCATGTTCTAGCCATTTTCATGAGTTGGTCATAAAACAACTTTTGTTCCTTGTAAAGTTTACTATAACTTTGCTTTAGGTTGCTCAGACATGCATAGACTCTAAGTTGCACTTTTTAAATAGTCAAACAGTGTTGCTCTAAGGGTCATTAAAAGTCAAACCTCTCCTAAAGGGCAATTTGGTCATTTTGGTCCACATGAACAATGTCCAAACAATTACCCTAAGTATAGTTAAGGTGTATTAGACCATGATCAACCACTTTACCAAGTTGTTCTACCACTTCTAATGATCACATGTGATACAGCAATTAAAACAAGCAATTCACTCATATGTTTCTATACAATGTTTCACATGTTACATGACCTGGTTGTTATCCTATGCTTGTCACATTACTACCATTTTGCCATGCTTCAAGATGTGAGAAATTTATGTTGCATTCACAGATTACACCAATACTATTCACAACAATCAAGCAGGAAACATACACAGTTGAAAATGTTGCATATGCATGTTTTAGTAACAATGGCAATGATGACATAGATGATGCATATGTTTATGAAATGAAATGCAATTAGTGGAAGCCTAAACACCTAGGGTGTTACATCCGTGCTCTAGTGAATGAGCCTAAACTTGATTCAATGTTCTACTCAAATCTAGTGCAATGCACTATCAAATCCAGCTCTAGGAGGCGAGCAGGAACATATCTACGCAAGGAATCGATAGAAAGATTGACCCAAAATGAATCCATGATGGCGTTAGGGTTTCACCGTGGATGAGACAAATCAAAGAAGGAAAGAGCAGCAATCGGTCATAGACGGCCTGAAGGGATGCTCCTCTGTCGCGGATGCTGCCAAGAAGCTTGGCCGGCGATGGCGAATCCTTCAAACGGTGACAAAGACAGTGAGGGCGAGCTTCTCCTCCTCTATGGGCTCCCCCTGAGCCCTAGTCCTCTAGTACCACCACCACATGCGCCCATATGATGATGAAGGGTAGGACGACGGCATGGGGGCGGTGGCACAGACGGCGGCGAGAGATGGCGACGGCGAGGGTGACGCACACGCAAGAGAGAGAGCGGGTGTGGCACGGTCAAGTGAAACCCCAATAACTTAGAGAAGTTACTAGGAAGGGTAAAAAGGGAAAGATGAAAAAATGTTTTGATTTTTACCCAAGCCCTAACCATCTGTCAGCACGCGGAGCCTTCGCGCTAAACCACGAAGCCTCCGGGCCACGAAACCTCCGCACGAAAACATGGAGCCTCCACGAACTGACACCGAGCAGAAACTAGGTCTGTATTTCAAGGTAATCCTAAGTGTTTTGATTATGGTCATGTATTTGTCTCTTATAGCTAGCCAGCAGATCAACAATTCATAACAATAGCTACTTGATACCATATTGGACATTAAAAACCAACATTTTGAAACACTTATAAATATTTTTGCAAGCCTATCTAGTTTAAATAAGGAATAACAAACAGAGGCGTGCAAGATTTCAAACCACGTTATGAGAGTCAAGTATATTTAGTTCACTCCTCAAAGCACAGAACCTTGACTCATCAAGGGCCTTTGTGAAGATATCGGCTAGTTGTTTTTCGGTGCTCACATGGTGAATTGCGATATCTCCTTTGGTTTCGTGGTCTCTCAAGAAATGATGACAGATGTCTATATGCTTAGTTCTTGAGTGGCTTATGGGATTGTTTGCAAGATTTATGGCACTTTCATTGTCACACAAAAGTGGGATTTTGGTAAAGCGACATTTGTAATCATTGAGGGTCTGCTTCATCCGAAGTAATTGGGCACAACATGCACCGCCCACCACATACTTGGCTTCAGCGGTGGAAAGGGCTATAGAATTTTGCTTCTTAGAGCTCCAAGACACTAGGGACCGTCCAAGGAATTGACACGTCCCCGATGTACTTTTTATTTCTACTTTGCAACCGGCGTAATCGGAATCTGAATACCCAAGTAGATTGAAATTGGAGCCCTTAGGATACCACAAGCCAAAGTTAGGAGTGTGTACTAAATATCTCAAGATTCTCTTAATGGCCATAAGATGGCACTCTTTTGGGTTAGCTTGAAATCTAGCACACATGCACACGCTAAGCATAATATCCGGCCTAGATGCACGTAAGTAAAGTAGGGAGCCAATCATGGAACGATATACCTTTTGGTCAACGGCTTTCCCATCTTTATCCAAGTCTAAGTGCCCATTTTTAGGCATAGGTGTCTTGATGAGCTTGGCATTCATCATATTGTCGATGCAAAAACATGGTAGCCGCGCCGGGTGGACACGCAGCAAGCTGAAATGATCTGGAGATCTACCTGGCTTCAACGTAGGACCAGTCGATCCCGCGAATTCCCAAGGGCGTGCCAGTCAATTTGACCTGCAATTGATAAGGAGATAAAGTTTTATCAGTAATTAAGGGTGGAACATGCTAGTTTTGCCCAGACAGTTCCAAGTGTGTCGCTTCGGGAGCAGCCAGACGGGAAAATTGACTAAATAACCGATACGAGAAGAAATCGACTGTTAAGGACTGCAACGCTCGCAGGTCGTGATCAATTTTATAGTAACGAATACGATGCGCCTAGTTTTAATGATCCTTTCCCTTAAGCTATTAGCATGTATGCGTCAAAGATATGTCACTGGCTAAATTAGATTTGATCAATACGTGGTATAGAGCCAATGAATCTGGTGAAAAGAGATATTCCACGCAAACAATCGACTGTTTGATATAGACAGGCCTACAAACTATCCAGATCTAATCTATTACCGTCAAAGTGACGTTCGACCGGATCGATGCAGCTATGATGATGATGATAACCTAGAACTGGAAAATCCATAGAACTGACCATATTTCAACAGGTTCATGAAAGTGTGCCATATCTATGAAAGCATAGGCGAATCGGCTAAAATAGTCGATTCAGGTAGAAAGAGGATTACAACATGTGAACAATCGACTGTTGAATATGGATAGATCTATAAACTCATCAAATCTAACATGCTATCCTTAATAGTAGGGTTCGACCAGATCGATGGCAGCCATAATAAAGATAACAAATCAAACCTTTAAAGTAAACGGACCTATTCACATTTAATAGGATTATGAAGACACACTATAAGCGTTAAAGTACGGGAAATCAGCTATTTAGCCGATGCGGGCATAGCAAACAGCCAAGGTCACGCCTGGTCAAAAGCAAATCTACCAACTAGCATACTCTGATTTAAAGTGCTATCAGTGGGGATCGACTGGATCGTTACAGCCATAATAGCAAGTGATAGACTAGATTCAACTAGATAGTAAACCTTCTCAAGATCATACATGCCTTAGCCACGTACTATGCACGATCATGATCGAAGTAGAACAGCTGATAAAACATAATCCATCGTTTAAAGTAAGAACCATCACAATGTGACAAAATAAACAATAGACTAAAAGGATGTGAGGCCGATCTCGGTCGGGCAGGTTGATATTGCTGAGACTAATGACAACAAGAACATCAGTAAGATCGGTAACTTAATGAATCTACCCGACGGATGCCACCCTTAGGCAGAGCCGATAACTTGACCTTAATCTAATTTGAGCAGTGGAGGTCGAACTTAACCGATGCAGCCATACTTGAAACTAGATAAGGATTGATAACTAACTTATACTAGAGCTCGTAAGAGGTCAGCCGGACTGATGCAGCCTTACAAACAAAAGTATAAGCCATGATGGTACTTACGGACAAGCCAAAGGTCGACCGGATCGATGCAGCCCTGCTTGTTGAAGAAACTCACCGAGATCTATAGTACTCCTACTCCTAAGGGTTGGCGTGAAGCCAAAAAAAGTAATTGGTATTGATTGATTGTTGGATTTTTTTACAATAGCCGGGGTCCAATATTTATACCCGGAACCTAAACATGAATCCTACTCAAGTACGACTTATTACAATTTTTTATATAAGAGAAAACATTCCTAACTTAGGATAACTTGGACCCTAATCTTTCCCTTTTTGTAGAATCCGACATGTTTTCCCCCTCGACGTCATCCGTACGTAGTCCATTGATATTATCTGTCGATGTCATCTATAAAATAGCCGATTCCGACACTGCACCAAAACCAGCTGACCTCAATTCACACATGATCGATCCATTGATGATACAATTTTATAAGCCTTGAGTTGCTGCGTTCTCTTTCCCAAATTTTAGTGTAAACACATGCCCCCCAATTTTGGGATAAAAGTAATTTTATTCCAAAATTACTACGTTTGTACCCCCGATGGGTCCGTAGTCACGAATAGAGAATCTTGATCTAGGGCCTACCAATGTCCTTGCCTGCTTATGAGCCTACACTTTAAAGCTTCATGAGAGCACTATTGCTTAATGGGCGCTTGGATTCAATCTTCCAGACCGACTACAAATGCTTATCCGACCCTGGCGAGAGCAACCCAACGACTCAGTTATGTTTCCCTTCTGCTTGCCTCCTTGAGTGCCCTTGGCTCTGCTAGACCCTCCATGGCCTAATTCCTTACTATGAGGGTCTTGAGTGGTTAGAAGGATTCTTGTGCATATGGCGATTGTGTCGCTCATTTCAGCGCCTTGTCGAGCAAGAGGATCAGCTGCTACGGTTAGAAGAATTCTTGTGATGTCACCTGAGTTTTCTCACCACCAACACAGAGCTGTTCTAGTGTTTGCAAGGGCTCAAATGTGTGGACACCTTCCCCTTCTTCACTCTATCAAGTGCTCATGCCGAGAAATCGGTTGGATATATGGGCATTTTTTAGCAGGCGGCCTTTTCTCTCCCCTAATGCTACTTCTACCAGCGGGCTGATATGACTCGGTCCATGATGACCTTCAGCCTTGTGGGGATCCAGACTCCCTTCAATCCAAGGAAGTCTTAGTGGGTTGATCGTCGGTTAATGTAAACTTTTTGTATCAATCCCACAGTATCCATAATTTATGGGAAATAATAAGTCTGAATCCGTTGTGCCTCCATGAACTGTTCCTTGAATTTTGGGAGTGTTGATCCGTTTCCATTACTGACTTTAATTCCATACCCCTGACGAAGTCTATCTTCTCATCTCCCAGGCTATATACACGGGCCATGGTTGTGGATCGAAAAATAACCTGCTTCATCCCAAACCTTCTATGCCTTTGGTGCAATTTGCTTTCTAATAGGCTCGAAGATATGGAGAGCGGCAAGAGGCCTGCTGAAGAGGCCCTTGACGAGTCTGTGCCACCACACCAGCATTTTTGTCACCAGGAGAATGCAACCCGTGATCTTGGGTGAACGGACTTTCATTTGAATGCGCTCTCGGACGCTCTCATCATCTTGAAAGATGGGGCCAACTCCACTCAAGCGGGCTGGCCGAGGCCAAGGCCAGAATTATGGGTGAGATATCCACCACAATTCTTCATTTCTTTTAGTGTTGTCTTCTAGATCTTGATTATCCCTACCTTCAATCTTTCCAGACCTATTGGCCCAGTTGGAAAACCTTCGATCAGCTGAAGAGTATGCGACAGGATTTGTTAATGCCAGGGGTGCCATGCCAGTGGTTTGCCTGTACGACGTCCCAAACTACGTCAGAGAAGTTACCCTTCACGGTGTTCGTCATGGTGCTGCCATGGCATTGGCTGTTGCGCAAGCTCGCTCTGGTCACGAGCTTCAACTTCTTCCCCATGGTTTCCTACCCACCGAACACCCTAAGGACCATGAGCGTCTGGTCAAGGACTTCTTCAACACTGCCAACTCTATAGCCCTCACTTCCCAGGCTAAAGACATAGTGAACAAAGTGTTCTCTGGCCCTTAGTTTGTAATAGGAGAAGCTAACAAACAATTTCTTCATTTTAAGTGACTTCTCTTTTGCCCTGTACTCACACCCCATGTACCAATTTGTAAGCAGTTATCTGGCCTATTGCGTGTCTCCTTAAGGCTCAGTAGAATAGCCGTTTTGGATTAGCCGATTTTGACTTGTGATTCGATCTGACTCGATTAAATCTAAAACGGCTCTCATGGTAAAACTCTTCAAATTCCTCCCCAGTCATTAATCGCTGCATTTTCCCTCGGTATTGGCAGAACGGCGCTCCCTCTTCCATTAATTGGGCTTGCCTTTGCATGTTCTGAGATATCGACCATCCCGTCTCCATGGCTATAAACACCGGCTAAGGGCTCTGGCTTCAAGCACATCTACACTTGCAATCGCCTCTGCTCTCTGTACTTCTCCACCTTCACAAACCCCATAGCAGTTTCCCTTCTTCTTCCATGATCCAGGCCAGCATCCATGGCAGGAGAAGATCACTGCAGTAAGCGCATAGTGGAAGATCTCTCAGAGGAAGAGGTCCTGGTCAGCCAGCGACTCCATCACATGAGGTAAGACTGAACACTCCCGTCCATAGCGAGAATCATCTACTAATGCATCTACAGGCTCGTCCTCAATGACAGCCTCCGGTAGCTTCCTCTTAGGACCGGCAGGCCTTTTACCGCCGCATCTGCTGCTGCCATGCCGGACTCATCATCGGACTCCTCTGTCTCCTACAATGGTGATGACACCCGGTGTTTCCTCAAGGAGTGGAGGGCGGCCAAGGACCGTTACTTCGAGGCAACTTAGGAGAACGATCAGCTTGAGAGCTGCCTCGAGGCTTCTCAAGCTGCCCTCCTCACTGCCGAGGAAGAAGCCAATGCTACTCGGGCACCATTGGCTAAGTCTGATGCCATGGTGGCGGGTAAGAGGAACTCCAAGAAAACCTTCATTTCAATTTCCACTGTCTTTGTCTTGATAGCTCCTTTGTTTCTATGATTTCCATCCTTGATGGTGCAGTTGGAGAACCTCCAACTGGCGGCGAACGTGGCTACGGTGGCCGTCAACGCCTAGGGCCCTCTCCTCAACAACCTCCTATAGGATGTCCTAGCGCACATTCAGGAGATCGCCCTCACAGTGTTCACCACGGTGCGGCGATGGCTCTGGCAGCGACACAGGTCCAGATCGGGCATGATCTCCACACCATGGAGCCAGGCTTTCTGATGGCCGATGACCCCAGCGCGCATGAGGACCTGATCGAGGACTTCAAAGACGCCACAGTGGCCATCATGGACATCACTTTAGCTCAGGACGTTGTAAACAGGGTGTTCAATTAGCTCGTAACTAGTACAAACTGATCAATGAATGAAATTCCTGTTTTTCTGTGATCGCGTCTTTGTGAACTTCCTACAATATTTTTGTATACATCATGACTATCTCTGTGTTTGTTTTTGCTCTATAGGCGATACATATCGTATCGGCTTTTACCCCTTTAGGTCTATTTTTGAACTAGAGGCGATACCCTTCTGGTACCGGCTATTAGAGAAGATGACTGAACAAATCGGCTATCACGTATTAATCCAAACGCTAGGATAATATTTCTTTAGATACTTTCCATTGATTGCTCTATCAAACTCCTCTTCTCCTTCTAGTGTTTCCAAAATATAAGCGTTGCTAGGCGCACAATGTTTAATCCGATAAGGTCCTTCCCAATTAGGTGACCACTTGCCAAACTTGCTATCTCTTGACCCAATCGGTAATTTCACCTTCTAGACTAAGTCTCCTTCAGAAAATTGTTTGCTCTTGACCTTCTTATTATAATACTTCGCAATCCTTAGCTTATTGGCATTGATATTCTCAAGAGCATGCAGCCGATGGCAACTTAAGTCTTCTAAGTCGTCCATCATAAGATTCTTGTAAACTTCGGCTAACAAATCATTTTGCAATGTAACATGCCTCAATCCAGTTTGAATCTCCCAAGGAAGGACTACATTATGGCCATACACAAGTTCATAAGGTGACGTTTTAATCGATCCATGACAAGCCATCCAATATGCCCATAATGCCTCATTAAGCGTTGAATACCACTTCCTTGGCTGCTTTTTGATCTTTTTCTTGATCAGCTTAATCATAATTTGATTGGACGCCTCTGCCTAGCCATTAGCCTGAGCATAGTAAGGAGAAAAATTTAATAACTTAATTCCCATACTGGTAGCAAAATCTCTGAATTCTTCTGACGTGAACATTGTCCCCTGATCAGTAGTAAGAGTTTAAGGAATCCCAAAACGATACACAATATGTTCCTTGACAAAATCAACCATGTTCTTTGAGGTTACTGTCTTCAAAGGAATGGTCTCAACCCACTTAGTAAAGTAATCTGTTGCTACCAATATGAATTTATGTCCTTTACTTGAAGGTGGAAAGATCTGGCCAATTAAATCAATTCCCCAACCTCGAAACGGCCATGGTTTGATTATTGGATTCATAGCCAATGCGGGAGATTTCTAAATATTACCAAAACATTGACAATCCTGACACCCCTTATAATATTCAAAACAATCTTCGAGTATTGTTGGCCAGAAATATTCGGTCCTACGAATAACCCATTTCATCTTATAAGCTGATTGATGGGCTCCACATATCCCTTCATGTACTTCACCCATCAACACTTTAGCTTCTTTTTGATTTAAGCAATTAAGCAACACCCCATCGACTGTCTTGTAATATAGCTGATCATCTAGCAAAACATACTTAGTCGATTTATACCTTAATTTCCTGGTAACCTTCTGTGATGGATTCTTAAGATAATCGGCTATTTCAACTCTCCAATCATTAGTCAAGGTTTCACTACTTAAGATCTCTTGAAACACTTGATGACCTGACGCACTTTGAGCTAACCGATTAGCCTCTTAATTCTGTGCTCTTGGAATATGCTGAAGAGAAATATGAGGAAACTCCTTGAGTAACCTCTAGCATTCATCATAGTATCCCCTCAGAATATCATCTTTACATTCATATAGGCCAATCAACTAATTAATAATCAATTGTGAATCTCCAAATACTTCAATTGATTCAGCCTTTACTTCATGAAGAAGTTGAAGTCCCTTAAGAATAGCTTCATATTCTGCTTGATTGTTGGTAGTCATTGGTTTAGTCGGAAAAGCAAACTCAAAACTTGCCCCTGAGGTGAAATGATAACAATGCCAATGCCACCACCTTGCTTGCACGATGATCCATCAAAGAATAACGTCCAAGGTATCAGCTCTACATAGCCAATACTCGGCATATGATGCTGAGTGACAAAAATCGGCTATTACTTGCCCCTTGACTGCTTTAGCCGATTCGTACCTCAAGTCAAATTCCGACAATGCAAGAATCCACTTCCCCATTCTCCCATTTAATATCGGCATTGATAGCATGTGTTTGATCACATCAGCCTTAGAAACAACTGTACACTCAGCCGATAACAAGTAATGTCGCAACTTAGTGCAAGAGAAATATAAGCACAAGCATAACTTTTCAATAGGAGAATATCTTATTTCTGGATCTAAAAGCCTTCTACTTAGACAGAAAACAACTCGTTCTTTTCCTTCAAACTCTTGCATTAAGGCCGATCCAATTGTTTGGTTATCGGCCGACACGTACTACTTAAAAGGCTTACCTTGCTGAGGAGAGATCAGCACGGGTGGACATTTCATATATTATTTTATCTCCTCAAACGCCTTTTGTTGTACGTCACCCTATTTAAATTCTTGATCATTTTTCAACTTCAACAAAGGAGAAAATGGCAGAACCTTTTCTGACAAATTTGAAATAAACCTCCTGATAAAATTAATATTACCAAGCAAAGATTGTAACTCTATTTTAGTAGTTGGGGGCACTGCCTTATCAATCGCTTTCATACTTTTTTGACTAATTTTAATTCCTCTCTCGTAGACCATAAAACCTAAAAATTGTCCAGCTGATACCCCAAAGGCACACTTATTGGAATTCATCTTTAAACTAGGTTTTCTTGTGCACTCCAAAGTCTCCCACAAATCAGCTAGATGTTCCTTGTACCCCTTAGATTTTGCCATCACATCATCAATGTAGATTTCAACAATCTTGTCGATCAACTTATGAAAAATATAATTCATCACCCTCTGATAAGTTGCATCGGTATTCTTCAAACCAAAGATCATCACAACCCATTCAAATAAACCGATTACGCCAGGACACCTAAAAGTCATTTTTGCTACGTCTTCCTTAGCCATAAAAAATTGATTATATCCTATATTGTCGTCCATGAAACTAATAACCTTGTGCTCGGCTGCTGCATCTACCAACATATCGACTGTTGGCATCGGATAACCATCCATGGGTGTAGCCTTATTCAGATCTCTAAAATCAATGCAAACTCTTAACTTCCTATTTTTCTTATATACAGGAACAACACTCGATATCCTTTTTGATATCATCAAGAACATTTGGGTTAAATCTCCTCGGAGCTTGTTTAAACGGCCGATATCCAGGTTTAATATGCAACCGATGTTCAACAATTGATCGATCTATATCAGGCATCTCATAATATTCCCAAGCAAAACAATCTTTAAATTTCTTTAATAAATCTATCAACTCTTGCTTATACTTAGGATCTAACTTAGCACTTACATACGTCGGCCTAGGCCTATCTCTAGGACCAATATCTATCTCCTCTCATTCATCGGCCGACGTGAAGCCATGTCCTAGTTTACCATCCGTACTATCTATTGGATTATCCATTAAAACAAACTCTCAGAGCCGACTACTTGGATCGGATGTTGGCTTTCATCATTGATCTTAATAAAGCCTCCTTCCCATAGCTTGCCAAAAAAACACTCAAAATCTTCCAGTTCCCAATACATTGGATCAGCTGTTGCTATACTCATAGAATCATCAGCATAAACCAGCTCAACATCATCTCCATGCCACTGAATCAAGCATTGATGCATAGTCGATGGTACACAACAATTTGCATGAATCCAATCACGACCAAGGAGTAAATTGTATGAACCTTTTCCATCAATTACGAAGAATGTGGTGAGCAAAGTCTTACTTCCAATTGTCAATTCGACATTTATTGCCCCCTGGTCTTGGATGCATTACCCCCAAAATCCTTAAGCATCATGTCAGTCTCAATCAAATCTCTTGGTCCCTTGCCAAGCTTGCGAAAAGTAGTATAAGGCATAAGATTAACAGAAGCACTTCCATCTATCAACATTTTGCTCATCAGCTTCCCATCAACAAAACCTTTTACATATAAAGCCTTTAAGTGCCAATGCTTGACTAGCTTATCAAATATAGCTTGTTGTATCACTATCAACTTGGCAATTATCTCCTCATATTCTGATTCATCAAAATTTAAATAGACTTCTTGATCTACTGGAGCTCTGAATTCTGACGGCAACAGAAAAGCCATTTGAATATTAGCCGATGGTTGACCCTTATCGGCTGTTTGTTTAGCATGCCACACTTGAGGTCTACTAGATGCCTGAGCCTGTTCTAGCTCTCTATTCCTTAGACGTTGCACCCTTCTCTTCTAGCTTCTTGTCAAACCTCCTAGACACCATTGCCCTTCCTGCCAAACATACTCTTCCTCATTATCTTCTTCTTCATAATCAGCCCAATTTTGATCAACAACTCGCTTCCCAAGCTGATCATGAACACTTCTATTTTTTAAGCACCGATCCATATTATTATGATGATACTCATCTTGAGCATGGATAGACCGGCGGTTGGCTTGAGATTGACTAAACTCCCAATATTGCTCACTGCACTCTGGGCAATTATTTCTAGTAGGCAATTTCAAACCTTCATCCCAACAATGTCTGAAGAAAGGACAGTTCCAATGTGATTCGGCTTTCTTTCTTTCATATCTCTTTCTCCTATTAACGATGGTATTCTTTCTCTTCTAACCAACGCTGATAATCCTTTTTCCTTCTATCGTTGCCATTTATTCAACAAAATTTGAGATGTGACACGTGGCCTTATCGCCCCGTCCCTTGACATCTCTCCCTGCTCATATTGGCTCTTCTGTTGATCACGACGCCTTTTAATCTCTCTATATTCATCACCCGATATTTGCATCTTTGGGTCGACGGTTCAGGTTTCTTTTGCTCTGGTTGATGTTAGGACTTTAGTCTTTCCTTTGAGCAACTTCATATTGACCACATTCTGATCTCTTGGGAAAGGATTATCATCAACTTTCATCTTCTGAGGTGTATCAAATTTAAGCTTCTCTTGCTGAATACCCCTCTGTATATGTTGTCGGAAAATTCTGCACTCATTAGTAGAATGAGAAGTAGCGTTATGAAACTAGCAGAACTTCATATTCTTCAACTCATCAGGAGGTAACATAACATGATTGGCGGGCAATTTGATCTGTCCTCTCTCAAGCAAGAAATCTAAGATCTTGTCTGATTTTGTGATGTCGAAATCATAGCTCTCCTCAACTCTTTTTCCCCAAGGATTTGGCACCATTACTGTCTTCTTACCCCAATTCCATTCAGCCACAGCAATCTCTTCTTCTTCATCATTCTCATCACCATCATCAACTAAATATGGATTATAGGCTTCGGCAATTGCGGCACTCTTCTGGAATCGGGTATCTCTGCACATACTCTGGAATTGGCTATTGAGTGCTGCCACTCGTTGAGCCAATTGACCTAAATTGTCAAACTCTTGCCCAAGCAGCTTCTCTCTCCACATGGGCAACATTCCTTGAATGGCCAAAGCAGCTAGCTGATCATCAGTCAGGTTTAATGAAAAGCACAAATTCCTGATTTCTTGGAACCTCTGAAGAAACTCGGCACCCGATTCATTAGTTCTTTGCCTTATGGTCGTCAAATCTGTGATTTTCTTTTCTCCTATACCAGTATAGAAATATGTATAAAACTTCTTCTCTAGGTCAGTCCAATTGGTAATGGAATTAACTGGCAACGATGAAAACCAAGTGAAAGCTGGTCCTGACAGGGACAAGGAGAAGAAACGAACTTGATGAGCCTCTTCAATGGATGCTTCGCCCAACTGTGTAAGATACCGACTGACATGTTCTATTATACTTGTGCTATCTTGACCAATGAACTTAGCAAATTTCAGGAGCCTGTAATTTGTAGGAAGAGTGACCAAATCATACCATTCTGGATATGGACGTTTGTATGAAAAAGTCTACCCTTTTGGTTTCAAACCGAACTAATTCTTCATCATCTCGGTCACTCTGAGCAACAACTCATCAGCATTTGAATATGGATTTCTTTGCAATTGTTGACCCATCTGTGGATTAAAATTTTGGGTACCTTAATACCCTAGATTTGGAATCATATGAAAGGTATTGTAATCTATGCCATAATGATATCTTTGTGGAATCTCTATCTATTAGGTCATTTGCTGATTTGCTGCTTGAAGTCTCTGGTTGTAGATGTTAGGATCTGTATCTCTACGAATCCTTTGAACTGATCGCACTATTTTTTGAGCCGACGATGGTATTTGGCTTGATGTGCCAAAATTAACCATTTGATTCTGAACTTGCCCCGTCGGTTGTTGCACATACTGCACTGATGATTCAGGATTATTTTGTATTTGATTAGTAATGGTGCCTTGAACTTGCTCAGATGAGCTCTGAACTGCCTGGACATCATCATTACTAGTTAGTGCTGCCTCTTGATGGCTAGTACCAGCTTGATTAGTCCCCTGAGTTGACGGATGTGAAACGTTGTAATAAGCCGGCCCAACCTGATCAATGGGACATCCATGAAACACCTCTTTCATGGTATTGTGGAAGGTGTTCAAGAAAGCTGTATTATGGTTCAACATGGCATCACGAACAGATTTCTTTAGAGCATCTACGAAGAAACATCTATCATTAGCTTCGTCTGTATCTAACTACCCATGCATCAAAACTCTTAGTAGTAGATATTTCTGAACAACTTTATTGTCACGTGTCTTGGTGTAGGACAACAAATACTTGTTCTGGAATTCTTCTATAGCTTTGTGATGACATCTTTATCTTCATCAAGTAGGACTTCATAAGGCACCATAAGAATGTCCCTATTGTTGTAAGTTGCCACGACGATTGTGGGGTCCCACCGGGTGTGCCAGAATGCGTGTCGGCGTGAAAATGTGGTAGCCATGCCGGGTGGACACGTAGCAAGCCGGAACGATCTGGAGATCTGTCTGGCTTCAACGCAGGACCAGTCGATCCTACAAATTTTCAAGGGCATGCTAGTCAATTTGACCTACAATTGACAAGGAGAGAAAGTTTTATCAGTAATTTAGGGTGGAACATGCTGGTTTTGCCTAGACAGTTCCAAGTGTGCCGCTTCGGGAGCAGCCAGGCGGGAAAATCGACTAAATAACCGATACAAGAAGAAATCGGCTATTAAGGACAGCAACGCTTGCGGGTCATGATCGATTTTATAGTAACGAATACGATGCGCCCAGTTTTAATGATCCTTTCCCTTAAGCTATTAGCATGTATGCGTCAAAGATACGTCATTGACTAAATTAGATTTGATCAATATGTGGTGTAGAGCCAATGAATCCGATGAAAAGGGATATGCCACGCAAATAATCGACTGTTTGATATAGACAGACCTACGAACTGTCTAGATCTAATCTATTACCGTCAACAGTGAGGTTCGACCGGATCGATGCAGCTATGATGATGATGATAACCTAGAACCAGAAAATCCATAGAACCGACCATACTTCAACAGGTTCATGAAAGCGTGCCATATCTGTGAAAGCACAGGTGAATCGGCTAAAATAGCCGATTCAGGTAGAAAGAGGATTACAGCATGTGAACAATCGACTGTTTAATATGGACAGATCTATAAACTCATCAAATCTAACTTGTTATCCTTAACAGTGGGGTTCGACCAGATCAATGGCATCCATGATAAAGATAACAGATCAAACATTTAAAGTAAATGGACCTATTCACATTTAACAGGATCATGAAGACACACTATAAGCATTAAAGTATGGGCAATCGGCTATTTAGCCGATGTAGGCATAGCAAACAGCCAAGGTCATGTATGGTCGAAAGCAAATCTACCAACTAGCATACTCCGATTTAAAGTGCTATCAGTGGGGATCGACCAGATCGTTACAGCCATAATAGTGAGCGATAGACCAGATTCAACTATCTAGTAAACCTTCTCAAGATCAGACATGCCTTAGTCGCGTACTATGCATGATCAGGATCGAAATAGAACAGCCGATAAAACATAATCCATCGTTTAAAGTAAGAACCATCATAATGTGACAAAATAAACGATGAACTAAAAGGATGTGAGGTCGATCTAGATCAATCTCGATCAGGCAGGTTGATATTGCTGAGACTAATGACAATAAGAACATCAGCAAGATCGGTAACTTAATGAATCTACCCGAAGGATGCCACCCTTAGGCAGAGCCGATAACTTGACCTTAATCTAATTCGAGCAATGGAGGTCGAACTTAACCGATGCAGCCGTACTTAAAACTAGATAAGGATCGATAACTAACTTATACTAGAGCTCGTAAGAGGTCGGCCGGACCGATGCAGCCTTACAAACAAAAGTATAAGCCATGATTGTACTTACGGACAAGCCGCAGGTCGACCGGATCGATGCAGCTCTGCTTGTTGAAGAACTCACCGAGATCTACAGTACTCCTACTCTTAAGGGTTGGCGTGAAGCCAAAAAAAGTAATTGGTATTGATTGATTGTTGGATTTTTTTTACAATAGCCGGGTCCAATATTTATATCTGGAACCTAAACATGAATCCTACTCAAGTACGACTCATTACAATTTTTGGTATAAGAGAAAACATTCCTAACTTAAGATAACTTGGACCCTAATCTTTCCCTTTTTGTAGAATCCGACATGTTTTCCCCCCTCGACGCCATCCGTACGTAGTCCATTGATATTATCTGCTGACATCATCTATAAAATAGCTGCTTCTGACACTACACCAAAACTAGCTGACCTCAATTCACACCCAATCGATCCCTTGATGACACAATTTTATAAGCCTTGAGTTCCTACGTTCTTCTTTCCCAAATTTTGGTGTAAACACATATCAAACTTGTTGAGTATATCTCTTGTGTACTTTGTTTGACATATGAATGTCCCCTCCTTCAGTTGCTTGACTTGAAACCCAAGGAAGAACGTCAATTCACCCATCATAGACATCTCAAACCTCTTTGTCATAATCCTACTAAATTCCTCACAAAAAGTTTGATTAGTACTACCAAATATTATGCCATCGACATATATTTGGCACACAAATATATCATTCTTAATCTTTCTTGTGAAGAGAGTAGTATCGGTTTTGCCTATTTCAAAACCTTGCTTGAGCAAGAATTTCTTAAGGCATTCATACCATGCTCTTGCTGCTTGCTTAAGCCCATAGAGCGCCTTATGGAGTTTGTAAACATGATGAGGAAGCTTAGGATCTTCAAATCCCGGTGGTTGTTCCACATAGACTAGCTCGGAGAGTGGACCGTTTAGGAAAGCACTCTTCACATCCATTTGATATAGCTTGAAATCATGATGGACAGCAAAAGCTAGAAGCATCCGAATTGCTTCAAGTCTTGCCACCGGTGCAAATGTCTCTTCGAAGTCTAGCCCTTCAACTTGAGTGAACCCTTGAGCAACCAATCTTGCCTTGTTCCTTATCACCACACCATGTTTATCTTGCTTGTTTCGAAATATCCACTTGGTGCCAATCACATTAGTCTTGGATCTTTCCACCAACTCCCATACTTGATTTCTCTCGAAGTTGTTTAACTCTTCTTGCATAGCCATCACCCAATCTGGATCCTTAAGAGCTTCATCTACCTTAAGTGGTTCTAAGGAGGAAACAAACAAGTAAAATTGACAAAAATTTGCTAGACGAGATCGAGTTGTTACCCCCTTTCTCATGCTCCTAGGGATGTTATCAACAGGATGATCCCATTGTACACTTTGATGGACTCTTGGGTGAGGTGGTCTACCGGAAGATTGATGTAGAGGTTGGTTGACATCATTAACATCAGCTTGAGGCTCATTATCTTGAATATGTTCATCCTCTTGCTGATTGTTGTCCCAGACCTCGGAGCCTCCGAGCTTAGGCGTGGAACCTCCAGGCCCCAGAGCCTCCGTGTCTTGGTGCAGAGCCTCTACATCCTGCATGTTCATAGGACTAGGGACAATAGTTGGCCCTTGGAGTGGTGTTCAAACTTGAAGTGGAGGGTCTTCTTCTTCAGTTGCTTCAACTGGTCTCACATCACCTGTGGCTATTTGCTTGATTGCTTCACAAGGTAGCTCTTCTTTTCCTACAACATCTAGATCAACTTGCTCTACTTGAGAGCCATTAGATTCATCAAACGTCACGTCTACCGTGATTTCAGTTCTTCCGGTAGAAAGATTGAAAACTCGATAGGCGTGCTCGTTTGGACCATTACCAAGAAGAAAGCCTTCATCAATCTTAGGTGCAAATTTAGAACTTCGGGGCTTCTTGTTAAGAATGAAACATTTGCACCCAAATACTCTAAAGTATGACACATTGGGTTTGTTATCGGTTAGGAGCTCATATGAAGTCTTCTTGTAGTACTTGTGAAGATAGAGGAGGTTGATAGCATGACAAACGGTGTTGATTGCTTCGGCCCAATAGTTGTCCAGAGTCTTGTACTCATCAAGCATCGTTCTTGCCATGTTAATGAGAGTGTGGCTCTTCCTCTCAACCACCTCATTTTGTTGAGGGGTATATGGAGCCAAGAATTCATGCTTGATGCCCTCCTCATCAAGAAACTCTTCAACATTGATGTTCCAGAATTTGGTGCCATTGTTGCTTCGCACCTTCTTGATAGGTAGCCTAAACTCCCTTTGTGCTCTTCTAATGAAGGTCTTCGCCTTCTCTTGCACTTCACTCTTATCATACACAAAGAACACCCACGTGAAACAAGAATAATCATCAATAATAACAAGACCATATTTGTTACCGCCAATGCTAACATAGACAACCGGTCCAAAGAGATCCATGTGGATGAGCTCCATTGGGCTTGAGGTAGTGATGATGCTCTTTGGTGGGTGTGGTACGCCTACTTGCTTTCCAGCTTGGCATACTTTACATATCCTATCTTTCTCAAATTGAACATTCGTTAGTCCAAGGATATGTTCCTCCTTTAGAAGTTTGGCCAAGTTCTTCATCCCAACATGAGCTAGTCGGCGATGCCATAACCAACCCATGCTAGATTTTTCCACTAAACAAGTCTCAAGCATTGCTTTACTTTTGTTGAAGTCAACTAGGTAAAGCTTGTCCTTCAAGCGACCCGTAAAAGCAATAGAGGAATCCTCCCTTCTAATGGTGGTCACACCCTTATCCATAAAGTGACAATCATAGTCCATCTCACATAATTGTGATACGGACAATAAATTGTAACTTAACGAATCAACATGTAAAACGTTGGAAATTGAATGATCTTGAGTTATAGAGATTTTACCGACACCAAGCACTTCTCCTTTTGAATTATCCCCAAATACTATGTTTTCACTTGGACCTTTTATTTGGGCATAAGATGAGAACATACTCTTCTCTCCGGTCATATGATTTTTACATCCACTATCAAGCACCCAACTTAATCTACCAGAGGAGTATGCCTGCAAAACAAGTTTAGTTCTTTCTTTTAGGTCCCTAATTAGCATTGGGGCCTTGAGTGTTAGCCACTAGAATCTTAGGAACCCATAGAGATCTTTTCACATATATGTTGGGCTCATTTCCAAGTAACGTGCAAGAGGTAGAAGAAGACATTGAGAGGCTGTCATATGAGCCCCAAAAGTAAGTACCTCATCCCCATTTCAACTAAACCTTCAAAACCAAACAGAGAACTGGAATGGATCTATCCTTGTAAATCAAACATGAGATGGGTTCATCCCATCCCAAAAATCTGGGCTGGGTCCAACCCATCCCTAGTAGTCCCAAAACCAAACGCACGCTTAATCTCGTAGATATTGATTAATTTGTAGACAAATTTTTATATTAGAAATCTAATTATTCAGGGATAGAGAGAGTATGAGTTAAACCTGTATGTTCTTATATCCATTCTTATCAAAATTTAGCAATACAATGAAATCATCCAATAAAAAAACTAATAGAATTCGATTGAATTATAAGATGATGCATGGAACCGCAACACAAATAGCAATAGTATTCTAGTATATTAAAAATAATAATTATGCTTGGTGGAGATGACGTGGATGGCTTGCATTAATAGGTTAGTGATATAATTAGTGGGATGACATTGCTATTAGTGAGAGATGATGTGGATGACTTGCGTGTTGAGATAGAACTTGTAGTGGGGATTAGTTTTATAAGAGAGATAGATATAGATACACTGTCTAGATAAATATCAATACTTATGTATCTAGATTAAAAAAACTAAAAACCTTATAATTTATAATAGAGGGAGTATATGCCTATTACATTTATTTTTGAGTAAAATGCACCATGAGTCCTTAACTGTTCATGGATTCTCTCATGAGTCCTCAAACTAAAAAAAGTGACCATCTGGGTGATGAATCTACTGTGGATTCTCACTGGGTTCTTCAACTAAAAAAGTGATCATGTAGCTCCTTCAACTAATGTCACGCCTGAGTAGAGTTCTAAATCCCACCACATCATATCTATATCCCTACATAGATGTGCCAGCATGGACGAGGCTAGGTGAAACTTGTAGAAAAACCTCCCTCACCCATCTCATCCATGTCCACTCCCTCCTCTGTCTCCCATTAGTCCCACACCTACCTCGTGGCTGCACCCATGTGACAATCCTATGAGAAGCTGGGAGACGAGATAGACCTTGCTTGCCACTCTAGATACCTTATTCTACCAACAACAACATGGTCACAGGTTAACCGCAACTGCCTGAAAGCTCTATGCTTAGTTTTGGTAATTGAGATAACTAGTGGACTAACCTTTTGATAAGTGTTGATTAAGCTAGTTTAGGTCCACACCAAGGTGGTGAGAAAGGCTTGGAGATGGATAAAGGATGATCAATTCAAATGGAGCAATCTCACAATTGGAGAAGATGGAGAGGTGGAAAGAAGCTCGAAGACAAAAGGTATACGATAGGGTTTTGTTTTCACCGGCCGAGACATAATAGAGTGCATGGTTGGGATTAGGATAAATAGTTGTACAATTAAGAGGAGAACTCTTATGCTTAATCGGTTGTCTAAGTGCTACTAGGTGTGAAATGACTTTGCATATGCATTAGACCTAGTGACGCAATGAGATGCAAGTGAATAATATTTTTAAAAATCTAACTCGATGCCTAAGGTGATGTTTTTCAAATTGGAACATATTGGAGTTAGCATATTCAAATCGCTTGTGTTGTTTGTGACTTATTGCTGATTTTAGCACTCACCGGATTCATCTGGTGCCCCCTAGGGGAAGTCACTGGACTATAAGATGCGCGGTGGGGACTTAACAGTGGCTAGGATTACCCACCTAATTAGTCCGGTGGTTGCCCTCTAATAGGCACCGATCTATAAGGAGGCATTGTTCATAGAGGTGTGTTTTTAGCAGTGTGATATTTGGCCCTCTGATATTTGTCCAAGCGGGAGATCACGAAGAACAACTTTAGTGGAATGCTTGTGGCTAGTTGGAGTGCACCATGTGCTTGATTCATGCGGCACCCAAGTTGTGTCTAGCTTGAGTGGCTAGTTAGCATAGTTAGCACATGAATCATCACTTGGGGACTCGCCACAACATCAACATAGGTTGCCAACAAGCAACTGAACCACTATGATAAATGTTGTGTACATCTCTTGCCCGATTCAGTATATTGCTATGCACTATCTATTGCTTGTTTGTGTGGTAGTTGCTTGAACGGCTAGCTAGAGTAGTGTAGTTTTTGTCATAGTAGTAACTAGTAGCTCTCTAGTTTAGCTTGTGTAGCTACTTATGAGGTGTGGTGCTCTAGATTAGGTATCCAAAGCTACTAGACTTGTGTACGAGCTTGCTTGGAGTGAAATAGAGCTAGTGCTAAGTAGTGGCTTTTGGGGCTTGTTATTTTACTAATCACCTTTGCACTAGTGTTTGTGAAGTTTGTATAAAATATTTATAGGTTATTCACCACCCTCTAGCCACCTAGATCCAATCATCACCGCTCCTATGATCTCCTCCACGCCCTTGGACAAGATGATGATAGTTTGCTCGAGCCAAGATAAATCATGTGTTCTCAAGTGTTAAGCCATCCGACCATACACACAGATCACAAATTTACTAGTCAACGGTATGAAACACCGACAATTGGCGCCCCGGGTAGGGGCTTGTTTCGCGTTATTCTAACATCATCAAGCTTCAAATGGCCCCATTCGCTAACCCCGTTGGTGGTCTCACTGCAGGCGGAAGCATCCACTTCAGGGATCTAGAGTTCACCGTCGGCACCGACAAAGAGCTCAGGCTCATGCCCACATCCTCTCCAGGCTAGGTCCTCCATTTCGGGAGCCTCAATTTCGTCGTCGATGATTTCTTCCACCTGCAGCTCCATGATCGGACACCATCCCTAGCTGGAGGAGGTGTTGTTGCACCCACCCGTGAGGATGGCTTTATGAGAGGGAGGATATTTGACCGAGTCACCTTGAAGGTAAACCACTAATTTTATAAAGATCAATTATATCATATTTGCTAAAACATAGAAGTTTATGTATCAATGATGAAAATCAATATTTGTTCATGAAGAATAGAAGATCCTTTAATGACCAAGGTTAAGTGTTGCTCTTTTTCCCTGTGAGTTTTTACATCAAGGTTTCTCACATAAATTTTTTAATAAGGCAGCATGTGCGATACAACTTGCGAATGCGATGTACTATTTTTTCTAAAACTATTTTTGTCATTGGTTTTTTTGGTTGGAGTTTTATTGAGGCATGTGATATTGTGGTAATTGCTTAAGGGGCAGTATTGTAAAACACAAGGGCTCTAACTTGTAAGGAAAAGAGAGGATGACCAGTGGCGGAACTAGGGGGGCTAGCAGGGGCCATGGCCCCTTCCCCTAACACCTAAAATTATCTTGAATACACCTACTGCAGCCATTGCAGCAGCAATTATTTCTAAGTGAAGGAGTGTGTTATCTCCATGGCTTATCTTCGTCTCCCCCCCCCCCCCCTAAGTCTTTCTTCTGGTTCCGCTTTTGAGGATGAGGAATCATAATCCTTGTCTATTTTTTATAGTTTTTACTAAACTCTTGGTCCTTATTTAGACTATATATACGTGGAAACTCTATATTATAATAATAAATATTGAGATAATACAAAATAGTTCAATGGTCACATGCCCATGGATCTCGGGCCTTATAAACATAGTTCTATTGGGCATGCCTATGTGTCTCAGGTCTTATAAACATCTATAGTAACAGGGTGGTGTTTTTTTTATCTCGATGGTATATCCGCGTGCTAAAATAAGATGCTAACTGCAAATGTTACCTACTTCCTCCGTCTAAAAAAAGTAGCATTATCATTTTTCCAGAAGTCAATGAATTTCGAAGTTGACTACATATATATAAAAATATATGACTACATTTGTTCTGAATAAATCAATTCTAGAGTTGTCCTAAATAGACTTCTTTAATTGACCAAATTTTTAGAAAAGATCATTAATATTTATAGTACCAAATAAACATATTATAAAAAATATTTTATGGTGTATCTAATTATACTAATTTAGTGTTATAATTCTTCGTGTTTTTCAATAAAATTTGATAAAACTAAAAAAAATATTTGATGTAAGACAACTCTAGAAATTGATTTTTGAAAGATAACTCTAAAATTTGATTTATGCAGGAATGGAGGGAGTAATATTTAACATCACAATTCTCTCTTTTATAAGGTACACAATTAAAACTTTACAAATTTTTATCAATAATTTGGCTACAATTTTTAGTTATTATAATATAAACTTGATAAGGTTAGACTTGAAATTAAATGTTTTATCCAATTATTATAAAGAGAGTTAAATGCATCATATATCTATTAACTTTTGCCTATATGTCATCTAGGTCTATAAACTTTGAAATTGACTCACCCGAGATCCATATCCCTAATTTACGCTTAGTATCCAATGTGGCATGTGAATTGTAATTAGCTCGTTTCCTCAACATCCAGCGGGGCGCAGGGAATGGGCGGGCGTGCGGTGGAGTGTACTAGAGAGAGGAAACAGGCTAATTACAATTTACAGGGCACACTAGATGTTGAGTCTACACGCCATGTCAGATCAAAACCTAAGGAGCATGGACCTCTAGTTTATCACTTAAAAGGTTTAGGATCCAAAATTGTAGCCAAAAGGCAATGGACTTATTATGTATTTAACTCATAAATTTATAAGTACAAACAATATAAATAAATAAGCGGTCAAAGTGTAATTTGAGAGATAGTGACATGCCAAACTATCTTATAAAAGAGAACGTAGAGAGTATGATGCATAATAAGAACCATTTGATGAATCATGCATAATAAGAATGCATTTGGACATATAATATAAATATTGGTAATATTTTCTATAAATTTATTCAAATTATAATTTTTTTATTTAGTCTAAATCTAGGATTTTTTTTGGACGGAGGTTAGTATGTTTTTTTGGATAATGAGGTTAGTATATGTTTTTGAAATAAAGGCTCTGGAGTTAATCCTTTTTTTTCTTTCGGTTGATCAAATTCGGGCATCTTTTGTAAATCGTCCAGGGCCCACGCAGACCGGCCCCAGTCGCTATTGCAAGGATAATAACTTGAAGAAAATTCAGTTTCGGGACGAACGAACAGTCCAGACTCCAGAACCCATTATTCGCACCCGCAGCTATTGGCCAGTCGCCGCCCATGGCTGCGGCGCCGGGGACCGGCCCCGGTTGCCTGGGGTCGCCGGCTCAGGCTCCCTCGAGCTCACTCGCCGGGGTTGAAGGCGCCCCGCGGCGGCTGGGCGTATCGAAGCCGTCGTGGATCGTCCGCACTGAGGTATTTTGGTCTCTCCCATTTGTCTTGTTCAGTTCTGTTCTCGTCTGCAATTCGTCGAATACCTGTTAGGTGGGGGAGACGTAGCTGAGCCTTGGTTGCCGTAGCTTCCTGTTATCCTGTTGCTGCACAGACTGGGAGCAAGGCGTTTCGTAATTAGTTTGTGTGCTGCACAAACAGCTAGAATCCAAAATTACATCCAGAAAAAGTGTCGGTGGAGGTGGAGGTGGACTTAACAGCACGAAAATTTCATATTTGGTTGTTGCAGCTTTGTTAACTAACCTGAAACTCGGGGTGATTGTGTCAATTGACCGCTGCTGATTGTTTATGCAGTCGATCAGGCACTTTTTGTGCTACTATGCATTGTACACTCTTAAAAACAAATGCTCTGATAATTCAACTGCTTTTTATAGCTATAGAAATCAGACGCTTTGCTCTTGTTGCAATGCTTCTTTTGATTGAACATAATTTTATTTCGAATCGGGGTGTTTTTTTTATTGAACACAATTCCACATCTTGATTGAACATAATCGTGTTGTTTTTACAGCTTTTCACTGAATAAAAACAAAGTACATAGGAGAGGGAGAGGCTAAATGAAATTAGATTGTACAAAGAGGAATATGAAGGTGAATATACAGCAGCCTGTTTTCAGACAATTAAACAAGTCAAGTCCATAGTTTAGCTTGTTTAACAAACTCCAGTGCTTAGTGATTCCTGGGTTTCCTGAATTCTGCAGTACTCTTATAAATTGGGGCAGCATCTGCATTTTTCTTTAGGATGAACTCTTGTGTACCAAATTAACCTCTGCACTTGAGGGGCACCATTTCATTGCATATTTGCCAAATAATCAAGTTGGGGAAATTCCCCTTGCTCTTTGCCTGTCATACTGTCAATGCCTGTATGTCCCTTGGGGTTCAGAGCTAAAAGGAGGTGAATATACAAGCCTGTGTTTTAACAAAAACCATGTCTTCAGTTTAGTTCAACTGGCTCCGGAGAACAGTTAGTCCTCAGGCTTCATTTTGTGTAGAGAAATTAGTCTGTACTAAATTAACCTCTGCACCTGGTCTCTAATTCATTGCATATGTGCCAAATAATTGAGGTTGGGAAATGCTCCGTACTAGTTTAGTTTTTTTTTTAGGCCCCATACTCTTCACCTGTCAGTGCCCATATCCGCTAACTATCGCTGTATAGTTGTATTTTTCTGCCACATCTAGATCTGTGAAGTCACAAGGCTGTGGGGTTGCCGGTTACCACACGGCGACATTGGAGTTGTTGAGTCCTGCTGTATCTCTTTATCCCCAGTGTAAGAATCTCCTAGAAAGAAAAACTCTGGCTTGGAAAAATGTCACTGCTGCTTTTAATATCCAACGCTGGGCTGACTAGGGCCATCCCCCATTTTAATGGAATATCAGGTGGGGAGTCTTTCCCCTATTGACTCTAAAAAAGGAAATCTAGGATATCTTCACCTTTATAGACCGACAAAGACCACAACTTAAACTGGTGTTATGTACATTTGTTTTTGATGTGCTAATTGAAATTATGGTTGCAGTCAAACGTTAGGAGGGAGAGACCAAAACGACCCGATCCTCCTTGCACCATCTGCAAAGGCACAGGGAGAATAGACTGCCGAAACTGCTTTGGTCGAGGTCTCTTTTAGTCCATCGCAGTATTATTTTGTGATATGCTGCTGTACTGCAATCATTCGTCGGCATGATGTTTTCTCTCATCAAAATTTGGTCTGGGATTTACAGGAAGAACAAACCATGCCGATCTGGTCATGCTTCCAAAGGGCGAATGGCCACAATGGTGAGACACACAATTGAGTCTTAGTTAGTAGTCTCCCCCCATGATTGTGCTAACTGCTAAACTCACCACTCTTTCTCAGGTGTCGAATTTGTGGTGGTAATGGACTGGATTACTGCCTCCGGTGCCATGGAACGGGTGAATATCGAGAACCCATGGGCTTCCACTTCACTGTCCAAAGAAAATGAGGTTCGCCTTGTATGCTACGAAGTGCAGTGCAGTTGGTACCAGCTGCGGGGACATTGTAGTCACTCAGAGCATTTTCTCAGGTGTTTTTGAGATGAGTTATGTCTAGTGCTAACGCTGTAACAACGTTGCTTCACAAAGGAAAAAAAAATGTAATGCAAAATCACGAGTGTGAAGGAAAACCCAGTGTTTGCCGTGCATTGATAGTTTTTTTTAAAAAAAAATCCGTTCATTGATAGTCTTAGTCGTGTATAATAAGATATAGTATATAATAACATGACTCATAAGGCGCTGCTTGAAGTCCGGATGGTTTACGGTTAACCTGTATTTGAATGCCGTCACGTGGCTGGATTGGAATGCGATGGCAAGCAGAGTTTCAATGGCATAGGTGAAACCGCCGTTGTTGTGTGTGTTAGCATGCATGAATCCTGCCTCAGTTTTACGTTTACAGCCGTGGTGAGTCCTGCCTGGATACGCCCAGACTCCAGAGGTCATCTAGATGCACAACTACAAGCCATAATGCAGAGGAATCCCCCGGATCCGGAGTTTCCAGCCGCTCTCGAGATCGACCGGCATGGCAATGACGACGGCGGCGGCACCACCACCGAGGCGCGATCTCCTATGCGGACCTCACGCCGACCGTCGTATCGTGGAGTGGATTACCGGGCTCAACCTGCTGTGGAGGAAGCTGTCGAGGCGACGTGAGGCCACGAGGTCCCAGGGCCCGGCGTCGAACGAGGTCTTGGCGAACGTCTTCCAGCGGCTGTCGCCCAGGTCCATCGCTGCCTGCTGTGCCGTGTGCCTCAAGTGGTCCGTGCTGCTCTCTTCGCAGCGCTTCGCGTCCCTCGCCGCCGACGACGGCAACGCCAGCTCGACCGCATGCTTCGCTGGCCTCGACGGTGCCAATGCGGGCCGCGCCCGGCACCAGCGCGGCGACACCGTGACAGCGGCAACTTGGTTTCCGCCGCTGGCCAAACGTCAGCACAGGCGATCTAAGAAGAGGCAAGCGTTCCGGCGCATGTTCTGACGGCCGTGTTCACGCGCTGTAAGATCTGAGTCTGTGTATCCCGTGTCTGTCAAGTTTAAATTTCTACTCCCTCCATCCCAAATTGTAAGTCTATACTATAGTCGGAGTGCAGGAGGCACGCAACTGTATGTCTCTATCGATCTTTTTTTTTAAGAGTATGTCTATTTAACCACCATGTGTTTTATGCAGTTTCAACAATTTTTTTATATCATAGAATTAAGATCCATTAGCCTCCACCATTCTTCCACCTCCAGCCTCCACAGATCTCACATCACAAATCACATATCATAATTTTTTTCTATAGTAGGACAAAAAGACGGTCAGTGACCCGTCCCCTTCCTCCCGCCTGGCCACGGCCACTGCGCGCCCATCGACACCTACCCGCCCTTCTCCCCCATGGGTGGCGCCGCGCACCACCACCAACATCACCAGCACCACACGCCACAGATCGGCCACTTCCACCACCCCGCCGCCGCGCGCCCGCTCGCCCACCACTACGGTGCCGCCGCTGCTGGCGCCGGTTTCGACCACGGCGGCTTCCTGAGCCGCGTCGCCCGTCGGCCCGCCCGGGATGCACCACCACCACATGGTCGGCGCTGGTGCCGGGATGGGGATAATGGCGCCCGCCTCCTTCGCCGACGAGAGAGGAGGAAGGAGAGAGGGAAGGGAAAGAGAGAGGGAGAGAGATAAAAAAAATCAATGTTTTTTTTTTATGCTAAAACACATGTGTGTTGTATAGTATTTCTGTTTTTTTTAACATGATGAACAGGCGTATTGCGTGGTAAATTTGGGATTGTTTGGTTTCTCATGAAGCGAGAGTTCCATTCTAGGAGTATTTGAGATGGAGGGAGCATATAAATTGAAAATGAAAGACATATATATGAACGAGCGGGTCAGTTTTTCAATTTTGGTCATTTTTTCGAAAATGAATGTGAGATGGCATTATTGTACAACTTATAAAACAAACTGCATATATATGAAAGAGCGGATCAGTTTTAAAATTTTGGTCATTTTTTCTATCACCACTGAAAGTCCTGAAATTATGTCGAATTTCGTCAATTTTTAGACTTAAACATAAAGTATGATTTTTCTAAAAATGTTAGATGTAAATAAAATATTAGTATGATTTAGGACTACGATCTATATTGTGTGGAGTACATAAATAAACAATATAAATATATGAGCCTAGAGTTATATAACATATGTATTTGTGTAATATAAATTTGGGAAAATGGTGTTTTTGCCGTGCCTATTGGGCAGGGCGCGCGACATCGACGGGGAGGCACGGCCGGCGGGGCTGGTGTGGCGGGCTCATGGCGGTGGTGTTGGGCGGCTGCGACGGGCGCTTGGCTGGGCGGGCGTCATGGCATGGCCGATGGGCGTGTTGCTGGTGGCGGAAAGCGCAGCGCCTGGTAAAGCTGGCAAGCAAAGCAAAAGCTGTGGTGGAGTGCTGGTGGCCGCGTCGAGGGCGCGGCTGGGCTGGCATTGCGGCATGGCCGGCGGGCGTGCAGCTGGGCGGGGCACAGGCACGCAACTGTGCCCATATAAAACGGCACCAACCCAACATATATTTTCACCTAATGACGCCGCCCAACTCATTGCCATAACACTAAGATGAGCGCCAACCTTGCGGTGCTCTGCTTGCCTCGCTGTTGCTGTCGCCCATGGACGCCATGGACAGCAAGAGCAAGGGGACCAACAAGAAGAGCAAGAGCCTGCTTGGCAAGTACGAGCTAGGTAGTTTGCTGGGACGAGGGACGTTCGCCAAGGTCTACCTCGCGTGGCCGTGGCGGTGAAGGTGTTCGACAAGGCTGAGGTCATGGGCACGGCGGGCATGGCGCCGCGCGTGCTCCGGGAGGTGACGGCCATGCGCCGGCTGCGCCACCCCAACGTGCTCCGCCTCCATGAGGTGCTCGCCACGCGCGCCAAGATCTACCTCATCATGGAGCTCGCGACGGGCGGGGACCTACTGTCCAGGCTCGCCTGGCGCCCGCGCTGGCGCCGCCCCCGAGCACACCGAGCGCCGCATCTTCGTGCAGCTCGTCGTCGCGCTCTCCTACTGTCAGCGGCGTCGCGCACCGCGACGTCAAGCCTCAAAACGTCCTCCTCGATGGCAACGGCAACCTCAAGGTCTCCGACTTTGGCCTCTCCGTGCTCCCGGACTCGCTCCGCAACGACGGCCGCCTCCACACGGCCTGCGGCACCCCCGGCCTACGCACCTGCGAATGGCATTGGCAAGTAGCACAGGCTGCAGGCAAGGTGTTCGCTGGAATGCAACAATGGACTTGACTTGTTGATTTCGTTTGTTATTTTGCTCCTAACTTTTTTTTATCATAGTCAAGACAGGACTACTGTAGACATCCAAACATGTGATTTGTGAATAATTTTTCCAATATTAAATCTGAATTGACCAAATATAATAACCATTTTTTTTTAAATACAGTATATGTGTCTTATTTCAAGTTAGGGGTAAAATCACAAATAGCCCTAAAAATCAGGGGCAAAATCACAAGGACATATTTGTCCTTTGGTACAAAAGTTAACACTATTAGGGGAGGATGACGAAATATGGGCAAAGTGATGCTTCGTTTTGAATAAGCAGGGACAAGTTCACAAAAGTTAAAAAAAAACAGGGGTAAAATCACAATATCAATATAAAATAGGGGTATGGATGCAAGAGCCCCCTATAAATTTTTAGACTTTTCTTTCTGATCATCCCTAAAATTATCCAAATTCGCAAAATTTTGTTGAAATTTGGCTGAAATTATGAACCTTCTACCAGCTGATGATACCAAGAGACACCTTAGGGCTTATTTGGATCGAAGGATTTTTTACATGAATACTGTTTATGGAGGATTCTTTCCTTTCCTGGTCTTGGTTTGTAGGATTCATGCTTGGCATTTCATAGAAAATCTACCCTATGCAGAATGATTTTATAGGAATTTTAGTATCCACCGAAACCTCTTGCTACAAATCCTATGCACGAACGAGAAAGCCTTCTCCAACAACTAGTACTAATCTTTGCTTCTTGTTGATGGACCCACTTGAAACAAATTCTTACCAAATGAGTAATTAAGCAAATAAATTAAACAACTTATTATGATGAAAAATCATGTGTTTCCCCTTAGCTCCTGCCAAAGGCCATCTTATGTTCGTTTGTTTTCAATTCCCACAGGATTAGAGAAGCATGCCATCTTAATTCATGAGTTTTTCCTTTTCCTATACTATACCTCAAGCAACCAACAAAGGTCCCATTTAAATTTGAGCTTATCAGTTAAAATCAGTCCTACAGTGATAGGAACGATATTTTCTCAGTCACTCCTCCCCGGTCCCCCACGCTGCTTTTCTTCCGGCTCCCAATAGAGCGAAGCAACCCGCAAAACCCACCTAAAACCCTACTCACCCCGCCGCGATGAGCAACTCCATGGCAAAGGCTTCACCATCCCCCGCTCCTGCTCCTGGTAATCGATCCATCTGCTTATCTCCCCCTTCCTCTGAGCGCGTTGCATACGTACATCAATCCACCCATCGTCGTGCCACGGCATCACTGAAACTGATTTTCTTTTTCTCTCTCTTCGCTCCAGATCCTGGCGCTGTGGCAGAGAAGACGATGGAGCCTGATCAGGAAGCGCTAGTCGTTCGTGGTAAACATCAACCTTCCATCAATCGTCCTTTTTTTCGTCGTCTTCGTCGATCATGGGGTTTTCTTTGCTGAAATATAGGCCCTTTCCATGCTGTGATCTTTGTTTCGCCAAGCAGGTGGCGCCTTTCCTTCGTCGCCGGCCTAGTCATGGAAGAGTTCGTGATGGGCGACGACGCGCGGCTCGTGGCCTCCATGCGGCTCGCCATGTAGCTGGCCGCGTCGTCCAGACTCTTCGCCTCCGATGCCGCGTTCCGCGACGCACTGGCGCGCGTCCGCGCGTCGTGACCTACGGGCTCGGCGGCGCGCAGTACAGCTGGGCACCACGGTTCCGCCTTGCTGTGCTGCTCCTCCTTCGCGACGCGTTCCCCGACGCGATCGGCAACGTCGAGGTGGTGTGCCCGACCGCGGCCCCCGTGGAGCGCCGAGCCATGGAGGAGTTGGGCTGCGGCGTTATCGCGCCGGTTCAGCAGTGCCAGCCAGTTCGCGGGCCGACGCTCATCTTCATGCCATAAGCAGACCATGTCTTCTTCAAAAACCTGCTCACCTTGAACTGGAACGCGGATCAGCTCGGCAAGATTGTCTTGCTTGGGCACAGCTTTGGCACCATGGTCAGGATGCTTGAGCTCAGCATGTCCAAGCAGGAGAAGTTTGGTGTCACCGAGCAGAGGGAGAAAGTGAGGAGGGTGATGGCAATTCGGGATTATGTGCGTGAGATTGAGTTATGCTCAGAAATCGATGGTTTGCTCGATAGCCCTCTCTGGGGAGATGATGGTCCTGATGATGAACTAGCCAAAGATTGTGACGATTCATTTCTTTCAAAAAAAGATTGTAACGATTCACCGGAGGAGTACAGATGCATGCACTGCATTGGTAATATAGAGAGACATGCCATGATTAGTGCTCTTCCCAGCTCCTTTTCAGTTCATGTATTCCACTTTGATCCTGAAATTGACATGGACCATCTTGTGCCAGGTGGTTCTGCTGTACAATTGTTCATAATTGTGGTTTTATGTAGTTGGATCTGATGTCTTGTTGCCTCTTTCTCTGTTGCAGTGAATTGTCCTAAGAGGGTTTGGAGCACAGTGAACGTCCAGATGAACTGTGATGCTCAGTTAGCAGGGTAAGATCATGTAGTACCTGCTAAGATCGTTTACACTCTGAAATATTTTTTTGGTTCAGTTTTTTCCGGTGTTGTATCAATGACTTAAGTAAAAAAATGTTACCACATACCACAAGAAACGGATAAATATTAGTTTTCTGGTCTGAAATGTGATCTGTGTACTAATTGCTAAACTGATTTTGATCATTTGTTTGCTCATTTCGTGGCTTCACTACATTTGGTTATTGATTTCTTTTGGCTTACTCGTATTATTGAACTCTGAGTGAGATTTGCTTCACCAATAATGATATTGCTGCAGTGCAAGTTCTTATTTTCTTCACTGATGAAGTTAACCTGCAGTGCAGTGCTAATAGTCTACATTCTACAAGCTATTCAATTTTTTCTGTTATGATTTGCATATAACTGCTGAAATATTCTTTGGAACAATTTTGTTCCCCTGCTCTTTGATCACTAAAATCCATGACTTATTTTTTTTTTAAATACTACATGCAAGAATCTGGTACATTTTGGGTTTGTGGAATGAAAGTGCTCTTTGTGTGCTACATGATGAGCTCCTTCAGATCATCTATGTTTGTTCACTTTGGGGCTTCTCTAGATTTGGTTATGGAAATATTGGCTCTCTTTTATTATTGAACTTTGAGTGATATTTGCTTCACCGATCACGATATTGCTGCAGCCAGAAGTGCATGTTCTTATTTTCTTCAACAATGTATAAGGTAATGATCAGAAAAAAAAACTGAAATTAAAAATGACTTGAAAGGTACCAGTAGACATTTGATTTCTCTGTTACGATTTGCATGTAAAACATGAGGCATATAGATATTGTTGTAGAGAGAGCATAGTGCATTACTGTGTAATAGTAAATCTGTAAACGTGTCCTATCTCTCATTGTAAATTGTATTTGCTATTTGTCATTAACAACCTCACTGACTGATTCATGGTCTGTTTTTTTTATTAAACTAGATGGTATTTAAATCCTAATGATGCATACATTGAGGATAAAGACTTAAAGGAAGCGGTGAGCATAGTTAAAGAAGTGCGTGAAACTATGCTGGATGTTAGGAGTTCTTCACTGTACGCAAAGTTCATTCATCAGCTTAAGGAAAATCCAAGTATTGGAGATCATATCTCAAGCATGTTGGGAAGTCATGAATGCATGGATTTGGTAATTTATGGCCTTAGGAGCTTTGAATTTGACATGAGATCTCAGTATCAGCTTGCTTTCGCTCTTCTTCTAAAGGAAGATAAGGTATTTCCAGTGACCCGGCACTCTCACCAGCTGATGTCAAGGCTTGCTTCGACTTGGGAGTAAGAGTTCTTCTAGTTAATGAGCAGTGCCAAAGAAGTGTGGAGAAGCCAACACTTTTCTATGTTCCAGGTCTGAAATTCATAGGGAATCTTGTGGAATCAAACTTCTCTCCTAAACAATTAAATAAGGTGATTCTGGTTTCCTATGGGTTGAAGTCCAGTGTGGAAAGTGCTTATGGTGCATTTGAAAACTGGAACCGTGGATGTACCAGTAGGGGTTCCCTAGCTTTTGAAAGGGACAGATTCCTGTGGGCAACCGTGGATTACATTCATGAAGCCATTGCTATGGGAAAATCCAATGAGGAATTAGATGGTGTTGGTGAGTTGAAGGTGGAGTTTGTTGAAGTAAACGATGATATGGACATATACTCAAAATTGCCAAGTATATATTTCTTCTGCTTCTGATCGTCTGCTTATGCTTGGTTTCTTCCTAGTGTTCTTTTTTAATGGTGAATCTGACTCTACAGGGCTGACACTCAAGGAGAAATTCTACCTTAACTTCATGTTGGAGGTGGAATATAATTCATTCCTTTCTTTTGAGTAAACCTTGAAGGCTTGAGGCCAATGTCTAGCTATTTAACATGTGTTTGCTTTGTGTTACTGTATTCTGATTAAAAATTTTAGACCAAGAAGCCGTTTCAGTGGAAAAAATCATTAATCGTTCTTCCTCAATTGTTTCAGTCATGTGGCTTCCCTCCGTATGCAATTGGAAGAGCGAATATCACGCCCATTCAGAGAAAATCCATGTGATTGCTGGGATGATGATACTCCATTATGGGGACCTGTTTTCCGTCACCGTCTCCCAGCAATGAAACGGACTACATGGTCGCCTCCACCCAAGGGTTGGATCAAGCTCAATTTCCATGGAATTGGCTGTTGCAAGGGCCGTCCCGCCTGCATTGGTGGCATATTCCACAATGACAAAGGTGAGGTGCTCTCGTACTATGCTGGTCCCGTAGGAGACGTGGCCCAGATTGTGGCCAGTGCCATGGCACTTGAGATGGAGCTACAAAAAATGATTGACCTCCATGAACCAGTATTCAAGCTGATCATTGAGGGGGACAATCTTATGGTGATACGCTGGTGCAACAGAATCGCTCGCCCACCTGAAAGAGCTTTTGATTCATTTTCACATAGCTATTGGTACATGGATATGAGACCCACCGAGGCACCTGCTCCTGACAAGGTACCTGAGTGCAAGTGCAACAAGGGTGAGGATGATGGTTCAAAGGATACAGAAGAGGATAATGGTCGAAAGGATGATGACGAGGAGGATGTTGGTGCATCTTCAGAGTTTGACATCCCTCCTGGATGGGCTCAGAGAGAGTACATAGCTTGGCATGTTGAACAGCCGGCTAATCGGGTCACGATTGGTCTGGCACGTGTTGGAGCTTCCCTACCTGGGATCTTTCTACACCAATCAAGCATGTGTGACTGTGGACATGGAATGAACATGAAGAATGACAAGCCAGACGTTACATGTTAACTACTAAGAACCTACTGAACTTGCCGATCTGTTCTGAAATCTGAGCTAGAAGTGTCTGTTCTTCTGGCTATCCTAACAATCTCATTTATTGCAGGTTCCTTCATGACTTTGCTACGGGTGATGGCATCATTGAACGACTGAAAAATTGAGCCTGAGGATTCTTTAACCTGTTCATGAGGAGCCTGCTGCTGACTTCTGTTTCCTGTTGCTAATGGTTTTGCCTGTTCTGAACAAATCGGGTCTGTCTGTTCTAATGAAATCCTTGATCTGCATGATAAGCCTTCGGCGTCTTCGATTTCCTGCTTTATATAAAAAACAAAATGCCTGTGAATGATCCCCGAGAATATAATTGCGTCCTTTGGTTGTTCATTTGATATGTAGGCAGTAGTTTGCTGTGATCCATGGTCCTTCTCCTATACTTCACATATGTAATAACCAGTAATACAGTTAAACGACAGTCGACATGGACATGCTTTGCAGCGTTAACTGTGAGGTGATCTATTCGTTTGCTTGCTCTGAAGTCTGAATATGTTGTGTCTGTGCTTACATGTGTTATTGTGCTGATGATTTTTCTGACATTCATGGAGGCCAAAGAGTAGTGTGAGGCTGTGAGCAGGCCGGTGAAATGATGTCGATCCTTCATGTTAGACGCCGCACGCCGGGATCATCGGCGCAGGCGCAGGCAGGCGGGCGGGACGCGCCAACACGGAGTGCGCGCAGCAAACCGCGTGTGCAAGGAATGTCTTATCAGACGCCGCCACCATCGCATTCCCACCAGGTCGCCGCCGTGTGGTCCGCCGAGAAGACGACGAAGACATGCCGCAGCGGAGCTCCTCGAGGCTCGAGCTGATCCGCTCGTCTCTGTGGCGATCCAAAATATAGGGTCTTAAGTGTAAAATATTCGTCTTAAGTGTAAAATATTGTACCACAATCAATAATGGCAAAGAATATTAGGTGCTTATTTGTAAAATATTTGATCGCGATTAATCAATTAGGGACTAGTTTGTAACTTTCGGTTGCAGCGGTCTCGACAACGAACCTCCTGCATCCGGGCTCCGGCGGCGGCGCTTCAGGGCTCAGGGCTAAGGCAAGAGTTCGCCCGTGCTGCCGTGCACCAACCTAATCCTCCCCTCAGACTCAGACGTTCGCTCCGGGGTCGCGCGCATGCGCGGCATTTTGTGGGGAAGGAGCGCGCGCGGAGCCGCGGATGGGACAGCGAGCGGCGAACGACGATGTGCCTGCGTCGCGCCGACAGCGCATCCTGTTACTATCTAGCTTCTATCCGAAGCGTCCCTTCCTGATCGGTGTAAGCTCGCGACGGCGACGGAGCTCCGCGTGCAGGCATGGCTCGGAGCGCGCGCCGCCCACCACAGACAAGCTCGATGGAATGCCGCACCCAGTGCGCTGGATGTAAGTTCTCCACTAAACAAATAGTTGTTCATCCAGTTAAGCGTGAATTACTCCAACTTTTATAGTTGGTTTTTAGTGCACAATTTATACGGAGTAGCTACCAAGTTATCGTTTCCCCATTTCAGTTATGTCCTGCATCTGCAGTAAACTATAGTACATTTCATCACTCCAATTTTCTGAATCATCGTAATCTAAGAGCTGGAGTAAGTAGTACGGAAGCACCCTCCATTGTAAACCCTGGCCGTGTGGTTTTGGTGCGTACTTGTCATATATAGATATATTGTGTGGTAATCAACTTCTGTATCGACTTTCACCATCTTGGATTCACTCTCTTGTCGCCATTCAACTGTTTGCTGTTCCACTGAAGCCATGAGATCGCCGTGAGTACTCCTTTATGAGTCTGGAGAATTCAGAGCTCTCGTTCTCCAGTAATTTTGAGGGTGTGTCATATTCTATAATTCTTCCTGCTCATCACAATAATTCATTAAAGCACACATATATTAGTAATCCAGCAGCTACATCTGGGTAAAAGATAGAGAACTGGTGCTTCAATCACGTGACTTACCTTCACTGAAAACAAGAATGAGATCACTGTCAATTACGGTGTGGATTCTGTGAGCTATTGTCAACACCGTGCATTTCCCGAATTCCTCGCGGATCGTTTCTTGGATAATTGCATCAGTGGAGGAGTCAACTGAAGCAGTTGCCTCATCGAGAACAAGAACATTGCTTCGCTTTAGGAGAACCCTTCCGAGGCAAAATAGTTGCCTCTGCCCAACACTCCAATTTTCCCCATTCTCGACAACTGCAGGAAATATCTCATAATCTCAATGACAGTGTCATTATGAAAGGGCTATAGTATCAACCATTGAAATTTCTATTCCTGCATCCTAAATTTTTATATTTGGCTGTGCACAAAAGATACATTACCTGTGGAGTCCAGTTTCTTTGGGTTTTGCCGAACTATATCACCAAGCTGGCATTTGTCCAAAATCTGTCCAAAAGAAGGAGAAAAAAATTATTCCTGATCATATGCTTGAAGAACTAAAAACCACTTTACCTTAGTCATCATGATTTTATAATAACTTTTGTATTTTTCTTTTTTACAGATTGAGTTTTGATTAAATTACAATTTTATACAAAAATTACATCAGGGTTTTACCGTTTTAGATTATGAGAGAACTCTGAGGCACTGCTTTGCATCTATAGTTCTCTAAAATAGGTGCACTTTTACATGTGTTTTTCTACTTCACCAGGAGCCACATTTAAACCATCATAGTGCACAATCACTGGGCTTGGTGATTTAGCCATGAATGCTGTTACCAAAATTTATTCACAAAAGATATTGTCGTCCACAACCTGTTTTCTGGTGACGTGGAACATTAAGTGTGAGCAATAATGACTAATGCTACAAAGATTTCGCCTCTCTATTTGACATCTTAAATAAGGGATTCCTTTATAATGGTATCTGTAGTTCATTAAATTACCTCCCACACACGATGATCAGGGTACTCATTCAGGGGATCCAGATTCCCTCTAACTGTTCCCTCAAACATTGTTGGATCCTGCGGAATGATGCTTAGTCTTCCTCTTAAATCATGCAGCCCTATTTTCAAGATGTCAACATTGTCGATTTCGATTGTTCCTCCCCTTGGTTCAACGATCCTGAAAAGTGCTTGGATAAAAGTTGACTTTCCGCCACCAGTACGTCCTACAATCCCCACCTTCTTCCTTCCTGGAATTGTGCATGATATGTTTCTCAAAACTGATGGGAGATGCTCTGCGTATCGAACCTATAAAAGCAAACAACAACATTAGGTGGCTGCAATTGAGAAAGTGCATATATCAGGGTTAATGACATCAGAAGTTTCCTTCTGAAAAAAAAAAACTTCCACTCTTATGTGTCATGTCTCATCATAGAGAAAACACAGTTAATTGCATGCTTTACAGTATCTATATCTGTCACTCTTGTCTTATATTTCTTCATTTTTTACAATCTGTGGCACTCCCACTTTTGTTTATGTAATCGAATAGCCCTATTTTGTGCATGAGAAAGCATGAACTTCTGCTCTTTATTTTTATCTCATATTTAAAAATATAGTCTTATTATCCTCTTTGGTAAAATATACTGCAAAATATCATCGAGTTGGCAGGTTCCTGAGATGAATTCTGCTTTGCAGCACTTTCTGCAGGTTATTTAACCTTTGATTTAGCAAACGATTGTTCAATTTCAGACATTAGTCTCCATGAGAGATTTTTTGGGTTTGCTGACTAAAACTTTACACACGCACACTTAATTATTACACCTATAGTGGGTCAGAATTCAGTATAGTATTACACATACCTCCAAGGATCTTATATTGATAGTTCCGGCATCTGGCCAGCTGTTTGGTGGGCGGTAGTGGTCAACTACGAGAGGAGCCTCACTAGGGATCCTCGAGTACTGCATTATTCTTTCAACTGATATCATTTTGTTTTCTGTGTTGCAAATGTTCCAAATTATGGATGCCAGCTGTGAGTTGAGGTTCAATGCATAAGTCACTGCAAGTCCAGCAATACCTGTATATACAATCATATTAGTTTGGCAATAATCAAACGTAAGATAGCTTGAGACTTTAATGTTCAAAAAAAAAGATAGCTTGAGCCTTCTGTAATCATCCATGACTCTATCTGCATATAGAGCTTACTTGGGTTTATAAAACCTTCAGGGAGGCTCACTAGCAGAGTCAAAGAAAAGGCAAAGACAAAGTTGGATAGCATGTTTAGCCTGAAAGAAAGCCACTCCATTGCGGAAATGTTATGGAACCATGGCCTGGAGTGGTTGTCAACAAGACCAAGGTTTGCTTTTCTGAAACGATCTTTCTGTCCATACGCTCTAATACTTGATGCTCCTGCTAGCGATTCTGCAAAATGGTGTAGAATTGGAGCCCTTTGAATTTGCGATAAACGAGCCAACTCTCTCGCTGTTGGTATGTAGTAACGCTGCACACATACAAAACATGAACACGTTCAGCATTTTATGAAATGGGTACCATCAAATAAAGGAATCTGCTAGTGAATCTTCCTGGAATTCACAGTGCAAAAAAGTAATAGGAAAGGGATAATTATAAACAGAAGGTCGTTTTTAAGAGTTCATACTTGACACAGGAAACAGACCACCGTCACTGGAACAAAGATAGCAAAAACTGGCCATGCCACTTGTGACATAACACCAATGGTCCCCAGAATTTGTATGATTGAAAACACACACCAGCCTAGCTTGTTTGCTATTTCCAGATCTAGAACACTTTGGTCATTAGAGGCCTGTTCCATGCAAAAAATAATAGTTAGTTTAATGGTGTGTAAGCATGTGACAGATGATGAGAATGGTCATAAAGTTAAATAAGCACTAACCCTGTTCAAAATTCTACCAGTAGGTGTGGAATCAAAGAAGGACATTGGGGCACGCAGAATGCAGTGGAGCATGTTCTTGAAGAACTTTTCTGATGTTAGTAGACCAATCAGTGACACAAGCAAGGACCGAGTCAAGACACACAGGGCACTTCCGATAGATAGTGCTATGTATACAGAGAAGAGGAGGCCTAATCCAACGGTTGGAGTGGTTGAAGTTGTAGGAGGTGATGCCCATGCCATCCAATAGTTGCTGGCTACCTGAAATATTTGAAAGAATGATTGTGCAGCTATTGTTACTGGCACTAAGGCTCCACCATGAACTGCCCTCAGGTAGGCCCAGTAAACCTTCTTGCCAATGCCTCCCTTTTCCCGTTCTTCTTCTTGTGTTATCCTCCCCTTGTCACTGATGTCTTGCGAGACATCATGTGCAGACTCTTGTTTTGTTATGCCCTGAAGTTGGTCATCTGTTTCATTTTCTGTATCGAACTCATCTTCACTGTCTGCTGATTTTTGGTTGTCTGACGGTATTCTGCTGGAACTCTCAGCATTTATAACAGATTCAAGAGCCTGGCTATGCGCACCTACTATAGCTTCAAACCCTATGTTTTGTTGAAGAAGTTCATTGAATTTCCCTTTCTGCACGATTTTACCATCTTGCATCACCTGTTAATTTGAATTCAAATGGTTAGTTCTTTGGAATATGGACACGATGGGTTAAACCAAAGTATTTTTCGACACTTACCAGTATAAGGTCTGCGGCAGGAAGGAATTCGACTTGGTGGGTCACATACAACACTGTTTTATCTTTAAGAATTCCCATTACACAATCCTGTAGAATGAAATTATTTTATTTGATTAGGATATGAACAAATTATTTTTTCTCTCTTCTGAATCAACAATGAGCCTCAAACGGTCAAATAACTCACATTACAATTACAAAGTTGAATGTATTTGTGCATTTAAACGAACCTTGAAAAGCTGGCTTCCTGTATGGGCATCTACTGCACTGAAAGGATCATCAAAGAGGTAAATATCTGCATCCTCATACACTGACCTTGCAATCTGAATTCGCTGTTTCTGTCCACCACTCATGTTAATTCCCCTTTCACCAATCTCAGTCAAATCACCATTTGCAAACAACTCAAGATCTTTTGTCAGCGCACATGCTTGTATGATTTTTTCATACTTTTCCTTGTCATGTGTGTTTCCAAACAGAATGTTTTCCCTTATGTTCCCAGACAGGATCCAGGCAGTTTGAGGAACATATGCTTTGCGGCCACTGACCCTGACAGTCCCATCTAGCTTTGGCATCTCCCCAAGTATGCATGATAATAGACTGGATTTTCCAGAACCGACCATTCCACAGATAGCCACTTTCATCCCTCTCTTTACCTTTAACTCTACATCTGTCAGAGTTGGAGAAGTAGTCTCAAATTCCCAGCTGAATATTCCATGATCAATCTCCACATCATAGTCTGTGTCGTTTCTCGGTACTTGTGTAACTGCATCACAATTCAATTCTTCTTCCTCAAGGTATTTTGCCACTCTATCAGCTGAAACTTTTCCCTGAGCAAACACTGAAAGTAAGTCAGGAAGTGTGAAAATTGGATCTTGTAGCATGCGGAATGTCGCAAGAGCTGACAAAACAGTTCCAGCTGTAAGAGGAATCCCCATCAGTATACATGAGCCAAATGTTATGGAGGAAATGAATGCAGGTGACCCCCAAAATATGAATGTTGTTAGAGCCGACAGCCTCACAGATCTCCATAGCCAATTGTACTCCTCGTCTCGTAAAGTTTCTAGCTTCTGAAGGTACTTCATATCCCATGCTTGAAGTTTCAGTATTTTCATGCTTCTAAGAACTTCCGTTGTTGCCTTCATTCTGTTGTCTTTGGCAACCATGATCTTGGCTTGCAACCTCTTTTGCATTCTGGTTAGTGGAATATTGCAAGTCATTATTGCCAATGTCGCTGCTAAACCAGCCCAGGCCCCGACCCCTAAGTTTGTATGGAGGACATAGACAGCTAAAGAAAGCTGAATGGGTAGCATCCAGATGTAGTTTGTATACCATATAACATCAGTTATCCTTTGAATATCTACACTCATGTAGTTTATGATTTCTCCACTAGTATGCTTCTGCCTTGAACTGCAGGATAAGCGAAGGCCCTTTTGATAGATGTGGGATATCAAAGCAGCTCGCAGCCGCATCCCAAGCTGTCGAGCTCCAAAAATCCACTGCCTCTGTGCTATGGTCTCCACAACTTTGGCACTTAGAAAAGCAGCAGCGAGAATATAACCTCTTTTGAGTCCATATTGCCTCTCTCCTCCAAGGAATTTCACCAAATCATTAATCAGTGAGGGTCCGACATAGGATGCGCTGGCACTTAAAACTGCAAATCCTGCATTGATCATTGCTTTCCGTCTTATTAATAGAAACATTGCTCTATAGATCGATGAAGTACTTAAGCCATGCCTGCGTTCAACATCATCTATGATCTTTTTAAATGAATCAGACAGAAACTCAGCAGCATCTTTGCCATCAACATCTGGCACCTCATTCTTCTCTAGAGGTTTCTTATATCCAATAGAAAACACAGGGTTCATCCAGGAGAAGGTGACAAGTTCAAGAATATTTGCTCTTCCATATGGACATGGCCGTTTGGCTTCTGCCTGCTGTCCCACAGATGGATTCAATAGTGGCTCTGTTACGCTGCTGTCTGTCAATGTGATTCCTGTTTTCCCTCTGGCTGAAACTGCAAACAGGTAAGTGCAAACAACAAGCATGAACAGATCAATCCATTCTTCAAATCCTATATCGTCATGGGTTGCCAAAATTGACCTGAGCTCAATTACAACAGTTGTAGCGGATTGTAGAAAGCTAAATATCCACCAGGACCGAATTACCATTGGAAGTTTTGCAGATTTTGTTTTCTGGAAACTGAATACTAGTATTGACAATATTATCCACGATAGCACCTGCAAACCTTCACAAAAAATAAAGGGTGGATACTTGCAATCACTTATTCTTTCATGTAACTGTAGAAATACTGCCCTCAGAACATGACTGCCTAGTATAAGCAGGCAACAAGCTTTGCATGCTTTATACGAGATACCCAGCTTTATATCTGTAATCTTGTGTTCCTGATGTTGTTTATTGCTTTCAGGAGCTGAAGCCTTTAGTCTCTGTCTCCACCATCTGAATTTCTTGAACAGAAATTGAGCCAATATACTCATGATGAATATCAATTGTATCAGTGCAAAAGTGCCCATCCAGAAGCAAGGTGAGTATAGCTCTTGCCATTCTTGCATATGGTGCAATATAGTAGAATCTGTAATAATAGGTTGCAAATTTCATGTCAAAAACCAATGGAGGAATACATTCTTGAGGAATCAATTTTCTCTTGTGGAAACATAGGATCTAGTAGCTACAATTATGTCATCGATACTCAAGAAAAGTAGAAACAAACATGTTCTTGTGAGGACTGAACTTTACTATTTCTTCCGAGCATTATTTAAAATTATAGATAAGCTGCTAACCATAACCATGGGGAAGTTGACCTAGCATGTTAACTGTCAGGAAAAAGGACAATTAACACGAATCATTATCATCATGTTTGGGGCGGAGTTCATCTTTGAGTTGGACTACTCATCTGTTATTTGAGTTAAGGTTTTCTGTTTTTGTTGTTTTAGAAGCACCATGTTACAAATCTTTTTTATTTGCTACTTGAAGCAATAATTTGTTGTAGGATAAGATTTGGTCACACCAGGATTACAGGTTCATTCTGTTTTTTACTCCTGTCAAGAATGATTGGACAATACTTTTTTTCAGCTTTTTTTTTTGGGAACTTTCGTCCTTAATTACCTGCCGCCTTTTAAAGTAGTGACATGGACCACAAGTGCTCAAATCTTTCACATTGGCGTTTTCCCTTACCTGAAGGTTTGCTCCAATGAACCAAAACTGGCTAACTACTAATATTTGTCAGACTTGAGTTAGAATGATATATATTGCTATAGCTAGTAGCATCATGTGCTGACAGAAACATTCTCTGATTTCACTCGCTCTTTCACTAATTTTTTGCAGCTACGGTATCTTGCAGTGTTATCTGAGACTATAGAAGAAGTTATGTCCTTAACTCCTCCTAGTGATAGAGAGAGAGTGACGCTAGTCAGATGCAGTGGAAAGCTAAGCACAGCTCATGACTTGACTGTCGTTCCCATCCCATTTGATATGTTACTTAAAAACATGTTTGGAATGAAGGGCCGATTTTACAGCTTCTAAAGTTAATTTTCAGCCTTCTGTTATGCAAATAGCTATCACAAAGTCCATAGAGCTATCACACATATGAACCACGTTTTGTTCATTGGCTACTAATACTGTGACACGGTTTTTAGTTATGCGCATTCTTCAGCGCCATTTGTTTCCATTCCCCTGATGGTTTTCGCAAACCTTGCAGAACGAAGGAAGCAGGAGGGAAAAGAAAGCTGGGCAAACTGACGCATGGAGTCATGGATACATATGTCTGGGGAGAACCGGAGCGGAGCGGATTCAGGCGACGTCTGCATGCACTGAAGGTGCGCAGCAGGTCGGGATTGATCTAACGAAGCCTTACCTGACGGGTTATCGAGGAAGCCCCCCTGGATCAACAGCTGTTGCACCCTCTTGGGAAGAATCCCCGCGAGAGCAGGCGAGTAGTGCAGGCTCACTCTCTCCATCGTTTCGCCAATGAGACAGAAGAGGGGGGGGGGGGGTGGGGAGGGAATTGGAGGAAGTGTGAGAGAGAGGTGGTGGTGGTGAACTGGTGACGATGATATAGTGGAGAGGCGGAGACTGGAGGTGCATGACAGAGACGGAGACACCCCTGATAGTTGCGCTTTTGGCGTCTCATGGACTCATGGTGCGGTGCCGCCGGTGCGGTGCCCGCAGATCCCGAATATGCAGTTTTTATTTCACCGGACGCGCCCGGCCCGGCACCACCTGTGGAAAAAAGAACACCCCGGCCCTACCAGCTGTTACATTACATTTGTATATGCGCTTGGCAGTAGTATTTCCTGTAAGTTGTTTTTTTTACACTAGCTCTGAGTTGAATATATTGCGCATTTGTTGTGTACGATCAGTAGTTCTGCAAATGCAATGATTTCTTTTGCTAATTTTATCAGTGTAATATCGACCGTGTTTATTACTACTATTTGCTAGAGTATATTAAGGGACTGTGGTTTGAGGCCTGACAGGCAATGTGTAAAACCCCTTGGAAAGGTAGTATTTTTTTATGTTTTTGTGTTTTTTTTCTGTGGAAATGAGTTGGTTTCGATGAAATTCTTGTGTTCCAGCCAGACAGTATATCCTAGCCCCAAACATTCAAAATCAAAGCATAGTACCTTTTCAAACTATCATCCACTTCCTACGAAGGCACAGAGGCACAGGTGGCCGAAGTAGAATCACGCAATAACATTGCGCACTTGTAGCCATCGCCGCGACTTGGCAGCAGGCGGACAAGAGCATGGAGCCATTGGGACGAGAAATCGGGGGCGCACGTACGGACTTCCTGCTCCGGAAACGGAAAGGCAACCAATATACTCCCCATCATTGCATCAATGATTCATTTCGGTCAGGCTCAGTCAAGCACGCACGTAAAATACCGGTCGATCGTGTTCACGCACAAAGACGGCAATTAATTAATTTTACGCACGGTGGAAAGCCCGGGCACGGAACTACGGAAGCATCATCATTCTTTATTAAAAGCATCATTCTTTAATTTACCCCACAAGCGCATGACTTGGCTTGACATGTGGTGGCATCATCGTCGCAAGAAGCGATCCACTTCTTTTGTGCTGAATCAATATTTGATCTGCTTTATTGCAGTAGTAGATGCCAGCGCAGGCAGCTACCCTCATTAGCCTCAGTAAGGATATCTGCACCGAGCACCGCTAAACAGTCCTGCAGCACGCGGTGGCATACCGTGCGCTCACACCGTGCGCCTGTAAACAGCTCTGTAGCACGTGCGCGCGCCTGCCCACCGTTATTTCCAGCGTACCAGCCGCACAGCACGCTAAACACTGTAGCAGAGAGAGAGAGAGTTGGTGAGAGAGAGAAAGGGGGAGGGAGGGGAATAAAATATAAATAGTGTGTATAGAAGTAGGAATAGAGATAATATGGGTGCGGAAGAAATGGATATAGAGTAGAGAGAGTCGATGACTAGGATAAAATATTTCTTTTAAAGTATAGGAATAGAGATTGACGAGTGCGGATAGCCTAAAAAGCTAGCCTACACGTGGAGTGGAGTGACTGAAGCCACCACCTCCCAATCTCATACCATCGCAGGCTATACTGTCGGTCTGACACAGCTCTCCCTCTCTCTTTAGAACCTTTTCAGCTTTATCACATGAAAAGCAAATATTGGGATCACTCCTCTTCCTCCCGTCGCATTCTCTTGTTGTTGCTTCTGAATTTTGTCAGATAACATATGTATCCTCTGCAGGATGCTAGCAGGCTCTGCGAGGCCACCATCCTCTTTCCTTTTCTCATTCGATCCCACGGGGCCTGACGAAGCCAACATCCAGCATGGAGCGTTGGGGGTGGCCTAAGGAATGAAACGAGACCTGAGTCGATGGACAGACTGAGGCCAGCAGCGACGTATCCGGCCCAAGCACATCTGCGCGTCGAATCGACGGTCGTCACCGAACACCGGACCGGCGGATCGATAGAAAATCACGAAATCCTCGCAGACGCAGAGTCGTCTGTCGTCGTGCCAAAGTAAAATAAATAACTGGTGTGCTGGTGGATGATGTGTTGAGGAATTAGTTGAGATGGACAAGACAAGAGAAAAGGGCTGTGGATTAGGTGAGGTGTGCGTGACAGTGCGATGCTTGAAAGAGGCAGACGGCGATGCCGCAGCTTTAATTAAAAGCATGCAGTTGGCGGCCTTGCTTTGCTGCTATTGCGTCGTGACCGTCTGCACTTTGGTCTAGATTATACTACTACTAGAATATACTATGTGTGCAGGTGAACACGTAGAGCTTAGCTAGGCTACGCTGGTGATGTCATCAGTGGCGGAGCCAGGATTTATAGTCAGGGGGGGCCGGTCGTCAGGAATTATACTTAGGGGGGGCCGGCTCGGTCTTTTTCATTGCGATAATTTTATTATCTAGTTGTGTTTTGTATGATTATATTATCTAGAAGATATTAATAGGTATATATGACAAGAATTTTATATAATCTTTCTCTTAATATAAATAAAAAATATTAAGTTATACTACTAATTTTTTTTGTTGTCAAACATTGGGGGGGGGGCCATGGCCCCTGCCAGCCCCCCCCTGGCTCCGCCAGTGGATGTCACTGCTTAGTTCGTGTTTCTTGTCGGCTCTCTGCTCTGGACCGGCCGTCGCGTCGTCGCGCGCGGGCGCTCCATCCCGGCGTCGCGATCGATCGATCCCGTTTACGCCCGGCGACGAAACGCTGATCGGCACCGACCGCGACGTGTTTCGACTCATTTAGCGTGGGTTCCACCGCACCGCACGTCGTCTGAAGCTATAGCTCGATCGGGAGAACGGCGCGTCGTGACAGAGTCGTCGTCTCGGTCGGCGTGTATACTTAAATGTTACGCTTTCTCAAGCTTCACTTTTTTTACTGTATCTAGCAAACACACTGGTACGTATCACCGCGCGCGATACACCTGACACGGACCGACGGACGGGTGGTCACCGGTGGACGTGGACGACGAGGACGCAGATCAGAAGCATGGTGGGTTAGGTACGGTCGTCTGTCGGCTTGCTGCTTTGTTTGTCGATGGTGCCGCGTCACGCGTGTGTGGACTGTGGCATGCATATGCAGCCGGCAACGGAGCTGCTGCTGCAGCTACACAGTGCACACAACTGCTCGCTCACACATATGGCATGTTCGTTTGTGTTATAATCCGTATTTTTCAGCTTATTTTTTAGTTAAAGTAGTATTTTTCTCTCACAATAAATTAGCTAAAACAGGGTTTCGACTTGTTTTTCAGCGGGCCGCGGTACTAGTCACATGCGCGCGTGCAGCGTGTGATATCTTCGTGCGTGGTACCCAATGCAACGACGGTTGTCGCATGCATGCATGTAGCCGCCGTCCGTGTGCATGCATGCATGCATGCCTGCCATGTTACAGCGGCGCACACGCACGTACTCAATTCTTCGTGTCCAAGTTCAAGCTAAATTGTGTTTTTTTCTCGATAGACGGAGGGAGTAAGAATTGCGTGATATGCTGGTGGCGCGCCCATGCAGGGCACAGAGCACTGGATCAAACAAAAAAGTGTGCGATGTGCGTGGAAGGAGCGTTCGAGATGAGAAAGCTAGCACATCTTTATTTGTGCTGCCTTTTTCTCAGAGTACTGTCACGTATATCTGTATATGAAGCATTATTTGACAGTTGGTGGCAGAGATCCACTCTTTTCGTACTAGAAAGAGACAGACAAGCATGCTCATCAGCTTCCTTTTGCTGACAGCCTCCATTCTCTCGCTGATAGCTCTCTCCTCTGAAATTATTGGAGCGCATGCGCATGCATTGATGCATGTCGTCGTCCTATCGATCGAATGATGAGTGGCCACGTAAGGAGAATGCACTTGAAACCCAACGAAAGACTTGCGAACAGTAGATAGCGTGCACTTCTAGTCATCTTCTACCTTAATAATACCTTACCCTATGGCCGATTGAGGACTCGTTTTCAACTTGACCATATAGCAAGGTCCCCCCACGTCAATTTTTTCTACAAAAATTCCTTATCGCCAGTGGGCTATCACGTCAATGTAAGACCTGAGAAGGTAAGTCAGTCAAGACCGTCACTAGCTTGCATTATGAGACAAAAGTAGCATTTGTAAACATTTGTTTTTTTGTGTGGTTGAGAGGACAACATATGGCCACATTCTTCAGTTTTATGGTCCGCTTATGATACTTCAGTTATTTGTACGTTATTATATGCTCATGTCCTAAACCCCCATGCCATCGAAATCGTGAATTTGTTCAGTATAGCAGATGATGTTAGCACTTGATCGAGATTTAGGGCTCGTTTGGATAGGAGAAACGATTCAGTTTCTCACTTGAATCGGAAGAATAATCAGCGCCAAACAGTCCGGCCGCGAAAGTGCGAAACGTTTCTCCCACTCGTTTTTCCTCCCGCGGGAGAGAAACGAGAGCAGGCTGGTTTCGCTGATTCTGTTTCTACTCTCCCTCATATGCAATAGCGATTGTTTTTTTTCCCTTATCCTTTTTAAGTGCAACCATTTTAAATGGGTTCCATTTAGGTTGTTATTTGCCCATTAAAAAACAAGACTTTGTGAAGCATATTTTTATTTTATATAATTTTTTATAGAAAAATATTTATTTAGGAAACAGGATCCAGCTTAACAGCCAAACGCTATAACAAAGTGATTCTAATTCACCACTTGAAACATTTCTTTAGAGAATCTGGATTTGAAACACTCCTACAAGAATCTAAAACTCTACCAAACGCCCAGTCATAAGGCCAGCTTTCAATCTATTGTAGCATAGGGATTAGCTAGTGTCCAGGGTTTTAGGGTTCTATAGACGTCGCCAACTGCCGGACATACTACTATAAAAATGATTTTAAAAGTGTTTGTCTTGGACCGTCTCTATTAATTATTTATAGAGACGAGCATTCTAACGTGACAGACTTTGATAAAAGATATTATGGTATTTGTTTTACTATTAAGGGTATATTTGGAACGTACAAATTTTACATGAATCAGTTTAATTTTATAAAAAGTAGTAATAGGATTTTTTTTTATCCAAACAAACCCTAAAAACGAGACTGTACAAAAATCAAGCATCTATTTTCTGTAAACTATATAAAAGGGGAAGAATGTAATGGGATCATTTTCTTGTGACCCATGACTGCGATAGTATATATCGGTGTGTATGTATACAGTACCTTGGCAGCCACGCAACCGGGTTCCAACCGCGTGTTGCTACTATTATAAGTAGAACGAGAAGACAAATTAAATTTGTCATGAACTTCTTTTCGTGCCGCTCAAGCAGGCAGGAGAACGAGAACGTCCGTAGTAGTATATATGCAAGTAGGTCGATTAGTCAATTGGAGTCTTCTCAAACAAACCGTACTTTAATTTCGTTGGCTAATGCAAATGGGTCGTAGTTTCTCTGTCGGCCGTCGTGAGGTGTCTGTCATGCAACATCGGCGTATTTGGCGTTACTTGTTTAGTGCGATCCTACGTGTGTGTACTATATTTTGCTTGTTAATTAACGCGACGAACAGAGACTAGCTAGAGTCAGTCAATGCGGTTATGCACACTGCATGTGTAACGACTCGTCTTTTTGTTTGCAAGGTTGTTGTCGGTAGGCGAAGCGAGGAATATATCGACATCCCGACCGGTACCTCGGCCGCTGCAGAATACATGACGCTGAAGCTCGACGCCATTTTATCTTGCACGCACGCAGCGGCGACGGAAAAAAACTTTTTTCGGGTGTGGAGCAGGAGTAGGTAATGACAGTTATTGACCTTTTTGAAAAAAAATACGTTTGATTGATTTATTGTGAGAGAAAATGGCGCCGAGCTCAGATCAGATCTTGGCGGGCATGCACAGCGCGACAAAAAAATGTATTCTGGTGCCGAGGTTTAAAAAGGTTACCATGAGTATCGGCGCCATTATTCCCTGTGGTCAAAAATGAGTTTAAATCTCCCAAGGGTTCAAACTTAATTTTTTTTTAAAAAAAAGATCAAATTATAAAAAATTAGGTTCGTCGGTAGGCGAAGCGAGGAATATACAGTGTCGATTTGAATCGAATCTACGATGATTAGGAAACAGTCATGTCGGCCCAACGACTAATCAAACTACCGTAAAGCGGCCCAAGCCCATTGCGACATCACGTCAAACGCAACACGGACGAGGGAAGCCCAACCACCGGGACAAGCCAGGTGATCTGTCTGTCCACTGGGCCCGAGACCAAGAATAACGATTCTTTTTTAATTTTTTATTTACTGAAATAGCGAGGCTCGCCATTTCAAACAGCGAGGGTATCCCTGTCTCCGTGGTATTTAAAAAAAACATAACCCTTTTTTTTATATGATTGTTGTATAAGAACTCAATAAGATATAGGACTGTTGTTTAAGCTATGAAGGACTTTTCTCTGTGTGACTACAAATCTGTCTTTTGGTGCATATCTTATTGTGTGTTAAACGTTGCGCATGTTCTTATAGATAATTCCTTTGCAAACCGATTCACTGAGTGAGCTGGGCAGCTCATGAATCGGTGCATCCTCACTGGAGAATACGGCATCGTAGCACAGGACAAACAATCGAATCTGAAATATGAATCGGTGCATGCACAATGAAATAGCACATCAGTACAAGGAATCCAACTGAAACAAACTAACCAACCGTTTGCCAAGCCCAACTATCCGTTGTTTCTTTGCTATATATGTAGCCATCTAGAGTTGCAAAATTTCTCCGAGCCAAGATCCCCAGAAACAAAGAGATACAACAATACTCAGCTCTCATCTCCGATTTACAAAATCAAAGCATGGATCCATCTTCATTGGCTAGCTTCAGAAGCCAGAACACCACTGCTGATGCTAAGTTATTCAATTGTAACAGGTTGCCAGTTTACCACGGCCAGCTAGCTAAAGGACGAGTAGGTTACGAGATCTCCTGGTTCACTTATGCTTATCGAGTCGCTTCAACCAGCCACACGACAAAATATACAGAGACAGGCAGGGCTTGCAAGCGCAGTCCACCTCTTATCATTTATATCTACTTGCTAATGGTAACGGATCCCAGCTTGGACAGATCCGGAACCCAGCATGACAGTTCTGATGATCCTGTCACGAACATCAAGGATCCTGGAGCCCACCTTACCAGTGGCGGTTCATTATCTGTGCTTCCCCAGCGTGCGACCTGCATGTCCAAGTATATTACCATATATAAGTCAAACAGATATACATATAAGCAATTTCAATATCAACATGACATATTCTTCTGCACCTTTCCACTCCTAACATTCCAAGCATAAACACTACCATCACCAGAGCCTGCAAGAGAAGATCATAATGCATTGCTAAGTAGAAGAGAAGATGGCAATGATTGCAAAGCACGCTAAGGAATGGTTTCTAACCAGATATGATATGGTTTCCATCAGGACTGAACGATGCCTCCAGTGTTGAATTGGTTACCACTGGCTTCACATTGTACGATGCAATCTAAAAGAAAATAATCATAAGGACCACGTTTTACTAGTCTTATTAGTATGCAGGATATAAAGTAGAGTAGGTTGTATGCTTACGCTATTGCCATGGAATGAATCTAGCACATGAACACGTCCAGCTTTAGTGGTTAACAGAATCCGCCTGCCATCACTGCTGAACTTTATGACATGGGCGTCTGAATCACCATTACCGACAGAGAAAATCTCAAAAGGCCCCTATGGACGTAACAAGTTAGAAGGGTTGAACACTAATGGCCAAACCACACATTCAATTACAATACCTTTTCAAATTTTCGAGCATCAAACATCCTTATGTGACCACCATAGGCAACTGCAAATACCATGCCCTGATCATCATATGAAACTGCAGGCCTCCCTTGCACACGCAGTAAGCCCTGAAAAATCCATGAGATGATTTTGCCAATGGCCAGCAATATATAGTAATTCAATTTCAATGCCAACCCATGCTCAATACTCCCGATCCAAAGTGTAAGTTGTTTGACACCGACATGATGTCCAATGTGATAGTTTGTCTAGAAATTACTACAAATTTGTTTATTTTATGTAAAGTGTTCTTATGAAGGAATATTCATGACAATAAATCCAGTAACATCAGCCTTATGTTGTCACTCTACATAAATTTATATATATTTATGATCAAACCTGAAACAGTTTAAGCAGCAAAAATCCTAAAACGAGTTATATTCTGGATTGGAGGAAGATGTTACAGAATTCTGATAAACAAAATGACCATGCCCAAGATAGTTTATTCTCTAATTTTACAAGGATGTCCAGAACCCACCATCCACCATCCCATAAGTCACAAAAAATTAGTAGGTAACAAGGGTTTTAATGATTCAGTTGCAACAATATTACATGTTTGGTTCCAAGTGATTTGAGGAGTTTTAACAGGGAACAAGTAATAAGAGGAGAAATCCAAAGTAGCTTTCCTCAGCTAAAACTGCAGTTCGTTTAGTTGGCATAAACAGGTAGTGAAGCAGAATCTGAAGTTTAACTCGTGTCACATAATTGTGTACAGCATCATTAGTTTTACCTGTGATTTTTCAGCCCGTTGATCCCATAAGAGAACAGTACGGTCAAGTGAACCAGAGAGAAAATTTTCTTTCTCAGAGCAAAATGAGATGCAGACAACCCTGGACAAAACAAAGCATATTAGCATCCTCCCTCCATTAACATGACTGAAATATTAACTACTCCCTCCTTTCCAAATTATAGTTCACTTTGGCTTTTGTCTTAAGTCAATCTTCTCTAACTTTGTTAGAAAAGTATATTAACATCTACAGGTACAAATAAATGCACTATCAAGACATTTCATTTGATATTGTATATCTTAGAGCATTTTCCTATAAACTTGGTTAAAGTTAGACAGTTTGACTTAGGAAAAAGCTAAAGTGACTTGTAATTTGGAACGTAGGGAGTACAATTTATTTTAAGATAGTGTGGCATACCTGTCAAGGTGACCTTTAAAATATCTAAGAAACCGGTTATCATTCAGTGAGAGTAGACGCAGAGATTCTGCAATATTATTTATTTTCAGTACATGACATAAATCATTTTCAAACTAACATAAAAGAGGACTTACCATCCCAGCCGTTTTTCGATGAATATAAAACAATAGTTGGGTTATCAGTGAAGCACACTAGTTCGACGCCATATTTTTTGCTATTAATAGTCTTCAAACATCTGAAAAATGAGTGAGAAACCAATACATATCAGAAAGAAATAGTTTAGATGAAAAAATGAATCACTACAAAAGGTACTAAATCATTGTCATAAACTAAATCTTGTTGTGTGCAATACTAAATTCGAACATAAATTTCAAATATTAGACACTAAAATAAACTAATAAACATACACAAGAATTTGTATCAGTGCGGCATTATTGTTAGGAACTGAAAAAATGAAGAGTAGATTCTACAGAACATCATTGAACATGCCAACTAACAAAATACTAGAATGTAACAAATTGCATCTTTTAAGACCAAAAAGGAATCAATAGTGACCCTATTTACTTAGAATAAATACTTCCGAAGACAAAGTAATGATTCACACTCACACTGCATTTTGAGTGTCATATAGGCGGATTGATTCATCATCGCTAGCTGTCACGAGATAGTTTGTAGCCTTGCTGTGAAAATCCATAGAACTAATTCTGCCATTCTGATATAGAATTATGATAAACCAGAAGAATCAAATGAGTATGCCCTGTTCTGCTGCACTACTTCAACAGTACTTTTCAGCGAACGAACAGTATTTTTCTCTCACAGAATTTCAGCATAAGCATCAGCATAAGCCAAATTTCAGCGAAACAAACACGGATGGGGGTCAAAGATACGAGTCAAACAAACTTTCAAGTCATAGAACACACCATGAAAACCTTTTTATGTTACAACAGATTGATAGTTAGATGCTCTGCTCCAGTCTGAAATCTCAGTGCTATTACATGCCGAGCTTATTGAAAAATTAATAAAGAGGACACTTTATTCAACACATCTTGCATTATGTATATACATAGTTGTATCAAGAAAATTGCAGGTACAGCTAATGAATATGAACTCCAATTCCACCAGGCCACAACATATGGTAACACTGTAACACGATTAATACTAATGGTTAAACCCGTTAGGCAGTATATAGGGTCCAATGCAACTTCCCAGCCCTTGCATTCACATTCTTATAGCAATCTAAACTGAACTCTATATATTTTCAAGAAAGCTAAGTAAATTCAATAAGAAAAAAAAAAAACAACTCAACTCAATTATCAAGTTAGTACTGATTTCTAAAAAGTAACTTTTTAGATGGTGTAGAACAGTTTTAATTCCAACAGGTGATTCAATTGTGTAATTTGGGTGAAGAACAGAGGCTTGCACAGACTCTATACATTTTTCTTCATGCTCTTGAGTACCTCACTGGTGATCTCCATGCTCACACCCTGGGTGGACTTGTCATGGCAACAAACCAACCCTCCCCACCCCCACCCCCAGAAAAAAGAAAAGAAAAGCTGTGCCCGCACTCTAGTCAATCAGTTACCAAGGATATGGCCTTGAGCGCCAAAGAAGAACCTAATCAAACCATGGATGGATGGATTCAGATTGGTAACAGTGTAGAGAACTGGATGGGAATCTGGGAACAACTGGACCCATCGTAGCAAAGGAAAGAACTCTCACCAACAGAAGAAACGAACCAATCGAGATCGGGATGGATGAATTCAGATCAGTCGCTGCAAGCAAATCCGCAATAAATTGAGTGGGAATCCAACCCTACGAAGAACGGAATCTGTCCAAGCAAAGGAAGGTGTGCTCACCAGCAGAAGGAACCAGCCAATCGAGGTCAGAATGGATGGATCTCTGCTTCACTAGGCTGAAGGAGGAGCGGCAGGAAGAGAGGGGAGGGACCAGCAGACATCTGCTTGGCTGCACTACCATAGGACTCTTGAGGGCTATTTGGTTTGGATCCCTGTGAGCCTCACCATGGCTAGCATTTTGATTGTTGCCAAAATTGGTTTGCGCAGTAGCAATGTCTGCTCACCAGTTCATTTCCAAATGGAAAATCATTTGCAAGATGAGATTTTGGATGCGCAAATGGCCATGGAACTGATGCAGTGGTGCCACCAAATTGGTTGCATTAAATGCTGAGTTTTTGTATTAGCTAACTTCAATGGATCACATATTCAAATTTCATAAACCATGAATCCTATTTGCAATCCATTTGTGCCTTCCCAACTATAAAGTCTACATAAAGAAAGGAGTCCCCTTACTATATTCTCGACTTATAGTAAGAAACAATATAAATGAAAATTGAGTCCACATGTCAAAATCACAAATGCAGCAAGTTTTGGCATCACTGCAGTACAAACACGCCACTCTTTTGTCCAAGTTTGGCATCGCTGGCATTTTGGCATCCTCAGATTTTGATAACGTTGACACGTGTAATGAACCAAGAAGTCTTTGGTTTATGGCGATATTGCTAGGTTTCAAAGGAGAAAACCAAGAGGAACTGGAAAAGGAGGGTAAAGTCGCTATTTGGGAGCTGGGGGAAAAAGGTGAGGTTTATCGGCCTGGTCGCTGGTTGGCTTCTGGGCTGATAAACCCGCTGATGCTGGTTTGTTGTGAGAGAAAAACATCGTTGGCTAGCTGATAAGCCCTGGCTGAAACCAACGAGCGAACAAGCTGTATGTTTTCTGTTGGTTCAACCCTTAAAGCTGTATTATGTTATGTCCTAATCTGGGGAAATTAACTATTTACGGATGTTAAGAAAGTCCCATGTTCACATGCCATTTTTAACAATTGCGTCAATTCCGTTATCACTGAAGATAGAAGGTTCCTTATTCCCACGCTACTTTCACCACTTATTAGGCAGCAGCAATGTCATGTTTGTCCCATCATGGACCATGGAAGCATATATGAATTGGAGTGAAGAAGAGAGGTTGCTTACATAGTCCCGGAAGGCTAGGCCGACCTCCATGCTCTTGAGCATGTCGTCGGTGATCTCCATGCTCACCCTTGGCGGACTCGTCATGGTGGGCAACCCTCCAATATCTTCCGCGAGGCGGAGCCACCTATATGGTGAGCTAGGGCGGCCACCCTACCCCTCCGGCGAGTACCGCACACCCGGATCTCTGGCAGTTTGGGCGTCGACGGCGTCCGCGCAGCGCAGCCGAGCGAAGCTGAGGAGCGCCACCGACGGCCAAAGGTTGAAGATTTTTTTTATATATTTTTTTTGAGGAAAGACAAAGGTTGGGCACCTGCGCGCTGCTGGGCCGTCTTGGCAACCAGGCCCAATGGCCCATCCCATCGTGCAGCCCAGCCAGAGGCCTTAGGGCAATTAGCAGATGCGCCACGCTCCCATCGCTCGCTCTGCTGAACTGCTCGACAGCGCCTCGACAGCGCCTCCGCGCTCCGCGGCTCCGCGCCGCTCCGGACCTCCGGTCCTCCACGCCCACGCTCCGCGCCTCCGCCGACCGCCCCGCTGCGCGTCGGTGCCGGGAATCGACCGGAGGCGGCGGCCCTGCCGCTGCGCTCAAACCGCCGAGCGGCCACCGGCCGGCCCAAAGGCCGTTTGACATTTTTTACATATATTCCCTCATTTATCACCTACTCCATTGGTCATTACTAAATTTATTTTATTTGCAAGTTGTTTATGCTTTTTTTTTATCATTTGATGTATGGACATGGTTAATTATCTAGACTATGGAAGAAAAATTCTACTTATGTCCGTTTCATGTGAACGGTAATCGTGTTCTAACTTCTTCCGTACAATTTGTTTACTGAATTACATATTAGAATATATTTGTTATGTGATACACCGACATATATACGGTATTTAGACCGATACATCGGTGAAGCTCTGTATATATAAATAGCGGTCCGCCCTACCTCATTTCTTCGGCTGGCTCCGCACTGCGCAACCAAACCTTAATATGCTACCAGACAGGGTCAGTAAAGGACATGGGTGTACAAATGCACACCCAATAATTTTTACGAGCTCACGCCCTTCCGACACGGGGGCGAGAGCCGAGAGCGAGGCAGATCGAGCAACTCTAGTGCCTAATTGAGGACGGCGTGGCAAATTCGGAGTTCCGACCTGGAGCGTGGTGGCGCGGCGAGCCCCGGTTGCTCCGGCGTGGGGCTTGGTCTAGCCACTCCGGCTCGGTGGCGAGGATGGCGTGGGGGGTGGGGTGGAGGTCCGGCATGGGGCATGAGGGCGCGGGGACGATGTCCGACGTGGGCACCTGAGGCCGAAGCGTAGGGTGGTGGTGGCGGTGGCGGTGGGGACACCTTGTCGGGAAGGAGTGTTTTCTTTCTTATATATTGAAAAAAAAAGAAAAGGATGTCACAAGGGAGGTTGACATATGGGTCCCGAGGAGTGATGGATCCCACAATGATATGGTAGTTTTGAAATATGCATCCTTCTCTCCACATACACACACCAAACAAAGAATTAGAAATGACACACATCTCTCCGCAAAAACATATGGTAAGATGATTCTATCTCAAATAAAAAGGAAGGGATCATCCTATTCCACTTTATTCCTTAATCAAACACACGTTAAGTCAACATGATCATCTTCATCGTTTTGGTTGATGGGTTTGTTGTCTTTATAGGTCACGTTTTCGTATCGACAAAAGTCATCAATGTTGAAGGAGTTATTATTGGGATCAAGTTAGCTACTATAGCTACCTCTTGTCTTTGCACCACGACCAGGTAGGGTTCCCTAGCCACCACCACCCCCCTTGGTCCTCCTCCGACTCCGGCATTCTCGTTGACGGCGAAGAGGAGTGGTGATCCACCTAGAGCTTAGATCTAGAATATAGTTTTTTGCCCCCTTGCAAGTTGCTTTCTAGTTTAGCCGTCATAATGGTCTTTCTATCTTGCCACTTTAAGGTGTTCTTCGACCGTTGGCGTCTTCCTCTTTGCCTCCGGTGTCGCCTTGGATACTGCAATGTCTCACAAGGCCGGTCCGACCTAAAGGCTGGTTAGTTTGGTCATTGGTGTCACAAATCAAATTTAATCTTTCTAGTTCGCTGCAAAAATGATGCATAAATTGGAAACAACAATCGTTAATAAGATTTGACAAAATCATTAGTAATATCTTTATTAAGTAATAACACAATTCAGGGGGGCTTATCCCTATAATACAAGAAGTTTACATCATTAGTAATATCTTGCGACAACCAGTGATTTCTACTACAGTCCTACTTCAAGCATCGCGCTTCCTTTAATAATCCTCATCAATTGTAATCATGCATTGTCGTGTCTTTCTGCCGCCCGCACTCTCGTTGGACCTTGCCTTGGATTGGTGATCTTGTATCAGCTGGGAACGAACAACATTGCCTATGTTGGATGCAGCCTTGCCCTGCTGCTCGGTCTTCGGACGGAGTCATCGTCACCGGAGGAGGCGGAGGACGACGAACACAATGGCGGCGACGAAGGTGAAGAATCGTCGTCGGCGCGCTTCCTCTTAAGCTCATGGATATTCGGACCACGAATCTTCTGCATCACGTACGGCGGCAGGTCCTTCCGCTGGACGTGCTTGACGGCCAACTCCAAGCCGGGCCTCCAGAACCTGTATGTGTAGACGTCCTGCAGGAACTCGTCCGCCGTCGCACGGAGGTCAAACTGCGGCTGCTGCCCTTGCGGCGGGGACGGCTTCTGCTCCTGCTGTGGCTTCGACAAGCCCACGAAGAAGGAAGACGCGCACCGCAAGCCGTGTGGCTCGGCGTCGTAGGCGCGCGGGTTCTGATGGCATAGCAGCTCGCCGAACGTGTCCCTCTCGACCTTGGCCACCAGCTGCCGCAGCCGCGACTCCACCCACCCCTTCCACTCCCGGAGCTCTTCTTCGCCGCCCGCCACCGTCGCGTCCACCTGCAGATAGCTCTTGTGCGTCCTGAAGAACGGGAACGGCTGGAACAGCGCGCCCCAGCAGCGACCGCCGCCGGCGGCGATCTCCTGGCACGCGACGTGGCCGGCCTGGATCTGCTCCTTGATGATCCGCTGCGTGGCCTGCGAGACGTTGTAGGTGCAGTTCATGCACGGGTACGCCGGCGTGATGACGGGCATGAGGTGGGTCCGGTCGCGCGGGTTCCTCCGCCCGTCCCAGACGGGGAGGCCGAGCTCGGCGTCGTGCTCGATGTCGCAGAGCATCACCGGGGTGGGCCACCTCCACTGACTGAGCACCTTGAAGAAGCGCGACACCAGCATGCTGGGCGCGGCGTTGGGATAGAGCTGGCACACGCGCGCCACCAGGATGGCCCACGCCACGCCGCCGAGGAAGCCGGACACGTTGGAGTAGACGCCCCGCGCCTTGGCCCACAGCTTCACGCACCGCAGCGTCGTGCGGAACGCGGCGGCGTCGGGGACCAGCCGCACGATCTCGTCGGCCACGCGCACGCCGTTCATGCTTCGGGCGGTGACGTGGTCCAGGCCGCGGAGCACGGAGCGGTCGCTCAGATCCAGGTCCCGCGGCACCACGGGGAGGTTGACGCTGGCGTAGACGAGGTCCACCTGCACGCCGCGGAACCTCAGCTTCATGACGGGGACGTGCGCGCCGGGCACGGGCTGCAGGTCCGTCACCGCCTCCGTCTCGGCCAGAGCGCCGGCCAGCACGCCGAAGAAGTCTTGGTCGCGGTCCACGAAGGAGGGCCCGACGACGAGCGCATCGATGTCGGAGCCGCCGCCGTGGACGCCGAGGCGGTAGGATCCGAAGGGGAGCAGCAGGGCGGTGGCCTCGTCGACCATGGCGTCGGGGTACCCATGCTTGAGCGTGAGCTGCTTCACCCAGAGGTCCACGATTCCCTGGAGGTCGCGCAGCACCTCGGCGCGGACCGCCGACTCCTCGGGGCTCTCGTACATTCCCGCTTCGCGCAGGACCTTCTCCAGCCCGCCGTGGCCTCGAGGTCGGCGGGCGTCGGGCCAACCAGAGAGATGGGCTCGCCGAACATCTGCTTCGGCTGGGAAGCCATGGCCATGCCGTGCGTGATTGCGAGAGAGCGAGGGCCGGCGATCGTGCAACAAAGAATGAGCGTATACGAAGGGTGCCGTCCCTTTTAATATGGGAAGTATTTCCCCGTAGGCGCTGATCCGATTCCTGATCGTGGTCGAACTGAACCTTGTCGGAATCGACCACCCTCCGTCTCGATCGTTTTTTTTTCCCGGAAGGTAACTCCATCGGATTTGGTCCCGAGTCCAGAATCGGATTCAGGGCCGGACCTAGTATATATGGGTAACAACACCTTGTAAAGCGCCCCGATTTCTGGTCGAACTGAATATTGTTGGAATCGACGAGTTCCCTTCGTCTCGATCAGATTTGGCCCACAGAATCGGATTCAGGGGTAAACGCGTACCTAGCATATGCATATTTGGGTATACAAATATACAATACAGTAATAGTATACCCATGTACACCTAGTATTCATCTAAGCACGTTGAAACAGCCCTCTCTACACGTGGGCGTATAGGTTTTCCTTTTACACCCCGAGTCTATAATCGGAATCAGGGATGGACCTAGCATATGCATACGGGTTTGCATATAGTTTTTTTAAAAAGGTTTTTTTTTAGCAGAAATGCATGTAGCTTATGGCCTACTCTCTGAATTAAATAAATAAAGGTAAACGTGTCTAAGGAGTCAACACGATCAAAAATAGTTTAAACAATGGAATTAAACTATAACTAAACACATTTACGAATTGTTCTAATTATAAGTAACCAAGCTTCATTCTCGTTAAGCATGCATTCCATATAGCGTCATGTAATCAAAAAAATATTTAATTTGGGAATTGAAAGATCAAGTTGAGTAGAAGCCTAGTTGTTTGTGCGCTATCGGACGACTTGGCAATGCCACGTCATCCATTAACACGACTGAGTCAAATAGTTAAACCTCGTGAGGGTTGGACAGTCCAAAATCGATCTATTGTCCATTTCTTCTTTCCATGGCCCCACTTGTCAGGTAGGACGTACACAACACCACTCTACACCCTCCCTCTCTAGGACACAAATGAAAAGAAAACAAGAAGGGGGAGGAGATTTGATGAACCTTGTTAAATTGTTTGAAACTGGAGAATTGAACTTGTAAAGACTCAACTATGCTATAACCACTTTGACACCCAAAGATCCTAAGTCCAAACAAAAGTTTAGGCGAACAGTTTGATTAATTGCGGTTTTAAGATTTTTTCGCGAAAGCTCCAAACAATAGGTTGATTAGGGTTGTTGATAGGGTTAATTGATTTTTTCGCTAAAGCTCCAAACAATAGGTTGGTTAGGGTTGTTGATAGGTTAACTGCTTCAAATCGATATTCTTCCATAAAAGACAGCTTCATTTTAGAAAGTGTGGTTGTTGCCCATGAGATTCTCCATGGAGTGTACAAAAACAAAGAAAGTGGCATTGTTCTGAAGTTAGACTATGAAAAGGCATATGATATGGTGAGTTGAGAGTTTCTTCGTGATATCTTGATACCTTGGAATCCATAGGCTTTGGTGCCAAATGGAGAGGTTGGATAAAAAGAAGTGTTGAGACGCGGAGTCTACATATGTTAGAATCAATGATGAAAATACTGTGTATTTCAAACATAGTACAAGTCTGAGATAGGGTGACACCATGTGTTCTCTCCTTTTTGTAGCTGATATCTTTACTAGAATGCTTTTTAAAGTAGCTAGACATAGCTCAATCACAGGGCTTATGCATCAAATGAGGAGGGGGGGGTGTCAGCCTTAAGTATGTTGATGATACCCTCCTCTATTCTAGAGAACAACTTTGAGAAAGAAAAAAAAAAAGAAAAGAAAAAGAAATGGCTGCTACTTTGTTTTTTATCAGATGTCCGCTATGAAAATAAACTACGATAAAAGTGGTCCAATTAGTATTGGTCTAGATGAATATAGGTTCAATGAATTTGTTAAGCTCTTTTGTTTGCAAAAAAGGTGAATTTACTATAAAATACTTCGGAGTCCCTCTTCTTTTACCAAGTTAAAGAGGGAAGACTTATAGCCTGTGATAGACAAAATTATAAAGAGTGATAGGTTGGACGGGTAGGTTACACTCCTATGTTAGGACATTTGCACTTCTCAAGTCATGTCTAGCCAGTATACCTATTTATGTACTATTGGTTATCATTAAATTTCCAAGATGGACTATTGATATCATTAACTTTCAGATGGCACACTTTCTTATAGAGGTTTGTGATGGAGAAAACTTGAGACTAACTTTTATAAGGAATGTTTCTGAGAGGCTAATGAACTTGTGGCTTCAGTTTGTGAATATAGTGGAAAGTATTAGTTTGTCTCCTAAGGAAGACCACATCATTTGGAGCTTGGTTGTCTAGGTTTTTGTGTAGTCAATATGGAAAATCTTAATTCCATCAAGAGTATAATTTTTTCTTTGTTTATTGTCTAATAATAGACTTTTAACTGAGGAATAATCTAGCTAAAAGAAGGAATGTGAATGATCCAACCTGCATGTTCTGTTCAAAGATGGAATGTGACTACTCATTTATGTTAGTTAGCTTGGGGTATGACTTTGATTATATTGCATGCCTTAATTTGGATTGCTAACAAGAAAAAAAAACATGCAATAACAAACTGTCCGGTGGTGCTTTGATGTTATGCACACTTGGTTAAGGGAAAAGAGCATGATGTTTGGATTATGGAAGATGGCTCGCGATATTAAGCCAGTGATTCCGGAGCTATTGTAGTTCATAGTAGAGCTAGAAAGCAAAGGCTGCCATTCTGAGAGACGATGGAACACAACCATCAGGTTTAGCCGTTTAGAGCATTTCAGCAGTCCCCCGATACCTCCTATTGCCTCATAAAGTTATCATATTGAGGGTAACTATATTTTTTTTCTCCAACAACCAATAATTATGTTAGTCTCTTCTCAAATAGGGGGTGGAGGTGGAGGTGGGGTGTACATCTCCACAAAAACAATGTAGTTCACCTCAATCATCGCTTCTCAACCATCTTCTCACCACAAGCAAGGCTCTCACAACCAACCTCGGATGCCTCCATCCTCAAGCTTACTTAATTATTTCTCTCATACCTTATCTTCTCATCTCACTTTTCCACCACCGCTCACCCTCGTTGTACGGCTCGCTGATGGCCAAGGCATGCACACCGCCGTTCGCCGCTGCTGAGCGGTTTCTTTGGCTTCCCACGCGGCGAGCTATGGCTGCCTTCCACAGCTGGTGTGGCTGAGTGAGCTCCGCTCCGCCACCACCCATGGTCGTACGCACTGGAGCTCCACTTGATGCACCCCGATCGAGCTCATCACCGGCGATAGCTTCCACGCTGGCCGGTTCGACCACCACGCGGTTCGTGCCATGGCTCCTGGACCCGCAGCCGCGTCGTGCGCGTGTGGCGCTCCCGCTCCTTCCACTGAGTTCTCCACGTTGATGCGGCATGGTCCACGGTGACTGCTTCGGCGCGGTGTTTTTCACCACACCTAGTTGCCCGTCTGCCGCCATCCTCCTTCTCCACTGCAACCAAGTGCCGCTTGCTAGCCATCACAATTCCCCACTAGGTAGGCCGTGGACGCCGACGATATCGTGTTTCAAATATTTCAGACGTATGTTGCAATAGCTATATACGCATGTTGCAAGCATATATTTTTTGTTATAAGCATATGTTTTAGGTGTTTCAAACATATGAGTATTTCATCTAGATGTTGTAGAAGTAGATCTGAAATGTTGCATAATATGCATGTTGCAAGCATATGTTTTCAAGTGTTTCAGGTGTTTGATACGTATGTTGCAAGTGTTTACTTAGATGTTGCATATAATTGCAATGGCTTTAAAGTGTTTTACAAATGTTTCAGACATATATTTTAGATGTTTCAGCTGTTTCGGACGTATATTAAGTGTTTTATCTAGATGTTGTAAAAGTAGAATAGTATTATATATGTTGCAATAAAACTCACCTGCCGTTGAGGCACCGCCATGTGTCACCCCATAGGCAGACGCGTGGATTCTTGCGTGCGCAAAACGAAGTAAGCCTGGGCAGGCCCTACGTACGCACAAGTGTGCGCGGCGATTGTGTTTTCAGCCTTCTCTCTCATCTGTACAGAATAAAATATAATTTGTGCTAGCTATTTGGCTCCTTGTTGGAGACGCCCTAATTAGTCGGGACCCCTCAATATTACACGTGAAAAGCATCACCTGATACGGTGATACCTTTGCTATACAATACCCAAGCTGTAGCTGTCTGGCTCTTGGCTACGCTTGCTATACATTTCCAATAGCAAAATTTACAACATACAAAGCCTACCAAATGCATCTACCGTGTAACCTATCGTGCATTCAAACGAGAACCTTAAGTTCTCGAAAAAGAATGCACATCCTTATTTGTCAGATCCAACAGGCCACCAATCTCAGCTACCTTGTCGACAAGAAGCCTCAGCAAAGGTATTGTTGAAAGCGTTCCACGTGATCCAACCATGATGAGCTTCTTCTGCACGTATAATCACCAAAAGGTAAAATTTATCGAAATACAGAAGGCCTAAAAGAATTATGCCTGGCTTAACCAAGCTAGGGACATCTTTAGGCTTTTCAGTGAATTATCTACAAGTACAATAAAAGTGGTCCAAACATTTTTATCGTATCATGCTGCATATCCCCATTACCCAAACAAAAAAAAGACAATTGTGTCTAGCAAATATTGTTCACAGTGCTAAAAGTCCTTGATACTTCTTAAAAGAAGACAGCTTGGGGGAATAGTTGATATAGGGAACCACATTCACTGCAAGTTACCTTTGCACGTGTCAACAGAACATTGATCCTGTGCCAATCACCAAGCAGAGAAGAACCACTAGCCCTTGAGTTTGCAGTGGAGCGCACGAAAGATATTATTATACACTCCTTATCCCTGCCCTGAAACAAATTGAATTCTTCAGCCAGAAGACCATGCAGAGGCCTCTTTTGGAAGACCAAGTTACAAAAGTGACTATCAAAACCACAAACAAAAACAGGGTTGCTCTCAAATCTCAAATCTAGACTGTTTTCATTAGTGCAAGGACAAAACATAACAATGACCTGATGAAGCAACTATTTTCTAGTGCCAAAATATGGGATCCTGTTTTCCAGTGAGAAACATGCTAATGACACAGATTCTTGAGTAAGCATTCTAAGCTTGGCTACTAGACAATATTACCAAAGCATAAAATACATAACTAATTGGGATGGGAATGCAACTAGCATGCTATTCCAATTAATTGTTAACACAGAATGTCACTGCCACTGTATGCAAAACCAGCAACAAAAGTTCAACAGAACAAAAGACTCAGAATATTTGTCAACCTGGTATTTATCAATTGTGTGAACCTCAACCAAACCATCAGTGCATTGCTGAATGATATTCACTTGAGCATTATATGGGGTTATGATACCAACAGCATCTTGAGCTACACCCCTTCTTAGTAATTCTTTGATGATCTGCATAAAAGGCATAAATTTCACTAGAATAAATAACTAAATATATTTGTATCAGGAAGTTGGGGTATGTGCACAACATATAAAACACAAAGCTTATTAAATCTTCAAGACAGTTCAGCGGAAACAGCTTGACACCAACAAAAGTTAAAATTGACATTTTAGCGCCCCTTCAGCCATACAGCCCAATTCACATCCAGACATATCTCAGTTGCTTAAAATATTGTTAACCCAGTAAGCACAAACATACATTTTGTCATTTACTTGAAGTGTGTATACCACTTAGACAAGATAAAGAAATAAAAAATTATTGTTTAAGAATACACAAAGCAACTGCAGGAGCACTCAGCCAGACAGCAGCAGCATGTAAGCAGACGTATCGAGTATAGATAGAGGTGTAAAATATGGTTCACACTCGATACTACCACAAATAGATCACCACATACCCATGAAATAATGTGTGCTTCTGTAGGATTGTTCACAGTTCTGTGTTCCTTTGCCTCAAGTGCAGGTATTTGATCTGCAGAATTGCATGGTTAGCCTTGAAGTTGAAAGCATCATACTGGAGTAACTAATTGAATTAGACAAAAACCTGTGTTGGCGAAGATCACAGCTCTATCAGGATTCAAGATCTGCAATTAAAAGTTGGACAGAAGTGTTAAAAAAGGATGCTGCTGAATTATGACCATCTCTGGGCCATGGAGTTTTCTAAATTGAGAAATCATGGAAATTTTAGGAAAAGGATTGTTACCTCTTTTAACTTCAAGTGCACTGGTTCCCTACCAGAAAACTTGAGTTTGGCATTTGCAATTTCCAATGAACCACAGCACAACCTATTGCCGTAAATCAACGAATTTGAGAGCTCCATGATACCAGATGACATACGGTACTACAACAAGGCAGTTACAAATAGTGAGTTCTGCTGGTACAAGGGGCCATCAACTCAGCAGGAAATAAGTACAGTTAGTCAAGATCATAATAAAAGATGGAGCGTTAAGAAAGACCTGGCATCGCAGTGCTGAAATTGCCTGAGGATGTGCTTCTGACAACCTCCAAAATAAGCTGATGCCCATCCCATTTTCTCGGGCTTCAGAACTCTATAATCGTTTAAAAACTTGAAACAAAGCAAAGATGGCATAAAAATGAGAAAATAGGTACATCAGCAAATAGGATACCTGAACAAGTGGAGGAAGTTGATAATGGTCTCCAACTAGAACAAACTTTGTTGCAAGCATCAAAGGTCCCAGTGAAACCTGACAAGTTCAATAAAATAGTATGTAAGATAATATAAATGGACGAGGATATGGACCTCTTTGGGGATCATTTTTACAGAATTTTCTGGTTAGGAATTGGTCCAACTACTAAAGTTTTTAAAATATAGTCCTCTAGTTAAATGGGCAGCATGTTTTTTTATTTTCTATTATATCATTTAACACCAAACTAACAAACGTTGCTACTTAACCAACCAAAACAATTACCAAGTATTCCGAGTTTGTCCTTACCGGCAATGTAATTTGTCCAGCTTCATCCATGATACATGTGTCAAACTTCTTATGTGCTAATAAAGGATGATACATTCCCAAGCAAGTAACTCCAACAACCTGCACTTGCTCCATCCTTGCTTTAATGGCATCAACCGATTGTGCCTCAGTTGCTGTTCCACAACAAAAATTAAAAAAAAAATCAGTTTCTTTCTACAAACTGCAGGTACATTCATAAAGTTTTAGTTCTGACTTGACAAGCAGTGGGCCCTGACATCAGGATGTACAGCCTCAGGCCTTCCAATCCGAATAAAATCCACACCCTACAACAATATGAGGCATTAATCAGAATGTATTCAAGTTGTAGTTCATTACAGTTGATCGCTCAAGGTAGCTGGCAAATGTTGCGCATTGGAATACAATCGATTGGATTGAAATGCAAGCAAAAGTACATACTACATTAAGGGAAGAACACAAACCTCAGTCTTCAGCTTCATGAGCAGAGTATCAATGGCCGAGTTAGTATATGAAGTTAGCAAAATAGATTCCCCTCTTATCAATAATGACTTCACAGCATGCACCATTGTGTATGTTTTGCCTGTTCCAGGCATTCCTAAAATAAGAGCATAATCCTTTGCTCCTAGAATCTGAAAGCAACATATGCATTAGTTTGCAGAGTAGACAACTAGACATGAATGTCCAGGTTACAGAAGGGGTGAAAAATTGAAAGAGCAAAAAGATTTACTTTATGCAGTGATCTTTGTTGGTCATTATTCAAGTTTGGTAGCGACCTTATGTATGATAGTGCAGGATCTTGGCTAAACAGCCCTCCGCTATCAAACCTGGGAGCCTACACTACAGACATCCAAATTAGGAAACTCCAGACAAGAAAAAAGGGTGTAGAAAAATGTCGTTAAATGAATATAATCAAGTATGAACAGACCTCAAGATCAACAATCAACTTGCGTAGTTGAGAGTTTTGTGGATTCTGAGAAAATAGTTGGACAAGGTTGAGTCTAGCAACATTTCAAAGTGAACTCAAATTAGAAAGGTTGGACTTTTGTGAATCACCCATCATCAAAGGGTGGAAGAAATCAAATAAGAACAAGGGCCAACCTCATTATTGCAAATGAAGAACTAAATTCATCCTTGTCTATCCGCCAAATTTCACGTGTCAGATCCTGTTGCTCTGACAAGGAATTGCTATCTGGAATTCTCAAACGGCGTGGCAAAGAGACCTAAATAGATTCAATTGGAAATGCTTATATTCAACCTAACAAAATTATATGGACAAAATAGCTGAAGGTTTGTTACGGACAAGTAATACCGTTATGTGGGAGTGACTTATTTCTCTTATAGATCCATTTGCAACTGCTATTCTCCCAGACTGAGTGCTAAGCACCTAACAAAGCAGCAGAAGACATTATAGAATATAAAACTTTATTATGGCGTCAAAAATATCAGTGGCAATGTCCATGCACCATCATTACATGGCACTCCCCTAATCCAGTACCTTGCATGGATGATTGATATTACTTAATATACCACAGCAGCAAAAGTTCAAATCGGTATCACATATTATTATCTTACATAGGATGAATATGTTACTAAGATTATCAATACCTCTTTGTTCTTACTAACTTCAGTTACATGATGGTGAAAACAATAAAAATGCCATACATTTCAAGATAATTGTTAGGACAGCATGTACCCTATAAAGAGTCTTATACAAAAGAAACAATTGTAAGTATAAGCATTTTAAGAGGCATGAAATAACTCATAAGTCATAACAGTTACTTGTTCCGTACAGCAAGTGAATAAGACTTACCACAGGATCACCACCTTTGAGGCTGAAATCTAGGCTGTCAAATTGAGCGTCTAACTGATCAGCTGTTTCAGGCTGCAGCTTTTGCTGGACAAAATTATATATGTATCTTTTGCTTTTTCCAGAAGAATCTATTGAATGCCCATTTTTTATGTCAAGAACAAAATAAGGTACAGCAGAGTTCCCACTCCGAGAGTTTGAATTATGAGGCTGGAAAATGTTCTTCTTTTTTACCTGAATTTAGCATAAACTGAGATTAAGCAAAAGCACGTAAACTTCAGTTCCACAGCATAATAGACAAACTAATATACCTGAGAAACTCTAGCTTCAAGATCGATCAATCTATCCCAATGTTTAAGAAAACTATGATGCACGACTGTTAAGTGATTTACAAGGTTGTCAAATAGATCACCAAGCCCACTAGTTGTAGCATTGCCTCCATGTGCCTGTTAGAACATGTATATTTTATGTAATTATATAGTTTCTTCTCAACTGGTAAAGACTTCCAAGAGTACCATAAAAGAAAATATTCATGTATCAAAAGGAAAGGGAGGAAAATCAAACCTTGTGATATATGGTACAGGAAATCAGGTGTCGACATCCATTACATGTTGATGGGCTCTGAAAAAATAATAGGATTTAAATTAACTTCTCACTAATGAATCTGATACGAATAAGTTTCCATTTCCACCTGTAACATTGGAGGAAAACTCTGTGAAATCGATGCCTTCAGGATCTCGGTAGCAAGCTCGTTGCGGCGCATTATTAGCCCAATTAAATCAGCCCTCTTTACATTAATGCCCTTAAGAAAGTAAGGAAAATGGATAAGAATGGGGTACACTAGCATGCATTTTTAGTATAATCTTACAATATTACCAATGTCTGGTCTGTGTGAAGATAATACAGAAGGCCCAAGTCAATATCCTCATTCAAGTATCTGAAAAGGACAATGTAAAATCACAAAGGGTTAATGGAAAAACTGTAGAACCCAGGATCACAGATAAAACCTTAAACGAAATAGGTAGTTTATACCTCTCTGTCATCAACAGTGTGTATAATATCACCTGAGCGGAGTGTTCCATAGCTGTCTGCATATAGATAAACGCTAGTGAATGGTAATACTACACAAGTAAATGGATTTATGAAAGGAAACAAATGAATAGATGTTTATTTCCCCAGAGTAGGTTAGGTAGATGGCAACAAAAGAAAGTAAACAAATATAACAAAGCCTTCTTTTCCAGAAAGATTAGTAATACTAAACATAAGCTGAAGACATTTGAACTTGGTATAAAGCACAAGGACCCCGACATAACAACTCTGCATGTAGTGATTATGGAAACAAAGAATGACCTTGTGGAAGTGTAAGAAAGATTAAAATGCCTGCTATTCAGTGGTTGCTACTTAAAGACTGGGTGACACTATGTAGTTGACAATGATTTATGGGCAATTGATAACAGTTTGTATGGCAAGTGGAGTGCAGTACTGTAGAATCTATTTAAGTATGGAATCAGCAACCAGAGAGTAAAAAGAGACTACTTCAGGACTGCTCCATAAGAAAGACTAAGACTAAACTCATCAATTGCAGTAGTTGAAAGCCTTGTTTGCATGTAAAAATTATATGAAAGTAAGATAAAATCAGCAAAACGTCCCCAAGAGAAACTCAGTTGAGACTTTGCAGTAAATACTAAATCCCAATTCTGAACCCTGTACTAGGTTATCAGCCCCAACAACAGTATGGCTTAGTAGGTAAATGTCGACAGTTTCAGAATGTCATGACAAAAAATAATGCCAGGAGGATGCCTATCCTTGTGGTCGAGTCATTTTTCTTAGTGACCAAATAAATAAATCATGCCAGCAATAGACACAAACATGCATTCTCATTGGTATCCAAGAATATGTGCTTACCTGGCCACTAGTTCCTTTACCAGTTTTGAACTCTAGTGGCATTATTCTATCATATGAACCACCATTGCATGACTCGACTCTTGATCTAACAGAAGCATCGATAACCCCTTTCAAACCATATCTTGGCGCCCATGCCATTTCCTCGATATCCATCACCTATGGCACATGTGGATTTCATTTTATTTAAAGGGAGAAACAATGATGCTTGGATACATCTATGGTAAGGCACAAGATCTAGCCAGAAAACAAATTAAGTACATGGGGACAATGCAAATTTTGATTGGTAGAAACCATAAAGAAAACATGAAGCATCAGCACAATATGGACTGCTTTCTTTTGATAGCAGGCACCATGAAAGACATGGTAGTGATGCATACACCAAAAAAACAGTCAAGCTAAGGTAAGAAGCCTGTTATAAACTATTTTAAGCTAAGTATTATTCCTACCTCAGTCACTCCAACAGTCTTTCTCCCTTCGTTATGTCCAAAATCAACACTAGAACACTTTGAACCCTGAAAGTGCAGTTTATCATTACGAAACAATCAAACAATTAATCATATGGTCATATATATTCTGTAAAAAGGTACGGAAGAAGCAAAACATAAAGTGCAACAGCTTCAAGGCATATGTTCTGCCAATTATTACGCATAAGCTGAGATACCTTCTCTTGAAAACTATAACAGCTATTTCAGAATCCCAAGCCTTATAATTTTGAAAATAAACTAGAATAACCTATAATGGAATGCTACTTTTAACACAATCGAGAGGAAGTATATGGATTTATGGTACAATTGTATAAATTCCAGATTTCCTTTAGAAACTACATAATGTTCAGAAATCATTGAAACTACTGAAGGATAAAACAAAGTAGAGTTACTTATCTCTAATCTAAAAAAGCAGGTTATGTTATTCTGTACCTTTAAGAAACACTTGAACCAATTCAACATTTTGGGGATAGCTTCAATGAGTGTGGAGTACATGTTGCTTTCATTGACTGCATATTATAAGAGAAAAGTATGAGCCAGCAAGTTGCTCTACAAAAATGGTATATCCCCCACCCCCAACCCTACGGCCCCACTAGGGCTGGATAACGAGACAGCTCGGCACGGCAAGATAACAAGCCACGGCTCATTATCTTAACGAGCCAGAAGACCAGCTTGGCTCAGCTCGTTTACAACTCAAGCTGGTTCGTTTAGGTAATAAAAATCACAGAAAACACATCTGTACATTTATCTAAAAAAACTTGGGAATAGTAATAATACAAAAGCAACTCAACCATAAGCCTTAAATCAAATAAATAGATTAACACATACGAACATATACAACTACAACAGTACACTATAGTACTATATACCATACATCCATGGTTCATACTCCATACCATATCATACATGATGCACGCATTAAGGAATATCCATTTAAAATAAAGTGAATAGCATCATAGGACGTACAAGTCTCCAAGGTCCAGGTCCAACCATCAACCAATTGCAAAGTGCAAGACATCAAGTTATACAGAACTGATATAAATTTAAGGCCAACAACTTTGGCTGTTAGGCTCGCGAGCTGGCTCGTTATCTACACGAGCTGGAATGTAGGATTAGCTCATTGAAAAATATAACGAGCCGAGTTGAGCCGAGCCACTATCGAGCCAAGTCAAGGGAGCTGTCCAGCTGCGAGCTTTTCGTCTAGCCCAACCCCACATCACACCCAAACCTCCCTCCGCGGGGCCCAGAAAAAACATACATAGCCATTTCTCAAAACCAACATAGGAGTAGAATGTAAGCACCTATGTTGATTCAAAATGAAAAATGGTAGATTGATCAAATATGCTCACAAAAAATCCTAGCAATTCTGTTATTTAGCTTTGATAAAGTTGGCATTTTTTTGTCCAGAATCCTACCTCCACATGCATATAAAGTCTCTATATTTTTCAGAAGAACTTCCTTTGCTTGTTGTTCCAAGAATTGCCGTGAAGGAGCATCCTTGAGTAGCCCAGCCTGACACAAAAGCAAAAAGAATGTCAGGAATGCCCACAATTGTTGTATTAATTGACACAAAAATTGTGAAGTAGTAACTAAAATTAGCATATTTAGTGCAGACAACCTGAAAGACTTGGTGAAGCAGAGTACCAGTCAACGCGCTGGTAGAATATTCATTGCTTTTTAGTCTGTCATCAAGAACAGACCTTCTTGGACAATGGAAGCTAGAAGCAACCTAAAATACACTAACTATCAAAATATGCAGTAGGAAAAAAACAGATGAATACATGCTTTAATTATTAGATTTTTTTTTAGGATAGTTTATGGTTAGGCCACAGACCCACAGTAATCTGTTATGTGATTCAGATTAATGTAGTTGTTGGAGCATGTAACAAAATTTTACCAGAACACAAGTGATAGTACTAACCCGTGTCCCAGAAATGAGTAGCTCTGGATGGACAATAACAAGATTATTGTCATGATCAACAACACATTTTCCTTGGTTACTAAATTCTCCAATGACATTTACAGTATCACCAGGCCCAACAATACTGTGGAACCTGCAACAGTAGGAGCAGAAAGTTCAAACGAACTGATGGTGGTAGTAAATGCTGCCTATACAGATAACATTTCTTAAGAATCATGCAACCTATATTCAATAAGCCCTAACAGTGTGCAATTGCAGTAAACACCAGAGACTTAAGTCAGGAATTTAAAAAAAGGCAAACTTGTCTTATTGGAGGGGTGTGTGTGTTGGAGGGGGGGGATTATTCTGTACTGACCACTCGTCACACAGATGCACGGCACATTCTTTCCCAGAGTGTTCATTCAGAAGACGCAGAATCTGGCAAAACAATCAATGACTTGGCAGAATAAGAAAGGCAATCACACATTTATCTCATGCGTAAAGGTAAAGAAGGCAGACACCTTAACAGGATAGCGATCACACGATGAATCATCAGCTTTATGTTTTTCTGACACCTGAAAGGTAAATTAACACACAATGACACAAAACTCTCTTTTTTTCACTATAGGAGAGCTGTTTGGCGTCAACTTAAACCAAGAGCAGGAAGTTAAAAGGTAAACCTCCAAGACAAGAAAACTATTGAAGGGTGGAGCATTAATGGTTTTCTTGGATGGGATAGTTAAGTCACCATCAGCAACAGGAGAACAGCTATTGTTGGTATTATCCTTGTTTGTGGCTTGCCCTCCTTTATTTCCAGGATCAACAGGCAATTCTTCTTCCATGATTGCATCCTCTACTTGGTCTAGAAGATCAAGTAATGCCTGCGATGAGAACAATTTGACCCTAAGCTGAATTTCTCTGAAACAACTAGTACTCTAGTTCTTAAGGATTGCATCTAGTTCACCTTTTTGTGCTGTCCTGCTCCCAATGGTTCGAGACCTCCCTCAGAAGTGACACCACTGCTCAGTTGCTGCTCAGGGAACAAGAAGGTTACCAATCGAAATGACTGGCACTCACATTTAGCTGACAACATGCACTGTAACAAAGCGCATAACCAATGTACCTCATTGCAGCCATAGGAAAGCGATGGTGGGGTCCGGAATGGACTCTGAGTATCCTCCACGCCATCACAACCAACTAGAGCAGATCCAAGAACTCCTGAATTACGTCCAGAAGTAGTACACCTTGACAAGCCCAATGGAGATGAATGCCACTTCTTCATAGCCTCAAGGGAGGAATTTTTCTACCATGTCAATCACACACAAGAAGGACAAATCAGAAACCCATCGATGAAGAATTTCATCTACCACATCAACTGGCCGTACAGTAACTCCAGCACATGCAATAAAATCAGAAATACAGGCATCCTCAGTGCACATAGCGCAAGCGCGTATTGACCCATACTTGCGCAAAAGAACTGCAGAATTGGTGTACCTCGCTTGAGTACGGATGAGGTGTCATCCCCAGAAATTGCTTCGACTTCGCCGTACCAAGGCGATGGTTTACCGGCGAGATCTTCCAAGTCACCACCTCCGCGGCCCCATCGTCCTGGCTCTGCTTAATCAACTGAACCGCAAGAACCATCAGGCAAGAAAAGAGTCCACCAAAACTGTAGCCAAAGCAGACGGCGGCTGCTAACGCTTACCATTCCGGGAGAAAACCTGACACGCTTCGGCGCCAGCATCTTGGTGACCTCCGGCGAGACTTCCGAGGGCTCCTCCTCGGGCGGTGGCGGCGGAGGAGGAGGAGGAGGAGGCGCAGGGGGGTCGGGCTTCTGGCCCTTGGCGTTCTGGGATGCCTGGGTCTGGCGCTCGAAGAAGTGGAGGATGCCGAACTTGGCGGGCTGCGACGGCTGCGATGGCTGCAGCTTCTTTGAAGAGGCGGCGGCGCGCCTCTTCGGGGGCATTGGGGATTAATGGATAATGGGATGGGCCCTATGGATTTGGGTCGGGTTCTCGGCGAGCGGGATGGCGGCGGCGGCGAAATGGGGGATCGGATTGGGGAGGGAAAGGGAGAAGAGGGGAATGGAGAGTTGGAGACGAATCGGCAGTGCACTGGGAACTGGGAAGCGGGCGGAGGTGGGAAGGAAATGGAATTCCCGCGCGGAGCAAATTTTTTTATCACGAAAATAAATCGCGCGGAGCAATTTCGGCCGTGGGGAATGGGCCTGATCATCGGCTTTTGGAGGAGCAGGGGGCTCCGAGGGCTTGTTTCGATGCATGGAAGCCTACTTTGGGCCTGTTTCATATTTCATGGCTCTCGGCTCCAAGCAGTTCCCAAGGCCCACGGCACATCTTTGCTCCATGCCTTGGTGCCGTTGACAGAGCCCACTATTCCTCAGGAAAAAGAACATGAGTTTTTGTAAGGCCCATTTGAATCGGCTATAAATTATCAAAACCGTTTTTCTATCACCGTTTTAAGTTTAACAAAATTTATAGGAATGAACATCAATATTTATGACATGAATAAGTATAATATAAAAAAATATATTTTGAGATAAATGTAATAATACTTATTTGGCATCACATTAGTATTTTTTTCTAAATTTGGTCAAAATTAAACTGGTTTAACTTAGAACTAGCTTAGAACATGAGTTATTAAATTATTGCAACTCCAAGAAACTATGTTATATCCTTCCTAATTTTTAGGATTATATATTTGATAAAAAAATATCTTGCAACTGACTCTTTGTATCCTTCCTAATTATTAGGAATATAGATTTTTTTTGTGCAAAATACTCTTTAATTCGATATCTAAATATAGATGTCATCTATTTCGGATTTGTCCCCAGTCAAAAATGGAGAACGAGAATGACTCTCTAGAATACGTACGTACAAAATATAGAAAAGCTCTTGAAGAGTGAAAGATGTAGAAAAATAATTTTTACTCAAATGACTCTCTAAATGATAATTTAGAGAGTAAGTTTTAGAAATACTCTCTCCAACATGTTCTTACGAGTACGTGACACCATCAGAGACGTCCAAACGATGCAGCTTGAGATAGCTTGAGATAGCATACAAGGCTAGACCGGATTGGGCTGTAATGTCCCCTCTCAAGGCTAGACCGGATCGGCGACTTCAGGATATAGATGCCCTCCACAGACCAAACAGGAAGACATTGCGCTTTTGGGAAGATGATCAATCCGCACGCTTAACCTCGGAGTTGTTTGTAGATGGGCTTCCTAAAAGAAGTTGCAACTTATTGGTATAGTATCCTATTAATTGTCTTGCACTGCAGGGTGTTACATCCTCACCCCTTAAGAGATCGGCGTCCTCGTCGATCAATCCCAACCCAGGCGTCCTCTCTGGCCACGTCCAGGTGTCGAGCACTCTCGTGACCACAACGGATCCACACCAACCATGCACACCATGCTGCCAAGCGACGACACACGCGCGCTGAAACCGCTAGTCGGCTCTAGAATTATCAGTAATGTCCGCCTCTCGGCCGGGCCGCTTACATCGGCGACTTCTTCTAGGATATAGGCGCGCCCTCACAGACCAACACAGTCTCTTCTGCGCGACTTTGTCCTCACTCGTGCGCGGGAAGAACCTCCTCCCCACCTTCTCCAAGCTTAACCCGGAGTTGTTTGTAGATGGGCTTCCGGAAAAGAAGTTCAACTTATTGGTATGAGTATCCTATTAATCTGTTAAGTCGCGAGGGGTGTTACATTGGCCGATGAAAACCGAAGACATCCAAGATGACCAAGACGAGTTGGAGCAAGAGAAGGGTAGACAATTGTCTTGCGAGTTTAGTAGCCTCGGCCGCCAAGAGGTCAATCGATTCGTGTCGAGCCAGCAACGGTACTGCTCTAGGGTCTAGAAGGTAGGAGGAGCACGTCCTCCCCACCTTCTCAAGGCAGTGGTCGTTCAGGTTCTGACCGAGATGCCGAGCGATGATGTCGCTTGCGGGGTTTGTTTAACTAGGGGTAGGAGGGCACGTTCTTGGAGTGGTCGGACGATCGCCGCGGGCATCGCGGTGGACAATACGATCGATCGATCGCGGTGAGAGACGAATCGATCGGGTGATCAGCGAAGTGGGACGAACCGCGCAATAATTACTCTAGCTACTTTCTTGAACCCTTGAACCTCACGCTAATGGGATGTGATGTGATTGACTTGTTGGTCGGAGAAGGAACTTTCTTGAACTCGCTACGCGCTCGGCCGGGCTCTGGATCACGTTGAATGGGCTGTCTCATGCGGTGCAAGATGTGATGTGCTCAACTTACGCCCAAAACTTGTTGGTCGTAGACCGGAAGGAACAGCTGATGCCGGCTGCAGTGAACCAAACGGAACAAGCCGTGAGTACGAATAGTCAAACACCGGCTTGTGCATGCGCTTGGCCTGGCTACCTGCAGCCTGGGTGCCCACGTACAGCCTGGCTCATCTCAGAAGGTAACCAAACACGGATCGGAAGCTTTCGGTGGCGTGTGCTGTGTCTGTTGTGAAGCTGAAGCCGGCCTGTGCTGTGAGTATGTGGCCGAGCGACCCGTCACTGTGTCTGTGTGACGATGCTGCTGCACAGTGCACACGCCGCCGGGAACGGAGCAGATAAAGGATTCTGGAACCCGAGGGCGGCACGAGAAAGCTGCCCGGCGCGCGGCGCAGCGTCGGTGACGCCTCGTTTTCGCCGGGTTAATTGCAGGCGCACGAAGGTTCGGCTCGGACGCGGACCTGCCGCCTGCGTCGTGGACTCGTTCTGGTCGTCGAGTTCTCCTCCCGCCCGCGAGCTGCTGACTCGTCGACGGCCGGCGAGGACGGTCGCCTGGCCCGTCGCTTTGAGCGCGTCCGCGCGTCACGGACGACACGGAGTGCCGTATTACGTGATAAGTTATAAGCTGGCCCGTGGCGTGGTCAGCCGTACAGGATACGGCGCCGACGCGGCGTGCACAGCTGCGGTTGTACGTGGTACGAGCCAAACAGGCCGTGATCTCGTTTCACGGTTAATTCGAGGCTTCTTAGCGCGGCATTTTGCACGACACCGGTACTCGAACGCTCTTATTGTTATGTTTCTACAGTACGTACTAGAATACGGATCCAGACTAACATTACCCAAGCGTGCATCCATGATCCATCCCACACGTCCGCCTGGGAATGAGTCGTGGCCCACCCCTAATCCAACCTCGACCCTATTTTCTAGAGCGGATGGCCCAATCATGATCCAATCCATTGGTCAGCTTTATATCCTAATCCAGCTTGGCCCTTGATAATAAAATCTCACTCCTATCCTGATCTAATTAAATCCTAAGGCTGGATCCGTTATCTCAGCCCTCGGGCCCTGCGCAGGCTACAGATTGCACGCTTGCATGTACATAGAAATACCCTTGGGCCCTGCGTAGGCTATAGCTTGCACGCTTGTATTTGCATAGAAATACAATGCTGCAGATGTCAAAAAAACAAATACAATGCGTCTAAAGATGGCCAACGGGCTAGACCGGCCCGGCACGACACGGGCCCGTGCCAGGCACGGCCCGATAGGGGTCGGGCCGGCACGGCACGTCGTGCCTCCCGGGCCGTGCCGAACCGGGCGCCGGGCCTGGCCAACGGCCCAGGCACGGTCTGTCGGACCATTTTTCGGGCCGGGCAGGCCTGAAAAGCTCGAGCGTCTTAGCAGGCCGTGCCGGACCAGCAGCCCGACGAGAGGGGAATGGAGGCCTCGTCGTCGCCTCTAGGCGGGGCGCAGGTGGCGAAGGGGCGACGTTGGCTGAGAGAGGCGGGAGGCGGTGGCGGCGCTCGACGCCGGATCCGGCGAGAAGAGAAGGGGATGGAGAGGAAGTTCTGGTCGGAGTAGCGGACGAGGCAGGAGCCATAGAAGACGCTGACGTCCCTGTTGTAGGGGCACAATAGTTGTGCGTTCGGGAAGGCGGTGGGGACGCAGGCCCTGCAGGAGGAGTCGGCGTCGCCGCGGCAGAGCGCAAGCGCGTAGACGGTGTCGGGGACCTCGCCGATGGTGGCCGTTGTGAAGAGCTTCCCGGACGAAGAGGCGTTCGTGGGGAGTGTGGCGGTGAGCCGCTAGATGTTGGCGTGGTAGGCGCCATTCGCGGTGTAGTGGCTGCTGCTATTCCCGCAGATCTGCCCCACGGGGTTGCCCGCTTCCAGAGGCGTGGGGGTGAAGACGAGGAAGAGGGCCGTGGCGGATCCGGCCGCACCTGACGCCGACGGCCGCACGCGGCAAGAGGAAGGTAGGGCCGTAGGGGCACGCCGGCGGCGGCGCTTCCAGGGCGCGATCACGTGGAGGTAAGGAGCCCCTGGCCACGTGGAGGTTGACGCATGACGCCGGATCTATCGAGGTGAGCGCCTGAGCGGATGTGAGGATCCTTTGCCCTTTGGTGGGCGCAAGGGGTGGTAGGAGTGACCGCGAGAGAGAGAGAGAGAGAGAGGCGCCGCGACTGGTGGGCCGGTGGTGGGAAATTCCCACTGAGAATGGGGATTAGGGTTTGACAGGGGGAGCGGTGAGAGTGGCCGCGTCGTGCTTCCCCTAGCTAGCAGGCTGGCTCCTTGCCTCCCTTTTTTGGCTGGGTCGGGCCGTGCTGCCTGTCGGGCTGGGGGAGCAGCCCAAGCACGGCCTGCTACCCCGGGTCAGGCCAGCACAGGCATGAAGAAGGCCAGGCCGGGCCAGGCTCGGGCCGAGCCAAAAAGGCGGGCTTCGGGCCATGCCATCGGGCTACGGGCTGCATGTATATATATAAATGCGGCAGATGTAAAAAAAAGAAATACAATGCTGGACGTTGGGCACTACATAGAACATTTGCACATCTCAATCCTGACAGAAGTAGCATGCTGGATGTGTTTCATAGTACACAGAAGTAGCTAAGGATTAATTAAGTAGCTAAAAGGACTAATTAGGATTGAGCATGAATCAACATGCTAAAACAAAATTATAAATTTCTGGCCATATGATCCGATGAATCCAAGAAGAACAATAAAAGTTGATTATTGTGACTTGCAAACATTATACAAAGGTTCAATGATCAGTGAGCCTGCACCGCACATCAGAGATCAATGAGCTCTGGCTAGCGACAACAATCTACCACAAGCCCACAATCTGCAAAGACGCCATCTGCAAAGACACCAAGCACAAAACTCAAACTTAGGAATTTACTATTTGATCATATACATGTTAACTGCGCATAAATGAATGGACTTGGGATGTCAACTGCAGTTATGCTAGAACTTTTTTATGAAACTGGAGGGGCTTTGAGCCCCTACAAGCATTTTATTAAAACAAATAATAGAACACAGATTAGGGAACTTCATGCTTCATTGACTAACAAACATTTTATTAAAACAAATAACTGCAGCTATGCTACAACTTCACGCTTCATCAATTATATGACTAGGCAGAGGCACCAGTGAAAAGGAGAACTTCATGCTTCAAGTGCATAGTAGGTAGTAGGTACTGTGCTACAGCTATAGTCTAAATCCATGTCAACTCATAATACTATCATGCTTCTATTCACTTCTTGAACTGCAGTCAGTACTCAACATACAAAGCTTGCAGTCAGTACTCAACATACGAAGTAATGTACTACATCTTCTCATTCCAGTAAACCACATTCTGGTGTTCTGAACCCATGCACTGATCATAGTAAACAAACAAAAATATTTGCATCGGGGCACTAACCTGTCAATCATCTTCTTCTTCATCTGATTCAAACATACATTGTTCGGTCATTGGTTGACATGCATTGAACAAGACAAACATATTAAACCACTATTGTAAATAAAATTAGCTTTGCAATATTTATCTAAAATATGACAATTACTTTCTTCTGCATCATTAAAGCCAATCAACCAATCTTTCGCACAGACTAACGCTTCAAGAGTTTCATAGAGAGAGATGTCCTATTTTTACCAAGTATCCTTCCAGTAGAACTTAAAGCAGATTCTGAGGACACTGTGCTAACAGGAATAGATAAGAAGTCTCTAGTCATCAAAGACAAGATAGGATAGGCATCCGAGTTTTTCTTCCACCATGCTAAAACATTAAAGTTCTCTGTCGGTCTCACAACTACTCTGGGATCATCCAAATAAATATCCAGTTCTAATCTTTCTGAGCGAGTACTCAAGTTTCGCCCTGACTTAAAACTTCCTCTTCGTATGTAACGAAGACAGGACCTGTGTTGTTCCTCACAACCCTCTCATACTCAAAATATTTCTTCAAGTATTGTCTAAGCTCTCTCATCTTTGCTTCCGCTTCTGCATTCTCAACAGACAAGTAAAAGAATCTGACAAAATCAGCTTTCATTGATGGGTCCAGGACAGCAGCTTTGAGAAGTACCATACTAGGCGCAGCCTAGTATTTTTTGAAACTTGGTATACATAGCTTCAGCCAACTCATTGGGCAGTTCATTGGTATTCCACATCTCATCGAGCAATACATCTCGAACTGCCATCAACATCTTCATAAAGAGGTGGGCCGTTGGATGCCTATCCGTAGAAAATGCTTTGTAGCCTCATTGAACTGTTCTAGGAATTCGTGAAGCGATTCAGCTTTCTACCGGTCTTGTTCACTAGGAACATCCTGATACTGTTCTGCTGTGAATCTGTTGAGAGTTGCTTTATATTTTAGAGCTTCATTCAACATGTCATACGTAGCATTCCACCGGTGGGGAACATCTAGAACCATCCCCGACTTGCTTTTGAGACCTAATGCCTGAATGATTGAGTTGAATGTTTGCAGACGAGAAGGTGTAGATGTGTGTCAGATACCATAAAAAGAGGTACCCTAAGCAAGAACCGAAAAAATTACTTAGACCTTGTAAATATCGAAGCCAAGAGACAACCACAAGGCCTCGGCCGATTCTCCGATTCGCCCGAGGCCCACGTCGCAAGGCCTCGGATGAGGTACCAACTCTCCGCCTCGCCCGAGGCCCCCTCGCCCGAGGCCCCACCCCGCAAGGCCTTGGACGAGGTGCCGATTCTACGCCTCGCCCGAGGCCCCGCCCATAAGGCCTCGACGAGGTACCGATTCTCCGCCTCGCTCGGGGCCGGCTCGGCAGCTACCCCGTCACCGCCGCCTCGACCGGGACATCACGTCCAACTAACGCAACCAACCACTCCCGTGATGTCAGCCGAACGACGGCTCGACACAGCGGAGTGACCGACGAGATGGGAGTCGCATCAACGCCACTGCGTCACGGCACGGTGATCTGGTTCGGGAGCATAGAGTTCATGTCTCTAGGATGTGAGTACGATATGGTACTCCTCACACCCAAAGCCCCACCGACCGACGATGACATCACGTACCAGCAGCCCAGGAGCAGACGGCGCCTAGGCCACCACTCGCGTCACGCTCGCTAGGTACGACGCGGGCGGGACCACCCTGACACCCTGCGAGCTCAGGGCGACGCACCGCGCTCCGCTAGTATCCCACACCCGGCTGTTGGTACAGAGTCCCTGGTTGGGGACCTGTCTAGCTTAAGCCTGGGCAAAGGAAAGACGTCGGTGGCGTGTAGCAATGCCCTGTCATCAAGCTCTGCCCCCCCCCGCCACCTCCTGAGGAATCGACTCCAGCGGAGCGGAACCCGGCGATGGCACCATCCCCATCCCCTTCGGGTTGAGCAATGTCGCCGCCGCCTACGCTTCCGCTCACGCGGAGCCCTCAGGACGCCACCAACATTTTGCCCTTGACCTCTTCACCACAACCTCGACCCACACCCACATAACTCCTCGGAGGAGGACGAGGCATGGGCCAGAGCGGACTTCTTCGGGCTTCGCAACCCTAAAGCCATGCATCGCTTCATGGCCGCGAGCGACTACTGCTTTGGCTACTCCGACTCCATTGACGAAGGCACTTACGATCCCACTCGTGAGTGCTTCTACATCGAGCTCGGGATGCCGAGAGCGGGCGATGAGGACGAAGGGGCAAGCAATCGCTCCCCGCCCCGTGAGGGGGCAGGCGACGCCACACCTCCGCGCGTCGAACCCACGGCAGCGTGGAACGAAAACCCCACCCACGAGGAACTTCGACGCCTTGACTTGGAGCAGCTCCGTGAGCTTTAGGCCAAGGTCGAACAAGACCGACTCCTTCTGCAGTAGCTCCGAGACACTCTCGAGCGAGAGTAGTGGGGTCGCGGTAATGGCAGAGCAGCTCAGCGAAGGGCTCGCGACGTCAACCACCGCATCAACAACGATGAAGGGGGCGAGCAACCCCCTATCCTCAATCGAGCTAGCCAAAACGTCGCGGCAGCAGCGATGCTACTCCGGACAATGCCCGAGCCCTCTACCTCGGAGGGACGATGGGTCCACGTCGAGCTTCGAGACCTCCTCGAGACTGCCGCGGTACAGCAGGCCGAAAGTTCCGCCTCTCGACAGCGCGGGGACACCTCAGAACTACCCACGGCACCGCATCGGCATGATAGAGAGGCCTCGGTTCGTCCCGAGCCTTGCTCGGGCACCAACTGCCAACAAGGCCCCCTCGGTGCACAACCGCCTCGACGACCGACGCGAGGCGCAAGGCGACCACGATATGGTTAGCAGGCGACGGCGCCCCGACAACGATGGGCCCGCCCGAGGCTACCACCCGCACCGAGGCGGTCGCTACGACAGTGGGGAGGACCACAATCCTTCTCCTGGGCCGCCTGGCCCTCGAGTCTTCAGTAAGGCCATCCACGGCGCTCACTTCCCTGCCCGGTTTCGACAATCGGCCAACCTCATAAAGTACAGCGGCGAGACCAAACCCGAGCTATGGCTGGTCGATTACCGCCTGGCTTGTCAGCTAGGCGGCGCGGATGATGACCTGCTCATCATCCGCAACCTCCCCTTGTTCCTGTCAGACTCAGTGTGAGCCTGGCTCGAACACCTCCCTCCCTTGCAGATCCACTGCCTGGTGGGACCTCAAGAGTTGTCGCGGCGCGACTTGGTAAATCTCTCTTCTTCATCAGAATTTCAAGCAAGGCAGAGTTGCCCCACGTGCGCCCGGAAATTGAATTCTCCCGGGACCTCAAGAGATGTCGCGAGAGTAAAGCGGATGAGTCTCTCGAGACTTCATCCAACGCTTCTTCAAGCAATGCACCGAGTTGCGGAGCATCGGTGACTCGGAAATTGTCCAAGCAAGAAAAAGGGCACCCACCGCCGCGAGGACTCGAGGAGAGTTAGGCCGCAGATCATAAAATCGCACCGACCACCCCGGGCTCTTCGACACATGCCTCGACCGCCACCAACTTCGCCCTTTGGCATACCCTCGAAAGAGCACCATGTCGGGGCCATCTTCCCCAACAATGACGCCAAGAAGGACGCCAATGATAGGGAAGCGGAGGACGAGGTTCCCCAGGTGGCCTGATCGGCCCCAGTGCCTCCTCCCCAAGAAAAAGAAAAAGGGTCACGGGGAAGCAAGAGGTCCTCGAGGTCTCGGTCTAGTCACCTTTGATCGGGCAGATCCAAGAATCCCCGAGGCCCCGCCAGAGGCCCGGGCTCTTCGACGACATGCCGGCTTAAGAAGCTAATGGCTTACCACAAGGGGCCCGCAAAGCATACACCTCGAAGAGTGCACCATGCTCAGCGTTACATTAGGCCAAGCTTCACGGCTCCCCAACGATGAGGCCAAGAAGAAGGACTCCCCGGCGATAGGGACAACGATAGGGACGACGGGTTCCCGAGGGCACCCAACGCCCTTCATGATCTTTTGGCTCAAGCTCAAGAGCTGCGGGTGCATCTCACGTCGAGTCGTCGATGAGCAAAGAAGGAGCGCAGGACGTCTTCTTGGTAAAGGTGGCCACTCCCCGGGACCTCAACTGGTCTCGGGAGGCAATCACCTTTGATCAGGATGACCACCCCGATTATGTCCCGAACCCCGGGCAGTACTCCACTCGTCGTCGACCGATCGCCAGCAACACCCGGCTCACCAAGGTGCTGATGGACGGAGGCGCCCCGGTATTTCTCAACATCCTCTACGGTACAACTAGTTCGAGCTCCTAAAGCTCGAACAAAGATCAATTTGGCCTTCCCATTTCGAGGCGATGCGTGCCTTCCAGTTCGGCATCGAGATCGTGCAGAAAACGCACGATATCGATGGCCCTCGGGTGCATCGACTTACCCATAGGCTTTGGCATCTCCCCCTCTAACTACCGCGAATGGAGATCCTCACCTTTGAGGTGGTTGGGTTCAAAGGGACCTATCACGCCATCCACGGGGGCACCACATGCATACGCCAAGTTCATGGCAATCCCCAACTACACCTACCTCAAGCTCAAGATGTTGAGCCCCAGAGTGGTCATCAACCGCGAACGAGTCCACGTCGTTCGAGCATGCACCAAAGGTTACTACGCACGACGACGTAGAGTGCATCGTACTAAACCGGTTGTGCGGTGTTTTGAGGCTCTCATGGAGGCCAAGACCCTCATTTGGCCTTCGTCGACCTCAACTCGAGTTCGGATCTTTGCGAGGCGGCCCATTCGACTACAAGCACCAGCGCCATGACGGGACTTTGAGCCCACATTTGGAGGCATACAGCAATCGTCCGCCGGGACTTTCGAGCCCACGAGGCCATCAAGATCGTCGGTCGACCGGGCTCCAACGGCCAAGGCGTTGAGGATCAACGCCACCCTCCAAAGACAAATAGGAAGCCGTGCTCGTCGACTTTCTCCATGCGAATGCCGATGTGTTTGCGTGGAGTCCCTCGAACATGTCGGGCATACCGAGGGAGGTCGCCGAGCACGCCTTGGACGTCCGAGCCGGCTCCAGACCGGTGAAGCAGCGCCTACGCCGATTCAACGAGGAAAAGCACAGGGCTATCGGCGAGGAGGTGCAGAAGCTTTTGGAGGCCGGATTTATCAAGGAAGTATCCCATCCCGAGTGGTTAGCTAATCCTGTATTAGTTAGAAAGAAAAATGGGAAGTGGAGGATATGTGTAGACTACACCGGTTTGAATAAAGCATGTCCAAAGGTTCCATTCTCATTACCTCGAATCGACCAAATCATCGACTCCACTGCGGGATGCAAAATCTTATCTTTCCTTGATGCGTATTCCGGTTACCATCAAATCAAGATGAAAGAATCCGACCAGCTAGCGACTTCTTTCATCACTCCATTCGGCATGTACTGCTACGTGACTATGCCATTCGGCCTCAGGAACGCAGGGGCCACATACCAGCGGTGCATGACCCAGGTCTTTGGCGAGCACATCGGGCGAACCATCGAGGCCTACGTGGACGACATCGTGGTCAAGTCTAGAAAGGCCAATGATCTCATCGACGACATGGAGATAGCCTTCAAATGCCTCAGAGAGAAGGGCATCAAGCTCAACCCCGAGAAGTGTGTCTTTGGGGTCCCCCGAGGCATGCTCTTGGGATTTATAGTCTCAGAGCGCGGCATCGAGGCCAACCCAGAGAAGGTCTCGGCCGTGACCAACATGGGACCAATCCGAGACCTCAAGGGAGTGTAGAGGGTTATGGGATGCCTTGCGGCCCTGAGCCGCTTCATCTCGTGCCTTGGCGAAAAAGGCTTGCCTCTGTACCGCCTCTTGAGAAAATCTGAATGCTTTTCTTGGACCCCCGAGGCCGAAGAAGCCCTCACCAAACTCAAGGCACTACTCTCCAATCCTCCTGTCCTGGTGCCGCCGACCAAGGGCGAGGCCCTCTTACTCTACATCGCCGCAACGACCCAAGTGGTTAGCGCGGCCATAGTAGTCGAGAGGCGGGAAGAGGGGCATGCTCTACCCATCCAACGACCTATTTACTTCATCAGCGAGGTGCTCTCAGAGACTAAGACACGCTACCCCCACATCCAGAAGCTGATCTACGCCATAGTCTTGGATCGACGCAAGTTGCGTCACTACTTCGAGTCCCACCCAGTGACCGTGGTGTCGTCTTTCTCTCTGGGAGAGATAATCCAGAACTGGGAGGCCTCGGGTAGAATAGCCAAGTGGGCCGTCAAACTCATGGGGGAAGCCCTGTCTTTTGCGCCTCGGAAAGCAATTAAATCTCAGGTCTTGGTCGATTTTGTGGCTGAGTGGACCGACACCCAACTGCCACCTACTCAAATCCAGGCGAAATGCTAGACCATGTACTTTGATGGGTCCCTGATAAAGACCGGGGCAGGCGCGGGTCTGCTCTTCATCTCACCCCTCGGAGTGCATATGCGCTACATGATTCAGTTCCACTTTGCCGCCTCCAACAACACAGCCGAGTACGAAGCCCTCGTCAACGGCTTGCAGATCGCCATCGAACTTGGAGTACGGCGTCTCGACGTACGGGGCGATTCATAGCTCGTCATCGATCAAGTCATGAAGGAGTCAAACTGCCATGACCCCAAAATGGAGGCGTACTGCAAGTTGGTACGTCGCCTAGAAGACAAGTTCGACGGTCTCGAACTCAACCATATTGAGCAAAAATTCAATGAGGCCACGGACGAACTGGCAAAGATGGCATCGGCATGGGCCCTGGTCCCCCCGACAATCTTCGCCAGAGACCTCCACAAGCCTTCCATCGACTATGCCTCAGCGGCGGAAGAGAGCCCACCGGTCGAGCCCACCGCAGAGCCCAAGGCCCCCTCTGTCACCGAGACCCCTGCGGCCGAGCCCGAGGTCATGGAAATCAATGCGGAGACTCCCGAGGCAAACTAGGGCATGGACTGGCGAGTCCTGTTCCTTGATTGCCTCATTCGAGAAGAGCTTCTTGCAGACAAGACCGAAGCCCGATGGCTTGCGCGATGAGCCAAAACTTACATCCTCAGCAACGGCGAGTTGTACAGGCGAAGCCCATCTGGCATCCTCCAACAATGCATCACCACCAAGGAAGGCCAAGCCCTACTTTGGGACTTGCACGCGGGAGCCTGCGAGCACCATGCAACGCCTTGGACGCTCGTCGGAAGCGCCTTCCGCAAGGGTTCTCCTGGCCAACAGCGGTTGCTGATGCCACCAAGCTGGTACGCTCCTGCGAGGGATGCCAGTACTATACGCGGTGGACGCACCTCCCGGCCCAAGCCCTCTAGACCATCCCCATTACATGGCCATTCACCGTGTGGGGGCTGGACATGGTTGGGCCTCTACAGAAGGCCCCCGGAGGCTATACCCATTTCCTGGTAGCGATCGATAAGTTCTCCAAGTGGATCGAGGCTCGTCCGATCATTTGAATCAAATATGAGCAAGCGGTGCTGTTCTTCACGGATATCATCCATAGGTTCGGGGTTCCAAACACCATCATCACTGACAATGGGACACAATTCACCGGCCACAAGTTCCTGACGTTCTATGATGACCACCACACCCTAGGACAAACGGCCAAGTAGAACGTGCCAACGGCATGATCCTATAGGGCCTCAAGCCAAGAATATACAACCGGTTGAAGAAATTTGGCAAGAAATGGCTTGTCGAACTCCCGTCAGTCATCTGGAGCCTGAGGAACACTCCGAGCTGAGCCACGGGGTTCACACCATTCTTCCTAGTCTATGGAGCAGCGGCCATCCTCCCCACTGACTTGGAGTATGGTTCCCCAAGGCTACAGGCCTACAACGAGCAAAGCAACCGCACTGCCCGCGAGGACGCCCTCGACCAACTGGAGGAAGCCCAAGACGCTATTTTGCTACATTCGCCAAGTACCAAGCCAAGCCCTATGATGCTATCAAGCCCAGCAGATTCAAGCCGAGACCTAAAGGTGGGTGACTGTCTTTGAGGATCGAGGCAGAGCAACAAGGGCCGCCACAAGTTGACCCCGCCATGGGAAGGGCCGTACATCGTCGCCCAAGTGCTAAAACCTGGGACCTACAAGCTAGCCAACGAGAAGGGCAAAATCCTCACCAACGCTTGGAACATAGAACAGCTACGTCATTTCTACCCATAAATTTCCAAGCATTGTATACATTGTTTCTCGAAATACATTAAAGAAGCGTTCTTTAGTTGTTCTAATTTTTCGAGAAACCCCCCGAGCCCATCGATGGGGGGTCGGCGTTACGATAACGCTACAAGGGAGACTTGGCTCTGCCTCTGTAGAGGTGCCCACCGTGGGGCTCGAACAAGACCCGGCTCTGCCTCTGCAGAACTAAGCCTCCCTCGGGGGCTAAACGAGGGGGGACCCCTAAGTCCCAGGCACCATTTTTTAGTCGTTTTTCGAAAAAATTTCTACACCAAATTGCACAGGTAGCGTGATTTGCCCGAGAGGTGTGGAGCTATGTCCGGGAAGAACACCCTAGAACTGTGCCTCGTATGGCTTGAGATCAGCCTGGGTTATCTTCAGGGCCGGCAAACTGTTCTTGAACAGTATATCGATGGAACTGCCGCCGTCAATCAGCACTCTATCGAACTAAACCTTGTTGATACAAGGATCGAGAACCAGAGGAAAATGCCTTGGCTTAGGTATTGCAGCCCATTGGTCCTTTCTACTGAAGGAGATCTGACGTTGAGACCAAGGAGGGAGCCGCGGATTGGCGATGAGGTTGTCGGCATTGGCCACGTTCAGGCAGGCGCGAGCGAGTAGCTTGTGCTCTCGTTTGGTCTTGATGGACACTCTGCCCCCAATGATGGTATGGACGCGGTCGGTTGGCTTGACGTACTTGTGATGGGGATCTGCATCTTCATCATTGTTGTCCTCATCACGCTGCTCCCCTGCATCGTTAGGCTTGTCAGATTTATCCGGAGCCTGTTGGCGCGTATAGATGGATTTGAGAACGCGACAATCCTCCATGGTATGGTTTGACTTGGGATGGAGCTGGCAGGGTCCTTTCAATGCTTTGGCGTAGTCTTCTTCGTAATTGCGACGTCCGCCACCTTTTTTAACGATGTTGATTTCGCCGTCATCTTCCCGAGCACGCTTGCCCCTGTAATCATCACGGCGATTACGCCGATGATTACGCTGGTCGTGATGGTCGTGAGAATCGTTGCACTGATTGCGGCGATCAAAATTGTCGTTCTGACCACGATTGCCACGATAGTCGTCACGGTGTGGGGGGTGGTCGGAGCGTGGAACCCTTGTTGCTTCTTTGATGATTATCTTTTTAGCATCATCAGTGTCTGCATATTTTTTAGCGGTAGCTAGGAGCGCTGTGACCGATTCAGGTCTTTTGCGGAGGAGCTTGTCTCTTAGGGCATCGTGGAAGCGAAGACCAGTGATGAAAGCTTTGATTGCCTCATTGTCGGAGATTGATGGGACCTTGATGCGCATCTCTGAGAAGCGTCGGACGTACTCGCGCAGTGGCTCATCTTTGCGATCTCGAATCCGCTGTAGATCATATTTGTTGCCGGGTTGTTCGCAAGTAGCAATGAAGTTGTCAATGAATGCCTGCCTGAGCTCTTGCCAAGAATCAAAGTAGTTCACCGGCAAGCTGACCAGCCATTGGTGGCCTGCATGGCCGACGGCGACTAGGATGTAATTAGACATGACGTGCTCGTCAGCCATGGCCGATCTGCACGCGGTTTCGTATAGCATGACCCATAACTCGGGGTTCTCCTTGCCGTCGTACTTATGGAGTTTTTCGAGCTTGAAGTTTTTGGGCCATATGACTTGGCGAAGGTGAGGGGTAAACTGCTTCAAACCCGGAGGGCCGTGGGTGGTATCATATTCCATACGGCGATAGCTTTTGTGGGATGCACGATCGTTGGCTCTTTGGTTAATGCGATCGCGCAGATCACGTTCTCCGAGGTAATGGCAGAGATCGTTATTGCCATCAGGGCGATCCTGATTGCTCCCCTAGTTGACCCCGCGACCACGGTTATCACGGCGATTGTCACGGTTGTCTCAGCGGTTGTCGTCCTGATAGTTGCGGCGGTTGTCGTCCCGGTTACCATCATGACCACCGTTTCCGCCTTGACGGTTGTCTGACGGGTCGTTGTTGCGTGAGCCACGTTGGTTGGGTGGCTGTGAGTGACTTGAGTACTGACGACTGTGGCTTGATTCGACTGAGGCGGTCGGAGCCCGAGCTTGGTTCGCAATCTCTGCGGTCTAGGCCATAGCAGCCGTCAGGTAGGCTTGCATATCATCACGAATTGCCTAGATTTTCGGGGTATTGGGCAGTCATTGCATTGTCGCCATAGCAACAGCTACGTTGGCGCTTGGAGTCCTGAAGACCTACTTGTCCCCTACCCTATCAAAGGCATTGTTGAGATCACGTGGTTGGAGCCTTATGCGTCGTGCCTCCACTTCTGCCTCGGCTTCGGCTTGTCTACGATTAAACCGGTCAATATTGCGTGCTTCGCGTGCTAGCCTTTCTTGTTCTGTTTTGCCAACTACCGGGGTTCGTCATTACTGACGACATTAATTAAGTCTCCTCGCCTTGGTGGAAAGGATGGGAATCGTGAAAACCCCAGGGGGCGGTCTGGGATATCCAGATCGTAATCAACTTCTTCATCGTCGCGAAGCTAAAGCTTGGTGTGGATGGAGTCATTAGATGCGGTGCTGGATGGGGAGCTTGAGCCGCCCTCTTGAACTATGTGGACCGATCCTTCTTGATATTCCTCGATCCGAACCATGTTGACGAAGTTGCGCAGGCCATAGGGCTGAGCCTGGTAATTCTCCATCAAGGCTTCGCACTCGGAGAGCCGGAGACCCGTTGCGGGGGCTGATCGGCGACGAACGGAACGCCCTTCAGGAGTAGACGTGACCACGAGATCCGTACCAAGTCGTGCAGGATGACTGGCCTGAGCTGGTTGGGTAGATCTGTTGTGGGTAGTGGTTACCTGCTCGGTAGGTTGATTTTGAATCGAATCTACCACAGCTAGGGTTTCAGCAAGCTTGGTGCCGACCCGATCGATGGAGTCAAGCAGGTCGGTGTTGTCGATCTGCCTCCCTTTGTAGCGAGGAAGCGGGCGACGGGTTGTCGGCATGGCCGAAGATGATGCTGGTGTAGCTGGAGCCAGATCCAACGTGGTCAGAGCTGTAGCCGATGCCGGTGAAGCAGTGGTCGACACAGATCGGATCCGTGCCTCCTCCATGGTCATGGCGATGAGGTTGTCGGAACCAGTGGTCCAGGTGATCTGGCCGATGGTGAACGTGAGGTCGTTCGGCATAGCCATGGATTCGGGGATGATGACCATCTTGTTCTTCTGGGAAGCAGTACGCACACCCCCTACTTAGCGCGCCATTGTCGACGAAATATGGTCGGCAGTCTACCTAGGGGTATGCCCAAGGTAGTAGATTATCGGTAGACAGATACGCAAGCTACAAACAAGATGGTGACGTAAGACAGATACGAGGTTTTATCCAGGTTTGGCCGCCGTGAAGGCGTAATACCTACGTTCTGCGTCTGATTGTATTGTTGTATGTCAATGACAGATGATTTTGAGAGGGGTCCCCTGCCCACCTTATATAGTCTGGGGAGCAGGGTTACAGATCTGGAAACTAATCCTAACCAGTTACAATTACCATAGGTGGCCGAATAAGGATTCCTATTCTAACCGACAAGGATCTTGTTTGACCTCTAAGTCTACCTTGATTCCTTGCGCAGGACTCCAAGCAAATTGGCCGTGCCGTGCATCGTCTTCTAGTGGGCCAGACCCCCTGGTCCGGGCCGGCCCTATCCTAGCCATAAGGGTATAGGGGTTAATACCCCCACATCGGTTGTAAAAAACCTAGGGACCGAAAGTCTGTTTCAGTGCCAAAAGGCCGGCCGAGCCGCGAGATGGCCTACGCCTCCGGGCTACGGCAACTCCCTCACCACCTTTTGCCCGAGGGGCAGCTTAGGCTCTGAGGAAGTTTTTTGCAAGTGATATGTTCAGAGACGAGACAAAGGGCAGAGGCCTGGAAATACAATAAAACGATTAAAAAGCGTATACACATGAGTACTTTAAAAGGCCTCGACGGCCACAAGCGTTATGATACAGTAACATAAGTCCTAATCTGTTTACATGACCCCTTTGGCTCAGGTCAAAACTCAGGGTCGCCAGCATCGGCGGACGACATGGGAGGAACCACCTCCTCTTCGAATAAGCTGGCCAGCGCCGTGCCAGGGGCCTCAGCCGCCTCCTCCAGCTTCATGACCTCCTCCTCGGCCTCCTCGTCATCCTCAGCCATGACGTAACCATCGCTGATGGCCTCGAGGTCGATGTCGGCATAGTGCGAGGAGACGACGGCCAGGGCACGCTTGACGCCCGTATGCAGCACCCCCCGGAGCCGCTCGTGGACTCGGCTGCTCAACGCTATCAGGCGGCTCCTGAGGGAGCTGCCCGACTCGACCCCCCGACCTCCAGGGCCTCGCAGGCGGTACGGGCGGCGCTCTGCAGCGCGTTGTGCTCCTAGATCTCGGCCTCGAGCTTCGCCTGCACTTCGACGGAGGCCTTGGCTGCCCGGGAGACCTCCTTCTCCAGCCCTGCGCCTAGATAGGTGGGATGGGGTTAAGAACGCAAGAAAAACTAATAAAACAAGGGCCGTGGTTTAACAGGACTCACCCTCATACTTTTTCTTCCATTCTAAGGCCTCCACCCGGGAGGCCTCGGCCACCTTGAGGGCCTCTGCCAGGGCACCTTTCATCAGCAGATGCGCGCCCTGCTCTGCACCCAGCTGCCCAGCGATGGCCTTGGCGGAGGCCGTCGCTTCTTTAGCCCGAGACCTGAAGGTGTCCCGCTCGCCGGCCACCCGGGTCAGCTCTTCCTCTAGCTCCTTGATCCGCGCCACCAAAGAGACGGCCTCTCCCGGGCCGTGGTCGCCTCGGCCTTCATATCATCACAGTGAAGGCGGAGGTCCTCCACCTCCGTGCTCCGTGCCGACAGAAGCTCATTAGCATTGGTGAGCAGGTCCTTCTGCTACCGTAGCTGGTCCTAGACGTCCCTCTCCCGCCGCAGGAACATCAACTTCCCGAGGGACCGGGCCTCGAGCTCCTGGGTAGGCAAAACAGGGGTCAAGTACTGTGAGAAAACTCGGAAAAAGACGACACAGCACCGGGAAAGAAAGCGTGCACCTGGGCAACCCCGGGCAGATCGTCAGATACGACGGACAGCGCTGTTCACAGCGATCGCTCCGCCAGCTGGCGAAATTGCTCGAAGGAGCCCCAACGCCCCCCTCGGCCGTGTCCTCAAGGGCGAACAGAGGCTCCCCCTCAGGGTCGTCCCGGCTCTGCCACAAGACACGCGGGTGATCCCACCCGCGGGACTCGGGTTGTACCCACATGAGGGCCGAACTCCCCTCGGCAGGAGTCGGGACTAGCTGCTCTGCGGTGCTGGCTGCCTCGGCGTCTGCCGCCTCCTTCCCCCGGGAAGTATCATCGGAGGAGATTGTCTTAACCTCCACTTCCTGGGCGCTCTCCTACGACAGCGGCAGGTCTTGTACCAGGGGTGGTACCAAAGCTTCCCCCACCTCGGTCTCCGCCACCTCAGCCTCGGTGGTCCTAGGAGCTCTAGCCTCTGCCGCCTCGGCCTCGGTAGCCCTAAAAGCACCGGTCTCTGCCACCTCGGCCTCGGAGGTCCTAGGGGCCTCGACCTCGCCCTGGGTGGCCTCAGTGACTGAAGGTGCCTTGGCTTCATTTGACTCATGGGCCTTGGCCTCGCGGGCGTAGGCGCCTCCTCCCCCGCTTGCTTTGTGGCTGGCTCGGTAGCCTCTTCTGGGGCGACCGGCTCCTTCAGGTCGGCCCTCGCTGACGCCGCGCCATGCTGTATGGCGGCCTACGCCTCCACCACCCATTGAGCGGTGGAGCTGGTGCTCACCTTGAGCGCCTTACGTGGCGCCAGGGCAGGCGCCTCTGCCTGACGCTTATGGCTAAAAGCAAAAGCACTCACAAGGTCAGCATACGACCAAGGGACGAGCGGGAGATGCTGCAAACTCCACTAACAAAACACTCACCTCAAACGGGGACACAACCGCTTCAGCACTACGTCCCTCATCCTCTGCAACGGCGGTGGCGGCGGTGGTGGCACGACCTCCGTGTCCGCCGGTGCCGGCCGGCCCTCGCCAGACTCCGGCGCCCCCTCGACCCTCTGCGAAGGTGGTTGCGTCGCCCCCGCCGTCGCCCGCTTCACCTCCGCCGTCGAGCCCATCGGGTTGACGGCGCGCTTCGCCAACGCCCGTGCCTCGGGCGTGTCGGCCCCAGCCCCAGAGTAGGCGATCGCTAGCCCCGAGGCGTCCTCTCCTCCTCCTCCTGGAGACGCCGGGCCGCTCATCGATGCCCTGGGCGCCGTCCCCCTAACATCATGGAGATGGTCCAGGGGACCCCGCCCCGCCTCGCTCTCATCGTCATCGCTCGAAGAGTCCATCGACGATGTGATGGAGATGGCTCCACCGGGAGACCATCGTACCTCTACAGCTGGCGACGTTTCTCTAGCTCGTCGCGCTAGAGGTTCTTCCTCTTACGCCTTGCCTCCTCAGCGTCCTTCCGCTCCTTGTACGCCTCGACATGCGCCCTGTTCACCGCCTGCCGCTCTGCATGCTCGGGAACGGGCAGCGGGGAGGCTCAGACATCCCTCATCCCCTGCTGGAACAGCGAACACAAATAAGGGAACAAGAAAATGCAAGGAGCAAGGAGGCCTCGGGGGCCACAGCGGCGCGTGACTCACCAGAGAGATGTACCCCTGCGATGGGCGCATCGGGAATGGGGACAGACCACTGCTCCTCAGCCGCCCCTCCACCGTCTCTCTCACCCGACATAGAATCTCCTCGTTGGAGAGGGCGACGGCGGACAATCGGACGCCATCGATCGGCTCGTCCGGTGTCATCTCAAACAGGCGCTGCCACCGAGCCATCAGCGGTAGCACCCTCCGGCGATGGAAGGCCGCCACGACCACAGCCATCTTAAGGCCATGGCTGTGCAGCCTCTCCAGCGCCTCCAGAAGCGGCCGCAGCTTGGGCTGATCAGCCGTCGGGACGCCGTACCTCCACTTCTTCAGCTGGCTCTCCATGACCCGCCCGGTATAGGGGGGAAGTCCGCCGTCGTCGTTGCAGAGGTAGAACCAGCTGTTGTACCAACGACGGTTGGATGATGCGAGCTGGGCCAGGATGTAGAGGAGCTGCCTGTCTTGGTGCACTTGGAGAGTGCAGCCGCCGGCCCTCATTGCCTTCCGCGTGCCCACCGTGCCCGCCGGCTTGGAGGTGAGCCCCGTCCGAAAGAGGTGGAGCCACAACTCCCAGTGGGGGGGCAATGCCCAGGTACCCCTTGTAGACGGCGACGAAGATGGCCGCCTGCGCAATGGAGTTGGGGTTGAAGTTGTGGAGCTCCACGCCGTAGTAATGCAGGAGCGCCCGCATGAACCGGTCCGCCGGCAGGCCGAGACCGCGCTCATGGAAGGCCACGAAGCTCACGAGTTGCCATCGCGTGGCCTTGGCTCTGGCTCGGCCCCCAGAGCAATCCACTTTGGTCTGTTAGGGTCGGTAACTGGGAGGAGGAGGCCGTCGTCGACAAGGGACTGCAGCGTCGTCGCAGACACGTCGGACGGACCCCAAGGATCCGCCTGAACAACAATAGCACCGCCGGCCATGGGTGCGGTGGAGAACGCGGCTTCGGCGGTAAGGCATGCTCTCGCTATCCCTCCCTCTCTCTCTCTCGCCTTTCCTCCCCCTTCTCCCTTCTTCTCCCCGGTGCTCTCTTCCTCTGTTCTTAGCAACCGCTCAAGGGCAGAAAGGGCGAACGCAGGCTGGCAAGGTAAAGAGGGACGGGACGAGGCTCGTCACATATTTATGATGGAGGGAAGGGGGTGAAACGGACGGGCGATGAAACCAGGGAAATTTCCCTCAGATCTAGCGTAGTTAATCCGGAATCGACTAAACCGCCCACGCATCCACCTTTTCCTTATTAACCGTGCACGCACAGTAACGTCCCATCCGCAGACATCGCGTCGCATCCGACCACAGCAACGGCAGGCACCGTTCCGTCTCCTCAAGAAACCGCCTCAAAAGGCGCACCCGCCATTGTCAGCTGATGGGAGGGGAATATCCCCCACCCGATTCCTTTTAGGCTAAGGACTGGGCACCAAGCCCGTTACAGTCCAGGGGTTCAAAGGCTGGGCCCCCGAGGGTCTCGACAGCCGCCCAGGACAAATAGAGTCAGGGATGACTATGGGCGAGTTCGTACATGGCTGAGGCGCAAGCAACCAATTGCTTGGGATGCCCTAAGTCATGTTCGAGACCGGCAGGGAGGTCTCTGAATGGGATCCCACTGTAGGGAGGCACCGAGCCCCCGGGGCCAATCGAGTGGCCCTGGGACCCACTAGAGAAGCCCTTTGGTACTTTTGGAGCGCGTCTCTGGACCGCTAGCCGACCCCTATCGAATGGGGCATGGGCCTCCACTTGGACTTACCCGATAACAGCTCACCATAGGTGTCACTACTCGCGCCCTCCGAGGGTAGCCTGGCACACTCCACCCCTCCTTCCGAACAAAAAGGATGCACGAGGGCCGCACAAAAAAGGCAGGGAAACTCCTGATCACCCTCTTGCTCCGAGCAGAGGCTCGGGGGCTCCTCCTGCAACCAAGTCGATTCCTTTCAGACTAAGGAACTGGACACCGAGCCCGTTACGGTCCAGGGGTTCGAAGGCTGGGCCCCCGAGGGTCTCGACAGCCACCCTAGGACAAACAGAGTTAGGGATGACTATGGGCGAGCCCGTATATGGCCGAGGCTCGAGCAAGCAATTGCTTGGGATGCCCTAAGTCGTGTCCGAGACCAGCTGGAAGGTCTCTGAATGGGATCCCACCGTAGAGAGGCATCGAGCCCCCGGGGCCAATTGAGCGGCCCTGGGACCCACTAGAGAAGCCCTCTGGTACTTTTTGGAGCGCGTCTCTAGACCGCTAGCCGACCCTATCAAATGGGGCACGGGCCTCCACTTGGACTTACCCGATAATAGCTCACCGGAGGTGTCACTGCTCGCACCCACCGAGGGTTGCCTGGCATACTCCACCCCTCGTTCCGAACGAAAAGGATGCGCGAGGGCCGCCCAAAAAAGATAGGGAAACTCCTGATCGCCCTCTTGCTCCGTGTAGAGGCTCGGGGGCTCTTCCTGCAACCAAGCCAAGACCCAGTGACCTGAACTCGCACTCAGGGGCTCGGCAAACGCGATAAAACCCCTCACACAACAGGGAAAAAGCCCCTGGAGGAGTAAATCCACTCCTCCAGGGCCTCGGGGGCTACACCCAGCGGGTGCGCTCGCGCGCACCCACCGAGGCCTTAAGCACAAAACACATTCCCGACGGGAGCTGCTATGAGCCAAGTCTCGTCAAACCTCAGGGAGAGTGCTCGCACTCCCCCCGAGGCTCGGGGGCTACTGTCGGATACCATAAAAAGGGGTACCCTAAGCAAAAACCGAAAAAATTGCTTAGACCTTGTAAATATCGAAGCCAAGAGACAACCACGAGGCCTTTGCCGATTCTTCGATTCGCCCGAGGCCCACGCCGCAAGGCCTCGGACGAGGTACCAACTCTCCGCCTTACCCGAGGCCCCCTCGCTCGAGGCCCCACCCCGCAAGGCCTCGGACGAGGTACCGATTCTCCGCCTCGCCCGAGGCCCTGCTCGAAAGGCCTCGGACGAGGTATCGATTCTCTGCCTCGCTCGAGGCTGGCACGGCCGCTACCCCATCACCGCTGCCTCGACCGGGACATCACATCCAACTAACGTAACCAACCACTCCCGCGACGTCAGCCGAACGACGGGTCGACACAGCGGAGTGATCGACGAGATGGGAGTCGCATCAACGCCATGCCGTCCGGGACGGGACAGGGCAGGGGTTACCGGCCACTGTGCTCGGCACTGTGCCCACGACTGACACCCATGCGGCACTGTGCTACCTAACCCCACCTGCTCCGAGGACAGTGCGGCGTGGAGAGTCATGTCCGGGTCCCTGTAGCCTCGGAATCAGCATAAAAGACCAACTTCTCCCTCCGAGCCGCGGCTACCCGCCTCCGCACCCCTGTAGCCTCGGAACTCGCGCCCGCCGAGCCCCCCCACAATGGTTCAGCTTCTGCACCAACGGGGCCTCGGCTCTCTATGTTGTCGACATACAGCGACCGACATGTCGTCCACAGTCTATGTCATGCCCTGCGTCAAGCCATCACAGGAGCCCCCACGTCGCACAGGATTGGGCGTGACTGGCGCGTCGCTCCAGTGCACCAAGGACAAGACCGCTCCGTCGACCATGCCGCCATAGTGACAAGCACAGGGCTCGGACATACCGCCTCCACCCACAAAATGCCACATAGCGAACGCATGTATCGCCCCTGTCCTCCCCTTCAACTATAAAAGGGAGTGACCAGTGCCGTTTCTACACACTCACGGAGACATCGCTCAGATAGACACACACGCGCAAGCAACGAGCAACACTCTCTAATACGCCCGCACCCTCACTACAAGAGATCAACATCTCAAGTAACCCACGCCGCTCCACGCAGAGACCTGGGACTAACTCCCTCTCTCGCCCTACTTGTAAACCCCTACTACAAGCACCTCGGTGCAAGGAATACAAGATCGCTCTCTCAGACTGGACGTAGGGCACCTATTGCCTGAACTAGTATAAACCTTGTGTCTCTTTGCATCACCATCCCGGATTAGGGGCACGCAGTACACTTTCACTAGTTGGTTGAGGATCCGCCGGTCCAAAACATCGACAATGTGACAACCTTGATAATGTCTCTTACCCTTCCGACTGCATTTGGTATGACTTGCAATCCAGCTTGGACAATTATATTGAGCACATGAGCGGCACATCTGACATGTATGTGTTCACCCTTAAAGAACATCTGAGCACCTAGAGCAGCACGCAAGTCTCTAATCGCTCTGTTGTTCACACTTGCATTATCTAGAGTCACTGTGAACACATGATCAACTAAATCCTACTACGTCAAGCAAGCCGTGATGTCGTCTTGCACAGCAAATGAGTTATGGGGGAAAGAGATCTGCTTGAATGCAATAATCTTCTTATGGAGCTCAAACTCTCCATCAATGTAATGAGCTGTAACTCTAAGATACCCTAAATTTTGGTTTGACGACCACAAATCAGCACTTAAACTGACATGAGACTTCAACTTTGTGATTTTTTGATATAGCTGTAATTTCTCTTCTTCATAGAAGATCAGACAGTCTGCACGAACAGTTTGTTGACCCACCACATTGAATGAAGGCTGGCAATAATTTATCATCTCTTTCCAAGCAGGATCATCTGCTTTTCGAAATGCAACCTCAGCACTAAGGAAGTACTTTACAATCAGACCTCTGAATACAACAGGATCAAATACAGAATTATCTTTGTCACACTTGTTCTTCAAAGTTGCTAAGAATCTGTCCCTGTCCTCTTGAGGGAAATGATGACAATAATATCCAATATGCCTATTCAAGTGAGTTGTCCTTTTCCCTGACATAGAAGACAACTAGAGCTTGCAATACTTGCACACAACATTTTCAATTCCATCAACGATTTTCGAGTCAACATAAGCCTAAACTTTAGCCCTCTTTTTCCCTGACCGGCCTGACTGATCGGTGGAGATAACATCAAGACTATCCTCAACTTCTGCTGCTGTTGCTGATGAAACTCTCTCCATAATATCAAACACTTAGACTAATCAATTAGAGTCCCCTGAACCAATGAATGACAATCAATTAGATAGGATATTAAAGTAAGACGCAAAGAAGCTGAATTTCACAAAAAATTATAAGCCTAATTTGTTTTCATGATAATAGTACAGCTAACTGCAAAATGTTTGTAAATTTGTTTTCATGATTGTTGTAGAGCTCACTATAAACTAATGAGATTTTTTGTTCTAAAACATCAAAAAATGTATGGGTCGGGACAATGACAATGTAAGGAACAACGTTAAAAATGCAACATGCGATAGTTTCATCTACTGGTGAACTGATATGGATGGAGAACAATTCAAATTGCATTGCCCAGTCCCTCTACATACAACATGGATGGATGGATCGATTCCTATCAGTGCACCTAGTATTTGCATAAAACTCAATATATACCAACATGTTTGGGCTGAAGTGATAGTAAAATCACTGCTGAAGTCCAAGAAAGTAAACATGCCTTTTACCTTGTACACATATGTGTGTCAACCTGCACACACCAAAGTAGTACCAAATCAGCACTTGGAAACCCCCACGCAGCACCAAATGAGCACTTGGAATAGGAAATCTAGCTTCAGCAGAAACATTGAAGGAAGCGGAGGTGGGTACATGCTTGATAAAAACGCACTAAATATGAATAATCTCAAACGGACACTTCTATATGACACCAAGTATATGGCAGAAAAAGGATCCAAAGCCGCAACCATAAAATCTGAATATAGTTAATCCACTCTAGATTGCAGGATAGAAAAGCATAGCCACTATAATTTTTGTGTTTGTATATCAAAGATTCACTCATCCACATGCACCAGAGCAATTGACGACACATCGACGACGCATTCTGTCAGATTTGCATCTAGTCTAGAATCTAGAAATAACTAAAGCACGGGAAGCAATAGGGGCAGAGAAGCAGCCGAGCCGACTTGTTCAGTGGCCAAGAAGTCACCTCACCTCCGTGCGAGCTCTCTGGTCGGCCAGAGACTTTTTCTTCTTGCTATAGGAGGACGAGGAGGGCTGCTTCTTCTTGGACGGCGCGGGCACGGAGACCTCGGCGGGCTTGGCGGCGGAGAGGTGCGTTGCATGCCGGAGGACGGATCCTAGCAATGGATGGAGATGCGATGGGGCCCGAGGAATCGCTGCTGCCGCCGCCGCGCCGCCTCTCAGCTCCCGAGGACCCGTTCGGCCGCCCCGCCCCTCGACTGCGACTCTACGAGGGAGACGCAAAGGGCAGAGTCCGTTTCCAAGATCCTCGGGCCGACCCTCTTCCAACAATCCTTCCACCAACTCGGGCCATGTGTATAGCCCAGCCCTTCTACGAGCCAATCCAGTCCAACTCGACCCTCTTCTATATATGGCCCATAGACGATGCGTAGAGTAGGCCTGTGAGTTGGGGGGCCTTCGCCCTTTCGCCCGACCACTGAGGGCGGACTCCACCTCGCCCGACCTCTGGGGGCCAGCTCCGTCTCGCCGACACCGAGGCCGCGGGCTCCGTCTCGCCCGACCACTGGAGGCAGGCTCCGCCTCGCCCGACACCGAGGCCGCGGGCTCCGCCTCGCCTGACCCCTGATGGTTGGCTCCACCCCGCCCGACACCGAGGCCGCGGGCTCTGCCTCGCCTGACCCCTACAGGTTGGCTCCGCCTCACCCGACACCGAGGCCACGGGATCCACCTCGTTCGACCCCTAAGGGTGGGCTCCGCCTCGCCCGACACCGAGGCCGCGGGCTCCGCCTCGTCTGACCCCTGAGGGTGGACTCTGCCTCGCCGACCTTTGGGGGCAGGCTCCGTCTCGCCCGACACCGAGGCCGCGAGCTCTACCTCGGCCGACCCCTGAGGGTTGGCTCCGCCTCGCCCGACACCGAGGTCGCGAGCTCTGCCTCGGCCGACCCCTGAGGGTTGGCTCCTCCTCGCCCGACACCGAGACCGCGGGCTCCGCCTCGCCCGACCTCTATGGGCTGGCTCGGCCTCACCGACCCCAAAGCCGAGGGCTCCGTCTCGCCCGACGTTGACCCATACCGTCGCCAACCACTTCAGGTCCAAGTGTATGGGCCTGGGTCAAATCTCTGACGCCAGGGAAGAGACTGGCACGCCTCAATGTAGCTCGCGACACACGACGGGACATATACACGGGGGTCATGTCGTCAGAACAACATCGTGTGTGCAGATCGTTTCGCTCTAACCCCGTCCAGAACTTTAACTTGCAAGCGTCGGCGTTCGCCACAACGTCCACCAGGACGGAGTGGAGCGCCATAACCGGCAGACGACGCCTGCACATGGCGTCAGTGATGGACAGGGCTGCGACAGAAGTTGTCCCTGTTGACGTCTACAGGGTCGGCGGGACTCTCATATAGAAGAAGAAGAAGGACCCGACGATCCTGAAGGACTTCTTCCTCTCGTTCTCTTCTCTTCTTCCACCGTAACCCGTGCTTACCCTTGGTCTATAAAAGAGAAAGCAGGGCATCCCACAAAATGCATCGAACTCGACCCAACTCAAACCGAACACATCACACCAATTCGGACTCGAACCCCGAACCAATTAGAACACTCAAGCACACAGCAGAGAAGCGACTGAGCCCTCGACGCCCGTTCGCTCCTCTCACCAGAGACTTGGGACCTGTCCCTCTCTCGACCATTTGTAACCCCAACTACGAACTTTCAGTGCTAGTAACACGAGCAGTAACAACGAACTGGACGTAGGGACATTCTGTCCGAACCAGTATAAACCTTGTGTTATCTTAGCATACTATCCGGGCCAGACGCGTAATATTAGAAATTTACTTGGTAGTGGCAACTTGAAACACCAACAAATACGTACGTACAAAATATAGAAAAGCTCTTAAAGAGTGGAAGATATAGAAAAATAATTTTTACTCAAATGACTCTCTAAATGATAATTTAGAGAGTAGCGTGACACCATCAGAGACGTCCAAAGGATGCAGCTTGAGATAGCACGTGTCCGGCAGCGCAAGGCTAGACCGGATTGGCAGACAGAAAACCGAAGACATTGCAGTCAAGATGACCAATCCGACAGGCGAGTTGGAGCAAGAGAAGGGTAGACAATTGTCTTGCGAGTTGCGACGCTAGTAGCCTCCACCTGCCAATTCGTCAATCGATTCCACTCTCGAGCGAACGAGAACGACGACGAACCGGGTGCTGTGCTCTAGGGTCTAGAAGGTCGAGCTGTTTCCGTCGCTGGCTCGCTCCCTCCCTCCCCACCTTCTCCAAGACCTGGCGTGTCCGTACGCCCATGTCGCTTCTTACCGACCGAGATCCGAGTCCGAGACGATGATGTCGCCATCCCGGCTGCAGAGGTTTGTCGTGTCGAGCCAGCAACATTACTGCTAGGGGTAGGAGGAGCACGTTCTTCGGCAGTGGTCGTTCAGGTTCTGACTGCTGCTAGACGCTGCGGGCATTTTCAACCGGTGGTTGGGAGTGTGGACGATCGATCGATCGCGGTGACAATACAGACGAATCGATCGGGTGATCAGCGAAGTGGAACGAACCGCAGCGAATTACTCTAGCTACTTTCTTGAACCCTCCCTTGCTCACGCTAATGGGATGTGATGTGATTGCTGACTTGTTGGTCGGAGAAGGAACTCCGGCTAGTAATCGGAAGCTTTCGGTGGCGTGTGCTGTGTCTGTGTGAAGCTGAAGCCGGCCTGTGCTGTGAGTATGTGGCCGAGCGACCCGTCACTGTGTCTGTGTGACGATGCTGCTGCACAGTGCACACGCCGCCGGGAACGGAGCAGATAAAGGGTTCTGGAACCCGAGGGCGGCACGAGAAAGCTGCCCGGCGCGCGGCGCAGCGTCGGTGACGCCTCGTTTTCGCCGGGTTAATTGCAGGCGCACGAAGGTTCGGCTCGGACGCGGACCTGCCGCCTGCGTCGTGGACTCGTTCTGGTCGTCGAGTTCTCCTCCCGCCCGCGAGCTGCTGACTCGTCGACGGCCGGCGAGGACGGTCGCCTGGCCCGTCGCTTTGAGCGCGTCCGCGCGTCACGGACGACACGGAGTGCCGTATTACGTGATAAGTTATAAGCTGGCCCGTGGCGTGGTCAGCCGTACAGGATACGGCGCCGACGCGCCGTGCACAGCTGCGGTTGGATGCACACACGGTTGTACGTGGTACGAGCCAAACAGGCCGTGATCTCGTTTCACGGTTAATTCGAGGCTTCTTAGCACGGCATTTTGCACGACACCGGTACTGGAACACCGGTACTAGAATACGGATCCAGACTAAGCCCCTGGTTTTAGTTCCAAAAATTTTCACCCTAAGCTATCACGTCTGAAATCTTACCAACCCAAAAAATAACCAATACATCACAATAAACCAAATGGAGTATTAAATATAGACGAAAAATTAATGCGGGCCGAGCATGGTTTAGACCTGGTTTAGTCCCAAAAATCAACCCAAACTATCAAATCGAATGTTTTAATAAGACGAAAAAAACTAATTACACTATGATGGAAAGCCATAAGTGCTAATCGGTCCATGATTAGCCATAAATGATAACTAACATGCGTTAATGATGGATTAATTAGGCTTAATAAATTTAATAAAGTTTTTTATTAGTATCTCAAACCTCTTCAAACAGCAAAACATCCAATATGTAATTTTTTTTTTTATTAATATCACTAAAAGACCGTTTACCTCAATATCCTCAACGCATCCCTTTTGTGACATTATAAAATATTCATTTTTACAAAATTTTTCAAGAACTCAAATCGCAGCATACATGAAGCATTAAACTAAAACGAAAACAGCTCGTTTACCGCAAACCATCTCTTTCTTTCCCACGCACGCACACCTTTTCACGTGATCCACGCATATTTATATTAAATTAAACACCGAGCTCTCGAGGAATCGAAGTTTCCAATCGCGCTGCAGAAAAAGAGCCAGTCGCAGGCAGGTAGGTTATCTTCTCTACCCTATCTAGCGCTGCTGCGTACTGAACCAGAGAAGATGCACCAACGTCTTCGGACACCCACAATAGTTAGAGCTAACTTCTCCGATAAGCGCTAATTTTTAGCATATAGCTTTTAATATGAATAACACCATATGACATTCTCACGTAACTTTAAGATATATGTGCAGAAGCTTAGCTCGATCAAGAGGTAGCTTTTCTCTCTCTTCTATTAAATTATGAGAAAAATGCTTAAAGCTAACTTAAAAGTCAATTGTTGGAGTTGCTCTTACATCCGGTTCTTTTGCCTAAACATTGACAAATTTTGTCCTAGCTTAGTAACTTTTAATAACCGACACGGCCGTATATATAGTTCAAAATGCTTAATATCCTTCCGCCTCGAGAGCAAAAATAGATTAGGTCTTTCAAGAATCGAATCCCATTATTATTGTTAACCAATGGACGCAGCTGAATAGCTGGCCACCAAGTTTTGCACACCAATAGGCACGCCACTATACTGTTTCTACTTGACTCTGTCCACTACTAGCTGTTTGCGTGCTTAGTGCATCTTTTCTTATATCTCTGAAACTATCTTTTTCCCTCAGAACACTTGTGCAGACCTAATTACTCTCTCCGTTTTAAATTATAAGTCGTTTTGACTTATTAGATACATTTATTTTGCTATGCATCCAGATATAATAGTATGTCTAGATACATAGTAAAAATAGATGAACAATAAAGTTAAAGCGACTAATAATTTGGAACGGAAGGATTACATACATCATGCAGCATGTATCAATGTCAAAATAATATCAGTTGATACAGTAGGAGCTAAGCGGCATAGTTTCGCAGCATATGCCCTCAAAATAAGAAGACATCATGCGGGCCTGAGCACGGTTTGTACTGAAACGAAACGAACTCGTTTACCGCAAACCATCTCTTTCTTTCTTTCTCACGCACGCACACCTTTTCACGTGATCCAGCCATATTTAAACACCGTCCTCGAGCTCTCGAGGAATCGAATTTTCCAATCGCGCTGCAGAGTGCAGAGTGCAGCACAGAGAAGAGAGCCAGTCGCAGAGAAGATACTCCGGGTCTCCTTCCATTCCTCTCTGCCCGCGAGAAGAGATCACGAGAGAGCAATGGCCGAGGCAGCGGCAAGGGGAGGGCGATGAGGTGCGCCAGGCACCCGTACGAGGGCGGCGTGGGCGTCTGCGCGCCGTGCCTCCGCGACCGCCTGCTCGCGCTCGCCGCCGCGCAGAACGCGGCGTCCTCGCTGCCCCCGCCCCTACCCCCACCGGAGCTCGAGCCGGAGCCGGTGTTCCCGAGGTCGGTGTCGTCGCCGTACGTGTGCCGCCGCCGCAAGTCCGACGCGTCGTCGGCGCCGCGGGGCGCCCGCCGGGCAGCCTGCTCTTCTTCCGGACGCCGCAGGTCGGCCCCGCGTACGGCGCCGGGTCAGGAGCAGCAGCCGGGTTCGAGGATGGCGACATCGGGTTGTTCCGGAGGCGGCGCAGCAGGTTCTCCGTGCTCGCCGCGCTCTTCGGCCACAGTCCGGACGACGACAGATGCGGCGACAAGGAGCGGAGGTACAGGTCCTCCAACTGGCTCGCGGGGATCGTGCCGCGCGCCGCCCGCCGGAGGAGGAAGGACAGGGAGACCGCTCTGCCGCCGCCGTCCCCGCCGCGGCAGCGACCGGGGGCTCTCGCCGGTGAGGTACTACGCCGACGGGGACGGCGAGGAGAGCACCTCACCGGCGGAGTCGCCGTGGCTGCCTTCGCCGTCGCCGATGCGGAAAACCCCGTGCCGTCGCCGCCTGGGACTGGGACTGGGAGCGCCCGGGGCCGGCGTCTCGGGGTTCTCGGTGTGCATCAGCCCGCTCGTGCGGCCCAGCCTGGGGACGCACCTCCGCGGCGGCCACCCGCCCGACGCGATCGTCTCCAGCGATCTTCGCCCGTCGCCACTCCATCCGCTCACGTCCAGCGCCTCGCTCCACCACTGCCGCTCCTGGAAGCTCGCCGACGGCGGCCGCTTCCGGTGAACTCATCGACGTCTCCCTGTCCCTGTGACCCTGTAAACTTCCTTCTACATGCTCAGTCCATTTTTCACCCAAAACTTACACGACCATTATTAGGGCCTGTTTAGATTTCAAAAAATTTTGCGTAGTACCTATCACATCGAATCTTGCGGCACATGCATGAAATAATAAATGTAGACGAAAAAAAACTAATTGCACAGTTGGATGAGAAATCGCGAGACGAAACTTTTGAACCTAATTAGCTCATAATTAAACACTAATTACCAAATACAAACAAAATGCTACAGTGAGCCAAAATCCAAAAAAATTTTATCTAAACGGGGCCTTACTTCGTGGGTTTTATCCTTTTTCCCCTTTTTATTTTACCTTGACGTGAAGGCTAGGGAAAACAAGGAATTTGTGCCTCGCAAGCTGTTCCACTGACATGTGGGCACCGACATTTCTAACGGTGCCGTTTGTCAGCGGAACATGTTGCAACGCTGTAAAAAGGAACAAGCTCCCCGTGCTCGTTGTAAAAAAAAAAAGGCTCCCCGTGCTCAGTGTTCATGTGCAGCTTATTGCGCCTTTCCTCTGAATTCGTGCTCGAATTCTTTTTGCGTTCTGAGATTCTCCGGTCAAGAAGCATAGTGGTGTCTGGTTAGGGCGTCGTTTAGATTAGGGTTAGGAATTAGTATGTGATACTGTAGCACTTTTGTTTGTATTTGATAATTATTGTCCAATCATGATCTAACTAGGTTTAAAAGATTCGTCTCGTAATTTATAATCAAATTATATAATTAGTTATTTTTTTATCTATATTTAATACTTCGTCCAAAAATTTAATGTAATGAAGAGAGAGTAAAAAAATTTGCAATCTAAATAAGGCCTAGATGGTATAGAGGTCATGTGGGTGGAATTAAATGCTGGAATTATTAATGGGAGGGAGATCTCAGCTCTCGGCAGTCGGCAGTGTGGGGAGTGTGATGACTGTGGAGCAGTACTGCAGTAATGAACTGCTACTTTCGTCTTAAAAATAAATACAATTTTCATTTTTTAGAATAAAACAATTTTAAACTTGACCAAATTAAAAAATACTAACATTTATTTATCGAATTATTATTATTAAATTAAATATTGGGCATATTTTCATAATACAAATATTTTGAGTCTAATTTTTTATACTCCCTGCATCTCAAATTATAAGTCATTTTAACTTTTTGAAAGTCAAAGCATCTCAAGTGACTAAATTCATATAATAAAATAATAATATTTGTTGATACCAAATAAGTATCATTAGACTCTTCATTAATTTATATAATTCTCTCTATAATTTTGATCAAACTTAAAGTGTTTTGACTCTCTAAAGAAGTTGGAACGACTTACCATTTGAGAATTTGGGACGGAGAGAGCATAAACTTAGTTAAAGTTAATCAAGATGTTCGGCTGCACTTAAAACAAGCTGCGGCCAGCTACTTAAATAGTAATTTGTGAGAGGAGTCGAAGAAGCAGCTTAACTCAAGCAGTCTAAATCTAGAACTGTATTTTTTTGGGGGGGGGGGGGGGGACCGAGAGTACTTGCGCAATTTCATAATTACTTTTCAAAATTCGTAATGGAACCGTCATGGTGTGAGCGTGCACAAATAAAAGTAATCAGTTACTAGTACTTCAGTACTAAGCTTTAATAATTTTTTTTTTAGAAAAAATAGTAAGCCCCATGGTACAGTCAGTAGTAAAAATGTTCTTTAACCCGAGCTTGATGAAGTCTCTGAAATCCAACCGATTATCCCATCTGGTCAGAGAGACACGGACATTTTTTTTACGAGAGAGACACGGACACTTGACCATGCGCCGGCAAGGAAGCAAACGGAGTTGGGCTGTGTTTAGTTCGTGAGTTTTGGAAATTTGGCGACTATAGCACTTTCGTTTTTATTTGATAATTAGTGTTCAATTATGGATTAATTAGGCTCAAAACGTTCGTCTCGTAATTTCACACCAAACCGTGCAATTAGTTTTTTTTATCTACATTTAATACTCCATGCACGTATCGCAAGATTCAATGTGATAGCTACTGTAGCACTTTTTTGAAATTTGATTGGGAACTAAACGAGGCACAATTGGTGATGCTCCCCCTCCCCGTGGCTTGTTGGTAAACACCACATGCTGGTGGACCAGAGCAAATGCTTCCAACTCGTTCAAGTACTTGGCCTAGCTGCCTAGGAGATGGGCTGCCTACGCCGCTACAGTCGACTCGCTCCATGCTGCCATGGTGCTAGCAACAGTGCTGAAGTTGAAAGTCAACCATGAATCTGGTGCCATCCTTGGCTGGCTGACGACTGCAATGAATGAACCCAAAGCTCGCAGTAATGGACGTGTGCCATTCTTGACTCTTGAGCAGAGCAGTTGAGCTCACCTCTGTGCCGGCCTGAGCCTTTGACGACAGTTGAAATAATTCCTCGACAGGAGGTGGTTGCGCGCTCGCTTCGCTTCGCCCCGCCCCGGAACGTAAAGGCGCAATCATGGCAGGTGCCCGCGCCTTCGCCGCGGTCGGGAAAGAAAGCTCGACGCCTTTACGGTTTAAAGCTAGTGCGGTGGTGGTGGTGGTGGTGGCGGCCGGTGGGCTTGCAAAGTTGTGCCTGCGATCCGGTGAATCGCGATGAGCTGTGAGAGAGTGCTGGGTTGCACTATCTGTTCTCCCTTGTCCGGCATCCTACTAGCGCTTTTTGGTGGTTATATATTTTGATGATGAAGGAAATATTACTTCCTTGCTGGGTTCGCTGTTCGTATGTGCTCCACAGGCGCACATGTGCTTTGTCCTGCTCGAGTATGATTGGCGTGGGGGGGGGGCGCAACAAAACGCCGACCATTGTATAGTTGGGTCGGTTAAATGTGTTAGCTTGGGAATGAATGGTTGATTGCATTCCATCTCAGTGTACGTCAGTACATAAGGACGCCAGGTGGCTTACCACCAGCCAACCACGCAGGCGTACATGCCACTAATCAAGGATTGACTACTATAATTACACATACTATAATTACTATAGTCTAACACTCCTCCGCAGTCTAATCGGGAGCATCGCTAACGGTTAGGCTGGACCGAAACTCCTGGAACAATGAGGTGGGGAGCCCCTTGGTGAAGACGTCGGCATACTGTGATGTCGTAGGAACGTGAAGAACTCGAACATGACCGAGGGCGACCTTCTCTCGAACAAAATGGAGATCGATCTCAACATGCTTCGTCCGTGATCTTTGCCTTTGGATTCTTTGGAGAGGTATACTGGCAGCAGACGTTGTCACAATATACCAGGGTGGCACGGCGAGGTGGGTAGCGAAGCTCAAGAAGTAACTGACGTAACCAAGTAGCTTCGGCGACACCGTTCGCCACAGCATGGTATTCGGCCTCGGCGCTGGACCGGGAGACCGTGTGCTGGCGCTTGGAAGACCATGACACCAGGTTGTCTCCGAGGAACACTGTATAGCCAGAGGTGGACCGGCGAGTATGGGGACATCCAGCCCAGTCGGCATCCGTGTAGACAACGAGCTCCGTAGGGGAAGACCGGCGCATAGTCAGTCCAAGTGACATAGTGCCCTGTAGGTATCGCAAGATGCGCTTGAGAGCTGCGAGGTGTGGCTCCCGAGGATCATGCATATAGAGACAAATCTGCTGAACAACAACTGGACAGGTGAAAGTCAAATACTGTAGAGCACCTGTCAGGCTATGGTACTGAGTAGCGTCACCAACATTTGGAGTGGAGATCAACAGGCGTGCTGCATGGTTTGCACGCACTCATCCCGGCGCGCTCCAAAATATCCTGAGTGTACTGCCGTTGGGAGAGAAACATACCATCTGTAGAGCGTGTCACAGAAATGCCCACAAAATGATGAAGGTGACCCGAGTTTCTCGGCCAAAAGGAGTCTCGCGCCCTTCTCCTGGAGACGCAGTTCCGCAACCTCCGCCAAGACTCCAAGACGATCACCGACTGCTGCCGCAAGTTGGAGACCATGGCTGCGTCTCTCGCCGAGTTCGGCGACCCTATCAGCGACCGCCAGCTAGTGCTCACCCTTCTCCGTGGGCTCAGCGGGAAGTTCCAGGTGTCTATACTCAAGATGCAACGCCCCTTCCCGACGTTCGCCGAAGCCCGCACACACCTGCTGCTCGAGGAGGTCGACATCGACGCCCGCCCGCCGTCACCGCCATCGGCCCTCGTCGCCATCACTTTGCACCACCGCCCATCGCTGCCCGCCGCCAAGCGCGCGCGCCGCCGCCACGCCAGACCGGTCGATCCAGCGGCCAGCAACAATAATGGCGCGGCGCGGCAAAAGGTGGCATGGTCACCGAGAGGGCAACCAAGCACCCGCGCTTCTTCTTTGGTGCACCAATGGACGGCAGACGGCGGCACACCAGCGCGACAGCACGGTGGCGCCAGCCAGCCCTCCTTCGCGCACCCGTGGGCGGGCACGCTGCAGATGTGGCCGTACGGCCGACCACCTCCACCTCCGTCGGCGTTCGCGGCCGTTCCACAGTACGGCGCTCCCTTCGGCGGCGTTCCCGGTGGCAGCACCTACAGCCACCCCGGCAGCAGCGTCTACGGCCCCAGCTACCCGTACTCCTACGGGGGAGGTGCGCCTTCGACACCGACGTTCCAGGGAGCTCCCTACCACAGCCCCCGTCGACACCCTGGAACCCCACACATGGAGGCGCATGGAACCAAGACTCTCTGATACCATGTTAGCTTGGGAATGAATGGTTGATTGCATTCCATCTCAATGTACGTCAGTACATAAGGACGCCGGGGTGGCTTACCAGCCAACCACACAGGCGTACATGCCACTAATCAAGGATTGACTACTATAATTACACATACTATAATTACTATAGTCTAACAAAATGGATTGAAAATGATCGCAAATTCTGGCTTCAGAGTTCAGACTCTGCCACTTGTTCGATGCGGGGCCTGACTGACAAGGAACGGAGCCGAGACGCTCCGACGCAATAGCCTGTTCGTGCATGTAGGCACGTGCGAAGTTTTGGTTTTGAAATATATACGTTTCGTTGAAATTTGGCTTATACTGATTTGTTGTGAAAGAAAAACAATATTCGTTCGCTAAAAAATACTGCGGAACAGTGCGAAGATTTCCAAAGAGTTTCTGACGCTTTCAGCATTGATGAATGTAATTGTCAGCTGCGCTGGCAATATACATCTCGGTAGGTATCTTTCATCCATCAGCATTGCACTTGCACGCGCCCGTGCCATATGTACGATGAAGCACTTCGTATACGTGAAGACGTCTTTCGTAGCTGCGGATATATAGGAGTGAACACGCCGCGACCGAAGCCGTTGCTTCTGCGTGTCCGCCTCAGCTGTCGTTTCTGTTGGACTAAGATAAAGTCTGCTTCATCAGTAGGAACTACTCGGTAGGAACGAGGTGGTATGCCATCACTTGCATTGCAGGCATTCATTTTGACTGCTTTTGTCCCTCCTTTGTATTTGGTACTTTCGTTTAACACAATTAACATAGGTCCTAGCTTCGTTTTGTAATCTTCACGTAAACATGACCATCTGATTTGCTCTTACCGGAGTTGGCCCCATGGGCCATGGATTCGCTTGTTCGTTTGCAGCTTTGCTCCTTACAGGAAGTAGGAACTTGGCGTAGTTTTTTTTTTTCTTTGGAGTGGAACTTGGCGTAGTTGATGCAACTTTTTGCTTGCCTGAACGGCTGGATTGGAGGGAGAAGGCCGTAGTAGAGGATGGGCCTTGGAGGCTTAGCCAGGCCCATTTGGAAATCCAGCTAATGCGTTAGGCCCATATGAAATCCAGCTAACGAGTTAGGCCAGATACGAAGGCTTGATATCTCTACGTTTAAAAAAGCCCAGAGGAATAGTTAATACAGACTCTTCAGAGTACCTCCGATCTTTGTTACAGTGTGGCTCAGCTTGGATCGGTACGGTGAACCTCGAGTGACTGAGCCTATAGTGGAGATCCCACACAACGGCAACGGAGCAGTGAGTTGCAATGCGGTGGTTGAGGAACAAGAGCTTTTTTTTCGAAAAATTATATTAGATAATAGCTGGTTACATCAATACATTACAAGCACTTTGGATTACACAAATATCCAGAAACTGATTTTCATCTAAATTGTACTCACGGTGTGAGTAGCTTCACCCTCGAAAGTGTCAGAAGTAGAACCCTTGCTTCCCTCACTCAGCCACAGCTAAGAGAGGAGGCAGATCCATGGTCAGGGCGGTAAAAGAATTCGCCGAGCCCGGGAATGGAGATGCGTGGTCCGACAAAGTGAATTAGTTGCCTTGGGATGATGTACCCGTAGTTAGTAGTGTCTTTCGTCGCTGTCCTCCAGTATTGTAATCTTTTCATTGTATTTCGTCTGTAGTTGTTGAGGTCGTCCGATCGTAGGGAAGATGAACGACGTGTCGAGAATGGGAGAGTGAGTGTCTGCATGTTGTATCAGCATAAGGACGTTCGGAATGTGCATTTTATTTATTTCAATGTGTTTATTACGTTCATCTACCCCAAGTCTCGTTAGACGTGCTTAGGGTTTCAAGGACGATGTTAAGTGGGTTACAAGAGAAGTTACCGTTTAGATGCCAGCAGACCAGCCGTGATTGGATAATATATGACACTGTATTGACTAATTGTGGATGTCCCAGCAGAATTCTTGAATCTTTTTAAATCAAATCCGTTCTTGGATTTGAATTCCTTGTCCTTGTTGTGAAAGGAACCCTTGTTGTCTGAATCTTCCATTGCAATACTCCTTTATTTCTGTGGTCTATGACCCCATTGTTTTTCACTACGTGTAAGTTGGTAAAGTGGCCTGGTTAATAGCTTATGGTGCCGCGACAAAACCGAGAGCCCATGTGGAACAGCTGCCATAAGGTGACGCTGCTTGGCACGCGCTGGTATCGAGGTTGTTGACCAGTACCTTTGCTAGATTACACCACTGTACCACTCTTGCTATAAATTATTCTCCTTGGGAAATGTACTGGTATTCGAACGGAAAATCCACAACAGGTTGATGAAATAGTATTTTCTCAAGGTAAACAAGAGAATGTGATTTTTGAGGAAGCACGTATGTCGTGATCTCAGTTCACACGAAAGACTAGCGCTTATTGTGGTCAAAACAGGGAAAGAAAAAGAAGAGCAGCACGGAAGAGTTAGTCTCAGGTAGTAGGAAGTGATTGGAAAAGTTTGAGTGGACATCATGCCCCAAGCCCTATGTCTAGCTCGACCACGCTACGCACGTCGGTCACTATTGCCGCGTGCCCTGCGGACGCCGTCTGTGTCAGGGCCATTAGCACCTTGTTCTTGCGTGGCCGCGACATCGTGCCGCACTAGTCGTCCTCATGTACTGTGCGCTTCCCCTCCTGTCGGCTCTCGATCCCACGCCCTTGTCCCCGTACTGGGACCCCTCCCTCCTTTTTTCTTTTTTTGGGACACGGTTGCCCGCATGCCTTCCTCGCTGAGCGAATCCTCCCTCTCCCTTATCCTCCCTCCGCTCGAGTTTGCACAGGGAGCGCACGTGGCAGACTTTATCCCCGCAGCGTGAAACCGACAATGTATCCCATCCATGCTGTCTCCACTTCCGATGCACTGCGCCCCACCTCCGTTCGCCACTATAAGATGCCCTTGGCCTTTGCTCTCCTTCTTCATCCCCATTCCCCTCGAATCCGAAGCAGAGCTACGAGATCCAGTCATCGTTTGTGGAATTAGGTTCGCCAGTCAGAGGTGATTGGGTATTCTGAGAAGATGAAGGGATCTGGTTTTGTCGAAGAAGTTCAAGTCCACCTTTGGTTAGTTGGTCTTAGGGTTTACGATGTTTGACTTCTCAGTCTCCTGTTTCTAGATCTGTTGGGCATATGCCATATTTTGGATAATCATTTTCTTGTTGTTTCTCTATTGTCCTCGTCTGTCTCGACTTCTAGATTAAGCCTTGGTTGTATTAGGTTGCTCTTAACCGTGTATCTCTAAATCCCTGTATGGTTTAATGTTCGACGTCGTGTAATCCTCCGTGTAATTTTGGATCTGCGAAGTGTAATCGCATTTTTCCCTTTCTGATTCTCGTTTCGAATCTCGGGACGAGATTCTTTTAAGGGTGGTGGAATTGTAACATCCTCGGTGTTACACCGTAAATCATTTACTAAAACATGTCATGAGCATCATGTTTATGTATTAATATTTGTGATAAAGTGTGTAGATTAATTTCTGTAACTCAAAACGATCAACAAAAATGCGAAACGAAAGTTGGTTCAATAGTCATGTTATATCACTTAGGGTTTAAAACTAATTTTTATTGAACAAAAATTATATAGAACATGTATGTGACACCTTAATAAAGTTTGAAATGTGAGATTTGTAGATGACAATGAAATACTCGGTGTTGAGAGATAATGTTGTTAAATATTATATTCAATAGCTTAAAAGTGCAACTAGAAATAGAAATCCATTTAACACAGAAAATTTCATGAACTTTTGGAAGGTTAGGCATTGTGATGTTTAGCAATTTTTGTAGAAAAATTGGGTTAAGGAGTAGGGTAGTATTATGGCTTATTTTAGTAGCCTAATATACCCTTTAAGGTATAGCAAAAGTGGTTTGGGGGATTGGATCAACGGTTTAGACGTTTCGAACGCTTTAAAATCCATGCATAACACGAACTCGCCCGTCTTCTCATGTTGGGCGTGGTCACCAGGCCGTCCAGCCCCGACGTTGCGACGTCGGTGCGCTGGGCACGGACGCACGTGGCCATGCTGGCCGATTGTTGCTGCCGCAGCCTGGCCGCAGTGGGCACGCCGCTAGCCGCCAACCGCAAGCCACCGTGCCCGTTGCTCACTTACACCTAGCCATCCTCCGCCCGCGCCGCCGTTCACTTGCGCCTAGCCATCGTGCCACCATATTGCGCTACTACGGCTGTTGTGGCTCAGCCAACGTGGCGATCGCCCGTCGTTTGTTTCACCTACCGCGACGATGACCCCGGTCACAGTGGCGACGGACGCCTCCCTGCTTTGCTCTATCGCTAGCCGCCACCAGCGACCCCGCTCGGTCTTGCCACTTCATGCCATGCGCTTCGCGACAACCCTTCCCGTCTCATCAACTGTACCACGTGCTCGTTTTGCCACCAACCGGAGCTACCCACCTTAACTGCTCTGTTCGCTCGTAGACCACTCCACTGCCTCACCGTGCGCGGAGCTGCCATCATTTCTCCCTCTTCCCATTGCCAAGTTATAGCTTCGTAGCGAAATCCCTCGCTCCTGTGGATAACTTAGAAGGTTGGCTAAGCACCTTGTTTCTCTCTGGTCCGTCGGTGCACCGTGGGCCACCAATTTGGTGTTTTACCGCCGCCGGTCATGAGCGCCGACGCGATTTGTGGTTTGGGGGTAAGTCCATAACCCGGAGGTAAGTGTTCGATTGGTGGCGTTTCTAGGCTCACCTTGACCTCCTCTATCCGATGCTCGTGTTGATTTAGCCAGGAAACCCGTCGGCGACGTGGTGACGCACCGGTGCCATAGCGGAACGTCGCCGCCGTGCTCGGGCGCACGTGGCTGGACCACCTCGATCCTCCCCTGCTTCAACCATCTCCATAGCGCGCACTACGGTGAGCCTCTGACCCTTCTTTGCCATCATGACCCGTCTGATAGGGTGTAGACTCACCGGAGCACTCGTGCCGCCACGCGGATCCTTCATCGACGTGGATAGGTGGGATTAGTACACCGTTGAATGTGCCACCGCCTTCTACTTTTGTGCATAGGTCCGGAGGTCCATGTCGATCTAGTAGACGCGTCATTGTGGGCCTCAGTAGGCAGGCATGGTCGGGTGCTGCCAGCCGGGGCCGCGCCGACACGCACGGGCATGTCTAGGACCCGCTCGTGGCGAAGACGAGGCATTCCAGGGTGCTTTGCGCAAAACTTGAGACTAGTGAAACAGTGCCGCACTGTATCGTTTGATTTTCTAAGAGTGCGAGTCCTCTTTTGCAAAACGCCAAGCGCGCGCGGGCGCCCTGGGCTTGGGCCGCACTGGGTCGTCGCGACTCGCGCGCGGCCGCGCCCCGCGTGGGCCGCGTTGGACTGCGGGCCAAAGTGGTTGCCGCCGGCCCGTTTCGAATTCTAAAACACTTTCTAAATTAGTTTCTAAGGCAAACTTGCGAATTTAATATAAAATTTTGTAGGAATCCAAAAATTGTGAATCCAATTTTGTTAGGTTTCTAAAATCATGATCTATCTGCTAATATATTTTGTTTACTTAGTTTCATAGAATTTTTAATAGTAGACTAATTAATTTGAAGTACTTAAAATGGGTAAAACATGAACTTGTAGGAATTATTGTGTTGAATTGGTAGTAGTAGTGGCCCTAAAATTTTTACAGTAGATTTCTAACATTATTAGGTGCTCACTGTAATTTTTGTAGCTTCATAGAAATTAGTTTGTTAAGGTAACTAAATGAGCCCTAGTACGCAAATATATATTTAATCAATCAAATGTCAAAAAATAGTTGGGGTTTGTAGAACGAAAACATTTTTCCAAAAACGAACCTCACTTGACCACGTGGATACATGGCTTAGTATGTTAGTCATTAGAGCTAGCTCGTTAGCTTGCAAGACGTAATCGTATTTTAGAGTTACAGATGCCATTGATTATTTACGTCCTGCGTTGCATCCACGTATTTCATGATAGGAGCGATGTTGGATCACGAAGTCGTCAGGAGTAGCGGAAGCAGATGGTGACTTGATGATCATGCCACCAGGATGAAAGCTAACTTGGTTATATCTTACCCAGGCAAGCCCCGGTGCATAACCCCTATTATTCTGCACTTTATTTTATGCTTGTGCATTAAGTTTAAGGAGTTGAATAAAACTCACTTGCATGTATATACCCTTATCCTATGAGTTTTACTAGTATGACAGGATCATGTAGATTGCTATGCTATAGGACTCCGGTAGAAGTCGAGTGATTGCCTGTCACTCGCGAGAGATAGGAAATATATTATTGTTGTTATTATATTACTATCACCTGGAATATATATATATATATATATGAATGATGATTGGAGACCAAGTGGAATGGCACTTTAGATCTGGACTTGGTTTGGCAATCGAGCGAGGCTCGGATTGCACTTGTTCCGCCTATGTCGATTGAGGACCATCCATTGCATTGGATTCTAGTCAGGTCACAGACTTACTATCCTGAGCACATACTTGCTTATGGGAGCGGAAAAGGCTCGTTGCTCTCTTGTCATGGATTCCAGCTCTTTCCAGACCAACTGATTGGTGGCAAGGATGGTGGAGGTCTAAGCACCACACTGAGTTCGGTACTCAGGTGTGGGGGTTTGGAGTCCAAGTTTAGACGGGACCTGGACCCCTTGATAGGAGAGTGGTGGGTTGGTCCTGCTTGTGCCTAGGATACAAGCGGGACGTGTGTTTCGGGATACCCAGTTGGGATACATTGGTTCGTGAAACGCCATGTGATACGGTATGACTTGGCTACGATCTAGCATCGTATTAAGAACTAGAATATGAAAGATGGTAAATTGGTTCTGATTGCTTACCACATGCTTGAAAGTAGCACATGTGCTTACATAGAATGGTTAGTTAATAAACTAATGATGACTGCTAATGAAATTGAATATAAGGATGCACACTTAGTAATGCTTCTTGCAGATGCAATAACCCACAAGCCAGATAGCCTTGCATATCCTTGGAGTCTTTTCTTTCCTCCTGACGGGTAAGCCTTGCGGAGTATAATTGAGTACTCAGGGTTTGTTCTACCTTGTTGCAGGTGACAGGTGGATGCTAGAGCTGACAATTGTGTGCGGGAACCTCCTAGTGGGCTCAACGATGATTTCCTTAACGTTGCAAACATAAAGTTTATTTAAAACTTCCACCCAAAATATTTTACAATGGAAAAACTTATAAATTGTTATGATGTAAATAATGGATCATCATGTTAATGTTTAACTTGTCATTTAATGATTTTATTTCCGCTAAAACTCTGATAACATGGTTATATTCCGCTGTTATAAACAATAAATATTATACTCTGATGTTGCATGGAAAGTGATGTAAGAAATGGCTAAAATGTTGTAAGCTTTATTCTCCCATTAATGATCCTGTTGAAAAATATGGATTTTTGGGTTCTCCCATGGGTGTGCTCGATAGAACTGCCTGATGTAGCTCACCTTCGTGGTGCTTAGTGTCTAGTGGAAGACAAGCGCTTCCGTAAGTGTGTTATTTCGAGCGGTTCTGCCACAGACACCTCAAGGAAGCTCATGCGAATGAGATCCAACCCAAGTCTAGACACGACGGGATAGACTGACTAGATCCACCTCCTCAATGGACTTGGACGGCGGTAGTATCGGCGATAGTTCATCTAGGTTGAGAATGAAAGACGCCCTACAATGTCTTGCCCCCTACCCCCATGACTGCTTAGGTTTTCTCACCTCGTCGCACACCGCTACTAGATTTTTTATGCCTGGACCAGTAGCACATCACCTTGCACTCCCCTCTAAATCCACCACCGCTTCATAGGCTCATCCCCATCCACTATTGCACATCATATCCCCTTCGTCATCACATCACCTCACCTCCTCTCCATCCACAACTGACGCACCTCGCCTCACCATGTCCGCCTCTCTATCTGACTCACCAAGTGGCCAGGCAAAGCACCTAGTCGACAAGTCACCAATAACATGATGGGGAAACAACACGGGCAAAGGAAGCGTGTTCCTATTGCAAGACACAAAGGGAATCGGAAGAGATGGGCTCCTCCTTGACGGCGTTGGCCATGTCGCTAGTGGACGGTGTCTGCTTCAGCTGTAACGACCGCTTCTGGACCCAATGCTAGACGAACTATTGCTATTAGTTCTATGGCAAGTCCCTTCTCCTACTCTTCCGCTCCTTGTTGCCCCATGTCATCCCTCTTCCTTAATCTTGCCTAATAGAAGATTTCTCTATTTTTTCACTCTTAAAAAGTCCAATTAGGAATCACCAACACCGACTCTTTAGCATGTCTCCACCGCCTCCTCGTGCTTGCGATCTTTATGTGCCAATAGGTGGGCCCTATCTGGTTCACTCACTGCTCGCACATCGGCAAACGGGCTCGCTCATGACTCCCTCTGCCCCCAGCTCCTGCTGCTCCACAACTGCATTGCAACTCACTGCCCCCACCACCTCTTTGTGGGACCTCCTCTATAGGCTCCACCACTTGGGGCTTCCCGTATCGATCCAAATTGAACACACCTTAGGGAAGCTCATGTAAGCGAGATCCAACCCAAGTCGATCTGGATGTCAGGGGAGGGACTGACTAGATCCACCTCCTTAGCCGACTCGAATGGCAGTGACATAAACAACATTTCATCTGTGGTGAGAATGAAACTCGCCCTGCAATGTCTTCCCCCTCCCCCAACAATCGCTCTGTTTTCTCTCTTTCCCATCGCACACCCCCACTGGATTTTCTGCACCTAGACTAGACGCACACTACCTTCCGCCCCCTTCGAATCCACCGTCGCCTCATAGTCACCTCCCCATCCACCACACACATCGCCTCCCATACATGTCGTCGCACATCACCTCACCTCCTCTCCATCCGCAGTCGATGCACCTCACTTCTCCATGCTCGCCTCTCTATCCTGACTCACCGAGTGGCTAGGCATCAGCAAGTTGATGATGATTGCTACGTGACAAAGAGGGGAATAGGAAGAGATGGGCTTCTGGGCTCCTCCTCAATGTCGTTGGCTGTGCCGCTAGTGGACGACATCTGCTCTGGCTGCCACGACTGCTTGTGGATCCCATGCTAAGTGAACTACTCTCATTGGTTTTGTGGTTCCCTTATCCTACTCTTCCTCTCCTTTTGCGTTGTGTTGTGTTAGTCCTGTGTGTTCAAATAATATGGAACCTGAACACAACGCAACACAAAAGTTACACAAACTTTCAAATCAAGAAAGGTAACCCCCTCTTTGTATTGGCTTGTTTTTTTTATGGAATAGTTATGGCTGGTACTCATTCATAAGGGGCAATGGTTCTTCTTAATGCCATCTTGTTTTCGCCCTAAAAACAATTTACCCTGTTCCGCTTGACAGAAGTTACAACCAAGTTGTTTGGCTCGTCTAGTAGAAATATTGAGCTCATCAGTTTCGGTTCCATTCTATGACACCACCTTTCCAAGATCCAGTCTCTCTTAGCATCAATCCGTACGTGTTGTTGACGCTATCTACCAACTATTACCATTAACCTGTCTACTCACCTACAGACTATATGGCTCTATAACCTCCATTGTTTCAGTACCTCAAGCATAATACAAATCTACAGCCTATTCGTTTCGGCTGAAACGATCGTGAATTATTACTGCTGACTGGTTTGGTGTGAGAGAAAAATACTGTTCTGGCTTATAATCCACGATCGTTTACGACCAAGCAAATATGCTGCTAATTTAAAAGTTACATTTAGAGCAACACGTTCAATCAGATCCCAGTACTCTGCAAAAGGAAGCACAAGCAAAGTTAAATTTGGCATGCCGTGCCTTGGAAGACAATTCAGCGTGTTTGGCTGCTCAGGTTCCAGCTTGTTTCAGCTTATTCTCCCTCACAGAACACTATTGAATCATCCGAAATAATCTAAAATCCACTGTTCAACGGATCACCCGCGCTGAATGATTATGGACACAGGAATATTTCGGAAAACATGGGTGGGTATTTAGTAGAGTTAGGAAACTGAGCTAGTTCACTTGGTTGAGAGTGTGGATGTATACTCAGATCATCCAAGTGCAAGTCCTCGTCGAAACGAATTTGGGTGTCTATTTTCTTCTAAATAAAATGCTAGCATTATAAATGATTGCCATCTCTAGGCTGTGTTCGGCTGGCTGGCTGGTTGGTTGCCGGCTGACCAGCCACCTCACAGAATCACTGTTCACGTCCTGCCAGAACAGTATTTTTCTCTCACAACAATAAATCGGAACAGTATTTTTTAGTCCCGCCGAAGAGACCTTTAGGCATCTTGCTATTTGTTATTAGCTTTCCGATAGACTGGCAGAGACTACAAATACAATAGATCGTTGGGTACTTGAATGTATGCCTTGTGCTGTTGTGCTGTCGAGTACTACACATTGTTGAGCCACAGCGGAACCTCAAGCGGGCAAGACCGCGTCGCTTCGCGCGCGTGTGGCGCAGACGTGGCACTCGGCGTTCCCGGCCCGCCGGCCGTCGATGTAGTGCTGGTGCATGTAGGAGAGGAACCCCCATACCGCCATGAGCATGGCCACGACCTTTATACCCGTCATCCTGTCCCTGAACAGCACCACCGCGAACACCGGCACCAGCGGCAGCGCCAGCGTGCACGTCACGTTCGCGAACAGCGACGACACCCTCATGATCAGCCGCACCACGCCCACGGCCGCTGCCTGCCACGACACCGCCGTGCCCACCAGCGTCAGCACGTACCTCGCCCTCCCGTCCTTAAAAGACGCCATCTCCCCCGGGATTGTCCGCCAGTCCCCCGACGCGAGCAGCCCCACCACGGAGACCGCCGACGCCACCAGGTTCGTGTACATCTGCATCCGCAGCACCCACCGCGCCGTTCGCACCCGGATCACCTTCTCGAAGGTGAGCTCGAAGAGGGACAGGATGAGCGCGAAGACCGCCGAGGCGGCCAGCACGAGGACGAACCCCACTGGGTACTTGCCGCGCGGCACGTCGCTGGAGGTCTCATCGGAGGAGGAGCCCACGCCGAGCAGCGCGGCGGAGAAGGTGAGCACGACCACGGAGTTGGCGATCAACGCTGTGAACCGCTGGGCGTTGATGAGGCGCGAGGTGATTGCGTTGAAGCCCAGCTGCGTCGCGGCCACGAGCGAGAAGGTGGACACCGGCAGGTACTGCAGCGCGTACGAGTACATGAGGTTGTCGAAGCCGATCATGACCCCGACGCCCGTGTAGACGGCCAACATCTTGGACACCGCCGGCCGGCGCTCCTCCGCCGAGGGCGCCGGCGTCATGAGGAGCGGGACGACCAGAAGTGGCGAACCACCAGACTGCGTGAGCGTGGCCATCCACTTGCTGTTGCCGCCGGAGTTATAGTACAGGCGGCCGAGGAGGGTGGCTACAGTCGTCCCACAGAGAACCATGAGCATGTCCACCACCACCGTCATCCACCATCGGAAGCTGACTCTAGTGGACCGGCGCATGGCGGCCTTGGGTTCATCGCGGGCATCTTCATGGACGGATTCCTCGTCCGGAATGCCTTGCGCAATTACAACAAAAACAAATTAAAGTTGCCGTCGTAGTTTAGTAGTACTATACGGATTATACGGACTACTACAATAATGGAAACAAAAAAGAAGCAGATTTGGTACAAACATAAAAAGTAAAATGAGCACTGGATCTGCTTTTGCAATTTTGCTAGAGATCATTTTTCGTTTCAGTCAATCTGACAACCAGTAGTAATCGTTTTTTTAGAAAAATATTTTTTTCAATCTCTACGGTCGCACACAAAAGTTTTTAGTTAATCAGCTGAACAAATAAAAGAGAGAAATTAGAACACAAACTAAAGAGAAAAATCAATCAAAATTTATTATTATTTCTCAATTTATTCTTGGTGAAGTAGAGGTCTATGGTAACGATCTCCAAATGAACAATCCCTCTCACGACCTCGTGCAGTATATTAATACGCGTAGCATGAGCTCTTGGACCTTTGGGGCATGGCTAGGGTAATAATACTTCCCGTTTCAGTTTGCTTTCACCAATCAACTACCAAATTCAATGGTGATAAGGTGGACCATGCAGGAACTGCTGTACTGTAGCTTATATATTTATATTTTTTCAGTGACAGGCGGAAAGCTACTCTGTTTTTTTTTTTTACATATATAAAGAAACACGTTTAAATGGCCAACTTATGAAAAGAAAAAGATTGAGATCTTGAGGGGAGATGATCTCAATGCGAGAACGTTGTTTCCTACAATATTGCTAGCTCAGGACGGCAAAGCAGCCTGCACAAGAACAGTCTAAGCTGGACCTTCCAGACGCATCAATCATTCAAGGATAAGCAGTTTCCAACCATGCATGAACATAGAAGTAGAACTCTCCAAAAGCTTGCTGACTTTTCAAGATCAGGGGGCAAAACAGGCAAATGAAAGAACCACTTTGGAAATTCAATTCAAATCTACACACGATAAGGCACAAGCACAACAAAAGCAACCAGGGAGAAGAGAAGGCAAATGATTTGAGTACCTCTGATCTGGAGCTGAATTTCTTGAGCATGCGCCATGCTGCCTACTGAAACTCAAACACCCTGCTTCTGCCTCAACTGTGTCGCCGGCTGTTTTCTGACACTTCTTGCTAATGAACAATGGACTCTAGGCAGTAGGCACCTTGGTCCTTGGGCATCATATATATCGATACCAACATTAAATAGTAAGATAGAGACATATATTAGTCACCTCTTTTTTTTATCAAAAAGTATTTACAGATGTTCTTCCATTTTATATAGTAGGAATTAGACAGGGTATTTTGTGGGCCAAGCTGGGTAGACAAAAAAACCTGGTTTACTTCGGGTCAAAATTATGTGTCTAGATCTATGTATTTTTTAGCCGGGCCTGGTAGGTCCGCCCGCTATGTTTTAGTACCAAAATAAATGGTATAATAGTTTCGAGATGGGTCTTTTGGGATTGGTTACCTCTGCCCAAGCCATGTGCTATTGAAGCCACGTACCAAGCCAAATTTGCCCAGGTCTAGTAGGAACCATCACAAACCTTCTCTATGGTTATGCCACTCTATTTACCACCACCATCAATACTATTTCTTTGTTATATTATTCAAGGGTTGCAAGGTTGTTTCCTTTCGATCCTGATCGAGACGACCTTTCCAATAGTGATTAACATGCCATTTAGGTTAATGGTTAACTCAGAGTAGGGGGCGGTGAGTGGTGACCTACTTGTACAAGTTAGCAAACATCGATGGCTAGTTCTTCGTCCCTCCCTATTTCTTAAGGGTTAAGTAAGACTCTAGAGCCCATGGCTCAATGTCTTGACATAGGTTTGCTTTCAGAGACCTGATAAGGTGTCACACATTCAGATCCATGTGCTACTTAGGGCTCCCCTCGGTAGTCAGAGCATTAAGAGATCCTCTAGAGGTCCAACTCAGGCAAACCTTGGACTTTGGAGTTATGGTGCCCCCCTATCGGGGTTCCCCTAGCATATATGACTGCCTTATCCATTAGCCATAGCGTTTTTTTTCTCGACATAGAACTAGACGATGACATGTTTTTCGACTGCTATGATCCTATACAGTGTATGCATACTCTTGGTGAGCTCAAAGTGTACAATTTTGAAGAATTTAGTGTAAATATTTGTTTCACATCTCATATGCTACATGCGCCTAAAAAACAATCTTGATTTCAGCAGATGCTCTCTCCACGTTGTGGGCAAGCTTGCCCACAACTCCATCACCGGGCTTTTTGCCTAGCGTAGTCCGCCAAATGCTCAAGTCTGATGGTGATGGAGTTGTAGTGATGTCATGAATGGGAATGGGTGAGGATGGATGGCCGTGATGTTAGCAGATGGTGGACATAGTGGTGGCAAACCAGGCGCCAAGGACAATCATAGCTAAACCAATTCGATAAGACGAAGGTTTAAGCAAAGAAATGCTTCAATCAGTCGATGCATATGCACACGACACATGGGCGCACACAGGTGGTTGGAACGTTTTTATCCATGGCAAAGGAATACATTTCTGAAGAAAATAAAACGCTAATTCACGGACTCAATTAACTGGATAATAACAGAGCGCGTGATTCTTTCTTCAGTTATATATATGGAGATAGATATGCAGCTCAATCATTTAGTAGAGTCCCACTGAAATCGACATGTTCCACTTATTGCATCATGTCGATGATTAGGGCAAAGACTAGTTTCGCAAGCCGATTCATCGAGTCAACCAGGTGTGTGAAAGGAGGTCTGACAAGCTACCGTTTTCTATTGGAGCTAGCTCAAACCCCTGCATTTCGTCAAGTGGTTCTGCACTACGGATATATTCATCGGATGTACTCCTCGGTTTCAAATTATAAGTCGCTTTGATTTTTTTTTTCATTTTGCTATGTATTTAGATATATTATTATCTAAATGCATAGCAAAATGGATGTACAAAAAAGTTCAAAGCGACTTATAATTTGGAACGGATTGAGTATACGAAAGGAGGAAGCTCGACATGTTTTGTTGTTGACCTAAACTTGCCACGCCTGACCTTCAGTAAACTGTGGTTGCTAGAGAAAGTTTGGCGAATAAAATTGAAGCCACACTTATAGCAAAGTTTGGTAAGAAAATACGTTTATGACGTGTAAGACAGGATGCTAAGAAAGTATGTCACGTCGTAGTTGTGTCAGCAAACCAAACATCTGTCAGAAAAACTATGGCATAACTAACTTGTAGCATGGTACCTTTTGATCGTGAACCAAACATACCCTTAAATCTCCTTAAGTTTGGCAGCCGCTGAGAGACGTGTGACGTGTCACCTCCTGTAGATCCAAGAGCAAGCTGCCGTTCTTGCATGTCCATGTCTTCCCATGAGGAGCGGTGATTACTGACACTGTCCCTACGACACTGTGCAACGGCGGTGGCAGAGCGTTATCGTATCAGGCCTTGTCTGATATACTAGTTGGTTGATTAGACATTTTTTATACAAATATCTCTTAACTCTTTAAGCAGAGGGCGATCTTTTTCTTCTCTTCCCATGATTGCTTTGAAAAGTATCAAGGATGCGTCCCACGATTGGAGGATCCAAATTACTACTTGATCCAGCTTTGAACTAGAGCTGTGTTTGGTTCACTTGAACTGATAAGTACTAGTTAAAAATTGTCTTAGTCCATCTAAACACGCAGACTAATAACTTAGTCCAAGATAATCAAGTGAACCGTACTTCCGTCAACAAATAACCGAACTTTCAGCAGTTTTCAGCGGCGCAGTCAGACAGGAACTTCCATACAGCAATTAAGTCGTGATGTGATGACTTATCAACGACAACAACATAGTCTTTCAGTCTCAAGTAAATTGGGGTAGGTTAGAGTTGAAACCCACCGAGAGTCTCAGGTTACGGTCCAGACACTTCAACAACTGTTTTCTAAGTACTCCTATTCAAACAGATGTGATGACTTATCAAAAATGAAAAAAAATTGTGCTGTGATGTGATCGCAGTAGAAAAAAAAACAATGATTATTCCGCAGAGATTTTTGCTGCTTGGTTTTGTTCGTCATATTTCTCAGCTACTGTTCGTAGCCCTGGGCACCTTCGCCACATCTAACCACTTCCAAAGACAAAAACAAGATATGCGATCCGGTGAGAGCGCTCACTATTATATTGTATAAATACATTTTTGAACTGTTTGTTTTTATTTATTGAATCATGAATATTGTTCCTTTTTATAATTTACCAGCAAATATACACGTGCGTTGCAACATGATATACTTCATGTTACACGATCACTTAGAAGAGACTGGTGTCTCAGAGATTTATTCAGTGATCATGTCATATGTTCTAATACATCTTAGAATCCAACTTTGTACAATCGATGGACGTGTCTTGAAATCGGATTTTGCACCGTCAATAGAGGTATATTGTTCTAACTCATATAAAGACGAATTGTGAGTTTGGATTACACACAAGATATGAGAGGCATGATGGCATTATGGAAGTAGAAAAAACTTTATTGAAAGAATACTCTTTTGACTTTAAATAATAAGAGCTCTGCTCGGAATCAGGAAAAAGTCTTCTGAGTTATATATTTCTTCTTTTGTAAGACTTTCCTTATTTTGGAGTATATAATTCTACTTTACTCAAGTACTCTACTACAGAATGATTATTGTGTTAGAAGATTTGGTCCAAATAATAATTCCAAATAAATCATAAAGGCTCACTCACATATGCATAGTATGGTGGGGGACTTAGTCCCATATTGCTGCTCTTGAAGGAGTGAGACCAATTTAAATAGCTGAGTTATCTCTATCTAATTGAAGCTATTGGGGAGAGGAAAAGAAAGAAACACATGCGCGCGCTCGCTCGCCTCGCCGAGCGAGGCGCGGGCGTGTGGCATACGCGTGAATGGTCCGGCGATTTCTCGCTTTGATCTTGCGCACAACTTTCTTTTGCTACTCTATATTTGTGCGTGCATGGAGAAAATTATGCTGGCCTGTTTTAGCAAGCAATTATTTTCGCATTAATGGTGATTGCTCAAATTGCTCTAGTCGACTAACGGCAGGTCAATCACGTTAGTGCTTTTATTGCACGACTGATTACTTTCTTTAGCTGCTGCGCGTGTATATATTGGGACGAGACGTTGCCTTAAGAACATAGAATTCATCTCCTCCTTTTGCCACTATGCTGCGCCGCCGCCGTATTCCCCATCCCGTCACTGACGTGTCATCGGCGCCAGGAGAGTAGGTCTCCAAAGCCTACATCCCCTCGTGTCCCTGTACGGGATAGGGTCCGTATCAGGTTTTTGGGAAGCGCCGTCGCGACTACTCGCTGAACGTCTTCTTCCCTCCACACCGTATTCGTGGATCTCCATCAACGGTCTGCTTCGTCTACTCTTGCGCTATCTAGCGCCGACAACCCTACTGTAAGGATATCTGCAGTTTCTTTGTTGTTGATTCTAGCTTTTCTTCTGTTACTAGCACTAGAGAGTTTGAGTTTATCTCGGATCGTAATGCTAATGTTAAATCACACATCTATGATACATGTCGTTGTTCTTTTTCTAATTATAAAATTAATTTATGCATCACTAAATTGCTATTATTTTCAACAATCCAAAAAACCTAATAGGTGTTTAGTTATGACTGGATTTTCTGATGCGATGAAACCGAAGAAGTTCACTGGTGTGAATTTTAAGAGATGGCAGACGAGAGCCCAGCTATGTGGCTCTCGGCTATGGGTGTGTTTTGGGTCATGAGTAATCCTCCCATACTACCTCTCGGATCTGAGAAAGAGGTGCAGGAGTTTACCGTGGCTACGACGATTTTCGTCGGATGCGTCCTTAGCGTGCTCTCTGACCAGCTGTGTGATGTTTACATGAACATCAAAAGTGCTGCTGAATTGTAGGAGGCGCTTGAACACAAGTTCTCTGCCTCATACGCTGGGCTCAAGCTGTATGTGATGGAGCAGTACCACGATCTCATAATGGTTGATAACCGTTTTGTCGTGGAACGGGCTCATGAGTTCCAATGTATTGTAAGGGAACTCGAACAGCTCGAACACATCTAGCCCAATAAGTTTGTGGCGGGTGGCATTATTGCCAAATTACCTTCGACATGAACTTTGCCACAACTCTAAAACATAAAAGACAGAAAATCTTCGTTGAAGATTTGTTGGCTGGTCTCGATGTTGAAGAGAAGGCTCAGGCAAAGGATGCTCCACCAAGAGCACCCGAAGGGCAGTCCAGCGCCAACGTGATGCAGCAGGCTAGAAAGAACAAGCAAAAGGGCTAATCAGACTACTCAATTCAAGAAGAAGAAGATGAAGATGGACGAGGTTGTGTGCTTCGTTTGCGAAGAGACTGGGCACTTTGCTAAGAAGTGCAAGAACCGCAAGGGTAAGAAGAATCAGCCGGGGCAGAAATCTACCAACGTGACTATTGGTGATTCTAGTTGATCTGGGTACGGTAATTTATTGCTGAGTACATTTTATGTATGTGTCGGTGTGGGACCCACAGGATACACCGTAAGAAAGAGAGAAGATCTAGTCTAACTAGGATTCTCCTCATGTAATCTTAGTAGTATTATTATTTTGTAATCCTACTAGGAACTCTCATTGTAAACCGACTAGGAATCTGACCTCCTGACTATATAAAGGAGGGCAGGGTTCCTAGAGAAGGGAGATCAGGGATTTCTACAACACAATCAATCCAACGCAAAGGCTAACGTCGACTGGACGTAGGGCTGTTACTCGACCACAGTCGAGGGCCTGAACCAGGATAAATCGACTGTCTCTTGCGTTCACCGTCGAGTTCCGCATACGCTGAAGCCCGAACAATACTGCCCCGGGGACCCCCGTGGCAGGCTATAGGAACTCTCATTGTAAACCAACTAGGAATCTGACCTCCTGACTATATAAAGGAGGGCAGGGTTCCTAGAGAAAGAAGATCAGGATTTCTACAACACAATCAATCCAACGCAAAGGCTAACGCCGACTGGACGTAGGGCTGTTACTCGACCACAGTCGAGGGCCTGAACCAGGATAAACCGACTGTCTCTTGCATTCACCGTCGAGTATGGATGAAAACGGTACAGATATTTATTCGACCGTCCGTTCGACCGAACAAATATGAACACTTATCTAGATAGTTACTCGGATATCCGTAATTTTTTTCGGATATGGATACTAAAATGGATATCTTAGGCAGATATCAAATACGGATGTAATATCATCGATATCCGGCGGATATCGGATAATCCGGTTAAGTATCGGATATATCCGGATATTTAAAAACGGATATTATCCGGATATTATTCAAACGACCTTGGATGGAGAAATGATCAAAATAAAAATTGTAGATCTCAAAAAGTTATGAAACTTTGTTGTTTACAACTTTTTCGTTTGAAATCATTTAGTGCTTCAAAATTTAAACCGTCCAAACTTTCTCAAATGGAAAACTAGTTTATATGCGTCAAAATTTAAAAATCACAAATTTGAACCATCCAAACTATCTCAAATGGAAAGTTGACCAAAACAACAATTGTAGATCTTGATGAGTTGAACAAACTTGGTATTCAAAACTTTTCAATTTGAAGTCATTTAGAGTTCATAATACTAGAGTCCAAGTGTTGTTTTTTCATTTGACCAAATTTGACTTGGTCAAACTTACTCAAATGAGACACTAAATGACCTCAGATGAAAAAACTCTGAATATCAAGTTTGATCATCTCAGCAAGATCTACAATTGTTACATAGCTCATTTTCCCATTTGAGAAATTTTTATCAAACACTAGTTACAAATTCTTGAATCTCATATAGACTTTCTGAAACTATGTCACACACTTGTGAAATTTGAACTATATTTTGTTCAAACTTTCTCAAATGAAAAAATGTCCTATATAAGGATTGTAGATCTTGATGAGATGAACAAATTTGATATTCAAAACTTTTCAATTTGAGACAATCTAGGGTTCCGAAAACTAGTTTGTAAATGTCAAAATTTAAAAATCATAAATTTGAACCGTCCAAACTATCTCAAATGGAAAGTTGACAAAAACAACAATTGTAGATCTTGATGAGTTGAACAAACTTGGTATTCAAAACTTTTCAATTTGAAGTCATTTAGAGTTCATAATACTAGAGTCAAAGTGTTGTTTTTTCATTTGACCAAATTTGACTTGGTCAAACTTGCTCAAATGAGATACTAAATGACCTCAGATGAAAAAACTCTGAATACCAAGTTTGATCATCTCAGCAAGATATACAATTGTTACATAGCTCATTTTCTCATTTGAGAAAATTTTATCAAACACTAGTCACAAATTCTTGAATCTCATATAGACTTTCTAAAACTATGTCACACACTTGTGAAATTTGAACTACATTTTGTTCAAACTTTCTCAAATAAAAAAATAGCCTATATAAGGATTGTAGATATTGATGAGCTGAACAAACTTGGTATTCAAAACTTTTCAATTTGAGACAATCTAGGGTTCCGAAAACTAGTTTGTAAGCATCGAAATTTAAAAATCACAAATTTGAACCGTCCAAACTATCTCAAATGGAAAGTTGACCAAAACAAGAATTGTAGATCTTGATGAGTTGAACAAACTTGGTATTCAAAACTTTTTAATTTGAAGTCATTTAGAGTTCATAATACTAGAGTCAAAGTGTTGTTTTTTCATTTTACCAAATTTGACTTGGTCAAACTTGCTAAAATGAGACACTAAATGATGTCAGATGAAAAAACTCTGAATACCAAGTTTGATCATCTTAGCAAGATCTACAATTGTTATATAGCTCATTTTCCCATTTGAGAAAGTTTTATCAAACACTAGTCACAAATTCTTGAATCTCATACAGACTTTCTAAAACTATGTCACACACTTGTGAAATTTGAACTACATTTTGTTCAAACTTTCTCAAATGAAAAAATGGCCTATATAAGGATTGTAAATCTTGAATCCATGACCATGACTCCATGAGACCCATGAAGCCATGAGCTTAGCTATTTCTACTCATGCCGCGAAGATTGGTGCTTGTATGATGTTTGATGTATGATGTATCTGTATCTTTATCTTATTTGTTGCTTTACTCTTTAGTATTTCGGCTTAATCTAGATGGATTATGGACTCATAGAGTGGTGTAATGGTTTGCGCATGTATGATATATATATATGTATACTGCTTTTACTCAATATCCGAATAGATATTTGTATCCGACCTTCTCCGAATCCGATTCATACCGTATTCGATACTCATTATTCGTATCCGTAACCGAGTCAATCCGTATTCGTATATGTATCCAAACGCTATCCGTGTCCGAATCCGAATAGAAATATGAAAACAAATATAATATGAGTGATATCCGTTCGTATCTGATCCGTTTTCATCCCTACCGTCGAGTTCCGCATACGCTGAAGCCCGAACAATACTGCCCTGGGGACCCCCGTGGCAGGCTATCGGTGGTGAAACATCGATAGCTACTGCCCCGGAGACCCCCGTGGCAGGCTATCGGTGGTGAAACATCGACAGCTAGCGCGCCAGGTAGGGACTTTCGGCGAATTTGCATCCGAGAGCTCGATGGACCTCAACAACATGATCTTCTCAACGAGATCAACTTTCATCTTCGGCTCATGGATCTGTGAGGCGGACAACAATGGCAAGCTCCAAAGTCGTCTCCTCGAAGATTCGAAACACCATGAAGACTATTTTGTTCCAACGACCACGACAAATCAAATCTCCGGAAGATTCGCGCAGCTCATAGTGTCTGATTCAACTCAGGTTCCGCAGCTTTGCGCATCCGACTCGAATTCGAGATCCGCATCCGAGTTGGAGTCTTATCCGAGTCCTTTCGGGAAACCGAGTTCTTTTCCGATGGGACTTAAGAACGCGGCCCTGACCTATCAAGAATACAACTCGGAGTACGCGCAGAACCCCTTCAAGAAGTTGAATCTTCCTCCACTCGGACTCCTCAACATGGCAACATCTTATCAGGCACGACTCAGAGAAGTCCTCGATCCAGTACTAAGAATGCCACTGAAGGGAGCTCAAGAAGGCCTCGTCCTAACTATAACATCTCAAGACTGCATCATTCACTGGCCGAACTTTGTTCCTGAGGATAACAGTACCCGACTGGACAACACGACGACGACGGCTATTCTACCTTACCAAGAAGGAGACTCGATCTGCGACATCGAGGCATCTACTAAAGTCATCAACAACTCCGACAGTATGAAAACTAACGCCAATAACAGAACGGCTCACGCACGGGAAGTATTCATGGTTCGACGCCCTCGGTCACCATTAAATCCCCCAGAAGCACCCGATGTCAGGTCATCAGATGGATCAGAATCCAACATATCACCCTTTGCCCAGGGCTACGATGGAGAAACCGAGAGTCAGAAACAAGCTAGAGAAAGAAAAAACAAGTTGAAGCAAGGGCGCCAACACCGTGCTAGGCAGTGCAGGGAAGCCTGGATCAGATACGAGTCAGAGTTGGCCGAATACGACAGAAGAAAATCACAACGAGAAGTCGAAGGAAGACGCACGGCAAATACGCCTTACGATAAGATTCGAGAAGCATTAGAAGAACTCAGAGCAACTTCACACCCCGGTGAGAAGTATGAACAGCTTCAGGACTTGCTCCGGTCGACGATCCCGAGAACGCATGAAGAGAGAGCCCAATCAAGACTACCCGCCAGATCAACAACCCACAGGCAAGAAGATCAAAATCAAAGGAAGTCCGCTTTCGAAAGACTTGGGCCAGGTGGAAGTCATAACAGAGAAAGTAGGAGGGATCATAATCAAGGCCACCGATTTGAACAACCAAGAAAGACCAGGAGTAGGGCGCCTACCCCGACAGCCTCGCAGAATTATTCCCATCAAAACAATAGTTGGCTAGAAGGAGGTGCCGAATCAGAATTCAAAGAAGCCGGAACGCACGACAGATTCCCCTGTTTCACGAACAGGCTTGCATCAATACGATTACCTCACAAGTTCAAACCGTCTAACCACTCTAAGTATGATGGCAAAATTGAACCAAGGCAATGGCTCAGAATATATTCACAATCAATTGAACTAGCCAGAGGAGACGATGATATCAAGACCCTGTTCTTTCCCATGGCACTGGAAGCCATACCCCTCCAATGGTTCGATAAATTAAATCCAGAATCTATCAGAAATTGGGAGGACTTGCAAAGAGTTTTTTGTGAAAATTTCGCAGGAATCATTACACACCCAATCACTCATGCAGAACTGAAAGGACTCAAGCAGAAGGGAGGCGAAAGTCTCAGAAATTACTATCGACGATTCGGCGAACTACGGGCTCAAGTGCATGACATCACCGAACGAGAAGTAATTGAAGCTTTCTCTCACGGAATCATGGCTAGGTGGCAATTTCAAGACTTATGCAAAGAAAATCCGAGAAACAATGAAGAATTCAGACGAACAGTAGAAAAGATGATTACTGCAGAAGAAAAAACACGAGAGAGGTTCCCGGATAGAAGCAACCAGGACAACCCGGATAAGCAAAATCATCGAAATAGCAGACATCAAGAAAGAAAACGTAGACTAGACAATACCGTAGCAATGGCCGACAAATCAAAGAAGTTTTCCAAACCTAGAAGATATGATGACATTGAAAACATATGTTGCCCATTGCACCCTAATGGGAGGCACACCATCGGAAATTGCTACACTTTCAATGATCGATACACAAGAAAAGATAGTAAGGAGAACACCAAAGAGAACAATCAGAAAAAAAGATGAAGACAACCACGAGGACAAAGGATTCCAAAAACCCAGGGGAATGGTAGCAGTGATCTTCTCAGGGGCTCCAGATTGCAGAAGCAAACATCAAGAAAAACTAGCACTACGGACTATCATGACAGCAGAACTAGCTACTCCAAGATATCTCAATTGGTCACAGTATCCTATCCAATTTACCAGAGAAGACCAATGGACTAGCGTGGGAAACGCAGGCCATTATCCACTGGTGCTAGATCCTACTATTGCTGGTATGACTGTCACCAAAGTACTAATTGACGGGGGAGCCGAACTCAACATCATCTTTTCAGAAACGCTAAAGTAGATGGGACTACAACTCGTCGGGATGATTACACCAACAAGTACACCTTTTTACGGCATAGTACCAGGCAAGGCAGCCATGCCACTTGGACAAATTACTTTACTCGTTACTTTTGGAACTCCTTTGAACTACCGAACAGAGTTTATCAAATTTGAGGTTGCAGACTTCGATTCGTCATATCATGAAATCCTCAGACGCCCAGCACTAGCAAAATTCATGGCAATACCACATTATCCGTACTTACTGCTTAAGATGCCAGGACCCAACGGCGTCCTTTCTCTTCGAAGTGATTTGAAGCGTGCTTTTGACTGCGACGTTCAGGCAATCCAAATCGCAGCCAAAGCACAAGCCGACAATGGAAGAAAAGAAATAGCCACAATTGCTACAGAGATGAGCCAAGAAGAACTAGAAATACCGGCTAAAAAGCCCAGCATCATCACACCACCAAAAGAAGCCGACGTCAAGCAAATCGACCTGGGCACTGGCGATACCTCCAAGACAGCAACCATCAGTGCTCACCTCTCGGCAAAATAGGAACTCGCGCTCACCAACTTTCTTCGGGACAACAAAGATATCTTCGCTTGGAAGCCGGCCGACATGCCAGGTGTCCCAAGAGAGTTGGCTGAGCACAGAATTGATATTAATGAAAGCTCCAAGCCTGTAAAGCAACGGCTACGATGATTCTCACCTGACAAGAAGGCGGCAATTAAAAAAGGAATCACAAAGCTAATGGCGGCCGGATTCATTAGAGAAATCCTTCATCCAGATTGGCTAGCAAACCTAGTTCTAGTACAGAAAAAGAACACGGACGAATGGCGCATGTGTGTTGATTACACAGATCTCAACAAGCACTGTCCGAAAGATCCGTTCGGGCTGCCATGCATTGATCAGATAGTTGATTCAACAACAGGATCCGCCCTATTATCCTTTCTTGATTGCTATTCAGGGTATCACCAGATAGCATTAAAAGAGCAAGACCAGAGCAAGACATCTTTCATCACCCCGTTTGGTGCCTACTGCTATAAGACCATGTCATTTGGACTCAAAAACGCTGGAGCCACCTACCAAAGAGCTATCCAAACATGCCTTGGTGATCAAATCGGTGAAAACATAGAAGCATACGTGGACGATGTAGTAGTAAAAACAAAGAACCCGGATACACTGATTGAAGACATAAGACAAACCTTTGAGAACCTGAAAAAGTGGAGATGGAAATTGAACCCGAACAAACGTGTGTTTGGGGTTCCTTCAGGACAACTACTCGGTTTCTTGGTCAGTCATCGCAGAATCGAAGCAAGCGCCAAGCAAATTAGAGCCATAACGGAGATGGGCCCACCCAGAAACATCAAAGATGTGCAAAAGCTAACGGGCTGCATGGCGGCACTCAATCGTTTCATTTCAAGGCTTGGTGAAAAAGGGCTACCTTTCTTTAAACTACTAAAGAAGACATATAAGTTCGAATGGACAGAAGAAGCCAATGAAGCTTTCAAGAAACTTAAGGCATACCTCACATCCTCACCAATTCTCACACCACCAAGGAAAGACGAAGATATGATGCTATACATTTCGGCGACCACTGCTGTGGTCAGCATGATGATAGTCGTAGAAAGAGAAGAAGAAGGACGCGTGTATAAAGTACAACGACCCGTATACTACATCAGCGAAGTATTATCTGAATCAAAAATCCGGTACCCGCATGTGCAAAAACTACTCTATGCCCTATTGATCACTTCACGCAAGCTTCGCCACTATTTTGAAAGCCACCAGATCACCGTGGTGACAGACTTCTCGCTCGGAGACATCTTACACAACAGAGATGCGACGGGACGGATATCAAAGTGGGCAGTTGAACTCAGAGCTCTTAACATCGATTTTACCCCGCGGAAAGCAATCAAATCTCAAGCCCTTGCCGATTTTATGGCCGAGTGGACAGAGATTCAACAGCCTTTATCAGATACAATCCTTGACCACTGGAAGATGTACTTTGATGGGTCACTCAAGCTAGGAGGAGCCGGCGCAGGCATTCTCCTAATCTCTCCGGACGGAAAACAACTTAAATATGTCCTTCAGATATTATGGCAAGCTACAAACAACGAAGCAGAATACGAAGCTCTCATTCATGGGCTACGAGTGGCAATTACTCTCGGAATCAAGCGGTTACTCGTATACGGCGATTCGGTAGTAGTCATCAACCAAGTCAACAAAGATTGGGACTGCACCAAAGAAAACATGGGTGCTTACTGCGCTGAAGTCCGAAAACTCAAAAAACATTTCCAGGGGTTAGAAATTCTGCATGTCCTGCGCGATAACAACATTGCAGCAGATGTCCTCGCCAAACTCAGATCAGACAGGGCAAAGGTACCACCCGACGTATTCATAGAGGAGTTATCGACTCCTTCTATCAAACATACCAGAGAGAAAACTCCGGAACCCTCAACCAAAGGCAGTCACATTCTGGTAATCAACACTTCATGGACACAAGCCTTTATTGATTATATCAAAGAGAATAAGTTACCAGCTGAGAAGGAAGAAGCTACCCGAGTTGTTCGCAGAAGCAAAAACTACGTCCTAGTGGGGGACAAACTCTATAGAAGAGCTGCATCATCAGGAGTACTCCTAAAATGTGTCTCGTTCCAAGAAGGCAGAGAAATCCTAGACGAAATACATTCAGGTTGCTGCGGAAATCACGCTGCTTCAAGAACACTAGTCGGCAAAGCCTTCCGTACCGGCTTCTACTGGCCAACAGCTCTGAAAGACGTAGAAGAACTCGTCAGAAAATATAAAGGTTGTCAAATGTTCGCAAGACAAGCTCATGTGCCAGCTCACAACCTCATCTGCATCCCACCCACTTGGCCTTTCTCCTGCTGGGGGCTGGATCAAGTAGGACCACTCAAGAAGACAAATGGCGATTTTGAGTACATCTTCGTGGCGATTGACAAGTTCACCAAGTGGATCGAATACAAACCACTCGCAAAATACAGCGCGGCCAAAGCAGTCGAGTTCATCTAAGACATTATGTACCTCTTTGGCATGCCCAATCGAATCATAACAGATTTAGGCTCCCCCTTTACAGCCACAGAGTTCAAAAGTTGGGCGCAAGATTGTGGCTTCAGCACAGATTATGCATCAGTCGCACACCCAGAAGCCAACGGATAGGTAGAAAGAGCCAATGGACTCATACTAGCTGGGTTGAAACCAAGACTATATAAAGAACTAGCAAACTATGGATCAAAATGGATTGAAGAATTACCCAAAGTAGTGTGGAGACTACGGACCCAAATAAGCAGAGCTACCGGATACTCGCCTTTCTTCTTAGTTTATGGATCAGAAGCTGTGCTACCTGCCGACTTGATTTGGACGTCACCAAGGATAGAACAGTATGACGAAGGAGAAGCAGAACACACCAGAAGATTAGAACTTGACACTACAGAAGAAGTCAGGGTAAACGCTACCCTTCAATCAGCAAGATACCTCCAAGGATTAAGACGCCACTACAACAAGAGTACATAGCCTCGATCACTACAAGTCGGGGATCTAGTGCTAAGAAGAATACAAAAAACTAACGGACGCCATAAACTACTCAGTCCATGGGAAGGTCCTTTTATTGTCTCAAAAGTCACCGGACCAGGAACGTACAAGTTAATGGCCGAAGATGAGAAAGAAGTCAGTAATACATGGCACATCAGCCAACTGAGAAGATTCCACGCATGAAAACAACTCAAAGGAGAGTACATGTACAAAACACAAGAGATCAACGTTCATGACCAATAAAGATGTTGTCCCTCGACAAAATGTGTATTATGGCTTATCAAACGATCATGATCAATAAAGATGGTTTTTCGACAACATATGTCTTATGATGGCTAAACCCCGAGTTGTTTCCAAAAGAGCAAAATGGCTGAAACATGCCTGAGCCTACCGGCCGAGAGCAAAATAGCTGAAAAGATGCTTGAGCCCGCCGATGAGGGTAGCTAATAAGCTAACACCCGAACCAAAGAGCAAAATGGCTGAAACATGTCTGAGCCTACCGGCCGAAAGCAAAACAGCTGAAAAGATGCTTGAGCCTGCCGATGAGGGTAGCTAATAAGCTAACACCCGAACAGCATGGATCAGGGAAAATTCAAGACGAGACCCTCCAGCTCCTTGTACCAAAAAGCAAGAGGCTCGGGGGCTACACTGAGGACACTTGAGATCACAAAGTCTGTCAAGGCAACGGTCTACACCGAGTTGTTTTATACGGCAAAGGCGAAAGCCAGACAAGAACTCAACAGATCAAGAAAAGTTGTCAACATGTAGGGTTGTTTACATGGCAAAGACGAAGGCAAGACCAAGTACTCGGCGAGTCGAACAACTCTGATCACTTGGACAACTCATCCAAGGAATAAACAAGGCAACCAAGCAGAGGAGGTATCAACAAAGTATCTTCATTCAAAAAAAGAATATAACTACTCTGTTATAAAAAAACAAAAGTACAGAGGTCGATTATGTTCAAGCATCATCGTCAGGAGAGGAGATAACAACATTAAGATTATCTATAACTCTACTGGCTAAGTCTTCGACCTCAGGCTCCATCCGCTCAACGGCATCAATGTACTCTTCACTATCGGCTTCCTCTGCTATCTTGGACAGAGGCGCCTCTGGAGCAAGAACCCGGACCTGAGCCAAGACATTCTTGGTACACAGTTGGGCGCACCTCTTCACAAACTCTTGAAAACGAGTCAGAATTCGGGGAATCAACTGAGCCCAAGATTGCCCATCGTCCGCTGGAGTTCGGAGTGCGTCGGCTACTGAACGAAAGGATTTCCATAAAGCTTTCCAGTTCTCGGTAGCCGTCGCCAACTTGCCAGATAAGTCTTCAATAGTTCTTTGAGCCTGCACAAGATCTCTGTCAGCTCCACGCCTAATCAGCTTAGCAAGGGCGAGTTCTTCCTCAGCATGAGTAATTACCTCCTCAGCCTTGTTATGACTAGAGCGGACAAGAGCCTTCATTTCATCGATACTCTCCAAGAGCTTCTGCTTTTCAACTCGGAGAACTAGACAAGGCACCGAAAAACAAGTCAGCAAAAAAAAAGAAGTCAAAATACAAGAAGAAACAAGCAGAACCCGCTACACCTTTGCACTCGTTCTTCACAGACTCCACCGCGGTATCCCTCTGCTTCTCCGTCTCTACTACCCGGGCACGAAGGGTCTTCTCCTCCTTTTGGTGCATTTGACGCTCTGTCTCCAACTCAGCCCGGAGGAGGTCAAGATCGGCTTTCAGAGCGTTCACCTCAGAAGACAACTTTTTCTCATTTCGAGATGAGAAAAAAAAGCGTAATGATCACGAGAAAAAGACCGAGCAAGAAGAGACAAAAGAAAAACAAGGCATAAGGACAGAAGAAAAACGAGCATCCAAAGGAGGAGTGGCAGTAAAACTTACCTGGAGCTTTTCACCAAAAGAAGTCGTGAGGGTCGATAAGCTCCCCCAGGCAGCGGTTAACTCCGATAGTCGATGGGTGGCATCAAACTGCTGCACCACCTCATCAGCAAAAGGCAGACCACCGGAAGTAAGAGAAGGAGAAGGAGAAGCCGGTCGAGGTGAAGAAGGCACGACCGGAGCAATCTCACGGGAAGTCAAGGCCAATCCCTCAGATGAACCTGCCACCATGGCCGTGGTCACTTCAGAAGCAACCAAGCCAACAGCAGCGCCTTCACCAGGAAACCTTGTCTCCTTAGCTACCGCTTCACCTACCGAGCGCTCCAAACCCTGAGGTTCGGTACTCGGTAGCACACCAGAAAACTAGCAAGAAGTCGGCAGAGGGTCAAGAGAAAACGAAGGCCTGAAAAGTTGATAGATAAACTTACCGATAAGAACAAAGGAAAAGGGAAACAGATGCAAAAAAGACGAAGCCAGAAGTTACTCACCCGACTATCTTCTTCTTCTTCAGAAACACAAAGAAGGCCTCGTGAGGGGAACAACGGCGGCAAAAAACGTTCCCACCACTTGGCGGCAGTGGAGGTGTAGGTGATACGAGCTTGAGAAGAAGCCGCTTTGAGCCGAGGCCGCATAAGAGCTAGGCATCGAAAGTGCGGAGGAGCTCGGTACCAAGGAACTCAACACCGAGCTTGAGAAGAAGCCGCCAGAGAGACCTCGAGAAGAACTCGTACCGACGCCTTGGGTTACTTCAAAAAAGATCAAGACTAAAAATCAAGACAAAGAGGAGAAATGCAATAGAAGGGAATATAAAAGCAACTCACCATCGCACGACGATGAGGGTACTTCATCATCTTCTTCCTCGGTTTCAACCAAGGCCACCAGACCACCTTGCATTGAAGGAAGGGTAAAAGTACCCAGTTCAAGATAAAGAGAAAGGAGAAGACAAAGAGACAAAGAGTATTAAATATGCTCACCTAAGAGCATGCTAGCTACAACTGGAGTAGTACGGAAGAGTACTTGGCTTGAGAGACTTCTTGGAAGCAGCGGGCCAGATGAAGACCCATCCGTTCGCCCCCCTCTTGGGACACTCACGAGGACCACGAGGGACTAGACGAGGAACATATTCTTCATATACATCAACAAATCCAGAAGAAACTCCAGGAAGCACTGTGGAGAACGAGAACTTACTGGTTGCGGAAGCTCCAGCAAGTTTCTCCCCAGCTTTCGCCAAAACAGGGATAACATCTAGGGGGATCGGGTCAACAAAGTTGCGCCCAAACTCCTATACAACAAGACAGAGAAAAGTTAAACAAAAATGGATACAACAAGAGTACACAAAGTACCCGGACAAAGAGATAAACAACTTACAGCTGGAGGCGAGTTGTTAGCAGAGAACTCGGAGACAGTAAGCGGGACGACGCTTGCTCCTTTCAACATCTTCTGGAGACGCTCAAGTACCTCCTCATCGGTCAGCTCAAGAGCTGGGACCATACGTGAAGGATCCTCAGCCCTAGAGTACTCGAAGCCAAAATGCTCACGCTCCTTCAAAGGCTGAACTCGGCGACGAAGGAAACTCGAAACAATCCCAAAACCGGTTAAACCCTGCTGTTTCAGCATACTAATCTTATTAAGGAGTGGCTGGATTGCCTGGACTTCAGCGGGTGACACGGGGTTCTTATCCCACCGATCATTAACCAAGGGACCAGACCTAGAATGTATGGAAAGAGAAGGAATCAAATTAGCGGCATAAAGCCAATCAGCACGCCAATCCCTCACAGAATCAACCAGGTCATAGTCAAAGAACTTGCTTTTAAGACCCTGGCGAAACTGGATCCCACAGCCGCCGATAACATTGGTCCTTTCGCGACGAGGTTGAGGCTTCAGGCGAAAGAAGTAGCGAAAAAGAGATAGAGAAGGAGGGATTCCAAGAAAAGCTTCACAGAGATGAACGAAAACGGAAAGATGGAGAACGGCATTAGGGGTTAGATGGTTCAGACTAACCCCAAAATAACCAAGAAACTGGTGAAGAAAGGCGGAAGCAGGAAGGCAAAGTCCGGCGCGGACAAAGGAAACGAAAAGGACAATCTCACCAGGACCCGGAGCAGGAACCCGATGCTCGCCCGAAACTCTCCATTCAGCGATGTCTTTGCTTTGGATCAAGCCGTCGCTGACGAGCTCGCGTAGCTGATCTTCGGTTGTTGTTGGAGCCGGCCAAACCTTCTGAGCAGCCCTCATGGCCACGAACTCTTGGTTCTCGATCAAAGAAAGGGATGACTCCTCGTCCACAAAGGCTGCCTGGGACTTGCTCGCGGTTTTCTTCTTACCCATGAACTAGCGGAAGCAAAAAGGTACTGGAAAAGATGAAGCTAGGATGGTGGTGCTCGGGTGACGGCGATGATGACGGCGGTGGATTTCTGAAAGCTAGGGTTTCAAGGCAAGAGCTGGGCAGCAAAGAAAAGGAAGATAAAAGGTCTTTAAATAGATTTTTCAATGATAAAAACGGCCCACAAGGCCCGTTAAAGCACGGTGTGGGAATGCAATGGTCCATTTACTGACACAGCTAAAATGACGGACGGCACAAATCCACACAACGGTACAATTTAACGGGCAGATTTCAGACTTATCCGTCCAGCACCACGGTAGGGTTATCAGATCACTACAAGAACAACCCGTCAACCAAGAAGAAAGAAAGGGCTACCTCGCAAGGAACAAAAGAACCCGGTTATTAAAGAGAGAACTCAGGAATCTCATGAATAACTAGGATTATAGCAGAAAAATGAATGGCAACTCTGAAGACAAGATTCTTTCCATTACAAATGGCTTCAAAGATAGAAGATTACACATCTTACAAGACCCAATGAACTCAGCACTATGACAAGCAAAGTAGCAAAGAGGAGCCCGGATGCAACTAGGCTCTGGAACGACTACATGCTCCAAATTGCTACTCGGTAGAACAAACCGCGATCGGCTACACTGTTTTCTTCAAAGGACGGACGAAGTGCATCCAAGGCAGAAATCAGTAGCACGGCGGGACGACAAAGACCAGGGGAAGTCGGTAGGCATCTGTCTACCCAAGCCCGATGTGATGCAGGATCAGGTGTTGATCTGCACCGGACAGTCTCACGACAGACGGCGAAGATCAACCAAGAACTGCCGGATGAAGGAACGAAGCCCACATCACAAGACTTCCTCCAACTACCGCTACGTACTTCCTGGTACATTACTACTGTGGGGTTAGTCTACCTCTAACCCCTATCACAAGACTTCCTCCAGCTACAACAAGACGCACAGGAACTACAAAAGACGTCCGGGGGCTGCTCTACTTCGCAAACTACCATATTCATGACTACAAAGATTCAAGATGTTCAATGGAAGAAAACAAGCACTCCGGGAGGGTATTTATAGATCGAAGGAGCGGTGCATATGGACTAGGAGTACCAACGAAACAGGCCTTACAAAGGACACAGTGAAAAGACAGGACTCAATAATAGAAGACTCAGGCACAGTACTCAAAAACGAGCATATTCGAAAGAATATACCAACACTGTGCAACCTGTAAACAGGCAACATTTATACCCAACCGCCACCATACAACCTCACCTGGCAAACGGCAGACTACCACAACAAGAGAAATTTTCAGTTAAATTTCAGTTCCTCGAACAAATCAGACTCAAGACCCTCCAACTCTTTGTTCCAAACAGCAAGAGGCTTGGGGGCTACACTTAGTGAGTGCACTTTTTTCTCTCAAAAAAAGCACACGTCACCAAGAAGACTTTTTCAAGACAAAACTACTTCAAGGACTCACGACAAAAAGAAGCCGGACTGAGCTATACCCAAGCTCTTCTTGATAAAGAACCCGGGAACATGCTCAGAGACCTTTCAACGAAGATCATGCATGTCCATAAACAACTCAGATTGATCGAAAACAACTCATATATTATGTCACTAAGCTCGGGGGCTCGGCCTTCGTTTCAACTACTCCCGGAGGCTCGGAATCAAAGACAAAGGACCAAGAATACACGAAACTCAAGACTACAACGACGATAACACATCAAGACCCTTCATCCGATTTTTTTTCTAAAGAAAAGAACTCGGAGAAGGCTTGGGGCTGCGGGATACATAGCCCCATAATTTTTTGAAGACAAGAATCTAGACCCTCCAAGAGGCTCGGGGGCTACACTCAGTGGGTGCAATTTTACGAAAAATTGCACCCACCCAAAAAGAACTCGGATATAGTATGCTCGAGAGCCCTTCAACGAAGAATCAGAGCAATTTCAGGACAAGACCCTCCAGCTCCTTGTTCCAAATAGCAAGAGGCTCGGGGGCTACACTCAGATGGGAGTACTTTTTTCTTTAAAAAAGCACACACCACTCGAAGATTCCAAGAAGCGCTACATGGTTTCACTCAAGAAAGCACTCGGGCGACGCTTGTTCCTGCTTGGTAGGACCTGGAGGAACAAGACAAGGCTTCCGGAGTTCAACCATGAAGTGCTCGGGGGCTTGTCGGTGCGGGACCCACAGGATACCCCGCAAGGAAGAGAGAAGATCTAGTCTAACTAGGATTCTCCCCATGTAATCTTAGTAGTAGTATTATTTTGTAATCCTACTAGGAACTCTCATTGTAAACCGACTAGAAATCTGACCTCCTGACTATATAAAGGAGGGCAGGGTTCCTAGAGAAGGGAGATCAGGGATTTCTACAACACAATCAATCCAACGCAAAGGCTAACGCCGACTGGACGTAGGGCTGTTACTCGACCATAGTCGAGGGCCTAAACCAGGATAAATCGATTGTCTCTTGCGTTCACCGTCGAGTTCCGCATATGCTGAAGCCCGAACAATACTGCCCCGGGGACCCCTGTGGCAGGCTATAGGAACTCTCATTGTAAACCGACTAGGAATCTGACCTCCTGACTATATAAAGGAGGGCAGGGTTCCTAGAGAAGGGAGATCATGATTTCTACAACACAATCAATCCAACGCAAAGGCTAACGCTGACTGGACGTAGGGCTGTTACTCGACCACAGTCGAGGGCCTGAACCAGGATAAATCGACTGTCTCTTGCGTTCACCGTCGAGTTCCGCATACGCTGAAGCCCGAACAATACTGTCCCGGGGACCCCCATGGCAGGCTATCGGTGGTGAAACATCGACAGCTACTGCCCCGGGGACCCCCGTGGCAGGCTATCGGTGGTGAAACATCGACAGTATGTCAATCTAATGATTGGTGGATAGATACATGTGCCAATATTCATGTTTGTAATGATATATTCATGTTTTCATCTTACCAGGTCGCACGAGGTTCAACTGTCATGATGGGGACGGCTAGCATGCTACTGTTCTTGGTGTTGGTTCGATCAATATGAAGTTCACTTCCGGAAAGATAGTGTGGCTCGAGAACGTGCAACATGTCCCCTCAATAAAGAAGAATCTCATCAGTGGATTCCTCTTGTGTCCTCTTGTGTCAAGATGGAATCAAGCTAGCATTTAAGTCGAATAAAGTAGTCATTTCGAGGTATGGCCAATTCATTGGCAAAGGCTACGATAGCGGAGGCTTTTTCCGCTTTTCACTCTCCGATTTTCTGTAATAAAGTTGTGAACGATATGTGTGATTCAAACAATTTTGTGTGATTCAAACAATGCCGCGAATCTCTGCAGCTCCATTGTGTCGCCATTGCCGTCTGCATCCTCTTGATGATCCGGTATGCTTTGGAATGTCATCCCAACTCGCGTCCCCATCATCAATCTATCGATGTGCCGCATCGGGAGACCTGTCTGTGGCGGATTCGGTTTGGAAAAGTCTTTGTCACCTGAACTTGATCCGTTTTCGTGTCTAACTCATTGTCAAACCACTATCCGCATAGCTAGTTAGGGGAGGCCTGAGAAAAAGAAAAAATCCATGAAAAGAAAAAAAGGACTCGCACATGAAAATGGAAAACGTAAACCGTAACCGAGTCGGTCTTAGTTGGATGAAAAATTTTACGCAAGAAATTTTGTCTTTTTATTATTATGTATAAATATAGATAGATATAGAAAAGTACTCAAATATTCGCCATCTCACAATCGGAGGGTCAAATCTACTTATCCAGGTTTGAACTACTACTACATTAATTCATCCTATAAAAAAAATGTAATTTTAATTCTATTCTTAGTGAAACTATTGATTAATAAATTTATATAAGAGAGTATAAATATTTATGACATAATAAAATAAACCTAGATTATGGTATAATAGATATTAATAGTTTTATGTAAATTTGATCAAAATTAAAATAGTTTGACAGGTAGGCTGTGTTTAGGTGTAGGAATTTGGATTTTAGGGTTACTGTAGCACGTTCGTTTTTATTTAGCAAATAGTGTTCAAATATGGACTAATTAGGCTCAAAACGTTCGTCTCGCAATTTCCCACCAAACTGTGCAATTAGTTTTTCTTTTCGTCTACATTTAATGCTCCATGCACGGACCGCAAACATTCGATGTGACAGGTACTATAGCAAATTTTTGAAAGTTGGAGTGGAACTAAACAGGGCGCAGTGAAGTAGTGAACTACTCCTACTGTACTTGTGTCGACAAAGAACCGAACTAAACTTTCAGCATTTTCCAATGGCATCGACAGGAACTTGCATACAGCAATTAAGTAGTAGTTTTGTGATGTGATGTGATAGTGTCAGAGAAAAAAAAACAAGCACTATTCTGCGGAGACTTTTGCAGCTTGGTTTTGTTCGTCAGATTTCTCGGCTATCTTCTTAGCCTTGGCACGGTCGTCGAGGTAGTGCTGATAAACGTAGGACAGGAGCCCCCACACTCCTACGAGCATGGCCATCAGCTTCACCCCGTCTATCCGGTCGCCGAGGAAGATCACCGCGATGACCGGAGACAGCGGCGTCCCCACCGAGCTGATCACGTTGGTGAACAGCGATGACACCGCCGCGACCAGCCCCATGAGGCCCATCGTGCACAGCTGCCACGATATGGCCGTCCACGCCAGCGTCATCGCGTACGCCAGCTCCCCCTTCTTGTACGCCTCCATCTCTCCGGCGATGGTGCGCCACTCCCCGGAGGCGAACAGCCCGGCCACGGACACGCACGCCGCGGCGGTGTTGCTCCAGAACTGCATCTCCAGCACGGTGCGGAGCGTGTCGCTCTTGAGCACCTCATCGAAGGTCAGCTGCGTCAGGGACAGGATCAGGGAGAAGAGCGCCGACGCCGACAGCGTCAGCGCGAACCCCGCCGGGAACTTCCCTTTCGGGATGCTGCTGCCGGTCTCGTCCGAGCCGTGGTTCACGCCGACGAGCGCGGCCGAGAAGGTGAGCAGCACGACGGAGTTGAGGACGAGCGCCCGGAACTTCTCCTTGTTCAGGAAGTACGCGAAGACGGCGTTGAACGAGACCTGGCTCGCGCAGATGATCGAGTAGGTTGACATCGGCAGGTACAGGAGGCCGTACGAGTACATCAGGTTGTCGCCGGCGAGGAGGACGCCCAGGCCGGCGTAGATGGCGGCGATCTTGACGAGCGGTGGCCGATTAGCCGCGGCCGCCACGGAGGAGGACGGCCTGGTCCGGAACCGGAAGTAGAGGAGCAGCGGGATGGCGAGCGGCGTGCCGCAGGACTGCACCACCGTCTGCATCCACAGGCTGTTGCCACCCTGGTCGTAGTAAATCCTGCCAAGGAGCGTGGCCACGCCCTGCCCGCCGAGGATGAACACGATGTTGATAAGGACCACCGCCCACCACGCCAGCCGTTTCGATAGCGGTGGCCGCGGCGCCTCAGTTGCAGGACATGCGCCACCGTTCTCTGCTCTCTGTCCATGATCGTCTCCACCAGCTTCTTGGCCTCGGATACCTGCATGTCCGCCTCATCATTTCAGCTGTTCGATATTGCTGTCTCGCTTAATTAATTGCAGTATCTAGTAATAAAAACAGAGAGAAAGGGACCTGCGATTTGCAGCTGAATTTCACCAGCGTCACCCATCTTGGATTGCAACCAAGATCTGTATGCGCTGCAGATATGAAATTTCTTAAAGTAAAAGGACAGGCAACTACATACATATACGCAACCGTTGCCGTCCTGTCTATAAACGAGTTGATCTTACGTGCCCTACTGGTTCTTCTCCCGTGTGAATTCCTCGATAAATGGATCGGCAAGAACTCAAGATATAGAATAGACAGCACGTGGCACAAGAGTCATCACTCATGAGCTACGGTTCAGTGTTCCCTGGCTCACAAAAAAAATTCAACGATGTCTGCAAAAGATTCCAAAGGACAAAGGAGAATGACGTCGATTGCATGGGAATATCCAGACGGAAGCAAACTTATCAGTGCGGCCTGTCGACTCTCGACTGTGTGGCAAGCATACAAGCTTTGAGCTTTCCGATTATTGAAGAGCTGTACGTGTCCCATGTCCGTATCATCTGCAGTTGCAATTGTAACAGAGGAAAACCCTGCAACGTTTGTTCCAGGAACAGGAATTCATGGAGCGAAGCTGGCGCAAACATATTTTGTCTGTTGGTTTCTGGCATGTTCTGATGCTCAACTGTTTTCAGTTATGCTGAGCAGGCTTATTCTCGGCGCCACTAACGCCTGTGAGCTGCTTCCTGCTGTCTTATTAACACAGATCGACAATGTCCTTGGTCTTTCAGAAGAGAGAGAGAGAGAGAGAGTGTGTGTGTGTGTGTTTCCCTCACAGAATATATTCCATACTCTAGAATGTCCAAAAACTACTTTTATCACAAGCGATTGCTCCTAGGACGTACACTAATTCACTAAACCATGCCAATGAAGAGGCGATAACGTGGACTGAAAGTTCTGGTTTTTTTTTGGCTTTTGAAATAGATGATTGTGTATAGGAGGATGGTAAAGTCTAAATTTACCACAGTAGTGGTTAGTGAGCTTAGTTGTGGCCAAAAGGGGGCCAATGCAACATGACCAACCCCCAATAAAGTGAGGATCCAGTGCATTTTGTGCTGACTGGATTATCCTCTATGGTGTAAAGAATGAGCACCGAAAAACTCAAGACTGCAGCAAAGCAAATACAAGAAGATGTTGCAGTGGAATGCAGGTGGTGAAGAAAATCATTGCACTGGGTATGGAACTATAACCTGAGCTGGCACCAACAAAATCAACACACCGGATGATCTTGTGGTTGACAAGATGGCCTGACCACAGTATTGATCGGAGGATCGGGCAGAGAAGGTGTGTTTATGTTGGAGTTTGGGAACACGCATTAGATGATCCGGTCGTTGTAACCAGAGCAATCATTGGAGTATTGCATAGTGACTCCAACGACTACTTGCAATGGCTATCACATGACATTGGAACGTACGCATTGGATGATTTGTTGGTGTTTTTTTTCGAACCGAGGGAGATCCCCCATTTCCATTAAAGAAGTAACGGAAATACATCATCCAGATATCGTTTCAGGAGAAGCAAGCTAGAAAACATAAAGAAAGACTACGAAAGCTACCCAGTACTAGGAGCAACTAACCATGACCCGTTTCTCAACCGAAACGAACCTGATCGGGTTACCACCATTACAGATTTTGCAGCAAGGCAAGAGAACGGATTATAGAAGTATCAGGACAACAGAAAAGAAAAGGCTTTGAACAGCCAGCTCAAAAGGGGTCAGACTCCACAGCAGCAATCATCACACAAAGGCCACTTCAGTTCTCCTGATGGTCATCATTTCTTTGCTCCAGTAGCTGCACCGCGCCTTGCTCCGATCTCTTGTTCAGAAACTTCCTTGAGATCTGCATCATTGTGTTGACACCAGCAAGCAACATTTCCTTGTCTTCCGCTGAGTACAAACCTGCCCAAGAGCTCATAAGCGCACAAGCATAGCAGACAATTGAAATTGGGTTTTTTTTTTTTTATTTAATAAATTTGCCTTCAAAGCAGCACTTGTTCCTCGTCTTCGAGATAGCCCAACAGATGGCTGCAATGCCAAGAGTGTGAAATTCCAACCCCCCCCCCCCCTGGAGCCACTTCTCACACCAATTCCAGCTCTGATTCAGAGACTGGGGTATGGTGTTGGCACCAAAACAAGTGGCAATAGTTGCCCAAACTGATTTAGCCACACTACACTGAAAAAAGAGATGCGAAGCAGTTTCATCTACCGAACAAAAACAACAGGCTGGGTCTCCAGACGACTTCCTTTTGATCATATTATCCTTAGTAAGGACTGCATTGTTCAGTAGCATCCAAAGAAAAATCTTGATTTTTTCTGGAATCTTTCCCTTCCAAATTTTCTTTTGAGAAAAAACCACTGTCATTAGCTGTGAGAGCATTATATACAAATTTAACTGTAAAATGCCCTTTAGCACCAAATTCCCAATACACCACATCATTATCAGATTTTAAAGAAATGTTTGCTGTGTCAGCCAAAATCTCATCCCATTGTGATTTCCACACATCAACTAACCATCTAGAAAAGGTAAGAGATTGAGGATTTAGCTTAACAGCAGCTAGGGCGATATCCTGTTGCTGAGACATTTTAAACAAATCAGGGAAAAGTTGGGCAAGTGGTTGATCATATAACCATCTATCCCTCCAAAACAAATTTTTTCTTGCCATCCCCAATTATGAATTTCCTCCCCTGCACATAAATATCTCTAATTTTCAACAGGTCAGCCCAGACGGGGGAGTCAGTCTGCCTGTGCTTCACAGTACAGATGGAATCATTTTTCAAGTATTTGAATTGAATGATTTTTTGCCATAAATTTTGTTGGTACCGAGACTTGAAAATTGTGGGCTCGTTCGGCTGGTTGAAAAACCAGCCGGATTTCACTGTGCGCGGATGAAAAATACTGTTTATTCTCTCACAAATTCCTCCAAATTCATACAGATTCCTTCAGTATCATCTGGTGAGTGCAAATTTGGTGTGACTGTTGTGCAGCAGCTAATTTGTTGGCTCGGTCTATTTATACCACATCCACTCGGTGTTTGGGGTCAGCGGCGGATCCAGGAAATATTTTAGGGGGGGCTGAACAACACTGCTGCTTGATCTTAAGTCTCAGTCCCCCCTACACTATAGAACTTTGCCTAAAAATTCATAGGGGCTCTACAGTAATTTGCACTGATTCGGTATGGGTAGGGGGGGGGGGGCTCCCCCCGCCCCACTGCTAGATCCGCCCCTGTTTGGGGTCGTTGAAGACTAGAGGAAGCATCTAAGCCGGCAGTGGTGTCCTGCTAGAGCCCCATGCGGCGTGAGCGTTGCCGAATCAGGATCACCTGCTCTTTGCCTTTCTTCTCGCTTGCCTTACATTTGATTGATTGCAAGTCTCTTATGTGACAACTAGGATTCTTGTTAGTGTGCTTAAACTAAGGTTTTATACATGCAAAACTAAGGACCTTACTCTTGTGTGATCCCTTGCTAAGGACATGATTAGTGTGATGGTCCTAAGGGCTCACTGGCTTGTGCCTCTGTAGAAGAACATAACAGTCAAAGTGCTAAGAGGTTTTAGTTTTGCATTGGTTAAGGTTGTTGCTTTAAATTTTTAGAGCCCAATTCAACGCCTTCCCCACCACCCTCAGGCCATTCGGTCCTTACGATGTGGTGGTCTCTTTCTAGAAGTGTTGGTTGTGTAGGTGGTGATGTCTTGATGGCTTTGGCTAAAGTTCATCTGCAAGGGCATCAAGTCCTATTTCTATGGTTAGATATTTGCCTAAAAAGGAATATCTCAATTCCTAGAAAAGGTGTATCAATTTTTTTTTTGAAAAGACACATTTAAATAGAAACTCTTAAACCTATTCCTAGCTAATTAAGTTCAGGATGAGGTTCCCGATCTTGTTGGTGTTCCGACATCCCAAATCGAGGTGGCTCTAAACTCCAGTTTGCCTATACTTGAGTTCCTCTAGATCCTACTCGTCAGGATTACCGTGCTCTGCAGGTTGTTCACCATGTGTTCCATAGCACTTTCACTTCCTATCTTTTTACCATCTTGGAATCATGTACCTTGCACGTGTGAAGTCAAAGTTGCTTCGTTGCTTTTGCGTCAAAGCTTGACAACAATGACACATGGTGTGTCCCGTCTGTGTGTTTGTCTCTATATGCTAGCAGCTGGCTATTGTGTGGGTGTGAACGAGGGTCATGTCTCTGTACCGAACTTCTTTTCTTCGCAACTGAGCGGCAGAGCTCCTGTCTTTTCATTACTAAAACAATCATGTGTGATTAGTAGTGCATGAGATTTCCTACAATAACTCGCTCGGAACAAATTATTGCCCACGAACTTGTTCGGGACATATCTCAAAATCTCAACTTGCCACTTTGTAGCTAAAATCTAAACGCTAATGCTCTACTGGGGACGTCCGTCCCGTCCGGACACTAGTGCTGGGCCTGCGGACCAACCCACAGGCATGCTCCTTCGTTATGGAACACACGGTTTTCTCCAAAAAAAAGAGAACGATATTTTCCCCATCTCGCATCGGCCGCCCTTCGCTCGCCATCTCCACTGCTGGGGCTGCTCGCCGTGGGCAGCAAACCCATCGATCGACCAGCGTTGCTTCCCGACCGCTGCTCACCCGTGGAGAGGGAGACCGTCGCCCGACCGCCGCTGCCGCCTCCACCACGGGGGCCGGACGCCTGGTTGGCGGCCAGGAAGACCTCTGCCGCCGCCAGCCCAGCTCACCGCCACCGGGTGTGGAGCTCGCCTACGAGCAGCTCACGGCAGCTCGGGTGAAGCCGCGCACATCTCACGCCCGCCTACCCAGTTCGCTGTGGCCAGGGCGGAACTCGCCCGTGCGCAGCTCGCGACGGCCAGGATGAAACCGCACACGCTGACGAGGCTCTTTTCTCCCGAGCAGTAAGGAGATGTTGCGCTAAAACCGCATGTTGCAAGTGCATGTTTCAAGTGTTTCAAATGTTTCAGAGGTATGTTGCAAGTGTTTTATATCGATGCTGCAAAAGTAGATCGGGATGTTGCACATGTTGCAATGGTGTTTTCAAGTGTATGTCCTAAATGTTTCATTTGCTACAGACGTATGTTGCAAGTGTTTTATCTGGATGTTGCAAAGTGAAAAAAGTCTACATAACCCCCAACTATCTAGGGTCGACTACTTAACCCCCAAACTATAAAACCGGATAGTCTGCCCCCTGAACTTTCCAAAACCAGTGAAATAACCCTCCAAGTGGTTTTCGATGGTGGTTTTGCCACCGTGGCTGCTGACATAGACGATGACATGGCGATGGCCCACATGTCAGCCATCCCTCTCTCTTCTCTTCCCTCTCCCTCTCGTCGACGCCCCCTCCCCTCTCCTCCCAATCTCTCGTGCCTCCCTCTCAATCTCCCTCTCCCTCACCAACAGCCGATCTGGAGGACCTCGCGGGCGCGGCGGGCGGCGCGGGCAATGCGAGCGCGGCCGAGGCCGAGACGTGGCGCCTCCTCCCCCGAGCTCCTCCACCGGTGGCGCTGGCTCCTTCATCGTCGTCCCTTCCTGCACCGCCACCGACTGCTCAAGCTCGTTGGCAAAATTTGCAGCGGTTGCTCCACCTCTGCCCAATTGCTCGCGTCTCTAGCTTCGCCTCGTCCTTGTGTCTCGTTTGAGCCCGGTTGCGACGTCTCTTGTTGCCGGAGTCGTCCTTAGCACGGGTTCTCACCGTGGCGGTTCGCCATGGCCGCCGTAATCTTCTCACCATGGCCTGCTCTCTCCGGTGAACGTCTCGCCCTTCGCGTCTTTAGTTTTGGTTTCGTCTCGATGCCGTGTTGCTCATAGGCTTGTCCGTTTGGTCGCTGGAGCCTAGGACACGTCGGAACGCCGCCTCGACCACCGGTTCGCACCGCCGTCTCTGCCCTCAATGTCATCAGCCCTCTTTGCTTCGTGTCCGCCTCAACCGTGTAGTCGAGCAAGTCGCGGTGAGCTTCGCTAAGCTAACCCTAACCCTAGCTAGGCCGTCCGAGCGCCAGAGCAGCCGGTACGCCTCCGCGCCCTGTAATGGCATGGGCACAGAGATTAGAGGAGAGGAGATAAGAGAGAGGGGTGGCTGACATGTGGGACATCGCCACATCATTGTCCATGTCAGCAACCACGGTGGCAAAACCACCATCGAAAACCGCTTGGGGGGTTATTTGACCGGTTTTGGAAAGTTCAGGGGCAGAATAACCGGTTTTATAGTTTGGGGGGGGTGAAGTAGTCGACACTGGATAGTTGGGGGTTATGTAGACTTTTTCCTTGGAAAGTAGATCTGGATGTTGCATATACATACATGTTGCAAGCGTATGTTTCAAGTGTTTCTGTTGTTTCATACGTATGTTGCATATGTTTTGCAATGGCTACAAACGTGTTTTCTTGGTGTTTCAGACGTATGTTGCAAGTGTTTTAACTGTTTCGGATGTATGTTGCAGAGTGTTTCATCTACATGTTGCAAAAGTAAATCTGGTGTTGCACATGTTGCAGTGGGACCTAGCTACCGCAGCTGCGCGCGTGGGAGCAGAGGGGGTGCGAGCAGCAAGCGCGAGCAACGGGGCGAGCGTAGATCAAGATACGGCTAAGGATGGCAACGGATCGGGTTTGGGGCGGATATCCGCGGGTTTCGGGTTCTGCGGGTTCGGGTTTGGGGATGGTTTTTCACCCACGGTTTTGGGTTCGGGGCCTGAAACCAATCGGGTTTGATTTCGGGTTTGGTTTTCCATCCGTGGATATCCAATGGATATCCGAAATAAATCATTTGGAATTAAAACTCATGTTTTATAATATACTAATAATAATTTGTTTACTTAGATTATTAAATTTATTTAAAGTTGACTCATTAAAAATATTTATTATTTGTTGCCTCTTATTTATACATGTGAATATGTGTATATATATCCACGTGTTTCGGGTATCCATTCGGGTGTCGGGTATCCGTTCGGGTTTCGGGTATCTGCGGGTTTGGTTTTGGTGATGGATTTCCACCCGAATCGGTTTTCGGGGCGGATTCGGGTTTCGATTTCGGGTTTTGGTTTTGGGTGCACGGAGACTCCACCCGATCCGAACCCGACCCGTTGCCATCCTTAGATACGGCCCCCACGTGGGCCCGCGCAAGCGCATTGGCCCCCACGTGAAGCAGGCGCGGACATGTGGGCGGGCGCAGCAGTATGCGTACGCGGGGGCGTGGGCAGGTGCAATAGGCGTCGGTGTCCGGACGCTAGCCCCGTCCGGACGTCCGGGCGCTAGCTTGACCCAAATCTAAAGGAATATGCTCACATACGTGGTTGACATTTTTTTTGGGTGGGGGTGGTTGGGAGGGGAGGGAAGAACATACTGTAAACTCATGTTTAAATATGGCTAAACAACACTCGGATAATATTTTTGTCGATAATGTCGCCCCCTTCACCCAAAAATATCTAGCTTAAATATGGCCAACTTATCTATTTTACCATTGTTGTCCACGAAAGATTCATATGAAGTGAAGCTCCGCACTGGACCACGGAGTATGTGAAGTGGCAGAAACGAGGACTGAAAGTTTGTTTCATTTCAAGGCTTTGTTCTATAGGGAGTAGGGGTGCAAACGGATCCAATATGGAGGGATATCGTTGATCTTATATTTCTTTTCGGATTTAGATTCGGATACAGATAGTTTCAACTATATCGGATATGATACGAATGGATGTTATTATTTGAGTATTTAGATACGGATACAGTATCAGATGTTGAATATCTGAACTTGAATACAGACAAATCTAAACTTCTCTAAATGAATTCAGACTCTAATACGGTCGGAAAATATTCATACCATTCGTACCCCTAACTGGGAGGCATGAAAAGGGGGAGCTATAGTAAAATTTTTGGAAATTATGTAGCAATTTCATTAATATATACAATTTCATTAATATAGTTGCACGTTTGCAATGTATGGTGTTTCTATGCACTTGCACTTTACGGTTTTGTATGCACGTTATATCAACAGTGCACAGCTTCAAACACATGCGAGCTGATCCCGTAGGCATCTACGTGGTTCATACTTCATACACCTATGTTTTTTAAGGACCTAAATCTAATCTAATAAAATAAGTACTACTTCCGGTTAGACTTGAGCATTTAGCGGGACGGGCCTACTTTGGGCCCGGGCGAGAAAAAGCCTAGTTATTTTGGGTCAAAAATACCCAGCCTATCCGTCCCACCAAGTGAGTCCAGCCTAATTTTTCGGGTCGGGCCTAGGCCTAGACAGGCTGCCCGTGCAGTGTATAGTGTAAAATAGCTAAAATAAATATTTCATGCTGGGCTCGGGCTGAGAAAAATCTTTTTTGGACGGTAGGATCGCCTTGTCCACAAAGACTCGTGGGCGTGCCGGGCCGAGCTGGACTCATAAAAAATACTTGGTGGCTGACAAATATCCAGTAGAAAATTTAAAACTTTTATAGTTTTGTTTAGGAGCTAAGTTTAATATGGTAAACAGTACTAACACACTCAAGAACAAAATTTAGAAGGGACAACAGATAACAGATTTCCAATAAAGAATTACAACGTCAACAAAAGAGCTATACAAAATTTCACCTATAAATCTATATATCATGTTTATTCCATGTCCCACACGCTTACACATATGCCGCATATGCAAAACAAAAATAAGACCAATAATTAATTAAGACCAATTTCATAGCTATGCTAAAAAACTATAGCTTCCTCCTGGTGAAATGTACTCAAATTAACATAAGTAATGAACATCTATCTTCTCGCAGGAAACAAACTAAACCGGACAACCGGTAAAGAGCTATCTATGACAATAAATTGTAGACCCTAGGAACGCCCCTATGCACTTCTAGCTTTCTTATCATCGAGATAGTTTTGATATAGATATGAAAGAAAACCCCATATCGAAATTAGCATGGCTATGATCTTGACTCCATTCATCTTGTCATGAAAGGCCATCACACCAAAAAGAGGGACAATAGGTAGAGCAAATGTGCTGATCACATTCGAGAACAAGGACGATACCTCAAAAACCAAGCCCACCACTCCAATAGAAGCGACCTGCCAAGAAACGGATGTCCACACCAGTGTCATCAGGTAGGAGAACTCTCCTGATTGGAACCTATCCATCTCCTCTTTTAAATCCATCCATTCTCCACTTGCAAATAGTCCAACAAGAGAAGCAAAAGTTGCCACAAGTGCAGTATATATCTGCATGTTTAAAACTGCTGAGAAGGTTTGTTTCTTGATCACATTCTCGAATGTAAGTTGCATAAGGGAAAGGATAAGTGCGTAGGTGCCTGATGCTCCTAGTGTCAACAGGAAACCCACAAGATACTTTCCTCCTATGACACCACCAGTAGGTCCATGAGATTCATGATTGACTCCAAGGAGTAAAGCAGCCAAGGTAAGCAGTACCACGGAGTTCATGATTAAACCGGTGAGTCTCTGAGAGGTTAAGACGTATGAGAAGAAGACGTTGAAGGCCAACTGACTAGCACAGATGAGTGAAAAGGTTGAGACTGGAAGAAACCACAGCCCATGGGAATACATCATGTTGTCCGCGGTTATGATAAGCCCCAAGACAATATATATCATGGCAATTTTTCCGATCGGAGTTTCGCTGGAAGACGACTTTGAAGGGAAAAAGAACAAGCCGAAGAACAATATAGGGAAGCCAGCAGTCTGCACAAATGTTGATAGCCACTTGCTGTTGCCACCTTGACTGTAGTAGTATCTCCCTAACAGTGTTGCTGATGTCTGACCAACAATGAGAAAGATTGCATCCGCTGCCACCATAAACCACCGTTTCCAATTCTTAGCTTTGGAGCTTCCGGATGGTCCTTCTTGAGTGGCTGGAGCTTCGGTTTTCGATGGTCCTGCTGTTCACATAATGGATACAGTAGAAGTTACTAATGATTAAGAGACGAAGTTGACAGACAAAAAAAAAAAATCTCTTTCAGGGTTTTACATTTAACACGAGTAACCACCTCTCTTTTTATTTTACCAAACTACAAATAGGTGAACATTGTACACATTAGGCTAATATAGGGCACAAAAACTATACCTAATAATAAAAAGACAAAATTTCCGCCATAACTTTTTTTTCTGCCTCTTTTTCCACTCCGGTATGCTTGTATATATTTTTTTCTATTCCAGTCCGGGTTCTATTCGTATTATTTTTTTTCCTAGATTCTTTTTTCCGTCCTCCAGTCTGCCCTTCTCAGAGTCTATATCAAATTAGGATATGACTCATTTATTAGATTTAAATAGTAATACTCTCCGTCGTAGACCGGCCAGTTGCCAAACTACTATACCAATTACATAGTCCGTCTAGGAACATGGTCCTTGTCCAAATAGGACTGCATACAACGATCCTGTAACTATAAGATGAAAACAAATACTGACCTAGAGAGAGCAAAAAACAACCTGAATCAAAAAAGCAAGAGACAACGCTCCTCCAATTTCCATCGTCAACACACATCATGGATGTCAACGTTGAACCATATGATGAAGCCTGCAACCAGTGCCGGCGAGCGAGGCCGCCCCCCGCGCTGGGAGATGGGGCCAGCGCCGGCCGGCGAGCCCGCCCCGCCGCTGCGTCCCCTGCCGGACCAGCACCTAGATCTGAGGCAAAATTTCTGCCACCAATTTTTGTTTGCCTTCCGTATTGTTTTCGGTTTGTATGTTATCCGGCCCTCTGAGTTACGCTCGCTACTTCTGTTTTTTTTTCCGTGGCGCCGGTCCGGTACGAGCCCGTTGGCAAGGCCGCCGCCTGCTGCCAGGGGCCCGGCCACCTAACGCCCCTACCGGACACATGAGCGGAGGATTATACGCCATCACGTGATGACCTTTGATGTGCTCACAGCACAGCACAGCACCGCTGTTGCTGAACGACAATGTTTTTTACTAAAAAACATAAAGTAGGTCTTCCAAAAATAAAGAGAAACAAGTAAATAAATTGCTCACTCATAACACTACCCTTTTAGTTGGTGAGAACTGTAGTTATTGTAGTTAAATACGACGTGTATCAATCGCAAAAAAAAACGACCTGTAATAGGTTGTTAACCTTTATGAATGCAAACTTTGTTAACCTTTATGAACCATGCTTATACGAATTGAAATAACTCGTGTCTAAAGATTATACGGAGTCCGATTTCAATTTCAATATGTATTTAGCCCCATTGCAATGTTTGATAACTTTTTTTTCTCACGCTGTAACGCACAGACATATTTGCTAGTAAAGATAAAGTGGCTCACATGTGTCCTCAAGTTTCCAAAGTCCCTCACCCTCAGACAACTAACATGCTAGGGTCCTACGGTATGAACTGTCATGAGGTCATGCTACTAGCGTCTAGCGCACACCCGTTGTAAAGTTTTGGTCTTTTGGAGGAGGAAAAATTAGGTGTTCGACACTTGTACGTTGAGTAGCATTTGCATTCTTCTGTGAAAATATATTATGATAAAAACTACCTTTACATGGGAAAATGACAACGTAGTGCTGGTTTTATAGTTCCATATCTACATTTGTGATTGACGACAGAGCACTGAATCACAATCTTTTGCAAAAAGCATTAGAAAATTCTAAAAAGAAAAATGACTGTAGAATAAAAACCATCCCACGCATTGAAAAGCTACTAAATGCTGAAATTTAAATCATGCGAAGAACTCGCCTAACTTCATTCTCCAAGGAAATAAAAATGCGATATACAAGAGAAACAACGTGCGAGAGAAATAAATCAAACGTGAGATCAAATCAAACTTGGAGCAGCTAGCAACATATTAAACTGACCTGGGATTTGTATCTGAACCTCGGCGGTGGTGTTCGCGTTGGCGCCTCCGCTGTTGCTGTTGCCACCGTTGTTGTCCTCGGCCATCTTCTCCGAGGCACTCTAATAATCTTCCACTCCCAGTGAGATCGTCCAGACGAGAGCAGTGCTGACAGCTGAGGGAGGCAGAAAAATCGCGACGCCTCGATCGATCGTCGTAGAGGGATCCGAGTGAAGTCTCGTAATCTAATAATAGAAACCTTCCGGGACGACGACGACTCCGGCCGGCCTGTTCCAAGAGATACCAGTCTGGTGGTCACTGGCGAGTGGAAGAGGATGTAGAACCAGCGCCCGCCCGTTACTTCCTCGGCGGCGGCCGCGCGGATGGCTGCGCTTGACAGTAGGAGAGACGAGTTCGCTCGGCTCCCTGCCGTCTGTTGCTTCTCTCGCCGCTTTCCTCTCGTCTCCAGTCTCCTCATTGCGGACGCGGAGTGCGGGGCGCACCGTGTCCGGTCCTCTTTCGGTTCGCGCGCGGTCGCGCCCACGGCATGCACGGTTTTGCATGCGGGTTTTTCTTCCTCCATGTCCACGCCATTTCTGTGTCTCGCGCGGCCTCTCGTTACGGAGTTAAGCCAGGGAAGGGACGCACGGTCAGATGAGCGACTGAACGAAGTGCACAGTGGAGCGGGCGGCTGGGCGCAGACTGACGGTGTGTTATGTGTATCGTCGTATCGAGGGCGCACATGTGGGAAGGCCACTAGGATTGATCTGCAGACGCCTTCTCATGGAACAGGACGAGCATTGCCGTGGTTGCTTAAAGCTGCTAATGCAGAGCTACGTGCAGGGGTGACAAGGCGGTGCTGACTGCCGACCTTTGTGCTGGCGTGGGCCGAGTCCCGCTTTCCATAGGCCACGGGCCAAATCTGCATTTTTCCTTGTTTTAGAGGTGTTTGTTTCTGCAGGAGATGAAAAGGGATGAACTTAGTTTCAGGTGTTTGTTTCTGTGACACGATTGATGGGTTTGTCCGAGGTATATTTTCACTATAGATGCGGGTTCAACTCGTCTCTTAAGGGCTTCTCCAACGCACCAGCATGGTCGTCCACGTCTGCAGCAAACATCCATATCATAGCCATAGGGAGTAGTAGCCTTACAGACTGTCAGAGGCTCCTACAGAGGTCTCTGCTCCTTCATCTGACAAAAGACGCAAGCATCCATTAGAGATTGTGTTGCAGCGAGGGAGCCACTGCATGTTTGTTCGCACTTATGTATGGTCAGACTCAGGTTAACAACTTGTGTTGGCAGTTTGATAGCCTTGGGTGTTTCTGCTCATGTGGACCGCCGCTTTTGGTTGAAGCCAACAAGTTTGTTTGCCTGCGATGGTGAAACCCTAAAGTAAAGGAACTGATTCATCCCCTTTCCATCGCGTACCCTTTTGTGCCCACTGCCCCGTCATCAACCTCTGGCCACACGACTATAAATCAAGCTCATCATCCTCTACCGCAGGTTTGGCTTGGCATCCTCCGTTGTACCTGGTATAGCTCCGACCTGGTTGAGGTCGGCTTGCTACTCCGGTGTGGGGATGAGGACGGCTTAGTGCTCCAGTGCGGTGGCTCCTACGCGACAGCAACGAGGGTGGAGGGGACGCCAAAGGTACGCACGCCATGATTTAATCTGTTATTTCAGCATGCTTTCTGGTTCAATCATGTTGTTTTTGCATTGTTGCTATTCGGTTCAACCAGTATGTTAGATTTATACATATTGTATCTGAGGTCGTCATGAGTTATGTTTTGAAATTAAACATGAAATTGCCTAATTACTCAACATCAACTACTCCGCCGCTATCTCACGGGGGAGATGTGATGATGGCACTACTTTTAATAGACTACACAACTACTGAGAAAGGAGTTTTTTTTTTAATATAGTACTAGCAAACATGCCTTATGTTGTAATAGGACATAAAGTTTGTTGCGTGGTGCTTGTGCCAATGATAATGAGCTAGCTATCTCTGTTGGATTTAATTGTTGTTGATCCAATATTAAATTAAATAAATTTCAAGACTCATAATAAATGCTAGTGGAATAAAAGGATTAACTCCATATGAAAATTGACAAGAGACTGACTCAATTTAAATAGGTGACTATTGTGTGTATCTATTGTGAGTCTAAGAAAGATGGAAGGCAAACCACACATCCACAAATGGAAAAAAAATCCGGTGGAGACAACATGCACTGCGCGATCCATGCATACCACCTCCAGATTCCTGCCATGTGGACGCCTAAAAAACCAACGAACACCACTCGCTCGGCTCGCAACTCTCCAACACGATGCACGATGGCTCGCATAATTGCACGACTCCCTCATCTCCCTGCCAGCATGCAGCGACGTGAGATTTTTTTTCACGGACACGCGGCACAAATCTGGAGACGGTATGCACGGACATGCGGTGCATGCTGTCTCCACCGGATTTTTTCCCCTAGTCGAAGCCTCGAAAGCGTGAGATTTGTTGCTGTGAAATTCGATGGCCCCCCTATGGTTTAGCATAGATGGGCCACCATTAAGTATTTAAGGTGCAAACACAAGGTTGACAAGTACCCTTGTGTGTTCGTTTTGTGATGAGTGATTGTCAATGTGATCCACGAAGTGGGTTGAGTGGTGACTGACCCTACCATGGCGAAAGCTATGTGTGCGACATGTCTTTTGGCTTGTGTTGTGCAGGTGTGGAGCTCGGATGCGGTGGTCGACGGCGAGGTGAAGGTCAAGGAGGACGTGCCGTGCCGACAGACCGGGAGCGGTGAAGGACGGACGTGAGGCTTGGACCGAGGGACCCAGAGGCCGGGTGACTAGCCACGGTGGCTGACACTTGGGACATCGACAAGTGCAAGAAGACATGGAGTGACGGTGTTGACCGGGTCAAGATGGCGGACGCGTGAGTCGAGCGAGGCTCAGGAGGACTTGGCGGGCCGACTGGTCGAGGACGGCGGTGACACGCGTCGGATGGCGGGGGACGCGTATGGAGTACGCTACCCGCGGACGATTTGATGGTTTGGGTCTCAAAACCATCGGATGGACGGTTTACGGGTTTGGGCCTCAAAACCCGGGCGGAGGTTCCTAGGAGGGACGGACGGCATGTGGCGGCATCGGGGAGTTCGCGTCGAGGCGAAGCTACCGGTGAGTAGGCGCGGTGACCGTCGGATCAAGATTACACCGGGTTGGACAACAACGCCCTTGGGTTTAGCGTTTCAACTCATTTGTATCCAGGGGCAAAACTAGGAATGTGCAATAGCCCTGTTAAATAGGATGAGGGAGCCCCCATCTCCCCCACCTCTCCCATTTTTCGTTTTCCTCCTTCTAGCTAGGGTTTCCTTCTCTTTGTTGTTCTTGAGTGAGAGGTCCACAGATGAACCACGAATTGATCTGTGTAATCTGAGTTTTTGGTTGGGAAGTGAGGCCCTAACCTCACCGTGACCTCCAGGCTTTGGAAGTTTGAATCATTTTTGGTGTGCTCGTGTTCCTGTGTATGTTCTCCTGGTTTTCCTTTTTTTGCTCGTATGTTCGATCTGTTGGTTCTAATGCTTTGGAGCATTTTTGTTTGGCTTGACTGATGCTCTGACGAGTGATGAACAATCCTACCAATTGAAATTCATCAATTCCACTCGTGCATCAAATTTCAAGCAGATTTCGTTTTTGGGGGAAAAGCTGTGTTCTTGCATGGGGATTTCCCAGAGTTTGAGTTGGAATTGGGCAATAATTTTTTGGGATAGCTTCTCAACTCAGTTGTGATCCTCTCAGCAAGATTTGAGAGCGACTCGTTCAGTTTCATTCGAGTTCGGGTCGTTTTTGTGGCCGTCTCTTTCAGTCTGTGTACTACGTTCTCTCTCTGTTCGTTTGCTCAGGTTCCTGTTCATTCTTCACCGTTCCGGTGATTTGATTTTGCTCGGTTAGGTCCAGCTCTCAGCTGTCGTGGTGCATCCGCCTCCAGATCGAGACTACCGGATCCTCACCGGTCACCACCAAGCAGGAGGTCGCTTCATTCACTGGAGCTCTTGTCCGGAAAAAAAAGTACGTAAATTCATTTTCTTGCATCCGTGAATTATAGCCAACATTTATGAGCTAATCTCCGAATATCTATTTTCCTTGGAAAGTATTCATGGATGTGAGATTGCTGTTCAAAGGCTCGATCTCTCTCTCTGTGATTCATTCTCTGAATTTTGATCACCAAAGCGGTGTTGAACGGCAAGTGCAAAGTGACACTGTGCTTCGCCTTATGCTTAATTTTTTATTGGTCATTAGCCTTGTTCTTGCTTCCGTGAAATGAACTAAGCAATCATGAGCTCCTCATTAGAGCATTAAATTGTGGCAATTGTTTGGTGTACATCTCACGACTTGCAAAGCCACTGCTAGTTGCTGTATTATCTCCGGTGCCTAGAATTTTAGGTCCACTTTTCAGCTAGCTTTTCGTTCGCAATTTATTCGTTTGAGCTCCAAATTGTCTACCGTTTATTGCGTTGACTTTGTGGTGTCCCGCTGTGTTCCTAGGGAACATCCACCCAATCTTTTGGGTCGTGGACATCATGGTGATTTATTTGTGCGTTTGGTGTTGAAGTTAGGACAACGGCCAAATATTTCACGAGAAATTTGAGGCTCCCATTCACCCCCCCTCTGGTTGTCGTTTCTGGTCCTTCAATTGGTATCAGAGCCGGTTAAGGATCATTCCACCTTAATCGGTCCGTGATGCACGAAGGCGACATGGAGCGTGGTTCTGGCAAACCACTGCACTTCGATGGGTCCAACTATCCTTATTGAAAGATCCGCATGTCTGCGCATCTTTAGGGGATTGATTGGCTCGTCTAGGAAATTTGCGAGGATGCTACTTACGTTGTGCTCCCTGTCGTAGCCCGTACCACCCAGGATCACAAGGATCGGCACAACGCAAATAGCAAAGCTCGCAGTGTGCTTTTCTCAAGTCTTTCGCTTTCTGAGTTCGAGCGTGTCTCCGATTGTACTACAGCTCGAGAGATATGGGTGAGGCTTCAGAGCTATCACGAGGGGACCGCATAGGTCAAGACCACTCTACGAGACGTACAAGCGTGAGTACAAGAACTTCTCTCAGCTTGATGGTGAGTCCATCGATGCCATGTTTTCCCGCTTTCAGACTATCGTCAACAAAATGAAAGCGAACAAGGCCAACCTACCTTATAGTGATCATGAGAGGGCGCTCAAGCTTCTCTATGCCCTTGATCGAAAGGTATGGGATGTGAAGGTGTCGGCGATCATCGAGTCGGCCAACTATGACACCCTCACCGTCGACGAGCTTTTCAGCAAGCTCAAGTCCACAGAGATCGACTACCAAACCCAAGCCAAGCTCAAGAATCCTTCTACACCAACCATGGCTTTGGTCTCAGGTAGTGGTTCAAGTTCATTGACTAACCCTCCACAAGCTTCTTTCTCTTTGTCGTGCTTGATGTCAGTCACAGAGGAGCAGCTGGAGTCTCTTGGGGATGATGAGTTGGCACTCGTCATCAGTCGGTTCTCTCGGTTTCACAACAACCGTTTGAACCGCCGACGCAGTGGTGACCCAAAGGAGGGATGCTATGGATGTGGAGATCCGGACCACTTCGTCGCGCGCTGCCCCAAGAAGAAGCCCTTCACCAACAAGTACGACTCTGGCAAGCGCAAGGATAAGCGCGACTACACCTCCGGCAAGCACAAGGCCAAGGGCGGCTTTGACAAGGAGGCGATCAAGAAGGCGTACCGCAGGAAGGCCAAAGCTCAAGAACGTGCCTTCCTCGCCTCCCTCAGCGACCTCGACGACGACTCCGACGATGATCACTCTTCTTCTCCCTTGATCGACGATGAGTCCGAGAAGAAGCACGAGGACAAGCTCAACGGTCTTTGCTTTGTCGCCGGTGCAAACCGTGGTGGGTTTTGCACTATGGCGGTTGACAGTGGAGCAAAGCTCAAAAAGGACGTCGACGTCGACGACGACGAAAACGAGGTACCGCCCACACTTGACTCACTTATGCTTGAGCTTGATACTATGAATGATACATTGATGAGTCAAGATAAGTTGCTTAAGCATGCTGCCCGCGAGAGAAAAGAGTTTAAGGACTAGCTAGAGGTTGCTTTGAAGGAGTTGGAGCTTGCCAAGAGTGGTGTAGTGGTGTCAGAGGAGGAGGAGTGCGATGAGTGCGCTATACACATGTCTAACCTCTCTGACTTGCAATCCAAGTATGTTGTTTTGCTTGATGAATGTGATGAGCTGAAGTCTCATTCTGGGTTGCTCGGTGCGTGCAAGTCCTGCTCAGGCTTGCAATCTGAGTTGGCAGAGAAGGTTGCCAAACTTGCTGAGCTTGAGAAGGCCAACTCAGATAGCACCACCACTACATGTGTTTGATGTGAAGCTTTGGTGTTGGAGCTTGAGTCCTGCAGGCACGACAAGATGGGAACCGAGGAAGAAAACACACAACTTCAGTCCATCTTGAGCTGGGTGTCGTGCAGTGAGCCCCAGTTGGGCATGATGGTGAGCCAGTTCAGGCGGGGAACTGACTCATCGGGAGTAGGCTTTGCTATAGGTGGGAAGGGTGAGCATGTCTATGGCAAGGTTGGTGAACATAGCGGTTTGAACCCAAGTGAGAAACCCACCAACACTCCCCAAATTGATCAAGATCCCTCCACCAGAGCCTACCAAGCCTATGATCAAAGATGGTGTGTTTGAAGAACCACCAAAAGCTCCACCATCCAAGCAAGTTTGGGTTCCCAAACCGAACCACTTTCGGAACTCACTCGATACTCTACCCAACATCTCTAGTGCACCCCTTCCTAAAGCCAAAAAGCCTCAGAGAGTGAACCACACTCACAAGAGAGTGAGTCAACCACCACACAAGAGAGAGGTGAGGTACCACTGTGACTATTGCCATAGAGATGGTCATTTGGCTGAGTTTTGCTTTAGGAGGAAGAGAGATGAGCGGCGCGAGTATGAGTTGAACAACCGGAACATGTACCATTCTCCACATGGCGTACATGTACCACCTGTTCAGAGGCGCAGTGTTAGGCCTAGAGGTGCAATGCCTCAAGGTGCTAGGCCTCAGGTGGCGAGACCACGTGGTGGTCGTGCCCGGTGTGGCCCAAGTCATGATCAATATGACTCTGGACCTCACGACGGTGGCTTTCAGTCCCACACTCCTAGCGGACCACGTTTTCCCCCACGTGGTGATCGCTTCTCTCCAATGGGACATGGCATATATGGTGTTTTTCCTAACACTTTTCCAGGGAAAATGACTCAACACTGGTATTCTCCTCATTTCACTAACCCCAGTGTTGTGCCATTTGCTCACCCCATGTCTTTCTATTGATGCAGAGCGGATGCCTAGAGAACACGTGGCTTGTTGATTCTGGCTGTTCGCGCCACATGACCGGAAGTTCCCAATGGTTCTCCAGCCTTGACCCCATGCAATACAAGGAGTACATCACATTTGGGGACAATAGCAAAGGTAAGGTTCTGTCTCATGGGACCATTCGGGTCAACGAGTCTTTTATCTTGAAGGACGTTGCTTTGGTTTCAAGCCTGCATTTCAATTTGCTCTCTGTTTCGCAACTCCTTCAAGATGGGTTTGAGGTGCGCTTTAAGACTGGACTTTCTCGTGTGCTCGATTCTCAGGGACATCTAGTTTGTCAGATCATTACTTTTGGCCGAGTTTTCAGAGCTGATTTTTCTCAGTCTTTCGGTTCTTCTCGTTGTTTGGTTGCTAGATCTTTCTGATTTGTGGAAGTGGCATAGGAGACTTGGTCACTTGAGCTTTGATCTCCTAGTGAGGTTGAGTTCTCTTGACATGATCCGAGGATTGCCCAAACTTAAGTTTGAGAAGGATCTGGTATGCCATCCCTGTCACCATAGGAAGATGGTGGCTGCTTCCCATCCTCCAGTGACTCAGGTCATGACCATGAGACCCGGTGAGCTACTCCATATGGACACTGTTGGTCCGGCTCGGGTTCGGTCAGAGGGAGGGAAGTGGTACGTTCTTGTGATCGTGGATGATTTTTCTCGCTATTCTTGGGTGTTTTTCATGGAGGGCAAGGACGAAGCGTTTTCTCATGCTCGTGACTTGATCTTGAGGTTGCAAACTGAGCTACCAAAGAATGTCATACGAGCTATCCGCAGTGACAATGGCACTGAGTTCAAAAACTCATAGTTTGACACCTTTTGTGCTTCTTTGGGTCTTGAACATCAGTTTTCTTCGCCCTATGTCCCTCAGCAGAATGGTGTTGTTGAGCGCAAAAATCGGACTTTGGTTGAAATGGCCAAGACGATGCTCGATGAGCATAGGACTCTAAGGTGTTACTAGGCCGAAGCCATCAACACCGCCTGCCATGTTTCAAACCGCATTTTCCTTCGTGCTTTCTTGAAGAAGACATCCTACGAGTTGTGGTTTGGGCATCCACCCAAGGTGAGTCATTTTTGAGTCTTTGGTTGCAGGTGCTTCATTCTTAAGCAAGGTAATCTTGACAAGTTTGAATCTAGATCTTCGGACGGTATATTTCTCGGTTACGCTTCTCATTCACATGCGTACCGTGTGCTTAATCTTGAGACTAACCGTGTCGTGGAGACTTGTGAAGTCACCTTCGACGAAACCATGCCCTCTTCTGTTTCTATCTTTGAACGTGCAGGTGATGAAGAGATGGGTGACAGTATTTTCGTTGAGGACGATGATGACGCCGATTGGGATGATCCCAAGCCATCTCAACCGGCTGCACCGATCGAGCTAGCTTCGACCACTTCGGCTCATGGCCCCGAGCCCTCCACCTCTACTTCATGGGGTCTGTGCGAGCCGCTTCCTCAATCGACTGAGGAAGCCCCAGCTGTGGATGAGGGGGAGGCGACTTCGTCTTTGGGTGCACCTCGACACATCCAGCGACGCCATCCTCCTCAGACCATGATCGGCAACATCGACGAAAGGGTAATGCGTTCCAAGTCTTATCATATTTCCCATTTCGCACATTCGGCTTTTGTCGCTAACTTTGAGCCCGAAAGTATTGGACACGCACTCTCTGATCCCGATTGGGTCAATGCTATGCACGAGGAGTTAGAGAATTTTGAGCGGAATCAAGTTTGGGTCTTAGTTCCACCACCACCCGAGTGTCATCCCATAGGAACCAAGTGGGTGTACAAGAACAAGCAAAGTGAGGATGGAGTTGTGGTGAGGAACAAGGCTAGGCTGGTAGCGCAAGTGTTTAGCCAAAAAGAGGGAGTAGACTTTGAGGAGACATTTGCTCCTGTGGCCCGCATTGAGGCCATTAGGATCCTCCTCGCCTTTGCAGCATCCAAAGGCTTTAAACTCTACCAAATGGATGTGAAGAGTGCTTTTCTAAATGGCTACATAGAAGAAGAGGTGTATGTGAAGCAGCCTCCAGGCTTTGAAAACCCCAAATACCCAAACCATGTTTACAAGCTACACAAAGCCCTTTATGGCCTAAAGCAAGCCCCTAGAGCGTGGTATGAGAGGTTAAAGTCGTTCCTATTAGGTAAGGGGTTTGAGATGGGTTCTGTAGACAAGACGCTTTTTCTCCTCAGGCATGGCACTGACATGCTCTTGGTACAGATTTACATGGATGATATTATTTTCGGCGGCTCCTCTCACGGTCTTGTTGCAAAGTTTTCTGAAATGATGAGCAGGGAGTTCGAAATGAGCATGATGGGCGAGCTCACATTCTTCCTCGGACTTCAGATCAAGTAGACGCAAGAAGGAACCTTCATCCATCAAGGCAAGTACATGAAAGACTTGTTGAGGAAGTTCGACATGGGTGAGGCAAAGCCCCTCTCAACACCCATGTCAACGACTACGGCCTTGGATGAAGACAAGGAAGGCGAGGCAGTGGACCAGAAGGAGTATAGGAGCATGATTGGCTCCCTCCTCTACTTGACAACAACACGACCCAACATCCAGTTCGCTGTGTGCTTGTGCGCCCATTTCCAGGCTTCTCCGCGCACTTCACATCGGCAGGCCGTCAAGTGGATTTTCAGGTATCTCTGGTTCACTCCTGAATTTGGCCTTTGGTTTTCCGCTTCTTCTTCGCTTTCTCTCTGTGGTTACTCAGACGCCGACTATGCTGGTTGTCGAGTTGAGCGCAAGTCCACCTCCAGGACTTGTCAATTTATCGGCTCTTCTTTGGTGTCATGGTCTTCTCACAAACAATCCAGTGTAGCCCAATCCACCACCGAAGCCGAATACGTTGCTGTTGCCGCTTGCTGCTCACAGCTCCTATGGATGGTTGCCACTTTGAGAGATTTTGGACTTGAGTATAGGAGAGTGCCACTTTTCTGTGATAGCACGAGTGCCATTAGTGTTGCAAAGAATCTAGTGCTTCACTCCAAAACCAAACACATCGAAGTCCGTTTCCACTTTCTCCGAGACCACTATGAAAAAGGCGACATTGATCTCATCCATGTAACCACCCAAAACCAGCTTGTAGACATCTTTACAAAGCCTCTTGACCAAGCTTGGTTTGCTCGCTTGCGAGGGGAGCTTGGAGTTTGTTTCCCTTTTTAGAGGAGGGGAACTTTGGTTGTTGTATTCTAGTTTTGCTTTTCTTTGTAGTTTAGCCTTTGTTTTTGTTTTTATATCACACTTGCATATCATATCATCATGTATCATATTGCATCCTGAGCTTCATCCTTATAGTAGCTAGATTGACACTATGCTCTTGTTGGGGATGTTATGGATATACATGATGTGATGTTGGCTTAGGCTCCTTTTGATCAATTGATGCATGTTATGAGCTAAGCTTGTTTTCCAAACTGTGAACTTGATTAAAACTTGTTGAAACATGAAATGTGTTCACCACTACTTGTGGCAACTAGCATGTGTAGAATGTGTCGAGATCGTCTTTGCTTCATATATATGCTTAGTTGCTATGGCTCATACCTTGAGTTACACGCTTGCTTGAGAAACTTGAATTTGTGCTAAAACTTGAAAAACAAACTAAGTGAATTGAAAAGATCGGGATGGGTCTGTACTATCCTATGTCAGAGTATCGAGACAGCTCCAAATTGCACTTATTGGTGAACTTGAGCTCTATAATGGATACCGAGATCATTGTCTTAAGCTTCTGATTGCCTTTGGCATAGGCTTGACATGGTCGCTAAGTCAGGTTTCGATGGCACAGATAACCTCCCGCACACACTTGTCTGACAAACTTTGGTAATAAGCTGCATAACTCCGACAAATTTCAATTGGTATCTAAAATTTGATCAAACCACAAGTTTGTCTCATGACATGATGTGTGAACTTTGTTTGGGGTAGTTCACTTTGCATACATGTGTAGCACAAGGTCGATCTCCTGTCTATTTTTTGCTATGTGCTCCTTTGGTGGTGAACCCTCTTTTAAAATTGCTCAAACTTGATCAAACTTGCTTAAATGCCATATTTCGTCTCATTTGGTCACCTTGAGCATTTGCTAGCACTTGTATGTGTTGCTATATATACATGACAGCATCAACTAGAGCATCCTTTCAATCTACTTGCTATAATCTTGAAGCTTCTGCATTCGTGCATTTCTGCATTCATAGCTTGTTTTGAGGGGGAGTTGCAATCCTTGGGCTCTAGCTTGATAAGTGCATGTGTCAACAAGGGGGAGAAGTTTCCACACTCACAATGTCACAAGGGGACACAAGGGGAGAAATATTCAGAAAAGGGGAAGAAACTTCCAATTCCACCTAAAGTTGAGAGATATGCATTCATTTGAGAGAGATTGCACTTGTTCAGGGGGGAGTTGCATTTGAGGTGTTTTTGCTAGATGTGTTGAGCCTTTGCCTCTTCTGGAGAGTCTAGCAGTTTTTCGGCTTTTCAAGCTTTGCTAGTGGTGTTGAGCCCATTGCCTCTTCTTGAGGGCTAGCTTTGTTTTACTTGGTTGCGTCGAGCCGTTGCCCATGTCTTTGGGGACCAAGTTTTTGCTCATTTTTCAAATGACCCGGTTCTTGCCTTTTCTTTGGCTTTTGGTCATTTGGGTGAGTTCTTTGTTTTATTTTCTTCTTATTCTTTTTCTTTTGCTCAAGTTGTTCGTGTATTGGTGTTGACAATGCACTCATCAAGGGGAAGATTGCGAACACAAGGTTGACAAGTACCCTTGTGTGTTCGTTTTGTGATGAGTGATTGTCAATGTGATCCACGAAGTGGGTTGAGTGGTGACTAACCCTACCATGGCGAAAGCTATGTGTGCGACATGTCTTTTGGCTTGTGTTGTGCAGGTGTGGAGCTCGGATGCGGTGGTCGATGGCGAGGTGAAGGTCAAGGAGGACGTGCCGTGCCGACAGACCGGGAGCGGTGAAGGACGGACGTGAGGCTTGGACCGAGGGACCCAGAGGCCGGGTGACTAGCCGCGGTGGCTGACACTTGGGACATCGACAAGTGCAAGAAGACATGGAGTGACGGTGTTGACCGGATCAAGACGGGGGACGCGTGAGTCGAGCGAGGCTCAGGAGGACTTGGCGGGCCGGCCGGTCGAGGACGGCGGTGACACACGTCGGATGGCGGGGAACGCGTATGGAGTACGCTACCCGCGGACGGTTTGATGGTTTGGGTCTCAAAACCATCGGATGGACGGTTTACGGGTTTGGGCCTCAAAACCCGGGTGGAGGTTCCTAGGAGGGACGGATGGCACGTGGCGGCATCGGGGAGTTCGCGTCGAGGCGAAGCTACCGGTGAGTAGGCGCGGTGACCGTCGGATCAAGATTACACCGGGTTGGACAACAACGCCCTTGGGCTTAGCGTTTCAACTCATTTGTATCCAGGGGCAAAACTAGGAATGTGTAATAGCCCTGTTAAATAGGATGAGGGAGCCCCCATCTCCCCCACCTCTCCCATTTTTTGTTTTTCCCCTTCTAGCTAGGGTTTCCTTCTCTTTGTTGTTCTTGAGTGAGAGGTCCACAGATAAACCACGAATTGATCTGTGTAATCTGAGTTTTTGGTTGGGAAGTGAGGCCCTAACCTCACCGTGACCTCCGGGCTTTGGAAGTTTGAATCATTTTTGGTGTGCTCGTGTTCCTGTGTATGTTCTCCTGGTTTTCCTTTTTTTGCTCGTATGTTCGATCTGTTGGTTCTAATGCTTTGGAGCATTTTTGTTTGGCTTGACTGATGCTCTGACGAGTGATGAACAATCCTACCAATTGAAATTCATCAATTCCACTCGTGCATCAAATTTCAAGCAGATTTCGTTTTTGGGGGAAAAGCTGTGTTCTTGCATGGGGATTTCCCAGAGTTTGAGTTGGAATTGGGCAATAATTTTTTCGGGATAGCTTCTCAACTCAGTTGTGATCCTCTCAGCAAGATTTGAGAGCGACTCGTTCAGTTTCATTCGAGTTCGGGTCGTTTTTGTGGCCGTCTCTTTCAGTCTGTGTACTACGTTCTCTCTCTGTTCGTTTGCTCAGGTTCCTGTTCATTCTTCACCGTTCCGGTGATTTGATTTTGCTCGGTTAGGTCCAGCTCTCAGCTGTCGTGGTGCATCCGGCCTCCAGATCGAGACTACTGGATCCCTCACCGGTCACCACCAGCAGGAGGTCAGTTCAGCCTGGAGCTCTTGTCCAGGAAAAAGTACGTAAATTCATTTTCTTGCATCCGTGAATTATAGCCAACATTTATGAGCTAATCTCTGGAATATCTATTTTCCCTTGGAAAGTATTCATGGATGTGAGATTGCTGTTCAGTGCCTGATCTCTCTCTACAGTGATTCATTTTCTGAATTTTTGATCACCAAAGCAGTGTTGAACGGCAAGTGCAGCAGCCTGTGCTTCGCCTTATGCTTCATTTTTTTTATTGGTCATTAGCCTTGTTCTTGCTTCCGTGAAATGAACTAAGCAATCATGAGCTCCTCATTAGAGCATTAAATTGTGGCAATTGTTTGGTGTACATCTCACGACTTGCAAAGCCCCATGATGTACTATCTCCAGTGCCTAGAATTTTAGGTCCACTTTTCAGCTAGCTTTTCGTTCGCAATTTATTCGTTTGAGCTCCAAATTGTCTACCGTTTATTGCGTTGACTTTGTGGTGTCCCGCTGTATTCCTAGGGAATTGGTGATTTATTTGTGCGTTTGGTGGTGAAGTTGGGACAACGGCCAAATATTTCGCGAGAAATTTGAGGCTCCCATTCAAACCCAACCCCCCGTCGCCGTTTCTGGTCCTTCATAAGGTCTTGATTCAGTTAGCATGTATTTGCTTCGAAGGCAATCCAGGATGGAACGATCATGTCTCTCTTATTTTTTTATGGAACCATCATATCTCATATTTGGTTGACATGGACAAGTTCAATCTAGTTTTTTTGTTTGGTAGGAGTGATGGGAAAGTTTCCAATAAAGCCTCTCAATTTAGGATTTTTTGTAAGAATGAAAAAAAACCATCTCCAATAGTGTCCAATCTCACCTCCCAATCTTTCCGTGCTTGGATAAATAGACCGATCGAGCGGATATATCCGTGCATCTCCCACGCCCGTATCCATCCACCAATCTAAATGTGGAAGGGCATGTGAAAAAATAAAGAGTAGGAAAGGTTCCTGATGCAAGTATACAAGAGGAAAAGAATATAGAAAAGTGGTTAGGACAATTTAGAAATAATATATGATTTCTGATGTAAAAATTGTCTTCTTATTGTAGGAGTGAATTATTGAAAACTGTTCGAGGTGGTCTTATTTATTTGAGCTAATAATTTTTGGCGAGTTGGAAAACTCTTTGGTTTTGGAAAAAATGTTGAGAACTCTTGGAGATGCTCTGTTATCCATGGGACATGTATCTCATTTGTGGGGACCCATATGTGAACTACCCTTGCAAAAAATCTATGCTTAATATTAAAGAACGGAAATTTCTTCAGTTTCTCACTCTGTTCACTCTTTCCCTCGCCATCCAATCGGCGCTCACTTATTTTCAGTTCCTATGAAATCTGATGGTCCCTTATGGTTTAGTATAGGTGGACCATCATTAAACATTTAAGCTCTCGATTGGTTCAGAGACGATGCATGATGGTATGATCTCATCTCCTTTTCTGGATGGAACCATCCCATCTCGTATTTGGTTGCCATGGACAATTTTATCCTAGTTTTTTGTTTAGCACGAGAGATGGGACCGAATAGGGCGAAGGATGCCCTTCACACAATTAATCACTTTTATATGTAGGACCTATAACTCATTTGTCGGACCCATATGTCAACTACCTATGCAATATCTTTTTTCTATACCTAATATCACAGAGCATTTTTTTTCTTTTGTCTCTCCATCTTTACACTCTCTCCCCCTCCATCCATTCCTCACCCACTCATTGTTGATTCCTCGGTCTGTCATTTCTCACTTTCGTCCTTCTCGCTTTGAGTTTGTAGCTGCAAAACCTTTGTTGGTGTTGCACCACTCATTTCTTGGCTTAGCTGCTCGAGCATGTTTGCATTGTGGCGTGTGTGTGGGCACGTGGCTGCACATGTGTGGGAAAAAAAATCCGGTGGAGACAGCATGGCACCGCATGTCCGTGCATACCGTCTCACCCGCCACCACTGCCTATAACCAACACCGACTCCACTGTGCTCTAACAGCCAACCCGGAAAGGAGCCGTACAAGCAGTGATTATATTAATTTAGCAAGTGAAATTCAGTTAGCGGGGGACGTCGACGACAACCGTTGCGGATGCCCTTGGGATTTACTGCAAATCTGCAACTGAACAGTGGAGTCAGTTCCCTGCTTCCTTTGCCGTGTAAATTCACACTGATATGTCCTCCTCTTAATGAAATACGGATCCAATCCGTTCTCGAAAAAAAAACACTCTGATATGTCCTAATCATATCGACTTACAAATGCTAGTACAGTACAATTAGGTTCGATTGGTATCTTCGTAGTTTTATTCGTTTCAAAAATCGATTGGCATCATCCCCAAGTAATGACGTACTGGATTGATACGTATCCACCAGCTTGATCATGACCAGCAGTTTTCTTAAGCCCGAGATGATCACAACAGTTCAACGAAGATTGCAAAGTTTATTAGTTCAAATTATCTAAGCTCATAAAACCCCGCAGGGTATTTTAACATATCCAAAAGGATTCTACACCCTAGCTTAGATAATCCATCACGTCGTCGATCATGACGATGCATGATGGACGCATCCTTCCGGAACCCGGCGTCCTCCGAGGCCAGCGGCGAAGGCACACCCAGGTCCTGGAAGCCCTGCTCACAGGTACCGGGGGCGTCCTCCACCGCGCTGAGCGCCGTCACCGCGTCCGCACGGCCCCGGGGCGTGCCCGACGCGATGTCCTTCGCCGCCACGCCGGTCTGGTCCACGGCCTGCGTGTACACCTCGGAGCAATCTTTGAGGCCCGCCAGCCGCTTCTTGTCCTTCTCGGAGGCCCGCAGGGAGGCGATGTGCTTGGCGGTGCTCTTGGCGGCTGCCCCGGTGATCTTCACGGCGATGGCGGCGAGGCCACGCTTGTCCGCGCTGCCGCTTCCCTTGTCGGCCTGGAAGAACTTGATGCAGTAGGCGTAGCCGGTGCCCGGGTTTTTAGCGGCGAAGGACTTGCACGCGTCTTCTAAGACGGAGGCGTTGGACGTGGAACAGGCGAGGAGGAAGGCGAGAGGGCACAGAACTTGCAGAAGCTTCATGGTCTCCTTGGCTGGCCTGATTGTCTGCAAATCGAAGTTCAAGTGTGTCTGGAGTGTTTGGACTCTCGGTAGTGTAGCCAGCGTGAGCGTGGATGTAGAATGGACTTTGGGGTATATATAGGCAAATGTCCTTCTGAACTAATAAATAGATTATAGCTGGTTCATGGAAACTATTAATCCCCTACCATAAATGACAGTTTACTCGTACAGAGAAAATCTTACTCCAATATATAGTAAAATTTATGACATTATGAAAGTAATCCATGCATAGGAAATTCATTTATGAGTGAGCATAAATACTAACACAAGTATTTCAGAATATTTATGATACTATTAAAACATTTCTAAAGATGGTTGAAATAGTAATTGTATTCCTGAAAAACTAGCAGTTACATGCATTATTACATTAATTTGGACTTCATATAACTAGTTAGCTGCTAAAAATTAGTTGAGGCCCTATAAACCAACTAGTAATGTCTTAGAACAACTCCAACATAATGGGTAAATGTATTCGTGGAGCCATTTATAGCTATTATGCTCAAAAAAAAGTTTCAACAGCTTGTCTATATTGTTTTCCATTTTTTCCAGCCGGGTATCCCACCATTCTCGATGACCATATTTTTCTAGCGAGTCCTGCTTGCTATATGTGTTTTCCAATTTAGCTAGGCTATTGTAAAACTATATATTTTAGATGGGCTTTCTATTTTACATAATGGCTAAATCTCACAATTTAGCATCTAATTTTATCAAATCTCTTAGAGTTGCTCTTACCTATCAGCTAGCTAACAATTAGCCATTAGTTGATTTCCCTTAACTAAAACAACTAATAGATAGCCTGGTGGATCAAACAGAACTTGTAAATTAAGGGCTAAATGTCAAGGATCTTTCAGACGATCTACATGGTTTGCTTGATGGTCGTTCGTCCAATGTGCCGCCACTAACAGCCTCAATGTCCTTGCCCTCGCCTCTTGCCTCCTCCAATCATCTCGGTAGCACCATTAGTGGGTGCATTACTGCTACCCTGCCACACTAAAGCTGCTCCGATGGTGTTATCGGCGAGTTTCCCTTCTCTCTGCCCTTTCTTACCCTAGTCCTCCACTACCAATGGCCACCACCATACCACTACATACCTCAACCCCAACTTGAGCCTACATCAACCACATGGTCAGGTTGCCTCCCCGCGAGCTCCTCTAAGCTCAACATCCGTGAAAGTCTTGGCAATCCCGACAACTATTTCGTCGCAACTCACACTAAAAGATCCTTAAATTTCAAGGGGTAAAGTATATTTTTCAACCTCTAAATTGTGCATTTGTCTAATGTTTAACCTTGAAATACAAAATTGGGTAGCAAACACCCTCCAACTATCAAAGTTGGACAAATTTGGTTATTTTGCTGGTTTTCTATATTGTAAAAATGATAAAAATCCGATTTGATCTCTAAAAATTCACAATGAATAGGAACTAGTATCACTTTTTCTTAAAAATGCTATCTACCTATTTATGATCTATATATATATAGTTATTTGGAACTAACTTATTTCTATTTCTATTTCTATTGGTTTATTGCTTTTAGTCGTGCTCATTATTTATTTAAAACAATATAAGATCCAAATAACTCTAATAGAACAACACAAGATAGATAATATTTTTGAAGAAAACAAGAACTAATTTCATTTTTCCTGATTTTAAAACAATATTCTAAAGATTAAACAAGATTTTTCTTAATTTTAGAAAATACAAAACCATATTTGAAACCAGTCAGAGAACCAAATTTATTTGATTTTGACAGTTAGATAGTTGAGGGTTCCAAATCGAATTGACGTACAACTTAGAGGTTCAAAATTGTACTTTTGCCTAATTTCAAAACATAGAAAAGCGTGGATAAAGTGAATATCCATATGGACAACTGGATCTCGAATCCAAGTAGCCCAATATACGTACATACTTAGAAGCCCACGGTCTGGGACTTTCGGCCCAAAATAACAGGCCGGGGCCTATATGAAATGAAAGTAAAAAAATAAGGACAGCACATAAGAGCACTTGGAGTGTGGTCTCAAATCCGAATCAAAAGGCCGAATCAACTTTGTAGCTAGGCTGGGCCTCACCTCTGTCCACTAGGATGCTAGACGTGCGTAATAACACTTGCTAATTGGCGCACCCAGTTCCCTTTGTGGAGCTGATGCAGCGCAAGGATGCGGCACGAGTGTACGACATACTGCTACTCCTATTTTTCTCGTCGCTGGCGATTCCCTGAGCCCCCACTGAATGACCACTACATCACGAGTCACGACGAATGCCTCCGCTCCGCCAGCGACTCGGCGTTGCCCGTGCTCGCACACCGCATCCGCCCACGGGCCACGGGCCACGGGTGACGCGCTGGTAAGTTGCCTAGGTCCGTAGGTCGTGCGCGCGGTCCTCGTAACGGCCAGCGCAGAGCCCCCGATCTAGTTCCAGATGACGGCCCAAACCAGGTCACGGCTTGTTTAGATATACATTTACACTAATGCCGTCCTTTCCGTGTCGGTCAATCCGAACGCGGCTAGCTAGGCTGTGGACCGTTCCACATGCCTACTCCTCTCATCGGCATACACGGTTTGTCTAAAAAATAAAATAAATAAATAAAAAGGAAGCGACATCTTATCTTTCCATTCATATCGGCTCCACCGCACTGCCCGCCCCTCGATCGCATACACACTAGCTCTGCTAGCACCCTCGTCCGCACGAGCTCCACCGGCCGCGCTCCGCTGCCCGCCCGTGGTGAGGGAGACCGTTGCCGTCTTCACCACGGGGCCGGACACCTGGTCAGCAGCCAGGAAGACCACTGCCTCCATCTGCCCAGCTCGCTGCGGCCGGGTGTGGAGCTTACCCACGTACAGCTCACAGCCGTCCGGACGGAGCCCACCCACGCACATCTCACGGCCGCCTACCCAGTTTGCCATGGCCAGGGCGGAACTTGCCCTCGTGTAGCCCAGCGACGACCAGGATAGAATTACACATGCCGACAAGGATCTATTCTCCCAAGCAGCAAGGAGGTGTTGTGCTGAAATTACATATTACAAACGTCTATTTCAAGTGTTTCAAATGTTTCAGAATTATGTTGCAAGTGTTTTATATCAATGATGCAAAAGTAGCCCAGGATGTTGCACATGTTGCAATGGTGTTTTCAAGTGTATGCCCTAAATGTTTCATTTGTTTCAGACGTATGTTGCAAGTGTTTCATCAAGATGTTGCAAAGGTAGATCTGGATGTTGCATATACATGCATGTTTCAAGCGTATATTTCAAGTGTTTCAGGTGTTTCATACGTATGTTGCAAGTGTTTTGTCTCGATGTTGCATATGTTTTGCAATGGCTACAAATGTGTTTTCTCGGTGTTTCAGACATATTTTGCAAGTGTTTCAATTGTTTCGGACGTATGTTGCAAGTGTTTCATTTAAATGATGTAAAAGTAGATCTTGATGTTGCATATGTTGCAGCGGGACCCATCTGCAGCAGCCACCTGTTGCAGCTGCTGGGTCTGCCTGCATGCGTGTGGGTGTGGAGGGGGTGCCACGGTGCGGGCATGAGACATGAAGCGGTGCGGTCCATGGTGCGGGCGCGGGACACGGTGTGGGTGCGGGACACGGAGTGGCGTAGGCCCCCACGTGAAACAGGCACAGTAGGCGCGGGCGTCTGGACGCTAGCCCCATCTGGGCGTCCGGGTGCTAGATGTTCCGATACATTTATCCACCTTAATCTATAGGTGTTGGAATAGATTCTAGCAGAACTTAAACTATGTTTTATCTCAACACATACTTCAACACGTATAGATTGAGGTGGATATATATGCACCTACATAAAAATAAAAACAAGACGTCAGGTGATAAAATCCGTGGAACCCGAAGTCTCAGGATAGTTCCCAAAACTAGTCCGGTGAGGAGGTGATCATCGAGACAGGTCAATTGTTCAACAGCTCCAACATGGCCATTCTGTGTTCGCTAGTTTAGGGTCTATTGGTTCTCTAAGAGCATCTCCAACGAGACCTAAATAGCTTTATTATTCTACTTTTTGGTGCTACAATAAAAAAACTTCATTCAACAGAGTCTAACTCAAGTAACTATTTTATATAGGCCATCAAATCTTTCTTCTCAGTCCTATCTTTTAAGAGTCCGTGGGGACCTTCTTTTCTCCATAGAATTTTTTCTTGGCACCAACTTTCTCTCTGCACCACCACCCTATTCCTTCTCGCCGCAGCACCACCGAGGCCAAGCCTACCCTTTCCCATCGAGGTTCGATCTCCCACCGCGCTGCCAGCAAGCCAAGTCCGCCCCCTCCACCTCGAGGTCGTTCTCCCTGGCTAGTCCCTCGTCCCCATCGCTGAATGGAGACAGGAGCAGGGAAATAGAAGAGAGTAACTTGACTGATAAGTAGGTTTAGCTTGACATGATGTCATGACGGCATTTTTATAAGTAGGTTTAGCTTGATATGATGTCATGACAACATTTTCATAAGTAGATTTAGCTTGACATGATGTTATGCAACATTTTGGTAATCGATATGACAGTATGCATTGTATACTAATGTCATCTAGTACTCCAAGCGAATGAATAAGGCCCCGTTTGTTTCAGGTCCCAGGGGCTCCCGCTTCGACATGTGAGTACTCTGCAGCACCGTGAAACATTGTGCAACACTGTAGCAAGAAAAAATGACTCTTGCTCCGCCACAAAACAACGTGAAATGAGGAGAAACCACCAAACCACCAGAGCCATGAGTTTGCAACTCCGCTGTAGTGCCACAACAGTGCTCCTACAGTGACGAAGCTGGAAGTCTGGAACAGGCCGGAGCCCCTCCAAACACGCCCTAAAATTGTGATATCTCACGTGACCCAAATGGTAAAATTGCGCGTTAGTAGTATTTTTCTGTGTAATCACTTATGTAATCATAGAACAGTTGCGGGAAGAAATTTCTGCTGCGCCCAAGATTGTGAGTTTATTTATACCAGTTATTTTCCAACCTTACAAAATCCCATATATAGTAGTTAATTTTTTGATCTTCCAAAGGACTCTAGATCTAGATCCCTAACTTAGAGCTGTTGGTTTAGGGGAGTAACGTCCCCGTTACAAACAGGGTGATGGACGTCTCCTTGCGGAACCTGGCATCCTCCGCAGCGAGTGGCGACGGCTTGTGAAGCTTCCGGAACCCATCCTCGCAGTCCAAGGGCGCGTCCAGCGCCCCGCCGAGTGCCGTCACCGCGTCCTCTACGCCCCCATCCGTTCTCGAGACGATGCCCTTCGCCGCCTTGCCGATCTCGTCCATGGCGTCCAAGTAACCCTTGCCGCACGCGACGAGGCACCTGAGTTGCTCCTGATTCTTCTCCGAGGTCAGCATGGTGGCGATGAGAGAGCTGGTGCTCTTAGCGGTTGCCTCGATGAGCTTGGCTCCGATGACGGCGAGGCCATGGTGATCTGCGGTGGCGCTCTCCTTGTTGGCCTGGAAGAACTTGACGCAGTAGTCGTAGTCGGCATCCTTGTATCGGATAGCGGCGAAGGACTGGCAGGCGTCATGTAAGACAGAAGCGTTGGACGTGGAACAGGCGAGGAGGAAGACCAGGGAGACAGTTGCTTGCAGGAGCTTCATGGTTTCCTACTTTCCTTGGTTCGATTCCCTCAAAGCTTTTTGAAAGTTCATGTGTGTTTGAGCTTCTGGCAAAGTAACCAGCGTGTAGATTGTTATATAAAGATGATTATAATGTCATGTTTGGATCCATGGAGCTAATAGTTAGCTGCTAGTAATTAGTTCCTTTAGATCCCAAACCTGCTAGCTAACTATTAGCTAGCCTAAACCTGTTTTGGTCTAATTGAGTTAATTATTAGGAGCTAATTATTAGCTTTATGGATCTAAATAGGGTCTAAATTAGCACTAATAATTTCAAATTGACCTGCTAATAGACCAACTATTATTAGCTGAGAGCTATTATAACATTAGTTTCATTGGCAGGTTTGGGACTGCTAATAGGTACCAACCGCCTATTAGCAATGTATTAGTAGTTAGATCTAAACAACCCATGCTAATAATTAGCTAGCCAATAGTTAGTAGCTATTAGCTATTATTAGCAAACTATTAGTACTAGCGGATCCAAATAGACTCTAAAATGGAATATATCACTGGATGATGGAACTAATTACTGCCCTGCCACAAATGGATTAGATTGTTGGATAATGGAACTAATTAATGTCCTGCCACAAAATTTGATTCCTGCACCCAACAATAAATATAATAGACCCATAATATAATTGATGGTTTAGACATAGCCAAGAATGCAAGACCTCACAAACCATATTTAACTCGTGATTTATACAGAAAGGATCCTTCAAAATATATAAAATTCATTGCTTCATTTCTTTGAACTAAGGTGCCGTTCGGATGGTCAAGAAAGCAGCCGGAATTCACTTTGCTGGGCTGAAAAACATTGTTTACTCTCTCACAAATTTCTCCAAATTCCTCCAAATTCCTCCAAGCGAACATGGCCTAAGAAAGCCTCTCAAATACTAGGTTAGCAAATTTCGAGGTTGACAAAGTAGCCACATATATCTTGCTATCAACGACATCTACACTAAAAGAATACTGTCGTTAAATCCTAAAATAGATCCAAAAAAAGCAAGTACCCGTATCATGTCGACGACTTGAACTCAAGCAGGCATACTCCACAAAGACTTTAGCTCTAAGTTCCGGTAATTTTTGGCATTCAATATTCGAGCGCACAGAGTGCTAACTTGTTGTATGAGACGCCACCTTTGCTTAGACAGCATGGCTAAATTAAAGGTATTGATGTCCTAAAACCCAGCCCTCTCTCTTTGTCTTTGTCAAGGTTGTCCAGGTGCAGGGGCGAAACTAGGATTCAGATATAGGGGGGCTATCCGCCAAGTGTCAACAAAAAAAATTAGGATACTTTAAAATCAACTTAAAAAGTTATTGACCTTGATGTTGACTTAAAAAACTATAGAATCATCCTTAATCTATTTCTTCTTCTTCATCTCGGTCAAGTGGTATTTGTCTAGATTGAAGATAAAAGGGACATTGTTTATAAAATCAGCAGCTCACGTCATATTTGTTTTATCTAGCCACGTAGAATTATACAGAGATATGACTTGAAAAAAACACACAATAAGAAGAAGTATTTTATTTTTAGTGGGACTTACGTTGCCTTAGTTGATGGGACTTTTATCTATAACTATAATCTATAAAATTAATATGACTAATGAGGAGGTACTATAGTATATACTAAACAACCATGCTCCCCCTGTCTCCGCCCTCCAGTGCATCTGTCCTAGTTACTCCACTAGTATTTTGCTATCATCGTACTGATCTGATCGCATAATTCTTTGGTCAGATTAAAGCATCCCAATGCAAATATCGGGAGTGCTTGTGCTATTGCTTTAATCGGGATTTCTTTTCCTGCCCTAGAAAGCACATATTCTGCCATATTTTGTCCATCGAGTATATGAACGCCTTCGTTCTCGATTGTCCAACGTATATCAGAAGTCCCAAGTACCTATCATCCATAGTATCTTTGTTTATGTCGAGGATATTCATAACTTCTCTTCTCTTATTTATATCCAAAGTATTCGGGTTCGGGCTAAACATAACGGACGACTTCTCCTTGTTGATCATTTGGCCAGAGCACACCTCGTACCACCTATAACATACTTTGTAGCTGCAGTCCATCCCCACCGTCCGCGCAACAAAGGATCAGTGAGTCATCTGTGAACAGTAGGTGAGACACACTGGTGCACCCTAGCAAATGCGAGCTCCCTTGAATCAAACCCTTCTCAGCCCTTTGGAGCAGCACTGAGAACCAGGGCGAAGCTACGTACGCCGTGGGGGGCTGCCAATGCACCCACGGCAAAAAAAGGAAATTAAGTGCTAATTTTCTCAAATCACCACAAGTGCACCCGTGCATGCACCACGGTGCAACATCGAAGTGTGAAAGCTTGACTCCTCAAGCAAAGCAATACAAGCCATTGATGGGCCTAGTGCCAATAAACCTGACGATGCCTGGAGCAAGGGTCCTAAGTCCTGCATGTCTGACGTATTTAGGCCTAGGACCAGAACTCTAGAAGCCCATGATTCATTGTATAATAATAATAATAATAATTATTATTATTATTATTATTATTATTATTATTATTATTATTATTATTATTATTATTATTATTATTATTATTATTATTATTATTATTATATACTATTCGTTGATGCATGCTTCCTGCACCCTCATTTTATTTGTTGGTTGCACAAGCTAAGTACCACTCTTTGTTTCTATATATATACTTTAAGTATTTGTGACATTTCTTCCAAACAAAACACCTAAACTTGCAATTATTGCTTGCTTGCTAATTGTCTCTGTAGTAGAAATAGAAATAATCAGCGTCTTGTTCGCTTGAACTTATCAGCCCGGCTTATCAGTCATGGTATAGTATTTTCTCTAACAACAAAACAACATTAGCCGGCTTATTAGCTGTAAACATGAGGTATAGATAGGGGTGTAGATTTGTTATGGGAAAGATTTTTTTCAGTAGGGGTATAGATAGGCTAGATGCCAAGTACATATAAGAATAAAAAGAATGAGGCTCATCTTTCATTATTTCATAATTAGGAGCTCCGATTGTTTTAGATAATTAATGGGAGATGCAGTTATATAAGTTTGATTTATCAAACTAAAAGGTTTAATAAGACTTTAGGGTTTAAAATTAGTTGACCATGGTAGTATGTCATTTGAATTACTATTGTTATCGGATTAAGTGGCAAATAATCGATACTAATTTCCTATACCGAATGTTTGTCCAAGTTTGATAACCCGGCCTATTGTATATATTTATTGATTTTGCATAGCTGTCTCTATGTTTATATATAATTTTGTAAAATAGTGTATACTACCTTAGAAAAATTAAACTTTAGCATGTAAATATTGCATATCAAGGTTAAGGCTCTGTTTGGTGGAGCTACTCTATACATTATAGATTACGCTAGTATAAGTGTTGCACCCCCCTCATTTAAGCTCTAGCTTCGCCACTGCTGAGAACCCTTCAGCATAAAACAACAAGAGTAAAATTCACCGTCGGTCCTTAAACTTGGCCGAAGGTGTCATTCCGGTCCCCGAACTTTCAAAGTGTTATATGTTGGTCCCTAAACTTGGCCAACAGTATCATCTCAGTTCATGAATTTCCAAGGTGTTCACCGTCGGTCCCTAAACTTGGCCAGTGGTGTCATGATCTATAACTTTTTAGTTGAAATGTTTTTGAATTGAAACTGTTTAGGGTCCAAAATATTGTTGTAAGTTCACACATTTTGAAATTTAAAATTTAAAATTACCAAACAATCTCGGATGTTGTCATGATCTATACGAAAGTTATAGTTCTCAATACAATCTAGAATTTTATAGTTTAAAAGTTTTTATTTGAAGTCGGTTAGTGTCCCAAATATGTGTTCTAAGTTTTTTTTATTTCAAAATCTATAAAATTAGAATACATATTTGGGAGTTGGGACACTTAAAAACTTTAAATAAAATTTTTTTCAACTACAAATTTGTAGATCATATTGATAACTATAACTTTCATATAGATTATGTCAACATTCGAGATTGTTTGATAATTTTAAATTTCAAATTTTAAAATCTATAAACTTACAAAAATATTTTGGGACCATAAATAGTTTCAATTCAAAAAAATTCAACTATAAAGTTGTAGAGCCCGTCGAGGGCTACAATTTTCATATAAAGTTTATCTTCATCCAAGCTCATATAAAGAAGTTATAAATTATTTTTTTGAAAAAGTCAGAGTCAGCGTATAGAGTGGATATAAAGTTTATCTTCATCCGAGCTCATATAAAGAAGTTATAAATTATTTTTTTTGAAAAAGTCAGAGTCAGTGTATAGAGTGGATTAGGCCTCATTTGGACACGGATGATACTCAAAACCAAGTTGTTTAGGGACCAACAATGAATACCTTAAAAGTTCATGAACTGAGATGATACCGTTGGCCAATTTTAGGGACACAGATAGCACTTCGAAAGTTCGAGAACCAGGATGACACCTCCAGCCAAGTTTAAGGATCTGCTGTGGATTTTACTCTAACAACAACAAGGAGACAACGGATCCAGGATCCCCATGTCATAGTCCCCTCTCCGGCAGCAAGGTATTAGATAACTCCCTATATTACACGAATTTGTAGTTGAGCGTGGAGATACATTTCATGTGATCCCAGTCCTTGTGAAAGCCTAGTTTTTCCATCATAGCTTCTAGAAAGGACCACTCCATTTTGTTGTATGCCTAAATATTTGATTAGATAGAACTATTTCTCTAAGGCAATCACAAAATAATAATAATTCCATATATTAATAAAAGAATATATAAAAGCATATACGTAGCTAGACCTTAAAAGAATTAAGTTGCCAAACATGGGAAATATATACGACTAGAATGCATCATGTCGCATTCCCTCTCTGGACGTTGTTTTTCTCTAGCGAGAACTTTTTTTCCCTGTTTCTACTGGAACATTGTTTTCTATTGCTGGAACTGATCATTGATCAGGCGGTAGAACATGTCCACCCGAGTTTAAGTTCTCGACTTGACATGGGTGCTCGTATTTTTCTGGATTTATTCTAGGATTTAACGGCGCTATGCTTTCAGTGGTAGGCGACGTCCCCGTCGACAACAAGAGGCGCCTGTGGTGACTTTGTGAATCTCGAGATCTACCGGCTCAGTCCTTCGGAGGTGCTCATATGGATAGAGTTTGCGTAAGTGTGTTCATAGAGGGTGAATGTGCGTGCGTCGTGGGCGTCTACGTTGTACTGTGTAATTAAAAAAACACACCAATATTTCCAATCGGAAAATGAGAAATTTGTTTAAAAATGTTCCAACAAGTGGAGAAACTTACCATACGTTCTTGTAAAATAGAACCGTGCTCTATGAAGAGGAAAAATTGAAGGGGGAGCGGCCCATCACCAAATTCTAGCAAATTTCAATGACCGTCGCTAAATGCATTTTTCTACTTATAGAAATAAAACTTTTAATAAATTATAAAAATAACGGTTACCCATGTTGAATATGGCCTATGTCAATCATATATCGCAAACTAGCAATTGTTGGAAATCACCCAACCCAACCTCACATGAGATGTACGGAATAAGCTCACACATGTTTCATTTTTTTACAAACCCTTGAGACTTAAAAATGGGTCCCACATGTAAAATTTGAAGGAAAAAATACAAGCCCATCGGGTATATTCATTGAGGAGCAATCCCAACCTGCACAGGAGCAGCCTCAATCTGCGACTCGACAGTTATGGCAATAACTCAGAGACCACGGGAAAAAAAATCCGGTTGTTTCTATGCCTTTCGTCTTACTTGTATTACTTTCATTTGTTTGCATGTCTCTTTTATGACAACTAGAATTCATGCTAGTGTGCTTAGCTTAGGGTTCATACTTGCTTTTCTAAGAACTTTACTCTTACCCTGTTTGGACGTAGATATTAGCCTCAGAATTTCAAATTGGAACTAGCTAGCTCCAAATATGGCTGTTTGGATGGTTGAAAATTTAGAATTGGAGTTGCACCATAACACCAAGCAATATTTGCTATACTTGTAGGCTCTCATCTTCAATACCAAGCCATACCGCTTTGCTCGTCATTCACTGGACTCGTCCTCCACCGCCCGATATGTCATCACTGGCCTCTCCCGCCAGATGTGTCTGCCCCAAAGCTCCGCTACCAATGTGTTTTCCTCAATCTATTGCCTGATGTTGCGCTGCCCTTGAAGCTCTACCCCCGAAGCATCTCCTTGAAGCTCTGTCCCTGACCACCGCTGCCCAACGCACTGCCCCCGACACCCTAATGCGTCTCCATCTCCAATGCCATCTAACATGCCGCCACTGCAGCCACCGCCGACACAAGTGTTATACCATGCGCCTTCTCTTCTTCACCATGTTCGGCTCCTTTTTTTTGTCACGACTGGTGCCCTTCCTCAGATTCTGAAAGCCAAGGTCAATAGTCATCCAAACAACATAATTTAAATTGTGGCCAATTTCAGTAGCAAGGTTGATTTGGTATTGAACCCAATTCAATTCTATGCCCTTAGAATATCTACATCCATGTGAATATTTGGTAAGAAAATGATTAGTGTGTTAGCCTTAAGGACGCATTATAATACTTTGGTAGAATAACTTAGAAGCCAAGGTGCTAATTAAAGGGGTTTAGAGTTTACATAGTCTTGGGTTGTTGCTTAAATTTTTAGAGTCCAACTCATCTCTCTCTTGGACTATTCTGTCTCGGTCCTTACAGGTTGTCACAACAAAGCTCGGCGAGGAAGAGACACTTGATAGAAAGGATATGGAGACCGAGACAACAATCTAGAACGCGCAGGTGAGAGAGTCTACGAGCAATCTGGAGTTTGGAGCTGCCATTTTGCAGCTCATAGAAAATGAACTAGGATAGGGTCCTGATCCTAGATCAGCAAATCCAAAAAATCTTAGAGATACCCTATGATTCATGTTAAATTCAAAACTAAAGTCTCCCATGAACCTTAGCCCACTCCAGGTCCTGGCCAGCTTCAAACAGCAGCTGAATCTGCCTTTCTTCAGGGAGATTGTCATTATCCTATGCTAGATCACTTGGATTGTGAGAAATAATCTGATTTTCAATGGCATCCCAGCCACCAAGGAAACATGTAAGCAGCTCTTCAAGGAGATCTTTGGCATGGTTATCCATGCGCAAATAAAAAGTACTTCCCAACTATCGTGGAATGGATAGAGCGCCTTGTGTAATCTTTTTCATTTTCTTTTGTTTCTTTTCTTTATCTCTTGAACCCTCTGTCTGTTTGTTTCCGTTTCTCCTTTTTCTCTAGCTCCCCGTAACTCTGCTCTTTTGTTGCAATAAATTTCAGTAGAGGTTTCGACCCCTCCTGCTTCCTAAAAATAATCTAAAGTCTTACCAAGATCGGCAACCTCCACACTACCGAAGGGTAGACACACGTTCTAATTTCTTACGGGTGTGGCAATTGGCAAGCCCTTTATCACATGGATCGCCATGGTATTCTACAAAGATTGAGACGTATACATGTCTGAAGATGTTCCATACAACTGAATGCCCTTTCAGCGTAGGTGGTGGTGGCCGCCGTCTACCACTTTCTCGGTACTCCCATCATCCTATATTATTTGCACTTCTAGAGTTCAAATTTTATCCCATAATGAATACACATATAGCGTAAGATCCTATGTGCAGTATTACGCAGAAGTAGCCAGAAGCTTATGGAATAGCGTGGGCTAAAGAAATAAAAAATCCAACTGTGACTTCTCTTATGAAGTGGAGCATGCCGGATGTTACTCTTTTCATAGGGTTCATAGGAACAGTAATGTCATTTAGTATGTAGTTTAAGTATGTATACTAAGTTTTTCACTCCAAACCTAGTCGAGCAATTGTTTTGGAATCAAGGGAGTACACAAAACAGTAAAATCACTAAATCAGCTTGTAAAAGTCCAACGACACACCTAGCGCCCGGACACCTGGCTTCAGCGGCGTGTCCCAACGCGCCTCGGGTCAGTCCGACTCCACCGTTTCGATCCCGACCAATCCACCTTCCTTTCAGATACAACCAATCCATGGACAGAGCGTGGCCCGTCCTCCGCCACGCTGCCATCCCGTCCTCCCGCCGCGCCGCCTGTCCCCCTGCCATCCCGCCGCGCCGTCCATCCCCTGCCGCGCCCCACGGGACCACCTATCCACGTCGCCATCCCCCGTCGTGCCGCCATCCCCTGCACGCCGTTGCCCTCCACGCCCTATCCCCACCGTGCTCCATCACCTGAATGAGAAATTTTCCATCGGAAGATCTGTTGCAACACGGAGCAATGCGAGATGCAACATAAGAAATATTACTTGTTTGCAACATCAGAACAAGTCTACTGCAACATCAGAACAAGACGACTGCAACAACAGAATAAGTCTACTGCAATATGAGATGCAAGATCAGAAAAAAAAGACTAATGCAACAAAGAAATATTACCTGTTGCAACATCAGAACAAAGGCTATGCAACAACAGAAACAAAAGCAATGCGAGATGCAACATCAGAAAAAAGAGACTAATGCAACAAAGAAATATTACTTGTTGTAACAGCAAAACAAGGCTACTGCAACAACAGAAACAAAGCGCAATGAGAGATGCAACATCAGAAAAAAAGAGACTAATGCAACAAAGAAGTATTACTTGTTGCAACAGCAAAACTAGGCTACTGCAATAGAGCTCGCCGGAACCTTAGCCACCGCCGCATCCCTCAGATCCAGATCTAGATCCAGAGGAGGAGGAGGAGGAGGAGGAGGAGAGCTCAGATCCAGAGGAGGAGGAGGGGGGAGCGCTCAGATCCAAAGGAGGAGGAGGAGGGCTCAGATCTAGAGGAGGAACGACCTACCTCGTCGGAGCCGCCGCCGCCGCTGTCGTCGTCCTCGTCTCCGGTGGGGGGGAGCGGGAGCGGGGTCGCTGGGGAGCGCGGGGTGGCACGGAGGTCACGGGGGAGGGAGGGAGGGAGCACGGCCGGGAGGAGGCGTCAGCGAGCTCACACGCGGGTGCGGCATCCCGCCTTGGGCGTGGCCGGAGAGCGGCGCGGGCGAGCGGGAGCGAATGCCTGTGGAGGAGTGGGAGGAGAGCGAGTGTGTGCGAGAGAGCGGGGGAGAGCGAGTGGGTGCATCCGTTCCCGTCCGGACGACCATCATATATCATTATCGAAAGTCCAAAACAGAGACAGGCCCATAATCAACTTGCTAGGTGGGCTTCAACTTCCTCTCAGAAAATTGGGCTTCAACTCTTTCCGCTAGGCCATAACCCGAGTCCGTCTGTGGACCTAACGCGAACATCCAGCGAGCCGAAACGTGCGCGCGACATTAGTGCGAGACGGGCGGCCGCAGCCCACAGGTGGCACTGTTTCTCGCTGTCCACGATTGCGGCAGAGACGGCAGCTAAAGCGTTGCCGATGCTGATCCATGTGCCGTTCAGCTGCCAGTTGCCACACCCGTAAGTCCGTAAGAAACTGAACGAGCCCGCTCCAGTCGTCAGGTGCCCTCCGGTTCCAGGCCGCAGCTGGTACACCGTCACCGACACGTTCACGGTTCACGTTCCTCCTTCCCTCGCTTGCCTCCGTTGGTGGCCCGACGATCCGCCCCGCTCGCTCACCGGCACCTACGCATCCGTTGCCGGTCTGCTGCACCTCCACCCTCAGAGAGGCTCACAAAATGCTCCGATCCAGCGCCACCATTTCTGTCGAGGCAAGTCTGGTTGCTCAATGGCTCCGATCCAATACCTCTCCCGATGCGCGTTCGTTGTTGCCCAGTTTCCCTTGTGGGCATTCTTGATTTAAACTAAACTTTAGAACGAAGAAACTCTGACTGTATCAGGCACGGATACATATGCATGGATTAGGCGTGCTCTCTCGCATCAGAAGTGCCTAAAATTTGATTCATGAAACGTTCAGCATTTCTAGAGGTGAAACGCCCGTTTTTGGACTCGTCGGTTTTCGCCACCTGCTAGCCTGGAGCTCCAGTACTAACTACTGTACCAATGTCGCGTGAGTGGTCAGACCAACAAAATCTTGTACGGAGCAGTTGTGCAAGTCTAGTGCTCTCCGCCTACCAAAATGGTATTGGTAAGCTAAACACGACGGTGGGCGTGAAAACTAGTACTAGCAAGTGACAAGGGCTCCGCCGGAATCGTTGCACCAAACAAACCATACGGGCGGGGGGCGCTGGCCGTCGCCTCGCTGCCAAAAGCAGCGCCCGTGTCGTGGCTTTGACCACGATTGCAGGGGCATGCCGCGCGCCGCCCTCGTCATGATCCTCAGGCCTCAGTTCCTCGTAGGGGGGTACAGTTGGTGACCAAACCACATCCACTGCTGCCGAAATTTTTATTTTTTAGTTTTTTTTAAAAAAAATCACAAATATATCGTGGATGTATGATTTCAAAATCTGAACCCTTAGTTCGGCGCCATCATTGCTGGCGCCGAGTTTACACGTCTCGGCGCTATCGTTGCTGGCGTCGAGCTCTTGGGCTCGACACAGACGTGGCAGTGACTTGGCAGGCAGCTCGGCGCCGAGCTTGGCGCCGTTGTTACTGGCGCCAAGCCTGTCTTACGTATGGGCCATCCTTTCCTTTCTCTCTTGCTCTCACTCTCTCTCGCACCGCCAGCGCCCGCTCGAACAGCACACCGCCGCCGCCACCCGCGCCCGCGCCCTTCCCCGCGCCCTCGGCCGCGGCCGCGGCGGCCACCGCGCCCGCACCGTGCCCGTGCCCGCGCCTCGCCCGCTCCGGACCCTGCGCCCGCGCCGTGCCGCCCACTTACATAGTACACCTATAGCATCTAGGCTTTTCAGTAATAGCGAACGAATCTAGGCTTTTCAGACAATGAAAATGGACTTTTTAGTTATAAGGACGAGGAGTACGATGACAGCAGCGATTTATTACTTCACTTACATAGTACACCTATAGCGTCTAGACTTTTTAGTAACAGCAAACGAATCTAGGTTTTTCAGACAATAAAAATAGACTTTTCAGTTATAAGGACGAGGAGTACGATGACAGCAACGATCTATCACTTCACTTACATAGTACACCTATAACATCTAGGCTTTTCAGTGATTTATCATATCAACAACGAATAGACTTTTCAGGAAACGAATCTAGACTTTTCAGTGTCCATTGAAATAGGCTCTTCAGTGAAACTAATTAGGCTTCTTGTGACCAGTTATAACACATTGAAACGGCAACTAAACCTGCCTCTGCCTATATATACGCAATGCTGGATGCATTGCTACTTAGTTCCTAACTAGTATTTTCTTTCGTTGCACTATCAATGTCTAGAGGGTCATCCAGAGAGAGAGAGGAAAGGGAAGGAACTATCATTGTGTAGGAGGGTTCTCTTGGTCCCGATTTCTTTGAGGAAGCTCTTTATGAGAGGTTCCTAGTTGAGAACAAAAGTGATTTCACCAAAGAGGTACCACTGAGAGGATACGATGAACGGAAAGAAAAGTGGTCAAAATGCATGCATGGTGAGGACTGCTTAGTGCAGATGTTTACTGAGGGAATAGATGAAGGTCGTCGTTTCTTTAAATGCCCGCGAGCATGAGTAATTGCTATTACTATTTGTTTTTTTCAATATGTTTCTCTTCTATACAACTTACATGACATACTTATTGCAGTCTTCCTTAGTCGAAGAAAATTGTGGGCTCACTAGGTGGATCGATCGTCGATCTATTTATCCGCATGCGGAGTACATCTACTACCTGAAGGACCGTATCTTCGATCTAGAAAGAGAAAGCAGCGGTTACAAGGACAACGAACAAGACGACAACCACAATGGTGCCGATTCACAAGAGGCACTCTGCAATGATCCATATTGCACCAGCCCTAACCACAAGAACAAGGGGCTTCCGCCGTTACCCCCGCCACCACCACCACCAACAATAGGAGGCTACTGTGGAGAAGGTGCAACATAATTTGCTATGTGGCCACACTATTAGGACGACCCTATCTTATTCACATGGCACATCCATGTGTTTGTTGTTTGGTTTAATTACCTAAGGCATGTTAAGTTTAGTCGAAGGAACTCTGTACCCTAGTTCGGTACATGTTTTCACATGCCATTTCATTTGTTTTGTGTGTTGAATTATATAATGCCCTACTTCGTTAGGTTGTGTTTGCAGTACGTGATCATATTTCACTACGTCCGCAACATTGTACTGAATATTATGACCATAAATAATGAAAACAACTACATAATGAAAAGTCCAATATTATGTCACATTAAATAATACAATAATACTAGAAGTACGTGTCGACAGTAGACAATATTGTTCATGAATAAACCATAGAACTAGCAAGTCATGGAGACTACTGAGTGCAACGAGGCCACTTTCCCTTTCTTAAGGTATCGGGTTCTCCTCCATCGCTGTTTTCGCTCGGCGTGCACGCTCAAGCTTTTCTCCCTCTCCTCCCTGTACGCAGCAACACGCCTCATTTTCTCCTCTTCCTTGTGCTCCTTTTTTGAAGCCTCCTCTTTGTGTCTCTTCTCCACCATCTCCTTGTCCTCCGTCTCCCACCGCAACAGTTTCTACATCCATTCCTTGTCTTCAGGCTTGATCTCAGTGTCGATCCACTGCTCAAAATCACAGAGCGATGGAGGGGTCTGCAAAAAATGCAATTGTTATAAAATAAAAAAATCATGCAAGATGTCATATGACACAAACATCAATTCATCACCATCTTGTTAATGCGGCGCTGACGAAGTGTAGGCTCAAACACAAAATTGAAACACATACAATACCTCTGCATATACGTGTCCTCCTCATCGGACTTGGCTACCTTGCAAAGATCGCCGCAAAAGCACATGGGGACTGGAATACCATTAGGCAGAGGTAATGGGTCGAAGGCATTTCCAGTTATCTAGCCATAACTACAATTCAACCAATTTCGTTTTAAGAACCGAAAGCAATTAAAATTAAACCCTAAACCTAGGGTTTCCCATTTGATGCACAACAATGAACCAATAACATAACAACATGCGCTGATATTACCTTGGTTTGCTAGCTTTTTCACGCCTTGGGATCCTATGGTTGTATAATACAAATATTAAAAATTACATGAAACTCTAAGTAATGACGATTCTTAGGTTGAAAAATCTGACTAATATATACCGAATCGATGCGAAAAAAACTAAAAGGAGAGCGAGGATACCTTGCTCTCGAAGATCTACGGATCAAATCAAAGTTTTCAAGATCCAATATGCCGATTCGTGAGGTAGGGCGAAGTGGGGAGAGAAAAAACCAAGACGGAGGAGAAAGAAGAGGAAGAAGGCCCGGGCGGGAAGGTTGGGGGTCAGGTTAAAACACCATCTCGGCGCCAAGATCTACGGCACCAAGCTCGGCGTCAAGATCGGCGTCAAGGCGCCAGGATCTACGGCGTCGAGCTGCCTGTCAAGTCACCACCACGTCTGCGTCGAGCCCAAGACCTCGGCGCCAGCAACGATGGCGCCGAGAAGTGTAAGCTCGGTGCCAACAATAATGACGCCGAGCTAAAGGTCTAGATTTTGAAATCATACTTCCAAGAACATATTTGTAAAATTTTTTCAAACAAAAGTCTAAAAATAAAAAAAAAAAGTTGGGCGGTTGGAGGACTGCCTTTGCCCCCAGGTCGCCGCTCTGCTAGCTGCACGGGAAATGGGTGAGGGCGCTCAGCCCCAGCTCTGCTTACTGCTTTCAATGGTACCGCCGCCGCTCATTCGCGCGCTGCGCGTGGCGGCAAGCGGCTCTCGTGTCCGAATGCGCTGGACTCACCTGGGAATAGGCATGAATTGCACAGATCCGTTTTTGTGCAATGTCTGCTCATGAGTCGTGACAGTCATACGAGACGATGCCTGTTTCAGCAGCGATGCTATGTACTCCTATTAAAAGAGATTTTTTGACAATCTGAATCAGACAGAGGCCCGTACGTAGTTCGTGTGTTGCTGTTGTATCATGAACGCAAAGATCTGTAGGCGTACAAGTCTGGAAGGGAGGAAAAAGTGAGGTGTATTGCAATCCATGCCGTCGCGAGGTCACACTCACACTGTCGCACGCACCGGCCACCCTGATCACCCTCTGTCATCGCATTGCCTCTTCCTGTCTTCCACGTTCAGCGGGCTAGATTGCGATACTACACGGTGGATACGCCTGATACTCTCCCCGAGTATCAATCTTGCTTTCATTCAACCAAGCGTCTCTGCGTCTGCAAGGCCTGGGATTTTCTGAACAACGATCAAGGACAACCTGCATAATCGACAAAGGATTTGGATTTGGATTTGATTTTCTTCCCTCAGCTCGATACGCATGGCTTCGCTGTGTTCGAGACTTTGGAGTAGAAATAGATCCATTCCTTTCTCTCACATTCCCAATTCCCCAGTCTAGTAAACCTGCCACGCAGTCCATGCTGGCATTTGCGAGTGTGTAACTGCCACGTTGTGAGTAGTGACAAACCACACGGTCCACTCGCAAAGTGTAAGACAGCCACATCCAAACATCCTTGGAGGAAATGGGAAAACGCAACGAACCAAACAAAAGTACTTACTTCTACAGTTACGCTACAATAACCAACATACAAAGCACATTCTCGTAACCGTTTTTCTTGGCGTCTTCTTATCTCCTCGGCGTTCCAAAATGCGAACTCCGAGGATATCCATGAACTATGTGCAGATGCTGATACTCTCACTGCTGCTGCTCACGCCTACCACGCCATGCATCGAGTCAACAGGAGGTTCCAAAACATTTGGATCACCTCAACTCGACTACGTTTACACCCCGGCAATCCAGCGGTACATCACCATGAACGCCGTCTCCTCCTCCTCGTCGGACCCCGGCGCCGCCGACATGTCCGCGGCCTCCGCGTCCCACAGCCACGGCTCTTCCTGCCGCTGCTGCTGGCTCTGCTGCCCCTGGCTCCAGCGCGAGCTCCACCGCTCCGAGAACGTGTAGGCGGACGACGCCAGCCGGTCCACGTACTCCCGCAGCCACCCGCGCGAGGATCCCGCCGCCTCGGCCACCGTCCCGCCGGGAAGCTGCGGCGCCGGCGCCGGTGCCGACGCCTCCTCGGCCGAAGGCTTCTCCTCCTTGACGGTGCTGGATTCCCTCGCGGTGATGCGCGCGACGCGGGACACCACGGCTTCCACTTCCTCGTCGATTTGGTAGTCGAAGGAGCCGAGCGAGTAGGTGCGGCTGCTGTTCCTGTTCCTGTTCCTGTCCCCGCCGCCGCCTCCGCTGGGAGCCGCGGGCGAGCCGCGGCTGCTGCTGACGGTGCCGATCTCGACGAGGAAACTCGACCCGGACTGCGGGTCCCTGGTCCTCGGCGACGATGGCGGCCGCTGCGCCTGCGCGGCGGCGGCGGCGAGAATGGCGGAAAGCGAGGGGTGCGGAAGCGCGACGACGGCGGCGCGGCAGAGCGGGCAGGACGGCGTGGTGCGCAGCCAGGCGTCGACGCAGGCGGCGTGGAACGCGTGGCGGCACGCGGGCAGCAGCCGCAGCTCGGCGTCGGGCGTGAACGGCGACAGGCAGACGGCGCAGTCGGGCGAGCTCTTGGGGAGTGCCGCCAGCGCCGACGCCATCGTGAACAGCGGCAGCGAGTCGATCAGCCGCTGCTTCTCGTCGTCGCCCGCCGTCGCCTCCTTCTTCCCTGCGTCGGCTGGAGCAGCCGTGGAAGCGGCAGGCCTCGCCACGGACGCGTCCGTCGTACTCCCCACCGAGCTTGCCGCCTCGTCGCGGTGGGTCCGCGGGAGCGGAGGTCCAGACGGCGACGACGACGAGCGGTCGGAGAGGAAGCGGAGCAGGAGGTGGATGGAGACGGAGGCGAGAAACACGAAGGCGAGCAGCGCGACGATGATCATGAACGAGGGGAGGAAGGACGAGGACGCGGAGTAGGGGGAGGTGCCGCCGACTGCACCGGCGGGAGGCGGCTGTAGAGACGAGGAGGAGGAGGAGGAGGAGGACATGGCGACCGAGGCTTAGCTGCCTAGACAGGGACCATGGGTTTCACCGCGAGACCCGGGACAGGGGGTGCCGCGGCTTTTATTCGCGCGGATCTTTGGAGTGCGTGGCACGGTGCGGTGGTGCGGAAACAGAGGCCGGCGCGCGCGCGGGAGTAATAGTGGTTGCCGCCCTTGCTTGCCGGGTGTGCTCAGCTCGGTCAGTCACTCCGATGTCCGATCCCAAGCTGCCGGAATGGAGGTCAGCCGTGTAAACCAATCCACCTCTGCACTCCGCAACTGCACAACTATACACTCAGACAAGGCCCGATTGTGTAATTGCGTAAAACTGATCTCTACTCTTTCTTAACAACTACTCCTACTCCTGTATAATCCATCCCATATAACTAATGAATGTTAGCACATCCATCCATCCATGCATCGACGGAGATGGAGTGCCACAGTGACCGACGAGCATTGATTGCAGTACATGGAGCCATCAATCCGACCGAATCCATCGCAAAACAATCGATCAGATTTCAGATCGACAGCATTACGGCTGTAGGTACGTGTCGCACCGTAGATGCTGTGCTACTGTATTCCACCAAACTACAGCATTAGCGGAAGCCTAGCTATAAAAGCCGTCGGATCCGGAGACGTACCAATAGGTAGCGTAAAGCGCCACCGCGTGCTCGCGCGTATTGTCGACTTGTCATCGTACTACATGCTGTAATGCCACCAAATACAAGTATATATACTCTGTAAAACACGTCGCAGTTCATGGACCACTTGCATCCTTATGATGAGTAATGACGTGCCATCATCTGACAATTGCAAGAACATCTCTGACCTAGAGCTAGAGGGAGAGAAGGAAAACGATGGAGGTGACTCCACATCATGACAGATGCGCGTGTGGCATTTCTAGAAATGAGTCGAAGATCCATCATTAGCTCTGCATTTAGTCACTTGGATCCACCGGCGGCAGCACATGTACACAGGCCGTGCAGATGAGAGCAGTATTGATTTTTGTACTGATCAGTAATCAGTAGATTAGCAGTACTGGTAGTTGACAATTGATAGGCGTCAAAAGGAATCAAAACTGCTTTCTATGCTCTGGGATGTCAGACTGTTGGTACTATTAAGTAGCCCTGTTTGAGACTTTGTTAACCAGCTTAGTATTCCTGTTCTCGAAGCAAGCTAACCAGTTTCAGAGTTACTGATGACTGACAGTCTGCTACAACCATATGCCTCTGTTCTTAGCCCAAACTGCAAAGAAATTTGCCCCCAGTACGGAGCACAAGCTCACGAGACAAGGCGAAGGTGTCTTTCGTTAGTGCGCGAAAGATCAAGAGGCCCGTGCCTTTTAATCCAACGCAAGGAATCGCGAAAAAAAAGGATTGCTTGGCTTGCACACTTAGCATGCGCCGGGTCAGGTTTCTCTCCGATCTCATCTCCCTCGTCGTGGCTACAGGTGGATCGGAGAGCCGTATCGGGGGGAGGGGTGTAAAGGACCTGCGCTTTGGTGATGAATTCCTGCCTCATGGCGCTGCCCTTTTTGCCGCCTCAGTTATGATGAGCATGCGATGCACTTGTGCACTGTGTCCGGCCATTTCTTTTCTACTACTACGACCCTTTTCGATCGATCTTACTGGAGTCGGCTCTCATGAACCATGATGATGATGCCAGGCCCTGAAACATTCGAATGGAGTAGTAGCTCTCCAATTCTCGCGGTGGCGCCATCAAAGTTGCACTTGAACGGTCCTGTCAGAGTCTCCTTGTCGCAGAGCATTCACCTTTTGTTGCAGGTGACTTGTAAATCACATCGGGTAAAAATGGATCGACTTACTGACACGAGCAACAATCTAATAATACTACAAGACACCGCTGCGCAATGGTTTGCAGCCACCTACTAAATCTCATTAGACTGGCACAGATGTTGATTACCTGACGACGTGCCACGGACTGCTAGTGACGAGTAATCAGTTCAGGCAGCCCAATGATGCAACTTACACCAGCATAATAAGCTACCTGAAACTCCTGCTGGGAGAAATCCAACCAGACAGACGTGTCTAAACATCGGTTGCCCACGGATGACACCATGCGATCTCCGTGATGGTGCCGCAAGTGACCTAATTTCCCCGTGACATTGACATCACCCGGGAATGCTGTCGCGAGACACGGGCTTTCAGCTTTCTTGCCTGGATCTACACGGAAAACACCCTTCCAAGCTTCCATTTTGGTTGGCCCACCACGAATTCTGGCAAAGTGCGTACTCCGTGACGAGGAATCGGAAGCGGAAACGCCCAGATTTGTTAGCAACTTGTTGTTCACCAAGACGAGCGAAAAGCAGCGGCAACCTAACCTGAAACATCTGTGATCTGTCAGGCGGCGCATTCGCACGTCACACATGGAATGAAGCTGAAAGAACAGGGAACAGAGAAGAAAATTTGGGCTGCAAACGTATCTTCCTTCCATATGGGCCTTATTAAAGTGGCCTAGTTAGTTACAGTGTCCTTATCCGTAAGACAACGATTATTTCTGGGCCGTGACGGAAAAAACGTAGGCTGTTGGGCCATGGAGGACAGGAGCCTGTGTCTTATGGACGGGCTCGGGCACGTGGACGACATCCGATCCGGCCTTCCACTTCCGCCTGCAGAAAATAGCCCAGGTGAAGAGGCAGCCCACCAGCGCGGCAACGAGGCCACCGGCGGCCGCGGCCCATCCAGCCACAAAAGCGTCGCTCTTCCTCTTGGATTGCACCGCGACCGCGTGATCACCGTCCACCGCCTGAGGGATCGACGGGTTGGGGCCGGCGAGGCTGTCGGTGTTGTACGTCTGGAGCTTGAAGACCTCGAGCCCGTTCAGGATCGCGTCGTAGTACTCCGGCCTGGTGTCCACCTCCGGGTGCAGGGCGACCCAAAGGTCCGTCTGCCCGGCGCCGGGCGCCGTCACGACGAGGTAGTCGGTGTGCACCGGCCTGCCGATGCCCCCGCCCCAAGCGATCACGTCCATTTGCTCCTGTGCCGTCTGGTTGTTGATGTAGATGTAAAACACTCGTTGGTTCACCTTCGTGATCGGGTACTGGATCTCGCAGAAGTGGAACCGCAGGATGTAGTAGAACCCGGCGTCGACGGGGAGGATCCACGTGAGGTTGTAGTTGAGGTTGATCTGCGCGCTCGGGCCCATCGACCTCGCCGATGCGTACACGCTCTCCGGCGCGATGTACGGGGGCACGGACGGCGAGTACTGGATGCTGACGTTGCTGTCCTTGCCGTAGCTCACACCGAAGGCCGCGCCGAATATGTAAGACGAGTCGTCGTCCCACGAGCGGTACAGGAGCGCAGAGTCGTCGCCGGGGGACACGGCCGTGCCGCCGACGTTGAGCCGGTACATGGTCTGGAAGGCCGTGTCGGCGCGGATCGGCATCGGGTCCGGGCGCCTGCCGTTGGCGAAGGTCGGCACGGGCTTCGTGACCATGTCGCCCGGCATGGGCACGATCTCGATGCCGTTCACGAACGCGTAGTAGCCGTTGGAGGAGCCGGCGGACGAGGAGGATGGGGCGAAGGTGACGTCGAGGCTGCCGCTGACGTTCAAGGAGAACTCGCGCACGAGGTAGGCTTGGTCGAGCGCGAGCGCGGTCTGGGACGCGTTGAAGTCGCGCAGGAGCGTGACGCCGCCCGCCGTGACGCCGAAGAAGGCGTCGCCAGCACCGCGGTCGCCGTAGGCAGCCGGGTAGAAGAAGAGGCGGAGGAACACGCGCCCGGCCGGGCGCGTGGGGAAGAAGTACGTGTAGCTGGAGTTGAACACGCGCGCCGTCATGTACGGGACAGTCGACGGGAGAGACGGGTCCTCGTAGGACGCGCCGGCCGCGACGCCGGCCACGGACGGCGCGAACTTGGAGGCGGCGTCGCCGTCCCACGCCCGGCCGTCCGAGTCAGTTGCCGAGACGGACGCGCCGCAGTTTATGCGGATCTGCCCAGCGGCCGTGGAGTTGTCGCCGCCCGCCGCGACGGCAACAAGCGATATGACGAGGGTCAGCAACAAGAGGCGTGGGAGCAAAGCTGCGGAGGCCATGTGGGTCGTAGGCTGGTAGCTGTGCTGAGGATGCTGCCAAATGCGCGCGCTCAAATTTTTGAGAAGCTAGTCCTTTTGCGAAGGCCCAGATCACAGGAGCAGTGGTTTTGCATCAACCACGGCAGGAGGGTTTCTCACTTGCTCTTCATGGATTGCTCCATGGGTGGCGAGGAGACTGGATTTGGATGGGCACACGCTCAGAATCTTATGGGAGGTGCGTGCGTTCTTGCTTCGTCGGTGTGTGGTGCATCAGCGCCTCAGCGGGGAAGATAAATAAGGTAGTGGCGACCGAGACCATTATATTCCACGCGCTTTTTCTTTGCGGCGATGCCTTGTGCGGGTGAGGGTGTGCAGCACCCCGTGTCAATGTGTCAGCGGCCCTGTGCCTTTCTTTTATAATTCATCTTTTTTTTTAGGTTTTTAGACGAAACAGTGTGTTTTTTCTCACAACAAATCAGCCAAAACAATGTTTTAACTTTTTTTTTCAACGAAGCAAACAGGGCCGTCAGCTACGTATTTGAGTTAGGTTCCGGATCTAATTTAATTTGATTTAATGAAGCCGCCGAAATTTTGCGATAGTATGTGTTTACTTCAAAGTCTATAGCCGCAGTTCAGTTGAACGGAATCAGCGACCAAGTCAGACGGTGACAGAAACGAGTCGTGCTCAGGTGCTGGAGATGAACTGTAAAGCACCTCCGGAAAGGTGGCTAACCCGGCATCCAGCTATCATCGCACGAATGCACGATCATTTGAGCACAATATGGCAACTGAACATGATAGTTTAAATGGTTGAATATTTAGTCATTCTGCAGTATGCTTTAATCCATAAATACGACGTCACATACAACATGACACATATGAACATGAGCAATCCATTCATTACATATATAGATCCGCTACCGAACCAAGTTGCAGCCGATCAGCACACATCACCATATACGCTAGGGGTGAGTTTAGTTTGTACCCTTTGGTGGAACCCGAGCCGGAGGCAGGGGCAGCACCGTTAGCATCACCAGACTATGTCTGGGTCATGATGCCCTGCTCGAAGTAGTCGTTCACTCAGTGAAGCACGCAGCTGCTGGATCGAGTCAAGGACGAAGAGCAGTCGCGCGGATGCACGCATGTGTGATCCCCCAACTCTCCCTCTGAACCTGTCTATAGGAGCACTAACTAGCTTACTATTTAAATTTAGCACCTTCTTAGTGGCTTATTATTTGTTCTCTCTTTCAAGAAAACTCAATCAAGGAATAACAATTATGAAATAGTTTCTTAATTTCATTATTCCATACCATACGGGTGGTGAAGTAGAGTGAGCGGAGCCCTCGCCCGGGAGGGGATGCAACTTTATGGAAGAAATAGATGCAAAGAATTGGATAAATAATATACCACTATCTCATATTTATATTGAAGTGTACCATGTGGTACTAATCCTACTCCCACTTAACACTTATTGTAGGTCTTTGTAATTCCTTTGATTAATTACTATGGGTCATGCCCAATTAATCCAACATAAACAGGGTCTGCTTGATTTGCAACTATTATACTACTCTAGTGTGCGAAATAAAAAATTTGACGATGATCAAAATTAGAGCATGGTTAAATTTAGATAAAGCTTGAGGTCCACATTATCATTCATTTTATGGCTACGACATGTGGCACTACATGACATTTAATTATAACATAAGAAATAGCTATGAGATACATTTCCTAAAAAGTGTAATACAGTTTATCTTGGAACAGAGGGAGTGGATTTTTGGAGTTGTCCGGGCAGCCTGGGCAAGAAAATTGGTTGCTAAAATTCGGACAACCAACATTTTGTTTTTTCAACGAACAACCAACATTTTATTGGACTACCTGATTTTTTATGTTTAACCGTAACTATCTATAACTAGGCTTCGGTGTAAAGGCAGTGGCGGTGGCAATTACGAGGGTGTGATACCAAGGTGATGAATGGTGGGTGTATGGGCCATTGGCTTAGCTAGGCTGGTGAATGGTGGGTGTATGGGCTTAGCTAGGCTGGAGATGGAAGCGGGAAGTGATGTGGCAACAAAAAGATGAGACGGGGAGAGGACTGCTGACTAGCCGAAAGGTTGTGACAAGTTGGTGAGCCGAAAAGAGGAAATGTTTTGGGCCACCTTTAAATGTAGTAATTTTATCGAAATTATACATGAATTTCACATAAATCAATTAATTTCTACAGAAAAAAACATAGGAATAGATCCAAATCAGGCTTAGTGATTTTTTTGGAAATGGTTCAAACTTGGTGTAATAAAAAGAGTGAAATCTTGCCTACAAACTCTTACTTGGTATGTGGCCAATAACATAGTTTGTGGGTTAATTAATATGTAGGTGCTACTGCATTCATGATGAGATCCCAAACGGATAAGAAAGAAAAAAGCTAGAAAATTACATTCACAATAAGACAGTGAAGGTCCTCTCATAGGCGTGACATAAACAAACAAAGATCACATTTCATATGGAGTAATAAATGAACACACTACTCATCGAGATGATATCCTCCACAAGTTCACCTTGCGGCGGATCACACATCAAGGCCTATAAAAGAATCTCGGATGTATTACGTATGAGAAGAGCACATCCACCGAGGTACACCTTGAAGAGCATTCCCCACAGACCCGGGTTTTTCTCCAGAAGACTTCATCACTCTCTCCTTATTCCTTATTTGCATACTACAAGAGTAGAGTTTTGCTCCGATAGACCCGTTTCTTTCTCCAGAAGACTTCTCTCACTCTCTCCCTATTTGCATACTACAAGAGTAGAGTTTTGCCTAAGCTTCTAGAGAGCAGTTTTGTGGCAGAACCGGCTAATCTAATGCCCTCTCAAGAGTACTTGTCTTCCATTAGACACGAAGTACCCAAGAGAGTGCACTAAATCGTGATGTTTCATCGAGCACACCTAAAGGAAGAACTCGAAAATCCACAATTTTCTGTCAGGGTCATAAATGAGAGAATAAAGCTTACAACATCTTTAGCTATTTCTTACATAACTTTATTACAGTAGTAGAATATTATCTCAATTGATTATAACAGCGGAATATAATAATGTTATCAGAGCTTTCAGCGAAAATGTATATAACAACAAGTTTAAGCGCTAACATGAGGAACATTTATATACATGGAATGATAACAAATTGTAAGTCTTTTCTTTTGCAAAAACACTTTGTGAAAATTTGAATAAACTCTACGTCAGCAACGTAAGGAAATCCTCGCTGAGCCCACCAGAAGGGTTCCACACACAAAAGTCGCCTACCATCCATCGGTCACCTGCAACAGGGGAATAAAACCCTAAGTACTCGAATGTACTTAGAAAGACTTATCCGACAGGAGAAAAATAAAAGACTCCAATGATATGCGAGGCTTATTTGACTTGTTGGTTATTTATATTTGCAGGAACCATTACTAATAGTGCATCTTTATGTCCAGAGTTTTTAGCAGTTATTTTTAGTTAATTAGCTAATCATTCTAGGTAAGCACCTATGCTACTTTCAATCATGTGGTAAATAATCAGAACCATTTTATCACCTTTCATGTTCCAGTTCTTACTACGGTGCTAAACCATAGCCAAGTCGTATCGTCTCAAAAGAAATGGCGATTCGCGAATCAATGTATCACAGGCAATGTTTTCCTAAACAGTAAGCGGTCTTTACACGGTCGTCCTTCGTGGTGTTTAAATGAAGTTAAACGGTCTAAACGGTTTTGTATTTTTTTAAAAACATATAATTATATATGTGCATGTAAAAAATCAAGTATTCTAGCATTTATACATATTTATCCGAGTAAAAATCAATTATTTTAGTATGTATATATATTTATGTATGTGAAAAGAACCAAATATAAATATTTATGCATGTAACATATCAAGTATACATATATATATAGATATAATAAACTTACGTATACAAATTTATCCATACAAAACTGAACTAGATTTTTACCTCGTGTTCGCCTAAACAGTCGTTTCTATAGCTGTTTAGTCCGTTTAATACTGTTTATCTCGATTACGTTTAGGTCGTTTAGACCATTTTTTCCATTCTTTGACCGTTTAAACGGTCAACCGTTTAATTTCTGTTTACCCCTAAACAAAACAGTTTACCACCGTTTACCTTTTAGTGGTTGTTTAATCGGTCGTTTAGGCCGTTTAGGCGAACACCGATCCCAGCTGCGTATCTCGAAACACACGCCTCGCTTGTACCCCAGGCACAAACAAGATCAACTCGTTCCACTCCTGTCAAGGGGTCCAGGTCCCCATCCAAACTTAGATTCCAAGTCCCCAACACCTGAAACCCGGTCTCAATATGGTGCTTAGACCTCCACCTAATACCCACCCCTAAAAATTGGTACAGAAAGAGTCGGAACCCATGACAAGAGAACAACAAGTCTTTCTACTCCCATAAGTAAGTATGTGCCCAGGAAAATAAGTCTGTGACCTGACTACCGTCCACAGCAACGGACGGTCCTCGATCGACACAAGCGGGAAAATGCAACCGGAGCCTCGCTCGGTTGCCTAACCAAGTCCAAATCTAAATCCAAAGCACAGTCCCGTCCGGTCTCCAATTATCATCCATATATATTTCATTTGATAGTTATATGATAATAAGAACAATAATGTATTTCCTATCTCTCGCGGGTAACAGATAATCACTCGACTTCTTTGAAATCTTTTAGCATAGCAATCTACACGATCCTTACATACTAGTAGGACTCATAGGATAAGGATATATATATATATATATATATATATATATATATATATATATATATATATATATATATATATATGGCCCCATTCGGCTTACCTTATAATATGCAATATTTAGTTTGTTTTTTCAGATGTATATGTATATATATATGGCCCCATTTTACCTTATAATATGCAATATTTAGTTTGTTTTTTCAATCGAAACAATATTTTTCTCTCACAAAAATTTAGCTAGAACAGTGTTTTCGGCCAATTCAGCCAAGTTTCAGCAAGCCGAACGGGGCCTATATATATATGCAAGTGGATTTCATTTAACTCCTTAAAACTTAATGCACAAGCATAAGATAAAGTGCAGAATAATATGGGTTATGCACTGGGGCTTGCCTGGTAAAATATAACCAAGGATTAGCATTCCATTGAGAAGACACGATCACCAAGGCTCTATCTTTTCCTGCTTTTCTAGTCGACTCCATGATTCATCGTTGTCCATGTAGACGCAACGCAAAAAATATAATTAACCAACAACAACCGCAACTCTAAGAATACGATTACGCCTCGCAAGCTAACAAGCTAGCTCTAATGACTAACGTACTAGTCTACGTATCCACGTCATCAAGTAAGGCTTCGTTTCTAGAAAATGTTTTAGTTCTACAATTCTAAGGTGTTTCGGCATTTTATTGATTAAATATATATTTTGTAACTATGGCTCATTTAGCTACCCTAGCAAACTAATTATTATGGAGCTAAAAAAATTATAGTGAGTACCTAATAATGTTAGGAATTTTCTGTAAAAATTCCAGAGCCAACACTACTACCAATTCCTCAAAATAATTCCTACAAGTTAATGTTTTCACAATATTAAGTGCTTCCAATTAATTAGATTACTCTTGAAATTTCTATGAAACTATGTGAACAAAATACACTAACAGGTAGATCATGATTTTAGAAATTGAACAAAATTGGTCTCATAATTTTGATCAACTACACAAATTTCTATTGAATTTACAAGTTTGGTTTTAGAAACTAATTTAGGAAATGCTTTAGAAAAGAAAAGGGCCGGTGGCGACTTAATCGCCCAAAGAGCCAGCCCAGTCTTGAGAAGGCGGCCATGTGGGTCGTCATGATGCCCCCAAATGACGCAAGACTGAAGGTTCAGGCAGGCCTTCGCGTTTTTAAAAAGAACCCGGACTGACCGGTTATTACACGGTGCCTCTGGTCACTATTGCATGAGAGACGTGTTTTACATTAAGGACCTTAGAACATGTTACCTTCGCAACGGGGCGGTCCTCGGTGTACCCGCACGCGACGGCGCGGCACACCGACGGCAACGGCGGTTATGCCAGGCGAACTAGACCCGTTGCGACAGGAATAAAGGGTCGACCACCATCTATGGCTAAACCTGCAAGCATGGATGGCGGTTGGAAACTCAGCGGCATACTGCCGAGAGCGGGAGCGGCGAGTGGCTATGCGTGGCGGCGGCGTGCCTGTTCCGACGAACCTACGCACTCTCGGAAGGGTAGAGGTGGCGGAGAAGCATCAGTAGCTCACCGTGGTTCACGCTCCAATGAGGGCTGAAACAAGGGAGCGTTGGGGTGGTCTGGCCACGTGCGACCGAACGGGCGACGTCTCTCCGAGCGCGGCACTATTGTGTCACCGCACCCACGACAAGAAACCAAGCCAACCTATCACGAGCACTAGCTAGAGTGGATCAACACGAGTCCAGAAACGACACCAATTGGGTTCTTTCCCCACGGATTGGGACTTACCCCCGATCCACTGGCTGCGGCGGCGCCCATGGCCGACGACGAGCAAAACACTAAATTGGCGGTCAGTAGCACTCGACTGGGCATGGGGAAGATGGGATGCCTAGTTGCCTTCTTATGCCACCTACTGGTATGAGGAATCGAATTGTGAAGCCCTGAGCTAGGCAAAATGGAGGGTGGAAAGGCGGAGCTCTAGCCATGGTCATGCTATGGAGAGTGCACCCGAGCATGGGGAGCGGATTAAGATGGGGCGGCTCTATTTGATGGCAGTAGCTCGAACATGTGCGCACAGGTGATGGTTCATGGGCTTGGCGCGGTGTGCTTGAATGGAGCGGCAAGACCCGAGCGGGGCTCACCGGCGTCAGCTAGCGGGCGAGGCAGGGAAACATCTCATCACCATAGTGGTCAGGGTCGTCGACCGAGGCGTGGTGGCAGCGACACACGTCCAAAGACTCGACGCTGTAGGTAGGATGAAAGAAGGGCGAGCGCCATGACGGCAAGGCGGTGACAGCCGCAGCTCCGCCATGGCCCTGCGCACGGCTCGGTGGCTGGCGTTGGCGCGCGCACACCGCAGCTAGGTGACCAGACCACTGCCAGCCGGGTTGGGCCACGCAAGACCTAGGCACGGTGCGGCACAGGCCTGGCGCACGCGTGGGCCGGTCACCACGGCTTGGTCACGACATGACCCCGGCGCCACCACGCTATGCCCGCGGTGACCGTGAACCCAGTCTGAACGGCTGCCCTAGGTGACATGCACACATTTCAAAGCGTAGCAAAAGTCACTAACGATCATAGTTGAGGTTCAACTAACACCCCTATCGTAAAGTCCATATTGCCAACGACCTAGCAACGCCATCGCCATGACCAGAGGACTACCAAGGAAGGAGGTAGATGGATGCCAATGTGAGCTCGTCGCTCTGAACATAAGTTCACGAACAGAGCGCCAACGACATGACTTTGACACGTTTTAACGAGGTTCGGGCAATTTTGCGAGGGTATCATGACACCCAACACCACTACCACCTAAGCCATGCTCTCAAGTACTCACTTAGAGGCAACCAACAGTACGAGAACATGCAGTTAGTGTTTAAACAATTTGGTTAGAATTTGAGTGTCAAAATGACATGGTCTACTATCATTCCCAGACATAGAAGAGGGCAAGATTCGGTTAGAACTAACAACCATGAGCACTTTTGTTGCAATTTTTTAATATGTCTAAACCTTATTAATTTCAACCAATGAATATTTCACTCAATAGCCCATACTACATACTAACACATCGGAGCAAAACATTTAAGCATCATTTAACTATTTTGCTCAATATAACTCACCAAAAATGACGTTCGTAACATAAGTTCAATTTCTTGTCAATTCAACGGAAAGTTCTAGTTTAAATTTTGGATTCGATTTTTGAGCTCTCAAGAACACTAGTTAACAACATTTGTTTTCAAAAATTAAAGTTGCATTTTCAACTACACCACTTGCTCATCATCTCTACTTAAGTACTACACACAAGTTATATTTTATTTTTGTTTATATAAATTGTTTTTCGTTGACCTTAACGTAGGTGCTAAGTAAGCTCGTAACACTAGAGGTGTTACAAGTTTCCATCTTTGTGTCATGAATGAGAGTGAGTGGGGTAGGGGATATTTATAGTGCTTTTTATGTGGGTCCATGGATCCATGTGACATATCTTCATAGCCTTTGGATGAAACCGCCATTGAATTAAGGGCCAAGATCAAGCCTCGATGTGCTTTTGTGCTTGCCTCCATGCTGGAGGTCGGTGGGTGCAAGTGAGTGGTCGACCGACCATAGGGGGTTCGGCCGACACCCCCCCCCTATGACATGTGGGGCCTCTTAGCTTGTTCCTTGAGGGGTATATGCAGGTGGGACCATGTTGTCACGTCCGGTTTCTTCATTTGTGGGCCATCCAATCCATATGATGTGATCTTGAGCCATTGATAGAAAACACACTTGCACACATTGGGTACAAGAAGCTAGACTCTTCTGGGGGACAGAACAAGCCCTTCAGTAAACATTCTTATTTCTCAACTAGGAATTCTATCAAAGCAAATGCTCAAGAGAATCCTGTGACTTCAGCTTCCAAGCCTCCTATTGATGAGAAGTTGAACTCTCTTCTAAATTACCGCAAGGCAAGAGGGTCGTATTTTAAGTGTGGTGCAAAGTGGGGACCACAACACAAGTGTCAGGCTTCTATTCCTTTGCATCTGGTGGAGGAAGTGTGGCAACTTTTAGCAGAATCCCCATCCGCATCTGCTGCTCAGTCAGAGTCTGATGATGATGATGATGAACTCTTGGCCTTGTCTGAACATGCAGTCAGAGGTACTACCGCTGCTCATACTCTGAAGTTTTCTGCATTTGTCCAGAATTTGCCTTCAATTATTTTGGTTGATTCTGGAAGTTCCCATAACTTCATAAGACAGCATCTGGCTTCTCAGCTCTCCATGGACTCTCTTAGCTAAATCAATGATAGTTAAGGTAGCTAATGGTGCTACTTTGTTGTGTACTCATGAAGTAGTAAATTGCTCTTGGTCAGTTCAGGGTCATCTCTTTACTACTACTTTCAAGATTTTGCCACTTACTTGTTATGATGCTATACTGGGTAGGGAATGGCTTGAGACACATAGCCCTATGCAGATTGAATGGAAACATAAGTGGCTCAATTTTATTCATGAAGGCAGTATAGTCAAATTATCTGGTATTAATGATGATCCTGTCTCTGGTCCTGAGGTTACTGTGAATCAGTTATCAGCCATGACCAAATCAGATGCAATTTGGGGTGTTGTTGAGGTGTATGCAGTTAAACCTGATGCTGAGGTTACATCTGAAGTCCCTACTACAATTACACAGTTGGTGTCTTAGTTTCCAGATTTATTTTTTGAACCAACAAGAACTCCACCATCCAGGGCTTTGACTCATACTATTCCTTTGATTCTTGGTGCTCAGCCATTCAGGTTAAAACCATATAGATATACCCCTTTTAGAAGGATGGGATTGAAAAGCAAGTCACTCAATTACTCAAGTCCAATATGATTAAAAAGAGTACAAGCCCTTTTGCCTCACCTGCATTACTAGTCAAGAAGAACTCTGGTGAATGGAGGATATGTGTAGATTATAGAAGATTAAATGCTTATACAGTGAAAAACAAATTTCCTTTACCTATTATTGAGGAATTGTTTGAGGAACTTCAAGGAGCTCAATGGTTCACAACCTTGGACCTCAGATCTGGGTTTCATCAGATTATGGTTGAAGAAGCTGATCAGCATAAAATTGCTTTTCAAACTCATCATGGCCACTTTGAGTATATGATAATGCCTTATGGTCTTACAGGAGCTCCAGCAACATTTCAGTCTGTCATGAATTATTTTCTATCATCATTACTCAGGAAATGTGTGGCTGTTTTCATAGATGATATTCTCATCTACAGTAAGACCTTTGAAGAACATGTCAATCATGTGAAGATGGTGTTTCAACTGTTACACGAGCATTAGTTGAAAGTGAGGCTTTCCAAGTGTACCTTTGCTCAACAGAAACTTCACTATCTGGGCCATGTTTTAAGCATTGCAGGTGTTTCCATTGATCCTTCTAATGTATCTGATGTAAAGAATTGGCCTACACCATCTAATCTCAAGGAATTGAGAAGTTTTTTGGGTCTAGCTGGATACTACAGACGCTTTGTCAAGAATTTTGGTATGTTGGCAAAGCCCCTTACTGAGTTGCTTAAAAAGGGGACTGTTTTTGTGTGGACTAATGTTACTAAGGAGGCATTTCAACTACTCAAGACTGCTCTTATTACTGCTCCTGTCTTAGCCATTCTTGATTTTCATAAACCATTTGTCATTGAGACTGATGCATCAGATCATGGAATTGGAGCAGTCCTGTAACAAGATGGGCACCCTATTGCTTTTGTCAGCAAAGCATTAGGCCCCAGAACTCAGGGCTTGTCAACTTATGAAAAAGAGAGTTTGACCATTCTTCTTGCAGTTGATCAATGGAAAGCTTATCTTATGCCTGTTGAGTTCACTATACAAACATATCAACGCAGTCTGATTCATTTGCAAGATCAGAAACTCAATTCTTATTGGCAGCAAAAAGCTATGATTAAGCTCATGGGGTTTCAGTATAAAATCTTGTACAAAAAGGGCTCTACCAATTGTGTTGCAGATGCTCTTTCTAGGATGAATCATAGTACTGGAATCTTGTCTGCCTTGTTTGTTGTCTTACCAACTTGGTTACAATCTGTTCAAGATAGCTATAAGGATCAACCAGCTGCTCAAAAGCTCTTCCAATCTTTAGCTTTACAGTCACCACAAGGCCATTTCTCTCGGGATCAGGGTATTATCAAGTACAAAGGTGCTATATGGTTGGGTCATTCTGATGACATTCAACAGACTGTTATTGAGCAGTTACATGCCAATCCCATAGGAGGACATTCTGGATTTCTTGTTACATATCACAGAGTTAGGAAGCTCTTTTATTGGTCTCACATGAAGGATACAATTCAGAAATTTGTGGCTGCTTGTTTAGTTTGTCAACAAGCAAAGTCTGAGCATGTGCCTTATCCTGGTCGCCTCCAACCATTGTTTGTTCCTGATCAGGCCTGGAAGGTGGTAACTATGGAATTCATTGAAGGCTTGCCCTCTTCAGATCAATACAACTGCATCTTGGTGATTGTTGATAAATTATCCGAGTATTCTCATTTCATTAAGGTGAAACATCCTTTCTCTGCTCTCCAGATAGCGAAGCTCTATATGGAACATGTATATAAGTTGCATGGAATGCCTCAAGCTATTGTTTCAGACAGAGATAAAATATTCACCAGCCTTTTATGGAAAGAGTTGTTTAAACTGTCAGGCACCAGTTTGTGTATGAGTTCAGCATATCATCCGCAGAGTGATGGTCAAACTGAACGAGTTAATCAATGCATTCAGGCTTATCTCAGATGCTTTATTCATTCTACTCCTACAAAATGGTCTCAATGGCTTCACCTCGCTGAGTTCTGGTATAATACCTACTATCATTCTGCTCTTACTCATACACCCTTTGAAATACTGTATGGCCATCCACCATGGCACTTTGGCATTGATCCTGAGCAAGATTGTGTCATTCCTGAACTGGATGATTGGCTCAAACAGAGACATTCTATTACTGCCCTTCTACATCAATAGTTACTTCGAGCACAACAGAAAATGAAGACTCAAGCTGATAAACATAGAGTGGATCGCCAGTTTTCAGTTGGAGATCTAGTCTGGCTCAAGATACAGCCTTATGCTCAATCTTCTGTGGCTTCCAGAGTTTGCACTAAACTGGGCTATCGTTATTTTGGGCCCTATGAAGTGGAGTCCAGAGTTGGCCAAGTTGCTTATAAACTCAAGTTACCCGATCATTCTAAGGTTCATCTGGTATTATATGTCTCGCTTCTCAAGAAGGTAATTGGCTCTGCACCAATTCAGTTTTCTCTATTACCTAAAGAACCTTCTGCCATGCAAACTCCAGAAATGGTACTGGACCGTCGTGTCCACAACAAGGCTCATCGTACAAGTTATCAATTGCTGATCAAGTGGAAGAATTCTCCTGCTGAGTTGGCTACTTGGGAGGAAGATGAAATCATTCGGCTGTTCCCAGAGTTCATGGCTTGGGGACAAGCCGTTGCTAATGGAGGGGGAAATGTCATAGTGCGCAAGGTACCTGCAAGCCCAGAAGGGAAAAGGAGCAAGCGCGCTAGGAAGCCCAATCCAAAGTTCCACGGCCCAAGCTGGAAGAAGTAGAAGAAGCCCAAGCCCAGCTGTGTTTGGTGATGTGCCGTTGGAAACAGCTGTAAGCGAACTCGTTTAAGATGTGAACCCGTAGCGAACTCAAACTTGTCTGGGAACGCGCCGGTAGTAGATGGTGGCGAGCTGCGGCTCGAGTTCACCGGCGGCGACAAATTCCATTTATCGTTCTTGTATGCACTCTATTACCATCTGAATTCGTAATCCAGACACTATCCGTAGCAGCATAATCCGTGTTGTTACACTCTGAATGTGGTTTTTCCTTCTTCTCGCGTTTACTCTTCGGTGGAAGTCTGACTTTGCTCTTGTCCGTTTGCGCGCGCGCAACTGTCCCTCTCTCTCGTTTCGTTTGGGCCAGGACGACAAACCTCAAAGCACAAGCAAAGTAAGCCCAAGAGCACACGTGAAGCCCAAAACCCATCCGGCCGAACCAAGACACGTGAACACCAGTAGACTTTCAGTTTAATTAGTTTCAGAATTTATTTGACAGCCCACTTTGCATGGGTAGGAGAGAGAATGCATCATTATCTAAAAAGAAAAGGAGAGAGAATGCATGGCCAGCGGTGAAAATGTCATTTATCGCTGCCCATAACTTGTTGCAAATTACAAATGTTTGCTACCGCGCAGGTTATATATTGGCGAGAAGCCCCTTTGCTCTTGCTCCTCAGTGCTCGTGTCCAAACCAACACTGATCCTCAGTGACGAATACGATGGACAAAAGCGTGAAGGCCATGTTCCTTTTCACCTTGCTCATTGGATCCTTGGCATTGCCAACACAGTGTACGTATACATGGCCACCCTGTCTTCTTATCGTTATAAGTTTTTTTAAAAAAAATCAATATAGATATATGATTTATACTACTCATATTGATGAACACAAAAATTCCATAGGTCGTCGCCCTGTCAACTCCGCGCAGGTTATCATCATTTTTTGCACTGAGGTCAGGTGCGATTACTTCAGTCCTCACCTGGAGAAATGCTACTGCTGCCCGGATGCAAGCCGGAAAGAGTATTGCTATAGGACGTTGAAGGAGTGTAGGGCAAACTGCGCCTTATGCAATCCCAAATGTTTGCCGTAGCTATATCTATTATTTAATTTTTTCCTGTATTTCAGATACCTGAATTTTAAGATAATTTTAGACAACGCTTTTATACAATCAACTAGTATAAATAAATTATTATTTTTATGGTTATTGTTTGTCCTTGTATCATAAGAAAATAATTTTTTGTTCTTATCTAACTATAGAACCAATCTTAAATTGGTAATTGTCTTTGTACCAACATATGCTAGATTTTGTCGGATTTGTGGTTTTGTCTAACGAGTTTTTATTCTCAGAACCGGAAATTATAGATTATGTCTACATAAATTACAACAAGCTAAAACTGTAATTTAATATAAATATATAAAATAACCATCGTCCCAAAGAAAGCTAAAATTCATAATTTTAGCAAGTCTTATATATATATAACAATCCAATAGTTTGCCGTCATCACTCATCAGGTCGCACCATATATGACAGAGAATATATTATGGCATGCGTAGCATGTATAAACAAAGCCAGTGATTGACTAACAAAGAACGGGATTATCAGGCCAATCAAGTGCGTCTGAAATTAAACGAGCAAGCATTAGCGATTCTAAATATCGTCGTGTGTATTATCCAACCCACTCGGCAACACGCAGAGCATCGAGTGCCCAGAAGCTACCTGCGCGTGGTATATGGTGGCCCAAAAATTATTTTTTTAAATAATATTTTTTAATGATTAATTGTAAATCTAGCATTTGGATTGTAACAATTGTAAATATAGTATACTATCGGCCTCTGGCTAGCCGATAGGGGCCGTATCGGCAACTGGTGAGCCGACAGGACCTGTCGGCGGCCCAGTAGCCAACGCCGGCCCCGTGGAAGCATCTCAGGTTTTTTTTAGTTAGTTTAGTTTTTTAGTTTAGTTAGGTTTTGTTAGTTTAGTTTATTAGCTAGATTTAGTTTTACGAGTACTTCTAGTATGCTAGCATGGATATATGCATGCGAACTAAAATATTCTTGGATTTGTGATGCGAACTAATAAACTAATGTGCACACTTTTGTAATGAAGGCAACGCTCCAATATAGTCCCACACCTGCATCGAGGCAAAGGACAATTAAAACGTAAAAGGATATTGTTTAGCCTTTGCATCGAGTATTCTATCTTGAGATGGTTGTGTTCGTCAAAAAGTATCATATCGGGTGATGGTTGTGTCTAGAAAAGAAGAAATACTGCATGAAATAGAGTTGTCGGCTGCATGGTGTCCGACACTATTCCCTATCGGCGCGACAAATGCCGGTCTTGTACCTGTCGGCCCTCCAGAGACCGACAGGTCCCTGTCGCTGACGACAGGCCATTTTTTGTGGAGCGACGTAGGCGTATCGGCTAGTGAGAAGCCGACCAGTTGCTATATGTCAAATTTTTATATAACAACTTCTAGATTTACAATTAATCATTAAAAATATTATTTTAAAAAAATCACCAAAAATACAAGCTTTTTTTAATGGGAGTACGTCTCAACAGTTATTTTCTATTTCCTTTGCGTTTCTATACTTTTTTGTAAGTATCTTTCTATATATACAACAATAACAATAAAGCCTTTAAGTCCCAAATAAGTTGGTTGTAGCCTAAAGTTAAAACCCAGCAGAAGCAATCAAGGTTCAGGCATGTGAATAGTTATTTTCCAAGCACTACTATCTAAGGCTAAGTCTTTAGGTATATTCCATCATTTCAAGTATCTTTCTATATATAAAAATAATATTTGATGTTTGTGTATAGGTTTACGCCAAGTAAAATGCTATGATCAACAGGTTTAAAGAACCCATGAGTTTACCTTTTTTTTTGAGCAAACCCATGAGTCTACTGTTTACTGAGTTTACTGTTTACAGGAGTATACGCTCATAGACCCATGCCCACAAATCCGCAGGATCTAGCTTTAATCATTAAAAAACTCACAAATAGAGGAACTTACTCATGCACATGCCCTCAAGGTTTCGGGTACCCGTTGCCTCTAATCCAGTATGAGGATAAAGACAAGGGTATTATGGTCAGTTGCTATGTATCTACACAACTACTAAGTATTACCTAAAGATCCAATCAGTCCCATCTAACTTTTAGCAGAGCAAACAATTAGGCCTAGCCATAAGCAAACGTGACTATTCAAAACACAATATTCACCTGCCATCTTTATATACGGCATTTGCATTTTTTTAAGAAAAATACAACAACATTTACGTTACTGCCCCCTGAATAAAAAGGGTTTCAAACATGAAGCAGGCTGTCACGAAAGAAGCTAAAGCAGCAGAACAGCAGACAGCTATGAATAGTGTTCCTAACATATTTACATTCCTATAATGCAAGTAGGCCTCATGCCCTCATCATCTGAAGTTCCGAACGATACAATCTTATCAGCGCATAAGGAACAGCAGAAGACCTGAGTTGGATAATGATCTATGAAGCTAAGGAGATTTCATTCTTGTCGCCTTTCATCGTTCCAGAGGAAGACGGTTTGCCACTGGAAGCCGGTGAGGAAGCAGCCTGTTGAGGCTCCTTTAGAGAAGTGGGCATTCCTGAAACTTCCTACGGAAAAGAGAAAGCAAATGATGTATGTTATCATTATATGAGCCTTATGGATCACAGAAAGTATCAAGAACAAAATGCTGCATTATAGAATAGGAAAGGAAGAGAGAAAGAGAAACAACTCATAGTCGAATCTTATTGTTTACCCAAACAAATTGCATATCAATTTATATAGTCATTACGCCAACTAAAACCCATGCAACTTGGAACCCCCAAACCAATCATGCAGTTTACACAATGAGTTGGTCACTGATGCGCTGACTAGTGACATGCACCTCACCTTATGCACCAGAAGCTGAGGAACTTCTGTATTCTTTTTCTAAAAAAAAGGCACACAAATTTGACAATAGTACCAGACAGTTTTAATTTCTGACTCGTCCCAATTATGTTTAAATGCACTGGAAGCTTAAATTACTAGACAGTGTGCCACAAGCATGTTCGGCACTGACGTGCTGACCCTAATGACATGCACCTCACCTTTTGCACTGAAGCATGAACAAGGTCATCATCTCAGAGTTTTTCTAGCAAATAGTTCCTTTTCTTATTCCTTTTTAAGACTCAATCTGTGCATGTTGAGTTACTGGCTTACTGCTAACAATTATTAACCCAAAGTATAAATCATAACTTGGGTTTGGAAAAGTTAGGTCAACAGACAAATCAGCTAATTGCCTCAGGTCCCCAAACAAGCAACAAAACCAACTGACAAGAATGGAAGGGATCTGACAAGAGGTAAATCATTTGCTGATAGTGAAACAACATAAAAGCAACTGATATGATCCCAACAGCTCAAAGTAAGTAGCAAAATGTTCCATAGAAAAAAACTGAATCAGGCAAGAATCTGTACGATAGAAAAACAAAATAAATTAAGGCTCACCAAGCTTGTCATGTAGGTTCAAAATAAATCCAACTCCTCAAACCCCTCTTTATAGCTCACCAAACAAGATTAAATGGATGTTATCTGTATTTATAGTTTGACCTCTCAACTTAGAATAGTCAGTTGATTTTATGGTTGCAACAAGTATGTTAAAACAATGGTTATATACTTATATTCAACAGTTGCCATTGCTTAGGATGGAGATGGTGGGAACAATGGGAATACTAAAAAACTTTTCATATGTTCAATTGATTGTGGTGCAGCTTTTTGCACAAATTATGAGACCTGTCTATGAACAACCAAAAAATACAGAGAGGAGGTGCACACATGACAAGAAGATAAAGCAGAACGTTTTATAAAACGTAGATGACTGATTTTGGGGATACTTTTAACCTTTGCTTGGATTAGCCGAGCAACCATTGTTATCGCTTACCCTTTCTCACTAAATATGTAGAGGCACCTCTCAATTTTAGTATCTAGACACATAAAGTACATCGGGACCAGCAAATAGTCATGCAAACGATAAATAAGAAGGAAACTAACAAGAACAAAGCATTGATCTACAAGGGGAACAATTGTTTTCTTCATGTGGCTGGTAGCTCATGACAGGTGTTGGACGGCCGATCGACTGGCAAGGCGAGGGCTCCCCCATCCAGAGAGGTGTCCTCATTGTGATCAAGATGAGGAAACCATAAACCATCTTCTCCTTTCTTGTGTCTTTGCTGGAGATTTTTGGTTCAGATTATTCCACAGAGTAGGCCTACAGATCCTTGCCCCTCGGATTGGAGAAGAGTTATTTGATGATTGGTGGGAGAAGATTATTCTTCCTGTTGGAGCCTTGGAGGACAACTGCATAAAGGCCTCAACTCCCTTGTGATTCTTGGGGCTTGGACCATTTGGAATCACCACAATAGATGTGTTTTTGATGGTGTACCTCTTTGTTTGGCTAGAGCCTTATTGCTTGCTAGTGAGGAGCTACAGTTGTGCGGTTGGGCTGGGGCTAAAGGTATTTTTTACCTTTTCACCCAGTCGTCTCAGTAAGGTGTGTGTGTTTTTTTAGGTTGCAGTCGTATCCTTTTCTTTTACTGGCGCGAAGGAAGGTGATTTGTAGTTTCCTTTTGGGTGTGTGTGGTGTTTTGTAAGGGTCCCTTTTTTTCTTTTTAATGCAATGATACGCAGTTCTCCAGCGTGTTCGAGAAAAAAAATTCTCAGCAAAAGAAAAGCATATGATAAATTCACAAGATAGAGGAACCACAAAGGTCAACCTTGAATCCTTGATTATAACAAATATAAATATACCTTCATAAGATGCAACCTGAGATCAGTAGGGCGAACATCCTCACCAATGCAGACCATAACAAATTGTGAATAGTGAAAAAGAACATCTGCAGCAGCTTGCTTCTTTTGTTCAGTCTGCATCACATCAACACTATAAGAGCACATACAATCTCAATTCAGAGTAAACTTAGACCTATATGGATGTGACAAAAAAATGCTATGTTACTGTGGATGGTATTTGCATCCTCTGGAAAACACCATTATTCTGCTGCCACATGATTCAACATCATGATCTAGTCATAGTCCAATGTAACTCAAAACAAATACTCCCTCCAATGCAAATTGTAAGTCGTTCTGGCTTTTAGAGATACATAGCGTCTGCTATGTACCTAGATACCTAGTAAAAGCAGCTATGTATCTCTAAAAGCCCGAACGACTTACAATTTGGAATGGAGGGAGTATGTATTTATACTGCTCTATATTTCTTATTTTTTGCGAAATACAATTCTACATATCCAGCTCTAGTACCCTAGGCATTAAAGCTTGCACTATCACCCAAAAATATGTTGACAATTGATTTTTTTTTTGTTTCCATTCAACCTAATCACACCCAAAAACAGCACAAAGCTACTAAACTTTCTCAGAACAATTGTATCCCTGGAATCCGTATAAATGAAGTAATCAATCGAGAAATCTACCCAAGTACAAGTAAAAACTAAAGGTGAACTCATCCAACAACAAAACTACAAAAGATACTCCAATTCTACTTTACTACCTAAATATCTTGCCCTATAGTAGTTAAATATGTCACTTGTTCATCCACCATCTAGCAATTTCCGGTTGCTCAATACGGCCGTAACTCTGCACATATCTAAACTAGTACAATTTAATCGCAATAGTAAGTGGGGAAACAGAGCAACTGCCAGAAAGAGAGGAAAGAACTGGAACGTACCTCGTAGTCATCCTCGGCGGCCATAGAACTGCTCCGCGCAGCCATTCTTAATCCTATCTCCTTGCTCTGTCAAGCAGGGGCGGACCCAGTGAAGGACATGGATATTTTTTGCAAAACAATCGGAGTTAGTAGGCGTAATACATGCATATACACTTGTAATTAGATTCAGATCCGAACACGAATATTATGTTAGGGTTTGGACGCACGGTTTCGCACAGCAGGAAGGGGAAGGCGTACTTACGAACTACGTTAAAGTTTGCTCGCACGGCTTCGCACGGCAGGAGGGGAAGATCAAGCGGAGGGCGTACCTGGTGGTGCTCGGTGGCGGTGAGGAGAGCGCCGGCGAGCTGTGGCGGCCTGCCGGGGAGAGGAGCACCGATCTGCAACAAAGACAACGGCGACGACGAATGACCGAGCGCCCAACGGCCCAAGAGACCTCGCGTTGCGTCCTTGGGTTGAGATGGCCGGGCTGCTGTACTTGATCGGCCTGTGAGACTCAAATGGAAGGTTCAGATGAACGACTTCAGAGGAAAGTCGACAAGTTTATTATCAGGGAAAATTGGTTCTATAACACCGAAAAAATTGTGTTTTCGGAAAATACTACTGAAAGACCTCGGACACATAAAATATCTGAAAGACTTCGTCCGTTACCAGAAACTAGCATTCTGTAAGAATTTGGAGCAAAACACCGTGAACGCAAAAAAGAAGGATCGGCAGAGTACTGCCTCATGCACCACGCCACCCTCAGCTCGTAGCTCTGGAGCACGTGGATCGCGCGGGCTGCGCTCGCAATGCTCTTGATCGACTTGAGCTGTTGAGCACGTCCATGCAGTGCACGTGGTCGAGCACCTTCCCCCACCGGTCAACGAATGCAGCGAGCTCCGCTGTCACAGGGGAGGCCTTGGCGGCGCCGTTGACCAGCGTCAGTCTCAGCTTGAGCCAGCCGTGGATGGCGTGGATGTAAGTCGTGCTTGTTACTTAGCCATGTGGGCCATGGCCGTAGAGCAGGCATTCATGGTGGCCTCGAGCGCCCGCGTCCTGCTGTCGTGCCTCGCGTTGTGGTTGCGCGATTGCACGGAGCGGCGGCGGCGAGGAGGGGACGACCGGGCGGGGTGCGGACTGTGGTCTCGGACACGGAGTCATCGGGAGCGGTTCGCCGACAGCGAAGCGCGTGAGCACGGACGTGACGACAAGGCAGCGATGGCGAGGCGCTTCGATCTGCTCACAAATGGCCACGATGGCCATGCCGATGATGGAGGGGACCAGGCTAATGCCAATCTGGAGAGGCACGCCCATCTGGAGCCCCGTGGCCAGCTCGCACAGTCCATGTGGAGCCCACCGGGACCGAGCGTGATAAGCTCATGGCATGCTAGAGCAATCGAGTTTGTATGCATGCAAACGAGTTCACGATGAGTTCACGATGGCTGGACGAGGGCGAAGATGGCGATGGTGAGGTATCGTCTAAGTAAGCCACCGGATTGAGAAAGAAAGGTGCCTCGACGGAAGAATTGACGGCAAAAGCGGCCACCGTGACGAAATGCTATTTTTAGGTAACGGTTCATTCTTTTGGTGGTATTTTATGTGACGAACGTCTTTCGATGGTATTTTTCGAATATCGTGATCTTTGGATGCTATGAAACCAATTTTCCCTTATTATTATGACATTGATTTTCCTAAGGAGTGCTGCAGTCCTTTTATCTACGCCGCTACTCAATTTCCTCATCATTTCATATTCTCATCGAATTCATTGCAGCAGAGTGCGAGCCTGTTCAGGGCATCAGCATCATCATATTCATTAAGGCCAGTCTCCTTGATAATTCATAACCTTGTTTTTAAGACTGTAAATTGAAATAAAACATGGATGAAACATCCACTCCCAACGGAGAGTTTCATTATTTGGTTTTATTGACATTTAATTTCATGACTCGTGTCAAGAGAGTTTTATCCCCATGAAACTCACTTTTTCTCTCTCTAATTAAATACATGGTCACATCATCAAAGACGCTTATATGGCACCCTATTAGATACAAATCAAAATCTAATAAAACTTCCACTAAGACTGGCCTAAGAGCAGTGGAGCGATTAATTGCAAATTGGTGTGGCTTTGGTGCTCCTTGGTCATTGCATCAGAGGCTAAGACGATGCCTGTTTTTGGGCGGAAGGAGTACTGGTCAGAAATTGATAATGTTGAGACATTGCCTTGTGCCACCTAAATCTCAAGGTCGGCCATCCTCTTATGATAGGGTATCCATGTATGCGTACATTCATAGTAATAAGCTTGCATAATGTGTACCATGTTTAAAGAAAACGTGTAAAAGTTATCCTGTTCCGAGCAGCGACAAATAGGTGGTATACTGTATGCCCATAGAACGAGCAAACGAACAGCACCGGTAAGAAATCTCTCTTCCATGCTACTCTTTTTTTATTTTCTAGATATGTGTTTCTTTACCTATATGTACTGTATAATAAAAATTAAAGCCAAAATAACCCATAATTTAGCAGCATGTTCGCTTGGTCGTAAACGATCGTAAATTTTTAGCCAGAATAGTGTTTTTCTCTCACATCAAACCAGCCAGCAGTAAATAATCCACGATCATTTACGACCTCCTGTAGGAAGGTGAGAACATGCACATTACATGGTATCAAAATCAACAATAATCTATGTACGATCACATCCCCAGTGCCAGTGTTCCAAGTCCAAGATAGACGAATAATAAAATCACATGCTACCAGTAGGGTTCACCCAGGTAACCTTGGAATCAAATACATACACACTTCAGAATCGTCCTGTTCGCTTGAGCTTGTTTGGCTGATAATCCATGACTGAAAGTACCGTTGGCTGATTTTGTATGAGAAAAAAATATTGTTCGTTGGCTGAAAAAGTACGGCTTATAAGTCAAACAAGCCCAAGCACCCAGTTCGCTTAGGCTTGTTTGGCTTATAAGCCGTATTTTTTCAACGAGCAGTATTGTTTCCAGCATAAACCTGCAGAATGCTCAAATCACAGCGTCATCTCAATTGCCAACATGGCTTAAAACATATATGATCCGTGGGGAAACCATCTGAACTTATATACGTCACAGTTCAAATCCCCCAGCACACCAAATAAGCATCTAGTACACCTGTGACAGAAAGATAGGTTCCACATCATGTTATAGTCCAAACAACATGAGACTCCCACAAAGGTGTAACTCTCAAGACCTTAGCCTTTTAAGGTCCCTTTCGTCACGATCATAGTTCCGGTACTCATGCGCATCCTTTCTCTTCCGATTGTCATGCTCCGGAGAATGGTATTCTTGACTGTCCATGGACAGCTCACCCTCTTCAGTATTCTCACGGTTGGTGCTCTGGTGGTCTACACGGTGTGCAGGATGAGGCCAGCTCTGCCTTCTCTCCTGCTTGATCTTCTCATCCTCGACAGCCAACTCCACGCCATGTTCCAGTTCCCTCTCAATGAGGTCATCATCATCCATCACATCAGCCTTTCTTGAAAGGTCACCTTTCGATTTCCTCCGCTTCTCCAGGGCCGCTTTCACCTTATCCTTGTTTATCTTCTTCATTGCATCCATCATCGAGGATGACACATTGGGACCTTCGTTGCTATTAGCAGTGCCATCCCTTGCTTCATTTGGAGGTATCCTATAGTTTTGCTTCTCCGGATAAGGGTGGTCATAGCCATGGTGGCCTGACATGTTCTGCTGGCTCGATTGTCTGGGTGCTTGATTATGTTCATGGGCAGGAGGTTCATCAGCTACTCCTGGAACTTTACCAGAACCACGTTGATTCGCAACACTTGCAGAACTGCCTTCAGTATCATTGCCTTGGGGTGGTGTTGGTTGAACACGGTTTTGCTCATAGAGTTCCAACATTTGGTTGCTAACCTCTGAAAGGAGTAACCAAAAACACAAAGCATAAGCATGTATCTTTGATGGTATAATTCATAAAATGATCTTTCAAAACAAAAATATAGCATCGAAAGTGAAGAAAAGGACCAAAAGAAGCATCATGGTGGCAAAAAGATATATAACAAAATGCAAGATTGGCAAGATCTAACTAAAAAAAGCACTAAAATGACATCACCAACCAATTATTCCTGACTACATGGCATGTCCCCAGAATGCATCTAAAGTCAAATGGGATTGCCTTGAGTATAGAGCCATAGATCATGGAATTGTGTGTGCCTTCAACCTATCTTAGTTCCACGATCATTTTGGACACGCCAATTATCTTTGGCTGTCCAATTTTCATGGGATTACTAGATAGCTAATAAGCAGGAAACTAGCACTTACGAAAATGAATTTTTACAGTAGTGCGGTTAAGGTGCGCACTAGTGACTTTGCATCTAGAGACCAACCTTCCAACTGCCGCGGAGTTACATCAAACTCTTGCCACCAGACCTTGTCGCCATCTGATGGAAGCTTGACTTTGAGAAACTTCGCAGCCAGGAAGATTGCGCCAGCCGCAATATGGTGCGGTTTAAATTGCAGGCAAAGTGAAGTGCGGAGCCTGTACACCCCTTTTAAGGCGTAGTAAATAGGCATGTTTGTGGATTACTATTTGTAATGAGGAAGAGTAATTTTAGCATACCCATCATTGACAAAATTCCAGGCAACTTGGGCAAGTGCATTCTGAGCAACCTTGAATTTTTTTATTGCTTCAACCAAGGGCTTGTAAGGATGGTTCACATTCAAATCAAAACCAAGTGTTACAAGCACAACACGTTCCCCAAGTAAAATAAGTTCCTTCTGTTGTTCATATACTTCCTGAAGAAACAAAACAAACAGCCTCAGTTATTGTTGTGTACCACAGTAATCAGTACGTAAAATTGCATAAAAAAGAGCAGTCCTGGCCTTGCCTTTAAAAAAGTACTATCATAGGAGAAATGAAAAGGAAAGAAAAGAATAATAACATCATAGGTTACAAAGTTCAGATTACCTAGAACAGGAATATCAAGATATTAAATGCTCTAAAACAAATCACCTTCTGTTTTATTCGTTGAACTGCAGCAGGATCCTTTTTGTGGATGATCTCATATGAAAGGAGTATGACATCCTTCAGAGGTCTGGGTGTTTCTTCAACTTTTCCCGCCAAGAACATACATACTGTTGCAATTGTCTGCATGTTATAATGAACTTATATATTAAAACTTTCATTAGCAGATGATGAATAACTATCAGGGAGAAATAAGCAAGCGGCGCCAGTATGCTAAAAAGAAATGCATGTATTGACAACAAACTTAAATTTTTAATAATGTGGATTTTCTATTTTTTGACACATCTAATAAAACATGTGTTTTATATGTGAAAACAAATATTTTTGTCTTCCACATGTAGGTGGTACCGGAACTGTGAGCGCCGGAGATTTACCAGTTACTACATACTGAGATTGCGCTGACAACAATGTAGACCAAAGTGTCCAGGTGATTTATGTGTATAAAGAAAATTACTCTTTACAATCATATTATAAACACAGAGGCCAAAAGGTTAAAAAAACATCTAGAAAACTTACCCGTCTGTCATTTTTCGCATGAGATTGACGAAGAAAAAACCGATGACAGAACACTATAGCAGTAGCAATTGTCACTTGAGGCCTACATTACAGAGTTAGTCGGCATTAGAAGAAAAGAGTTACATATATAAAAGGTTTCAACTCAAACAAGATATCATAACCTGTGCAGTAACATGCAGGCATGTTTACCAGCTAGTAGACAATCAAAATACAGTTATTTTCAGGCAGTCAGGCAACTGAAATACAGTGCTAAACAGTGTTGTGCATTATCTGTTCCACCTAACTAAAAACAAGGATGTTATCAACTGCTCATGACATGCTAGGCAAGAACTAGCAACCATAATATAACCAGTATTAAAGTAGAAAATTCACCATCCCTTGATTGCAATTGCATTGATTACCAATGAAGCTGTTTACCCATTTGACACTTGTGCTCATGAAACCATCAGGTCTTAGTTTCTTTTTTTATTATAACACAGTGAATTGTTTCTGGAGCGTGATTTTGCTGAACCGGAAAACAACCCATTGCCACAAGTGAAACCACCAGTCTGTGGCTGCATGGAGATAAAGACTTCCTTCATATGAAACATGGGACCTAATATTTTTTCCTTATCAATAAAACATTTAAACAAGATGAAGTAGCATTCACTCTTACATGGTAAACAACCCATGCATTCCTTTCGCATAGGCAAGAAATGCTTTTCAAAGTTAGGGTGTTGTTTGTAAGGTGTAAAGTCTAAGGTAAAAAAGATATCCGGCCTTATGTTAGGGTGAAATCTCAACCTCCACCCCAAAGTTTAGGGGATAAATGGTATTCGCCCTAGGAAAACTAAGCTCCAAAAAATTAGCAGGTTATCTAAATAAATTTGAAACAGGCGAATGGATATTGTATTTTCAGGAAATACAAGTAAAAATAATTGACATAGAACTTGTGGTATAATATATACTTACACTTTAAGCCTCATCCCCAAATCCTGCAGAAATGTGCAATATGACTTGCGAAGATAAGACTCTTTCTTCAGATCAATGCCATCTCTCCTCGATAGGGAATTCTCCTCTATTTCTTTTCTACTAAAATACCATGAAGCACCAAGTTGACCACCTTCTGCATGTCTGTCATATGGAATTCTGTACGGGCTATTTTCTACAATTCCATGATGTGAAGAGTCACTAGTCTGCATGATATCCATGATTATATTCCTCTTCTCAAAATCCTGAAGCGAAGAAGTGTGCCATACAGTGTTACTAGTTGCAAAATCAAATAGTAGCTGGGTAAATGACTGGTTATGCAATATTAAAGAATCAGTGCATGTACATGTCTAAAGTCTAAACACCAGAGTCCAGTAATCACATTTAGGATTGTATGTTATTCAAGGTACCCAAATGCTTCAAAAAGGTTTACGGATGGGCAATGGTAAGTAACACTAAACAAATGATGTCGCCTTAATTATAGAGCACACTCATCATTCACTGGACAACAGCCTACATGTTGGGATTCTCTTTCTAGCAGTACTTTCCTGGTTAAAGCAAATGGATATAAAGATCATGCAAGTTATTGGTTGGTTGTACAATCAGAGTTCTGAGTTCAAACCACGAAGTCACATGAATCATGCATATGGCAATTGCTACTAAACAAACTGCGGATCATATTAAGTTTCATCATCTCATTACATGTTTTGGAGTGATTAGATAAGTTTTGGATGCCAACAAGCTCCAGGGAGCGTATCCCATTTAACCATTTGTTGCTCCCCCGAAGGGCAGGGGGGCAACAAAGAGTTGCTGATCTTTATGTTAGGATAGGACGTGCTTGCAGGACGCTCTGTCTAACTATAAATGATTTTGTTTTTCAGAATGTCGTGATTGTTAACCAGATGACATATAGAATAATCTAAGTTTTGAAGCGATGGAGGCTTTTTAACTAGTAGGAGGAGGAAAAAATAGGTTTCAGCTGTCTGGTTTGTTGGGTAAAAACTGTCGTTATGTTTGTTTGGTTCTCTGATGGGTCCAGAGGTTTCTACAGTGGGCTGTGACTTGTTTAGGCTAAAGCAGCAAGTGTTGAAATTTGCCGTGTAATTTGTGGACGCTGATCCTAGGCACAGATTCTTCTTCTTCGTTGGCAAGTCAAGCATGTACTATGTAAGAGCAGGTAATCTCAGCAGACTATTTTGCTTCGCATAAAGCTGGGCAGAAGCCTTCTGTCCAAAAAAAGAAACACAATTTTGATGTAGATAATGCATCACTCATGTAGGAGTATTGGGGGGTTGGTCAGTTGCTGTTTGAGTGTAATCGGGCGTGCACAAGAGAGAAATGTTGCAAATATTTCCGATCATGATTGTTCTTAGCTTGATAATGCCATGGTCTTAATTTTTCAACGGGGCCTCCATCCACTTACTCTACACGATCTGTGCTAATGTAGATTAAAGGTAGACGAGTCCCAGAGAGAGAAAAGCAGCTTAAATACTTAAAAAGGAGTAACACACAACAAATTGCACACTGGGCTTAACGATAAAGAGAATTGGATGCAACTACAGAGACCAATTAGTTGGCTCTTATCGACCTTGCTTCACAAGATATTTGCAGCAACGAACATGCACGAATGGATGTAAATTCACAGGAGCTGCACAGAAATGTGATTATTTTCCCCTTTCCCCATATGCTTACCAGCTTAAGCAAGCTGCTCATCCTTTCGGATTCGAATTTCGGAAAGAAAAAAATATGTAAGCATGGGCATACCTGTTAGCTCCAGTGAACAGCTCCGGCGCTCGTGCTGCGTCCCCAGCGGTGACCTGCCTCGGATCTGGAGCAGCGGAAGGCGGAGGGGCGCGCCGCTGGGACGGTGGCAGTGGGAAGCGGCGCTGTGGGCAACGGGTGGCGGCGGCGGGGCTAGGTGATGAAGCAGCGGTGGGGGCGACGGTAGCGGGTGCGACGGGGGGGCGAGGGCGGGGGCGGGGGCGGCTGACGGCTAGGGGCGCTGGGAGGTGGAGCTGGCCGCCTGGCGCATCAGGGCTCGGGGGATGCCCCGTCTGGGGATCGACTTGGGGAAGGAGCTGATTGAGGAATGGCCTCGAGTCCGAAACCCTAGCTGAGGTGAGTGGATGCGGACTCTGCCGTAGGCAGAGCAGCGAATGAAGCGGAGACATCAGTCGCGGACCTTTGCTCGGGGTCGGGGAATCGACGGCCAGATTTTTGCAGGCTGGCGGCATTGTTTACGGGACGTTGTGTTTTTCAGTTTCACATGAGAGAATGCGGGACCCACCTTCATGACTGGGCCTTGGGTAATAAGGTGGGCCTTGGTAATAAGGTTTTCCGTTTGGAAAAAATCCGCATTACATTTCTCAATTTTTAGGAAAATATGTTTTTCTCCCTTAACTCTAAAATCGGGTAAACCATGTCCCTGAATTTTTAAAACCATTTATTTTACCTCCCGGACCGATTATAAGCGATATTCATAGGCGGTTTTGTCTTTTTCTTTTTTATTTATTTCGGTTGAATCTTTAAAAAATCATAGTAAATCAAAGAAAAATCATAAAATAAAAAATCCAATTTTATTGGACTCCACATGAGTAGATCTACACAGTGGACATATAATATGGTATGCTTTAGTACAAGTTTTTTTCTGTAGCTCTAGATTTATATTTTTCTATAATTAATTCATAACTGCAATTTCTATGGTCCAATTATGATGAAAAATTTATGGTGAGCTAATTATTATATGTTTGAAATGTAGTAAAAATTTCATACTCACTGAATCAGGTATAACTTAGTTATAGATTTATAAATATTTTTTAACAAGTAGGTGTATGAGAGAAACGTTTCACCTAGGAAACCTCTTAAGGCCCCGTTCGCTTCGCTGAAAAAACAAACTGAAACATTGTTCCGGCTGATTTATTGTGAGAGAAAAATACTGTTCCGACTGAAAAAACAAGCTGAAAAGTACGGATTATAAGAGAAGTGAACTGGGCCTAAATCGTGCTCTCACAGATATTTGAGGTGGAATGGAGCAAAAAATAATAATTGCTTCACCTCGTCGTGGCGGGTCCTGCATTGGGTTATATGAGAGCATGCTTTAAGAAACTCCACATATAGAGTTATTTTGCCAAATAATTTACCAAAATGGCTCAAGCTCTACTAATGGAGCTGTTTATAGAGCTAAAAAAAAAAAATGACTTCAATAGCAAAGTGGAGCCATGCCAAACATAAACTGAAAACACAATATTTCAGTTCGGTTCACACTTCTTGGCTTGAAAGTACCTAGCCTCATTTATGGGACGTTGTGTTTCACTTTTCACATGTGAGAGTGTGGGACCACTTTTGGCTTAATAAGGTGTACCTTAACTAGCCTCATTTATGGGACGTTGTGTTTCACATCGAATTTCACATGTGAGATTTAAGTGTGGGACCACTTTCATGAAATCGCGAGACGAAACTTTTGAACCTAATTAGTCCATAATTAGATACTAATTACCAAATACAAACGAAATGCTACAGTGAACCAAAATCCAAAATTTTTTGGATCTAAACGCACCCTAGGTTCATTTTTACTTCGAAGAAGTCCACTTTACGTCACTTCCCCACTTTACGTCACTCAACTTTCGTTTTTCCACCCCGATCTAAAAAAAGGTTTCTTATCCTTTCTCAACTTTTGAAAATCGTTCTCTTTTTGCATCCTGATGGTTTTGATGGCGATTTTTACTGGTATGGTGCCATGTCACAGGGGTAAATCTGACTAAGTTGAAAGTTCAAGGAGATAAATCTGACTATATTTTTTTATAAAACACCTAAAATACATTGTAATGCAATGAATTATGGAACATAAGGTTACATGGAAATCTAGATGGTAGCACACAGGTGATGATACAGATAGAACCAAGTTACATGAACAAGATATTTGAAGCTAAGCACTATAACAAAAAGCATGATTTTAGAAAAAAAATCTAAATCTAGTTTCATAATTTTCTGAGTTAAAACAAATTTCCTATGATTTTTTTATATTTTCTATAAAAAATGTTTCTAATCCGATTTACCTCGTTGAACTTTCAACTTAGTCCAATTTATCCCTGTGACGTGGCACCATATCAGAAAAATCACCATTAAAACCGTTGAGGGTGCAAAAATGAACGGTTTAAAAAAAAGTTGAGACATGATAAAATACTGATTTTGTAAATAAAGGAGAAAAATCGGACAATCGCGATAGTTGAGGAAGATAAATTAGAGTTTTTTTTGTTTGGACTTCATATGCATTCCACGTGAAAGAACGTCTTTGTGCCGGGCCGACTGAAGTGCGGATTGATGTCTATTGTTGGACTAGACGCTAATGTGTGCCGAGTGGCGACTGCCCAGCCGCCTTTCTGGCCCAAAGCTCGTTGCGAAGAACACTCCAAGGTGCCATGCATCGACCGCCACCGCTCCGAACGTGGGACGGTAGTACATCAAATCGGGCTGCCGGTGGTTGGTGATGGAAGCGCCTCGACCTCGTACCCTACTACCCTCCACGGCTCCACCTCCAGCACTAAGTTATCCAGTTGTTTGCCACGTCAAGATAAGGCCAAAGCCATGCTCGACACAACCCAATCTTGTCTGCTTTACCTGAGGGGGCCCACAACCTTTTTTTCGCCTCTCATCTAAGTGTACCTGTTCATGAACAGACACACACCAACATCACACACACCTCACTCACACCCCATGTACACAAACAAATTCTACAACTACACCTAGATTCCAAGATCGCGTCATTGAAAGGATCACCGAATCCAAGGCTCCGTAGACGACGGGCACGCCGCTATCCCTTTATTTCTACGGAGCACACCGCTAGGCTGTTAAAAATAGAGAAAAACCCCGGTGGGGATCGTGAGTCGAGCTCTGCTCGAACCCACGACCGGCCGCTGCACCACCTGCAGCATTAACCACTCGAGCTACGGCTCGATCCCCGCCCACAACCATTTGCTGCATCATGGGATGGGGCACGGTTATGAGTTTAACCAGACAGTTAAACAAGCCAGTTACCCTTACTGCTCAGTAGACCCCTCCAAAGATAAAAAGTTAAGCGAGCCCAACTGGGGGCAGGCACCACGCTGTCAGCTACGGTTTGTTAAGCAGGCAGGCACGAGGCACACGTTGATAGGCAGGCGCGCTGGACCTTCTCGCTCCCGTCGCCGGCTGGTTTGAGAACCACCCACGGTTTTCTCTCACCTTTCTTGTAAGCTCCACGTCAGGCCCGCTTGTCGTGTTCCTCAGCTCGCAACGATAAATACGCCCCCCGTTGCGAGCCAAGCTCACCCGAGCAGAGGTACTCCCACGCACTCTCTTTCCCCACTCCCCCCTCTTCAAAGCAGCAAAAGCATTTGGCAAAAGCTGCGCAGCCGAGCTCTTGGTCCGTAGAGACACCAACAAGCAAGCCAGAGAGAGAGGCCGGACGAGACATGACGACGTCGGTGGCCTGCGCCTTCTTCTTCGACGCGGAGCCGTTGGGCGAGCCCGGGCGGCACGCGCTGGACGCCTGCGCGCTCTGCTCCAAGCCGCTCACCCGCAACAGCGACATTTTCATGTACAAGGGCGACACCCCGTTCTGCAGCGAGGACTGCCGCTACGAGCAGATGCACCACGACGCGGCCTACGCGCGGCAGGCCAGCAGCAGCCGGCGGAAGCAGCAGCAGTCGCAGCGGAGCAGGAGGGCCTCTGTGGCCGCCAAGGCGGACGTGTACGTGCCCATCTAAGCAGACTGACAGAGTGTGGCCGAGGAAGAAGCGGAAGATCGTGCTGCTTCAAGCAGCTACAGCTGCAAGAGATCCCGTTGGGGAGGCGCTCCTGGCTGTGGCTGGCCGGCGGCCGGCGGCCGGCGCTGCGCCACACAAAAGAGTTTTGGGCGCGGAACAGTGGCAAGCAGGGGATGAATCTGAAGGCTGAAGATGTCGATGACAGAATACAGATCGATCTGAGCTGTGTGTTGAAATCTTGAAATCGACGCCATGCGTGCTGCCCTTTGTTTCTGTTTTCCCCAATTGGATATTTTTCGTTTGTGTGTGCAGTGTGCTTGAGGCCTGACCGCCTGAGAGTGTGTGCGAGACAGCGAGAGCACCGTTGACCTATAAATGTACGAATATGTGGCATTTCAGCATGCTATGATAGTCATGAAATTTTGATCGCAGACGTATCTCATTCCTGACTGGGTTTTTGTGAGCTTTCATGTGATTTGAGTGATTGATTTTCGCATCAACCGCACGGTGCTTTTTGTGTGCTTTTCGAATTGTTGGCCAGACGACGAAGCTTGGCAATCCATGCCAGGTTTCCTTGGAGACCAAGGCCGCGCCAGAGATCTGAGTGAGCAATAATCACTTCGGCCTCGTTTATGCGCCAGAGATCTGAGTGAGCATTTAATCACTGTAATCTTTTTTTTTCTGACCACCCATCCCCATGCCAGAGATGAAAAAAACAAGTCAACAAAGGCCTGGATTTTGGTTTCTGACCACCCATCCCCAAGCCAGAGATTAACAAGTTGCACCTTGGATCTGGCGGAAATCTGTGAGTAAACAGATCCGCAATACCGGGAGTCCGTCCGCGTCGGACGCTCGTGCAGAAGCTGCCGCTCCCTCCGGTCACCGCAAATTTAAATAAATTTCACGCATCCGTTGTACGACCTGCTCCGCCACTGCTCCCGCACGCCTCTCTCTACCGCACCTCCCCAAGCCATCCTCTTCACCACCGTGGCGAGCTCCCCCACTACAGCACAGCTGCGGCTTGCTCACCACGTGAGGCCGCACTGTCATGTTTTGCTGAGAAGCGTATGTTCTAAGCGTATATTTTGAGTGTTTCAGATGTTTTAGAAATATGTTATAAGTGTTTCATATGGATGTTGTAAAAGTAGAGCATGATGTTGCATATGTTGTAATGGTTATACATGCATGCTGCAAATGTATTTATATGGATATTGCATATGTTTCACACATACGTTACATGAGTTTTATCTGGATGTTGCGTATTGTTGCAATGGTTTTGAGTGTTTTTTCAAGTATTTCATCTGTCTTCGGACATATGTTGCAACTATTGTATTAGAATGTTTAAAAAACAGATTGGACGTTGCATCTCTCCTCCTCGTCTTCTACTGCATCGTCTTGGTGTCCTCCTCTCGACGCTGGTAGGGCATCCATACGATGCCACGGCCGGATCCTTCCGAATAGGAGGCGCTGCCCCCTTCCCCTCTTGTCGCTCGGGCAGCGCGGCCCTCGCATAAGCGCGAGAAACGAATACAATACACGGACGTCCGAGCACATGTAAACGGATAGGAGTACGTGATGTTCTTGAGCGAGAAAATGACAGAGTAGAATTGTGGGCTACCAATACTATGGTATCCAAAGAGGAGGAGCTAATGGTCATCAACATTAATTCATCCGAGCAGTCAAGAGCGTGACTACAGCTCCAACCGACCCCCAGGTGCGCGGGCTTCGCCTTGCTCGACCTCTGGGGGAGGGCTACGCTCGCAACCCGAGGATGGGCTCCTCCTCGCTCGGCCCTTGGTTTGCGCTCGCTCGCCTCGGAGAGCCAGAGGACTTTGACTTCGTCTCGACCTCAAGGCCGTGGGGCTCGCCCGACCCAGGCGCGGACTTCGCCTCGGACCCGAGGCCACGGCTCCGCCTCGCTCGACCCTTGGTGCAGCCCTTGCGCCGCGACGGGGACCCATACTACCGCCAACCACTTTAGGTCCAAGCGTATGGACTGGGTCAAAGCTCGACACTGTGGAAAAGATTAGCACGCCTCGCCTCGCTGTGGCCATGACGGGCCATACGAGGGGTTCACATCCGGCGTCAGGCGTCTGTCTTTCGCCGCCTAACCCTCGAGGACGACGATGACGGCGAGCGTCGATTCACCACGACGTCCACGGTGAAGGACACGTGGACGCCTAAGAGGGGGAGTGAATTAGGCAACTTAAAAATCTAACTCTAAGCTATGGCTCTCTTTTCTTCCTCTAGCAAAACCTATGCAAAAGATAATCTATCTAGATGTGCAACTACGGTTTTGCTAGTGTGCATATCTACCGCATAAAATGATAATAATATGATCAATGTAAATGCGGAAGCTTAGAGAGCAAGGTAGAGATATGCAAACTCCCGTCGACGACTCTCGGTATTTTTACCGAGGTATCGAGAAAGCGTAAGGGCTCTCGGGCCCCTCAGGAATCCTCTCGAGGGCCAAGCTCGGGCCGGGAACTTCGTGGATAGCCTCGGGCCTTCCCCCCACGCGCAAGTGGGTCTCCGATGTGCCTTTCGGCAAGCCTCTCCCGGATGCTCTCCGTCGTCTTCACTATCAAGCTTTTCGGCAAACGCCATGGGATAGACACGAGTTCACCACAAACGCGGTTGGTGCGATCTCGCAAGACTTCAAGCCCTCCGATGTACAACTATTGTGCTCGCAAGCACGGGTGGCAAGAGGTATGCAAACCTCACTTAAACACTAGGCAAACACTAGAGCAAGCGCATAAGCGGTGGTCTAATCAACCTAAGCACTTCGCAAAAGCACTTATGCTAATCACCTAATAAAACACTAAGCACTATGCATGTGGAGATCACTCAAATGGTGTATCAACACTCTTGATTTGTTTCCTTAGCTCCACACTACTCAAATGCCCGGTTGTGGGTTGTATTTATAAGCCCCATCGCGAAAGTAGCCGTTGGGGTCGAACTCCCGCAGGGCCATCGACCGGGACGCCGAGATCGAGCGACGCTGGTCCCCTCGTTAAGCATCTACAAGATCGGTGGACTCGGACGATAAAGGAGAAAGAAGGACCCGGCCGATCCTCCGTTCGCCTTCGCGTCTCTCGTCGTTCTTTATTTTCCTCCGTTGTAACACATGCTTTCCTTGGCCTATGCGAAAGAAAAGCGCGGCTTGGTTCCTATCTTCATGCTTGGACTTTGCTTGAATCTTAGGGATCTAAGGTCTTGCTTGAGGTGTTGATCGATCATCATGTCGAGAACCTTGTACCCATTGGACTCAAACACTTGTAAATTCAAGTCTAGTCATCAAACACCAAAATCCAAAGACATTTTTCCTACTTGGTTTGGGACGGATGGAGCGCCATGACCCGAGCAGATGGAAGCTCTCAAAGACACGGATAGGACATGCATTTAACATCTACAAGATCGGTGGGACTTAAAGGAGAAGAAGGATCCTGATCCCTCTCTCTCTCGTTCTTGTATTTTCCTCCCTACTACAAACTTGGCCTTTCATGAAGAGGATTACCGTCGACCCATCGAGAAGCAGATCAAACAAGAGCACTACCACGAACACTTACTGGCGTAGGGAGCTCTTTTCTTTTCACCAGAGACTTGGGATCCTTTCCCTCTCTCGCCCGTTTGTAACCCCTACTACAAACTTTTCAGTGTTAGTAAACCTCGTGAATTTTCTCTCGAGTATAAACACTATCCTCCGAGCCAGACGCACAATATTAGAAATTTACTCGTCGGTGATAACTCGAAACACCGACAAGAATGTAACAGAGGTTTCGTCGACCTGAAATGTCAAGGAAACAATTGAGCAAGTATCCCCATTGCATAACCAGAGTTCTATTTGTAATTACAAGTACGTACTCCCTCCATTTTAATTTATAAGACGTTTTAAGATTTATAGATACATAGATTTGATATGTATTTAGATATATGCTTATGTTTAGATATATAATAAAATTAATATATCGAGAATAGCAAAAAAACACCTTATAATTTAGATAGGAGGAAGTACTATATACGTTTTATACATACACATACTACTATAGTATTATGTTCCATCAGTGTCAAGCTATTTAGGCCTTGTTTAGTTGGCGAATTTTTTTGGAAAACAGGTACGGTAGCACTTTCATTGTTATTTGGCAATTAGTATCCAATTATAGTCTAATTAGGCTTAAAAGATTCGTCTCGTGAATTTCGTCTAAACTGTGTAATTAGTTTTATTTTTTATTTATATTTAATGCTTTATATATGCGTCCAAATATTCGATGTGATGGAAATCTTGAAAAATTTTACAAAATTTTAGAACTAAACATGCACTTAATCAAAAGATCCAAAATGGCCTGAATCATTGCACCCACGTCAGATTCGTTGAACACTTCAGTTTTCTTTATCTTTTGTTTTGTTTACGTCTCATCAATGAGTCACCGGAGAGTCAGTCCCCCACCCAATCATGCGGCGAGAGACGTCATGGGCCCATGGGTGCGGAGAAAGCCGTGGGGGGAGTCACCGGCTGCCTTGTTGTGCGTGACTCACCGCCTGCGTAGCAGCCGCCGTACACGCCAAAACTAGCGCCCCCGCACGCACTTTTACGCGTCATCCTCCACTCAGCGCCCAACAACTGTGTGATGCACGCACTTAACAAAATGGAAAACATTTTGCACCATGCCGCAGCCCGCAGGTGTGACCGTGCGTCCCTCGCCGTCGCCGGCAGCGGACGTGCCACAACAGCTCGCGTGCCCCGCACGGGACGGCGATTATGTTTTGGACCATCCGTGACCTCCAATTATCAAAGCGCGATGATTCTCTGTGAAGCCACCTACGTAAGTACTTCCTCAGTGCTCAAGAATGAAGTCGTTTTTATAAGGCTTGATCAAACATTAGAAATATAAATTATGAATAATTTTTAAGTTGTTGAGTTTGGAAATATAAAAACCATACGTATAGATTTGTCTTGAAAAATACTTTCACAAAAATTTACGTATATCACTTTTTGATAAATATCTTTATAAAAATAAATAATCAAAGCATAGCTATGCTTTGGAGATCACTTCGCTGTGCAAAATAACTTTATTTTTTTTTAAGTACAGGGAGCACAGCACAGTTGCAAGCATTAAACAAACTGGGCGCGTATCTCCAGAAATGCTTCTCCCCGGGCGAAACCTGCCCCGCCTGCCAAGCGACACTCCAAAGCGTGCACAGCCGCCGAAGTTGAAACCTGGCGATACAGAATGGCTTAACAATGAGGGTTTTTTTTATAACCTGCGTCCAAAGTTGTCGAGGGTTCAAGGCCAAAGCAACAGCATATAGTAAATTCAATGCCGACGGCGCAACCACAGATCGCGTGCATGTGCATCTTCATCCAGGGCGTGACCACCGCCTCGTAGCAGACGCATTGCTTAAGCGCCACCTGCCATTGGTCCCAACCGATGCTCACACACAGGGTGCTGCCTCCGTGCCTCGTGGCGTGCATGCACCAACCCCTCCTCCCTAAAGAATCTCTCGTCAGGAAGGAGACCTAGACAAAGCCGTGCGTGCCCATGCTGAAGTTGTGTGAGCGAGAGGGTGTTGCAACTTGCAACGGCAAGTGCCCTCTATCATATGTGGGCATGGCCATGACCATGTGGGGCGCCCACGTCGCATGTTGGGGGAAAGGCTGGCGCACCAATTATCAGCCCTGATAGGGTGTCTAGGTTAGGTTAGTCTAAGCCAAAAAGTTTGGGAGTTGGGACCGGCATCGTAGTAGTGTTAATTTGATGCAATGCAAATCAATACTAGTACTCTAGAATATGGTTCCGATTGATCACGGTGCGTCAGAATATTTGCCTCCAGATTTTGCTGCACAAAGCGGAGCAAGCTGCAGTATTTCTAATTCACACAAGTGGATTCACTTGCCCCGTCAGTGATAGCACGCGGTTTCTTGCTTGTAAGAAAAAGCAGAGACGCTTTTGTTTTGGCGCGATTCGTCTCTGTCGGGATCCAGAACCCGCCACCACGTCACACGCGGGGGGCCGCCTCCTTGGCCTGTTGTTCTGGTACGGGTGGACGTGGACCCGGGTGCGCGGGACACAACTGCTGCCAATTGCCATCAAGCCTAGTCAGCCTATCACCGCACCATGGGCCGCCAGCCGCCACCAAACAGAAGAGTCTGCCGAACCACTCCGTGCGTGCTCCAAAAACCGCGGGCGCCCCGTCCGGCGCGCGGTATCTGCCCCGAGCCCCCGACCGTGGGCTATCCTATCTCGCGCCGCTGTTTGCTCGTTTCAGTTATCCCGTTCTCGCTCGTATATATCCCGGTCCCGATCCCTGTCCACCCGCCATATATACCCCCGCTCCCCGCCTGGCGAGCTCAACTCAACTTCAGAGTCGCAAAACCTGCCTTGGACTGCAGAGTCGTCCACCCTCCTCCGGAAGCGTAGCAACCATGGCCACTTCGCTCGCCTGTGCAGGTTTCTTCTTCGACACCGAGCCAATCGGCGAGCCCCGCCTGCCCGCGCTGAACGCGTGCGCGCTCTGCTCCAAACCGCTGGCCCGCGACAGCGACATCTTCATGTACAGAGGGGACACGCCCTTCTGCAGCCACGAGTGCCGCTACGAGCAGATGCAGCACGACGCCATCCGCGCCAGGCAGGCGGCCAGCAGGTCCGCTGGCCGGCGGCAGCAGCCGCAGTCCATAAAGATAAAGGTGTCCAAGACGAGTTGACCACGCCAGAAGGAGCCTGGTGCCTGGCTGAGGTGTTCGTTTCGTTCCACGATGATCGCCAGACTTCCTGAGAACCGCAGGTCTGATCGATGGGACGAAAGATGAGAGCAGCTACAGGAACATTTCTACGTCACGACTTGTAATTGTGAGGCTAGAGCAAGGCCATGATGCCCGTCAGCGCCATCTGTAAAAGCTCGTCAGCGCTAGCACGAGGCTTTAGCCCGTTCGCCATATGATCTGCCCACTCTGCACTTCCTTTTTCAGCCGTCGGACATGTGCTCGTTCGTGTTTGAGCCAGGTTGTAACACCACTTTGTAAACTGGAGCATTTCGGAAGCTTTGCTTCTAACAGCTGATCGTCATGTGTCATCTGTACAAATTTGCTTCCAACAATACAATTGAAATAATCTTCTCTACGTGACGAAACCCGCAGACAATTCCCGAGCAGGGATTGGGCCACGTCGCCTACATTTTCTCGGCCGTGAGATTTCTATCGGGCCGTCGGAAAGCAGCTAGCGCGTCCCGTGCCTTCGAGACTCCTCGGCTCCTCGCGTCCATCGCTCTAGCCACCGCCTCGCCCTCACAACGCGGACACCGGACACCTCATGCTCAAGATCGAGCGCCGCGCATGGGGTGCCGTGTCCTCGAACACGGCGGGCGCCTCCGCGAGCCTGGACGAGGCCAAGGCAGCTCGCAGTGCGGCCTGTCCGTCGCGACGGCCATGAAACAAGCGTCGTCAGCGCTTTCGTCGAGGCAGTCGTAGTGCTGCTCCCCTCCCGCGCGCAGGGCTGCTCGGGATCTTTGGTGCCCACTCTTGCTGCACTCGTTACGTGCTGCCGCGAGATGCGAGCGGACGGAAGAGCGCGGGGTAGCGAAGCCATGTACGAGGGGGACACAGTGAACGGCTCGGTTACGTGGGCACGAAGACCCTGCGTCTCTTCCTGTCCCTGCTGCCCCCCAGGCATCCTAAATCACAATTCGCAATGGTGGAGGAAGCAAGACAACCTGCAAAATTTGTCATGTAAAGCTCAGTGCACCCAGGCACCCAGCCTGTTCGACTAAATGTCTCAATGATCTCCAAGGGTACTTGACTACTTATTGCGCATCCTTACTTGCTTTCTTACAAACTGTATATTACATTTACATTCATTCTAATACTTCTCGATTGCAGTTGGCATTGTTGGATCAACATGAAAGTGACCCAATAATTTTGTAAAGGTATGAAGGTAAATAAACTTCATTTAATTGGTACAAACTTTTTTTTTTGTTGCGAAAGTAATTGGTACAAACTTAAAGGCTTCTATATGAATTGGTTGATATTTTGCTGGATAAAATGGGGTCGGAATTATGGATGATAACCCACTGAACGATCATAAACATAAAGCCTCACAACCAGATATTAGGCCACAAGTTTTAATAACCCAAGGAGATGCAATTTGGGAACGCTATCACCTTTATACATCTACTACTATATGGATTTTTTGGAGAGCACCCGTGATTAAATCCCAGTCTAAATTTACCTGTAAACTTTTATTGGCATTTAAAAAAAAACTTAAGGCACTAACATGCCTTTTGTTTCCTTTCATATTTTATTTAAGTTTACATCAATTAGAAATATACGAAAAGCAGCAGCCAGCAGAGATTAAAAAAAAAACAGCGCTATTAATTTCTGTAGCCGCCGTGAGTTGCAGCGGGCACCAAACACGCCCTAAGTAGAGTATTTATTAAATGTGCTCTGAAACAGTTAGTTTTTTTATTAAGTTCAGCAGTTTGGCATTATTACAATCTTAATTCTTTGTACATAATAGCTCATTTCAGCTATTCGTTTAGGCGCACAGCTTATATTGAGTCACTGACCAAATTTTTACAACCAATTGAGGTTTGTATCCATATTATTGTGATTGGTACGATGCTGCACATTGCTCACGGTATCGTCTGTTTTATAATTGCCCTGTAATTCTGCTGCCATTATGGCATACAGTTTCTTTAATGATATATATGGATGTAAATGCATGTGCTAATAGTTCATAGTCCCCAGCCCATTCTGTTGAATGCAGCCATCAAATAGTCAGGTTCAATTATGTTTACAGATGCTATAATATCGACACAAAATAAGAATTATAACATATCCCACATTGTGTTCCTGATAAACTATCTGCATACTGTCATGTAGCGTAGTAATTTATTTCTACACGCAATAATTTATCATACATTTAAGGTAGAGTAGTGGATATGTCTGATTTCTAATTAGCCATGTTACTAAATTTTTATTAAATTCAAGCCATGTGCTACATCATATAGCTGATGAAAAAAAGTTTAACTTTTAAACAACTACATGCAGATAACACGGCTCTTCACATTTGGCTAAAATTATAGTGATATGATGGAGAGCAACACTTTGTTTTAAAACTCCATCCCTAACCATAGACCGTGGTAATTCATAGTTTTTTCTCGCGGTGCTTGACATTACTTCCAATAACAATCTTTTCACAACGAATCCAGGGTGCAAGCTCCGGCAATATATCTAATGTCATCTCTTATTTATCTGATCTTTTTAAGAGAAAACATTGTAAACTTATCGTAGTAGGGTCCAAGAGCCGTTAAATTTGATGGAAGGTCAATATTCAGCTTTGCCCAAAACAAATCAGGACACAAAACAAGAAACAAGAAGGCAGGATGGAGAATTAACACGGGTCTTTTGATGTATATATGTTATCTATATGACAGGCCTCTACCTATATGGCACTTATCCTTCACATTAGCATGGTCTTATTACAATATATATTCTTATGGTGCTTTGTTTTGGCACAGAATTAGATTGAACATGATCTCTATCAACCACTTTGATCACTAGAGGTATTGCACAGTCTAGAAACTAGAAGAATGCTTTAAAACTAAAACATTTAGGTATAATGTTGATATATTGCTGAATAACAATGTGTCTCTCAATCTCTCCAAGGTTTACAAGCAAGTTTCTAAAACATTAGCTTTGTTTACTGAAGGAAGAATGCCAGTCTCGTGAATGGCGCAGAGTATCCTACGCCACAATTTTAGCTCAATTTCCATCAGAGCCTAACCGTTTGTTATTTGTGAAAGATGACGAGTGAATACTCTGAGGTTGATGAAGACCACTCCTGCTTCTTCAACTAAAGAAATTGTGAATATGTAGGCTTAAGTCAGGAGGACTCATGTATAAAAGATTCTCAAACTGCATTGAGATGTGATAAGCTCATTAAATTGCCATAAGCTCATCAAATTGTAGTATGATAAAAAATAACCTTTAAAGCACCGGTGAAAAAATCTTCACATAGATTACAAAATTTAAAATAATTTGAACATTTTTCTTACATTTTCATCCGACAGCAGAGTTATGGCCTCAAATCTTAAACTGCAACAGTACTGACCCCCATACTAGACCCATTCATCAAGCCGGCGCGGCAACTGCCGCGCCCATGGTTTTCTAGTTTTTATAGAGAAAATAACATCATTTGCTGTGTGTACAAATTTGCTCTACATGCGATTATTCTGGGACAGAGTGAGTACAAATTTTTTATCTGTTATAAATCGTGTTAAAGCGAAGATAGCCAAGCCAATGCAGGTCGCCTCCTTGCCGCATCATCTTCCATTCTTCCGCACTTCGCCAGGTCCAAATCTGAGGGCGACTGCCATGGCTGCCACGTCACTGCAGCAGGAGCAGCTGATCGTCATGCACCCCGACAACTGGCACCTCCATCTTCGCGATGGCGGTGTCCTCGAGGCCGTGCTGCCCCACAGGTTCGAGCAATCATCGATGCTATTTGGTTTTTTTTGGTAGTGCACATCTGGTGCTCGATGCAATGTTTCTGAGACTGTGTGGTACTGTTGTGTGTTCTCTGACAGTGCGAGGCATTTCGGGAGGGCCATCATCATGCCCAACCTGAAGCCGCCGGTGACCACGACGGCGCGGTCGGTGGAGTACAGGGAGGAGATAATGAGGGCGCTGCCACCAGGGAGTAGCTTCCTGCCGCTCATGACACTGTACCTCACGGACAACACTAGCCCAGAGGAGATAAAGCGCGCAAGTATGAATTCTTCTCCATGTAGTAACCAACATATTCTTCAGGTTCTTTAAAAGCTATCGCTTGAACTTATCAGCCTGGCTTATCAACCATGATACAATATTTTTCTCTCACAACAAATCAGCTTCAGCCGGCTTATCAGCCGCAGAAACGATCGGCCAAACAGTAGAAGTCGAAGCAGTAATCAGCTCTAGTATGGGTTTAACTATCCATTTGTGTACTTGTGCAATGAGTTTGTTGCCACGTGCATTCTGCTGAAAGTTTGAAGAAAATTATCTAATGCGATTATCAAAAAAAATTATCTAATGTGTGTGAAATAAAAACTATTGTGTGCATTTACCAATCTATAATATCTTGAGGTTGATGTTTATTTTGCATGCTATGCGGTTTTTGGAAAGAGTGGTGTAGTCTTTGCTGTGAAGCTGTATCCTGCCGGAGCAACTACCAATTCCCAGGATGGTGTCACCGATGTATTTGGGAAGTGCTTGCCTGTCCTCGAGGAGATGGTCAAGCAGGAAATGCCTTTGCTTGTAAGTAGTTTAGGTCCATTGCATTCTTGATGCACTATAGGCCTTTTGATTGGAGTTTTGATGCACATGACTAGTCTCTATATTGGTCACAATTTGTTGGACTGTTCTTGCTTTAGTTAGTAATTTGTTTTTCCTTTCCAAAAAATGTAATCTGTATTTTCTTTCAAAAAAGTAATTTGTTTTTGCACTGCTTGTGCAAAAATCTTTTATGGCTATTGCTCATTTATGATCTTTTTTCTCCAGGTTCATGGAGAAGTCACAGATTCACATGTTGACATCTTTGACCGTGAGAAGGTTTTCATTGATAGAACACTGGCACCACTTGTACGAAAACTTCCACAGCTGAAAATTGTTATGGAACATATCACAACTATGGATGCAGTGAATTTCATAGAATCATGTGAACAAGGTAATGCACTGCTGCTAGGATGGCATTAATACTTGTGCCCTTTTCTATGATTATAACACTTTCATGTTCCCAGGTCATGTTGCTGCAACAGTGACTCCTCAGCATCTCCTCCTCAATAGGAACGCTTTATTTCAGGGTGGCTTGCAGCCACACAATTACTGCTTGCCAGTTCTGAAAAGAGAGATCCATAGTATGGAGTCACCCTCTAAGAAATGCTACTGCTTCTTATAAATGCACAATGACAATGATATTATTATTATTTTCTAAAAATTACTAAACATTTCTTCAGCAATTAGCCAACTATGAAACCACTTTCAAATGTGACCAAATATTCCTTCAGCAATATATAACTAGATCCATAACAATATTCTTGTCCTGCATTTTTCTTTAGCCTCATTAGGATTGGGATATTGCCCATAATTTCAATCAACTGTCATGTTAAAACTTTTTGTTTGTAATTTTTTAACAGCACTCTGCCTATTAACTGTTTCTGAACCTTCAACCTAGGACAAGCTAGTTTATCTGCTGTAACAAAAGGGAGTAGACGGTACTTTCTTGGCACTGACAGCGCTCCCCATGATAAACGGAACAAAGAATGTTCCTGTGGATGTGCAGGAATATATAGCGCTCCTGTTGCCTTGTCTCTTTACGCGAAGGTATTTGAAGAGGTAATCTCTATCTCAAACACTCTCATGCTTATCGTTCATCTTTGCTTCCAAGAAAACACATAATCATTTATCACCACCGCAACTAGATTTCAAGAAAATTATCTTGCTGTCAATTACATGGCACTGAAGTTGTGGTGGTGACAAACAATGCATATGTTGAAAACTCTTTTTTCTTATCGGTTTATTTTTCTGGACGTGTTTCCACAATTTCAGGCTGGAGCCCTTGGCAATCTAGAAGCTTTTACAAGCTTCAATGGCCCTGATTTCTATGGTCTCACTTCTAAGATTGTCTTGAGAAAGAGTACCTGGCAAGTTACCGCAACTTATGAACACAGTTCAGGGGAGATTGTGCCTATGTTTGCTGGCAGCACCCTTGAATGGCTTCCATCTCATGATGAGCCTAAAGAACAAACGGTATGCATTATTGGACGCTGCACTTGAGGAGATCAATATGTGGAGTTTTTCCAGTTCATTTTCCCTTTTCTGTTAGAATCAGCATAGCAAATTGTTCAGTCATCATTGACGATTCTTGGAAGGCAAAATTACTGAGAGGGACTTATTGAAAGCGATCACTTGTGATCTGCATATTGAGTTGTTTTATCCCTTTTGGATTGCAGTACAGTATCAGAAACAGCTAAATGGGTATGGTTTTCAAGGGTGCTTTGTTGATCTAGACACTAGAGCAAACATTACTGAATAAATGTTAGCTCTGCAGTTACATCTTTGTAGGAGTATATCAATCTTACTGTCGATTTGAGACAAATTTCCCCCTGCTATTGCTACTCCTGAATATTGTATCTTTTGGACAGCTGCTGTCCGGTTATTCAGACCTGCAGGGATCAGGAACCTCTCATAACTGTCACCAGCTGTTCCTCCATCGGATCGGATCTCGTTCGTTAGCTGTACGTGAACGGCTCGCTCGGTCGCACTCGCACCCGTACAGGGGTCGCAACTTGTGGAGCAGGTGCAGGGTGTCGTTGAGAACTTGCGATGCTGCAACAGCGCGTAGCCCCCGGTATGCAAGTTGAGCGTGATGTAGCACACGGTGTTATGCATAAACAGGGACTCGTTTTGTTTTGGCGCGATTCGGTCGCTGTCGGAATCGAGAACCCGGCACCACGTCATACACGGGGCCCGCCTCCTTGGCCTGTCGTTCTCGTACGGGTGGACCCGGGTGCGCGGGCCACTAAGCCCAGACACAGCGGCCACCATCAGATCGACAGCCTGTTCGGCAGGAGTGAAAAATAAGTCAAAATACTGTTCCAGCTGATTGTGGTGAGAAAAAAATACTGTTCCAGCTGAAAACACTGTTTATGTGAACATTGTTTTTCTGAGAGCGCTGGCTAGCCCAGCCAAACGCGGCCAGCCAGCCGAATGCGCGGCGAGTCAGCCGATCAATCACTGTACCATGGCCCGCCATGAATGAAATGAAACAGAAGAAGTGAAGAACCGAACCACTCAGTTCTCCACAAACCCGTGACGGGTTGGCGCCGTCCGGCGCGCGGCGTCTTGCCCCAGAACCGAACCAGTCGTATAGGTGGACGGTGGACCGTTGCTACATGAAGCAGCAACTACGCCTGACCATTGAACAAGGAAGGTGAAAGTTAGGGTTCAGGCTTCCCAAGATGGGCGCAAATGGTTAACGTGAGGGCGCACGCCGATCTTTATCATCTTTCCCTGAGGAGGCGAAGGCGAGCCAGCAAAGATGGAAGAGGATTTGGTGTAAGAATGCTCATCACAGCTGCTAACTTGGTGCAGGGATGTAGTAAAAGAAAGAATCCAACGACCACAGGTCATACAGTGGAACTTCTTTTCTTTCAGTCTTGGTCAACTGATCGAGAGTAGCTCCCTGTTCACTGTATTCAAATTCATGGACTAGAAACCATTATTTGAGTGTGGGGCTAATTGCGCGATTTTCCATCAAAGTGAAGGGAAATGGTCACTCCCATCCTACGTCAGATTCGTTAAACAAGACTCCCATTTCTCATGGTCATAGCTGAGTCATTGGAGTGGCCCGCCACAAACAATCAACCATGGACGTACGATCCAGTACGTGTCCGATCACAGCCAGGTAGGGCGTGACTCAGCGCAAGGCAGCAGCTCCTACTCCTAGGGTGCATGATCTTTTGATCACCGTCCATAGGTTCAGTAATAACCCCACACTTGGAGTATGCTGTATTGCTGTATCCACCACTCTGCTGGCAACATCTGTGCGGTGGACCATGATTCCATGAATTTGGAGCGGAGCACGAGCATCCCAAAAAGTTTTTGACATACCGTTGCCGTGCATCCATGCCTCCTCTATTGCTCTACGATTCTTTTGTTCGTTCGCATAGTCAGTGAATCGTCAGTCATCTCCTTCGGTTCCTATGAGAGAACAGCACACGGTTTGTGCATCCATGACCTGCTTTTCCACAGAATAAACGCCCCGCATTTTGCTACACCAAAGCGGAGCAAGTGGTGCATTTCCTTCGGTTCCTATGAGAGAACAGCACACGGTTTTTGCATGTAACTGGGACGTTTCTGTGCGATTCCTGTGTGCTTGGGAATCCAGACCAGAAAGAACCCCATCCACGTCAAACAGGGACCCGCCTCCTGTCGTCCTCGTCTTTCGTCGCGGTGCAGCCGAGTCACCCGCGTGCGTCAAGCAGAACCGGGACGGAAACCACCGCACCATTGGTCCATGGCCCGTTGTCGTAATAAAGAATGGAGGCTCCGTCCGTCAGTGCCGGCGCGCGGTATTGCCCGCCCGCACAGCGAGACGTCTCGCGCGCGCCAGACAGCTCTCTCTCGCCCCCTGCCCGCGCACGGCGGCCTGCTAGTCCCAGTCCGCCATATATACCGGCCCGCAGCTCGCCTCCGAGCTGAGCACAAACCGTCCATCCCGGCCGTCTCTCTAGTCTCCACACTCTAGCAGTTGCAGGCTTGCAGCTAGCAGCGCACCGAGAGCCGAAACCAAAGCCATGGCAGCAGCAGCACATCTCGCCTACGCCTTCTTCTTCGACGCGGAGCCCGCCGTCGGCGAGCCCAGCCTGCACGCGCTCGACGCGTGCGCGCTCTGCGCCAAGCCGCTGGCGCGCGACAGCGACATCTTCATGTACAGAGGGGACACGCCCTTCTGCAGCGAGGAGTGCCGCCACGAGCAGATGCAGCTCGACGCCATCCGCGCCAGGCAGGCCTCCGCCAGGTCCGGCGGCCGGCGGCAGCCGTCGTACTCGTCAGGAGCGGAGGCGCGGCGCGGGCACCGGGACGCCAGGAAGGTGTCCGCGGTGGCGAGCTGATGAACGAACGCCACTACGCCAGGCAGCCGGAAGCTGCTGCGCCTGCACGGATTGAGTGAGACTCGAGAAGGGTTTGGTCGTTTGTCTGACTCGGGAAGATTGGGAGAAACGTGCCTCCTCCTAGATCAGATCGAGCGACAGCCGGACAAGTGAAGCACGGCCCGGCCCGTTTCTCCGTCGCGCTGGGCTGAGCCGAGCTGTGCGACGAATGATCCCCGCGGACGCCGGAGAGTCGGACAAGATGATCTCCATGTTCCTCTGGTTGCATGTGGCTTGGCCTGCGTGCCACTGTCAATGTCTTAATCCCAAGCATTTGGAAAGCTTTGCCTCCATATTCAAAGCCATTTTTTTGAAACACCGTGTGCGCTTCGACTGTTCTTGAATTGATTTATTGATGTGATGCTAATTGCCTGAGAGTTATTAACTGTACAAGTCGCTTCAGCTGTGTAGAAGTAGTACTACTTCAGTCTCCCAGCCAAGTGAGTGGAGGATGTTATCAGACTCAGACCCCAAGTCGGATTTGTTGAGCACCTCAAATTCGTGCTTGTTTGTTTCCCCTGTTTTCTCTTCTGCACGCCTCACGACTCACCGCTGAGTCAGACTCAACAGTGTAGAGTGTCGGCGCGTCATTGCTAGGTGGAGGCCGTGGACCTCAAGCCCAGTACAGCCCAACATGTGCCCGATCAGCGCCAGGTTGGGCATGACTCACCGCGTACGCAGCCAACACCTGTGTACAGTAGTGGAGAGGGAATTTCCAAACGATCTTGCCCCACTGGCTGATACTACTAGGATTTTACATTAGAGTAATTTTACGGCGCAATGCATACCCCAGCTCCGTTGATCTGTTATCTGGCCACACACCCGGGCAGAACCCGGTGCGCAGGTCCGATTCAGCTACTAGCTCGGTTACCGTTTCGCCTGAACTTATCGGCCATTATATAGTTTTTTTTTTAACAATAAATCAGCTTCAGCCGGCTTATCAGGTGCAGAAACCATCAACCGAACAGGTTCGTTACAATGATATGATGATTTGCAACTTTGGAGTTGTTTAGATTAGGCAACTAAAGTTTAGCTAGCTAATTTTAATCCCATTTAGTCACTTTTTACTTAAACACCTTGACTAAAAGGGACTAAAAGGCTATTTAATCCACCAAACTAAACAGGGGTGGCCAAAGTTTAGCAACTGGTTTAGCTGTCTAAATTTTAGCAGCTTCAATCTAAACAAGGCCTTAGAGCAACTCGAACAGAAGAGTTATCTATGTTGTGTAATCTATATTTGAGTATTTTGAGAAGAAAAGAGAGTCCAACAGCTATTGTATTTGGCTTTCCAAAATAGCAAGCCATATATCCCGGAGTTCTCGCATGATAAATATGGCTTACATGTACCGCTAGCCATCTGCCTCGCCATACTAGAAAGACTGTTGGAGTTTTCTATTTTTTATGGGGTGTTTCTATTTTAGAGATGGGCTAAATCATAGATTTAGCCATATGTTTTTACCAACTCTATTGGAGTTACTCTTACAAGCTCTCTAGGCTTGAGATTAACAAGCCAAGTTGAGCAGTTTTTTTTATCCGAGGCTAAACAAACTCAGCGCAGATCTCGATAAAAGCTGCTCCCCGGAACGTAGCCTGCCGGCCTGAACCGATGGAATCCGGAACCGCACAAATCTGCGATCGCAAGGTGCTTCGCCCGTGGCGTACAGTGCACCCAGACGTAAAAGCTCTGACTAAAAGGGACTAAAGGGCTCTTTTAGTCCACCAAACTAAATAGGGATGGCCAAAGTTTAGCGACTGGTTTAGCTATCTAAATTTTAACAGCTTCAATCTAAACAAGGTCTTAGAGCAACTCCAACAGAAGAGCTTTCTATGTTGTGTAATCTATATTTGATTATTTTGAGAAGAAAAGAGAGTCCAACAGCTATTGTATCTGGTTTTCCAAAATAGCACGCCATATCCCAGAGTTCTCGCATGCTAAATATAGCTTGCATGTGCCGCTAGCCATCTGTCTCGCCGTACTAGAAAGCTTGTTTGAGTTTTCTGTTTTTTATGGAGATTTCTATTTTAGAGATTGGTTAAATTATAAGTTTAGCCATATATTTTTACCAGCTCTGTTGGAGTTACTCTTACAAGCTCTCTAGGCTTGAGATTAACAAGCCAAGTTGAGCAGTTTTTTTTTATCCGAGGCTAAACAAACTCAGCGCAGATCTCGATAAAAGCTGCTCCCCGGAACGTAGCCTGCCGGCCTGAACCGATGGAATCCGGAACCGCACAAATCTGCGATCGCAAGGTGCTTCGCCCGTGGCGTACAGTGCACCCAGACGTGCACGGCCGCCAAGGCGAAACCTGGCGATCTCTGGATAAACAACAAATTCTCCCTGATCCTCCGATCTCCCTCGAGCGTTTAAAATCACTCACTAGCCTCAGATTGCGTGCAGCAGCCGGCGCGTGACCGCATCATCATCGTCGCAGACCGCAGTGCCCATCGCCTATTGGACACCTGCCAACGGTCCCCGCAAGGGCCGCAACGTCGACGAGCCACAAGGGTGCCGCCTAGCGTGCATGCACCACACTTCCCCAGGATTCCCGTAATAAAGCAGCCCTAGAGAAAATCCTACAGGGGAGGGCACCGGACTAGAGAGCGTGTGGATCGTTTGGGTTTGTTTAGCTGATAAGTTATGGCTGAAAATATTATTGATTAATTATGAGAGAAAAATATTGTTCGTCGTAGCACCTTGCGATCGCAGATTTGTGCGATTCTGGATTCCATCGGTTCAGCCAAGAAGCTTCGTTCCGAAAAGCAGACTTTTATCGAGATCCGCTACTGAGTTTGTTTAGCCTCGGAAAAAAAAACTGCACAATTTGGCTTGTTAATTTCAGTGCCTAGAGAGCTTATGAGAGTAACTCCAACAGAGTTGGTAAAAATAGATGGTTAAAACCATAATTTAGTCGATCTCTAAAATAGAAACATCTTATAAAAACAGAAAACTCCAACCATCTTGCTAGTACGGCGAGACAGATAGCTAGCGGCACATGTAAGCTATATTTAGCATGCGAGAACTCCAGGATATACGACTTGTTATTTTGGAAAGCCAGATACAATAATTGTTGGACTTTCTTTTCTTCTCAAAATGCTCAAATATAGATTACACAACAGGGTGCATGTGGAGGCACGGACAAAAGGTCCGGTTCCCTTATTACCGGCGCCAGAGCGTTTACATTAGTTTAAGCCAAAGCTTGGAGCTTTTTGCCTAATGGTATAGATTTGTCGCAAACGATTCCGACCTTCTCTTTTCCCTTGATGTTACGAAATTCATGGAACTATGCCTCCTGCTCCTTTTTCCCCTACGGATTCGAGCCCACTAGGGGACACTTTGCCTTTACGCGGGGAAAATACTGTAGCTACAGTAGTATTTTGTTTTTATTTGATAATAATTGTCTAATCGTTGACTAATTAGGCTCAAAACGTTCGTCTCGCAAAGTACAACCAAACTGTGCAATTAGTTTTTGATTTTGTCAACATTTAGTACTTCACACCGTGAGTAGCATTAGCATAGCATCGCACACGGTTTTCGTGAAGTACCGGGACGTCCAAGCTGCCATTCCGCTGTATTCCTTTCGGAAACCAGAGCCCGCGGCCACGTCGCTGTCGAGCATGACTTGCCTGTCGCCTCATGTACGTCGCTCTCGCCGCGGGCGTGGGCCACGCGCCCAGGGCCCCAGGCACCCACGAACGATGCGACCATCTACTCGTCAGGCCGGAGCCAAACACTACGGGAATAAAGAAGCCAACCACTCCATTCCGTTCCGTGCGGCCGCCCAGGTTCGGTGGCTCCGCCCGTACGGCGGGCGGTATTGCCCTAGCCGTGGGCCGTCGTACCGCCCGCGCCCGACCCCTGTTTTCTCACGCGCGCCCCCGTTGCCCTGCCCGTCCTCGTCCGCCATATAAACGCCCCTCGGCCTCTCAAGTCTCACCTCACTCACCTCGTCCTCCGAGTCTCCGACCACCCGCAGCAGCAACAGGCCAATAGCCGACAAGCGAAGCTTGCTTGTCCTAGCCTAGCCACAGAAACAACTACTAGACGCGCGCCAGCCATGGCCTCCGCCTTCTTCTTCGACGCCGAGCCGGTGTGCGAGCTTCCCAGCCTGCCGCCCACGCTGGACGCATGCGCGCTCTGCGCCAAGCCGCTGGGGCGCGACTGCGACATCTTCATGTACAGAGGGGACGCGCCCTTCTGCAGCGAGGAGTGCCGCGGCGAGCAGATGCAGCTCGACGCCATCCGCCCCAGGCGGGCCGCCGCACGGAGGCAGCAGCAGCAGCAGCAGTACTCCTCCAGAACGGAGTCCAGGCACCGGGAGTCCAGGAAGGTGTCTGTGGCGACATGAACGGCCGGAGCCTGCGTGACTGCATGGTCCTGAAGACCAGAAGACATGCATCCTCTGGTGTCAGCAAGATTTCTGCACCTGATGAAACGTCGATGGGTGCCAGCGGGACATAGGACTTCGATTTCTCCGTCGCTGTCTGCCTGAGCACTGCGCCGATGCTCATCGGCGCGACGGCGCCCGAGGGCGGAGGGACCACTTCGCCTGTTGGAGAAAGTTCAGTCACCGATGTGCTTGCTTGTGGCTTCTGGGCTACTGTGATGAGTCGCCCACTGTGCACACGCACCCCTCTTGGACGCTCTGATCTTTGGCTCGTGCAGGGTGCGAAGAGTGTGTTTTAGCGTTGATTGTACACCGGTTTGTTCTTTGTAAAGCCAGTGCATTTGGGAATTTGTTTCCCATGTGGGATTTCAACACGATGTCTGCTCTACCACAAGCCAAGTTGGTTTCGCTGAAATTTAGGTTATGCTGATCTTTATGCTGATTTACTGTGAGAGAAAAATATTGTTCGTTCGCTGAAAAGTACTACTGAAGTAGTACTGCACATACGATTTCCTCGACGTGGATTCCTTCCCCCGTCTCCCTAAAATGAAGATCTACAAATTCCAAAGAACATAAAGAGCAACTCCAATTTATTCTTCTGATTTTTTAGGAATTTTTTGACAACGTTTTTGTCGGTGCGAAATATGTCCAATAAGTAAATATTTGTAGTTTTGTCGTGCGTTGTGATCGAATGTGGTTTAGCACGTGATGACACAGGATTTATACTGGTTCAGGCAACATGCCCTACATCCAGTTTCAGTCGGTCGGTGACTTTATTCCTGAGCTCAGGTGCTCGAAGTTTGCTGTGGGATTACAGACGAGTAATGAATGAGAAAGGGGTGTTAGAGGCTCGGTCGGACTCTGTACCGAGTGAAAGAGAGTGACGGATGCTCAAACGTGCGCTAAGTATTGGACGTATGCTCTATGTGTCCGATCTTATCAGCTGTTGAGAACGTGTAGACTGTAGCTGTCGAGTTCTACAGCTATTGAGCTGTCGAGTTCTAGAGCCGTTGAGCTGTCGTGTCCTCCAGTCCTCTGGTCCTAGAAGAGAGCGCATCTCCTTTTATAGTTGAAGGGGATGGTCTTATAAGTCAGAGAGAGAGAATGTATACGGGCGCTGCCTAATCTTATTGCCCACGTCATCGGGTACGGGATGGCCGCCGTCGCCCACCATACTGTTTACACCGCCATCGCCACCTACTGTTCATGTTCTGTTATATTTGGCAGGCTGCACGGTGTTCGTCTGGGAAGGCAAACGTGGATGCCCACGATACTGTGGTGGTGACAACTGACAAACAATGCATATGTTGAAAACTCCTTTTTCTTATCGGTTTATTTTTCAGGACGTGTTTCCACAATTTCAGGCTGGAGCCCTTGGCAATCTAGAAGCTTTTACAAGCTTCAATGGCCCTGATTTCTATGGTCTAAGATTGTCTCGAGAAAGAGTGCCTGGCAAGCTCCCGCAACTTATGAACACAGTTCAGGGGAGATTGTGCCAATGTTTGCTGGCAGCACCCTTGAATGGCTTCCATCTCATGATGAGCCTAAAGAACAAACGGTATGCATTATTGGACGCTGCACTCGAGGAGATCAATATGTGGAGTTTTTCCAGTTCATTTTCCCTTTTCTGTTAGAATCAGCATAGCAAATTATTCGGTCATCATTGACGATTCTTGGAATGCAAAATTACTGAGAGGGACTTATTGAAAGCGATCACTTGTGATCTGCATATTGACTTGGATCCGGGCGCACTTCCTGGATCGTTTCTGGTCTCGTCGCGCCGTCGTCGCCGCCATCTCCGTCTACACCTGCTACGTCCCCGACCAACCGTGTCGTGCGTGGTCTCCTAGGGGCAGGTTGGGCGCCTCATCCTGATTATCTTGTTGTGTGTTTCTTCTTAGATCTGCTCGTCTTTAGTCTTCACTTCTTAAATCAAATCGAATGGATGAACTGGGTCGTGGTTCTTGAGCATGGCTGCTACTTTCAATTGAATCGCGTTCTACCTCACGAGCTCGAGAAATTAATGCTGTTACCTGTGATCTAGTTTTAGTTTTCGATTCAAAGAGAATAATATAAAGTACTAATCACGTACTTATTTATCAGGTAGAGAAATTCATACTGCTAGCTGTGATCTCTTGAAATTAATACCTCTACCTGTGATCTCGTGTGGCAGAGATCACAAGAAATTATTTTTTTCTCGAGCAGGCTTCACAAGAAATTAATTTGGATCAGTACTTCATTAAATACTGTATTGCTAATGGTAATCACGTTTTCTGCCTCACAAGAAATAGTTTCTGATTTGGTACTGCTATCTGAGATCAAGAAATTAGTACCGCTGAAATTAGTATTCAGTCGAGTTGCTACGCGAGAGTAAACACACAAGCTTTAATACTGTAGTCGACGGAGCCAGCGGTGGGGCTGGGGGGCTCTAGCCCCCCTACCGATCCTGGGCATGTGGAGCCCCCCTATGCCCTCCCTTAAAATTTTATACATATATGTATCAGGCAGGAGAGGCTAAGATTAAGAAAAGACAAAAAGCCTCTATTCTTTTGTTCAGCCCCTCCTAAATTATTTTCTGGCTTCGTCATATATACCATTGCTCATGTGCTCACTCATGTCCCTGTTCTGTAGGTTGTGAGGGATTAGTAAGCTTGTTGCTGCAAGTCAGTTGTTCAGTATGGAACTGTAACTTGCCTACTGAGTGCTGTAGCTGAGATTTTCAGAGACTTTATGTAGTTTTAATATATAGTTGCTGAATTATAGTTCACTCTTCATGGATTTTAGGGTTCTCATTTTGGTCATGTGGGTAGTGTGCTGACATATGTTTAAGAAAAAAAGTATACTTTATTTGGTCAGGACTAATCTGAAGCGCAATTTCAGGCTCTGTTTAATTTACTCTTTTATAGCTTGCCTCGGGATTTCAGTATTTTCTTTGAATATAGAAATTATTGGATTTGTTTACGCTGATCCATCTTGTATTTTTACTGAATCTTAACTGTCCATTGCAGAAAATTCAGTTCGTGACATTTCCATTCACTGTCCAGAAAATTTCAGTTTTTTCACTTCTCAACCAATATGCAATATGTTGATCTTGTTACTGCATGTAAACCAATTTTAATTGCAGCTCTGTATTTTGGAATTTGTTGTGAGGTCTCAAAGTAAAATAATTTATACTACGATCAGCAGGACTAATCCTATTTTGGTTAGGAGCTAGGGCTAATAATCTTGGGATTTTATATTTTGGAATTGCATTTCTCCAGTAGAATTTTGGTTAAGACCTAGGGCTAATCTGAAACAACCAATAGATAACTAGAGAAACATTGGATTCACCTATTCAATGCAGCACTTCATTTTCTCTTGGGATGCCGCACTTCTATTCAATGCAGCACTTCAGCACAATTTTAGCTTTGTTGATATTTCTCTTGGGATCTCAGTCTTTATCACAGATTGTTTCTTAGCTTGTTAGTCTGTTGATCTTCTCACTGGACGTCTTATTTAGAACTATGTCACTGTTTTCACAGTTTCCCTTGTTAATGCAGCGCAGCGGCTTTGGCATTGTCACCCAAATGTGGATGCAACGTGGAGGAATACAAAAGCAGGACTTCTAACAACAGCATCAAGATTCATCTATTCAATGCAGTGGCTTTAGTTGCTGATTATCATGTGGTTCATAATATGTTGTTTAACCTGTTCATCCTTTGATGATGACTGGCCTTATCTTTGATCAAGTTAGACATCTTTTTTATTACTTTATAAGCACAAGAGTGTTGTAACAAGTATCCTTTATATACTTTGAGGCCTCCTTTGATTGGAGGATTGGCATGGGATTTTTGTTGGATTCAACTTCCTAAGGATTGTTTCCTATCCAGTCCTTTGGTTCATAGGAAAATGGAAGGAAAAATTCCATAGGAATACTTTCCTATGACTCCATTCCACAGGAATGCTAACATGAGGTGAGACTTCATGAAAAAAATTCTGGCCTTGAAACAAACTCCTTCCCGCGCGACCCTCATCCTGTTCGTGTTGAGTTCTTGCCCAATTTAATATTTCCCGTCGCTCCCAACGCTATACTGGTTGGATGGCGCGCGCGGCACAGAGTCCACCAGCATGCATGCAGTCCGTTTGATTTACGTGCAATGACGTCATACGGCTTTACAAACTAAAAAAATCATAATTGTTAATCTAAACATCCAAATTAAATTCCGATTACACCATCAGATTTCTTACGATAAATCCTTTAAAACAAGATCCTACATGGATATAATTAGATAAAATTTTATTAACGAACATTTATCTTGTGAACATAGAACATTTTTTTATTGAGCAGAGACGATGTTCTAGGTTCAGAAGACAATGTCCCGTCTATGTAAGAAAAATGTTCTCAATTTAGAAGAACAATATTCTAGTTTTAGGTTCATGTAATTCGTATTATAATATATATAAAAATAAAAATAATGATGAAAAACGATGAAATATATAAATATTAAATAAATAAATACATAACATAAATAAATAATAATAAAATCTAGAGTAAAACATAAGGAAAAAAATAAAAACACATAATAGAGAAATATTTAAAAGAACAATCACATAAAAACTTTTCAAACATCCTAAAATACACTTAAAACATCATATGTATTCTAATCGGTGTTCGTCTGGGAAGGCAAACGTGGATGCCCACGGTACTGTGGTGGTGACAACTGACAAACAATGCATATGTTGAAAAGTCCTTTTTCTTATCGGTTTATTTTTCAGGACGTGTTTCCACAATTTCAGGCTGGAGCCCTTGGCAATCTAGAAGCTTTTACAAGCTTCAATGGCCCTGATTTCTATGGTCTAAGGCCGCGTTTAGTTGCCTGCGGAATCGGCGTCGCCCGATTCTCTTTAGCACTGGAGCGCACTGTAGCGTTTTGTTTTTATTTGATAATAATTGTCTAATCGTTGACTAATTAGGCTCAAAACGTTCGTCTCGCAAAGTACAACTAAACTGTGCAATTAGTTTTTTATTTCGTCAAATTTAGTACTCCATACATGTACCGCAAATTTAATGTGATGGAGAATCTTCTTTTTGCATAGTGCCAAATTCTGAAATTTGGATGAACTAAACGTGGCCTAAGATTGTCTTGAGAAAGAGTGCCTGGCAAGCTCCCGCAACTTATGAACACAGTTCAGGGGAGATTGTGCCAATGTTTGCTGGCAGCACCCTTGAATGGCTTCCATCTCATGATGAGCCTAAAGAACAAACGGTATGCATTATTGGACGCTGCACTCGAGGAGATCAATATGTGGAGTTTTTCCAGTTCATTTTCCCTTTTCTGTTAGCATAGCATCGCACACGGTTTTCGTGAAGTACCGGGACGTCCAAGTTGCCATTCCGCTGTGTTCCTTTCGGAAACCAGAGCCCGCGGCCACGTCGCTGTCGAGCATGACTTGCCTGTCGCCTCATGTACGTCGCTCTCGCCGCGGGCACCCACGAACGATGCGACCATCTACTCGTCAGGCCGAAGCCAACCACTACTGGAATAAAGAAGCCAACCACTCCATTCCGTTCCGTGCGGCCGCCCAGGTTCGGTGGCTCCGCCCGTACGGCGGGCGGTATTGCCCTAGCCGTGGGCCGTCGTACCGCCCGCGCCCGACCCCTGTTTTCTCACGCGCGCCCCCGTTGCCCTGCCCGTCCTCGTCCGCCATATAAACGCCCCTCGGCCTCTCAAGTCTCACCTCACTCACCTCGTCCTCCGAGTCTCCGACCACCCGCAGCAGCAACAGGCCAATAGCCGACAAGCGAAGCTTGCTTGTCCTAGCCTAGCCACAGAAACAACTACTAGACGCGCGCCAGCCATGGCCTCCGCCTTCTTCTTCGACGCCGAGCCGGTGTGCGAGCTTCCCAGCCTGCCGCCCACGCTGGACGCATGCGCGCTCTGCGCCAAGCCGCTGGGGCGCGACTGCGACATCTTCATGTACAGAGGGGACGCGCCCTTCTGCAGCGAGGAGTGCCGCGGCGAGCAGATGCAGCTCGACGCCATCCGCCGCAGGCGGGCCGCCGCACGGAGGCAGCAGCAGCAGTACTCCTCCAGAACGGAGTCCAGGCACCGGGAGTCCAGGAAGGTGTCTGTGGCGACATGAACGGCCGGAGCCTGCGTGACTGCATGGTCCTGAAGACCAGAAGACATGCATCCTCTGGTGTCAGCAAGATTTCTGCACCTGATGAAACGTCGATGGGTGCCAGCGGGACATAGGACTTCGATTTCTCCGTCGCTGTCTGCCTGAGCACTGCGCCGATGCTCATCGGCGCGACGGCGCCCGAGGGCGGAGGGACCACTTCGCCTGTTGGAGAAAGTTCAGTCACCGATGTGCTTGCTTGTGGCTTCTGGGCTACTGTGATGAGTCGCCCACTGTGCACACGCACCCCTCTTGGACGCTCTGATCTTTGGCTCGTGCAGGGTGCGAAGAGTGTGTTTTAGCGTTGATTGTACACCGGTTTGTTCTTTGTAAAGCCAGTGCATTTGGGAATTTGTTTCCCATGTGGGATTTCAACACGATGTCTGCTCTACCACAAGCCAAGTTTACGCATATGGTAGTGGGCATTGTCAATTGGCCCGTTGGTTTCGCTGAAATTTAGGTTATGCTAATCTTTATGCTGATTTATTATGAGAGAGAAATATTGTTCGTTCGCTGAAAAGTACTGCTGCACGTACGATTTTCCACGACGTGGATTCCTTCCCCCTTCTCCCTAAAATGAAGATCTACAAATTCCAAAGAACATAAAGAGCAACTCCAATATATTCTTCTGAATTTTTAGGAATTATTTTGACAACGTTTCTGTCGGTGCGAAATGTGTCCGATAAAAAAATATTTGTAGTTTTATCGTGCGTTGTGATCTGATGTGGCCTAGCATGCGATGACACAGGATTTATACTGGTTCAGGCAACGTGCCCTACATCCATTTTTAGTCGGTTGGTGACTTTATTTCTGAACCCAGTTGTCGGTGCAGAAAGTGACCAACAAGTCCATATTTGTAGTTTTGCCATATGTTGTGATCGGATGTGGCCTAGCACTCAATGACACAGGGTTTATTCTGGTTCAGACAATGTGCCCTACGTCCAGTCTGAGTCGGTCGGTGACTTTATTCCTGAGCCCAGGTGCTCGAAGTTTACAGTGGAGTTACAAACGAGAAGGAAAAAGATGGGAGGTACAAGAGGTCCGGTGGGACTTCGGTCGGAAGGGCCGAGAGCGACAGCAGCTCCGCTATGAGCTAAGTGTTCGAGCGTGTGCTCGTGGTTTGAACCGGGTGGTTTTGCTGTTGTGTATTAGTGAACTAGATCGTTATGATCAATCTGAATGAACTTACCCTGTTGGGAGAGAGCACATCCTCTTTTATAGATGAAGGAAAGGGCCTTACAAGTGAGAGGGAGAGAGTACGTATGCTATTAAGCCTTGTTGTCCACGTCGGCGGGTACAGGACGATGGAAGGCGCCCACAATATTGTTTGAATGTCAGATGCACGTGGGAGGTTGTGTTGTCTTCTTTGGGTATGGCAGACATCGGCGTCTACAACACTGTTGATACCTGGAGGCATGCAAGGGGTTTTACCTTATTTGCCTGGTACGGTAAATGCCGACGCCCACAACACTATCGATGCTTAGAGGAATGTGGGGGTGCCTTATCATATGGGAGTTAATGGCGCCACAATACTGTAGGGAAAAATGTCGACGCCTACAACACCGTTTGGGTTCTGACGTGCCAGGGAGGTCACAGAGTACTATTTTCGTAGGTGTACAGGGTACGGACCCCGGTATTACGGTTTGACTTGTACGCCCTGCCTTACTTTCTCCGTCCGTTTTCTAGTCCTTACCGAGCGGGCGTTCCCGGTCGGTTGGTCCCAGTCGGCTTTGTTCGCGCCAGTCGGAGAAGAGCAGTGAGCAGGGGTTTGGCGCATCCCCGGCCGAAGACGCGGGTCGAAGTCAGAAGTAGTGCTTTGGCCAGGCCTTCCGGTCGGAGAGGCCGTCTGGAGGCGGGCTGGAGATCGAAGCGAGCGCTCCGGTCGGAGAGGTGGGCCGGAGACGAGAAACGGGCGCCATTCCTCCTCGGCCAGACCTTCTGGTCGGTGATTGGATCACCCTTCTGGCCTGTCGTTTAGATACCTGGGCCGGCCCACGTGTTGCGCGTTGTCTGCTTGGACCGAGCCTTTGTTGGGAAGCCGGTCCGCGAAGGACCCTGGGTTTATAAACCCGATAGGAGCCCCCGAGCCCCGGGTGATTCGGGTAGAATCGTCAAGGGGATTTTTGTCTTAACGGCGGGTGCGCGCGAGCGAACCCGCGGGTGTAACCCCCGAGCCTCCGGGCGATTCGGGCATAATCATCTAGGGGGTTTTTCGTGTTGCCAATGGGGGAGGTTTTTGTTTCGTCAACGGGTGTGCGCGAGTGCACCCGCGGGTGTAGCTCCCGAGCCCTCGGGCGATTTGAGCAGAATCGTCTGGGGGTGTTTGTTTAGCGGGCGTGTGTGCGTGTTTTTTAGTCTGAGACAGAGTCATCAACCAAGGCGTCGTTGCGCAGCCGAGGTGGTTAGTTTTTAGGGATCAGGCGAGGTAGAGCTCGTGGATCTTGGCGTCGGTGCATGCCGTGGGATCGGGCGAGGTAGTTAGTTTTAGGGATCGAATGAGACGGAGCTCGCGGGTCCTGGCGTCGGTGCGTGCCTTGGGATCGGGTGAGTCGGAGTCATGGATCCTGGCCTCGGTGCAGCCCATGCAGCTGAGGCATTTAGTTTAGTTAGTTTCGGCATCGAGCGAGTCGGAGTTCACGGATCCTGATGAGGCGAGTTCGGGGTCGCAGACCCAGGTGTTTTTGGTGTGCAGTCGAGGCGTAGCCGAGGGATGGGGCGAGTTCAGGGTCACAGACCCAGGCGTTTGGTGCGTAGTCGAAGCGTAGCCGAGGGATGGGGCGAGTTCGGGGTCGCAGACCCAGGTGTTTTGGTGTCTTGAGCCCCCGAGCCCTGTTGGGCATTGGTAGGGGTCGGTTTGAGTTATGTGCGTTACCCTGTCCTTAGTTTCTCACAACCAGAGGGGCTGAGCTTTGTCGCTTGCCTCGATCGCTCGGGCTCGAGTGACGCGCTCGGTGAGCTCGCTAACGGGTATGATCGAGTGGAATCTAGGTCCGTCGTTCATGACGGGGTCGGTATAGCCCTCTTTTGACATTCCAATGCTCCTTTACCTACAACCCGGTAGATGCCTGGATCGTTCCGGAGACCGACCCGGGTGACCTACTGGCCTCCCCTCGATGGAGATTTTGTGGGCTTAGCGAGAGGTTTAGGATCGAACGAGAAGGTTGAGATGGCCATGTCTGCTTTGGGGCAGACCGGGTGAGGGCCACACAGGGCTCATCTGCATTTTCTCCCCTGGCTCTGTTTGACGTGGGGCGGCCTTGAGACCTTCGTGGGCCGGCCTTCGACCCCCGGTTGGTCGTTGCTCGTGTCGAATGAGGTAACTGCTGCTTCGTGATGCAACATGGAGCGTTGTGATGCATTTCCCTGCACGTGCGATGCTTTAGTTCCTAAGCCCCCGGGCGGTTTAGGTCCTGAATCATTCGGGGGGCACGGGCGTATGGAATGAATGCGTGTATGGATGTATGAAATGATTATAAAGAAATAGCAGGGGTCGGCAGTGTTACCTTGATGACTCGAGTGACGGGGTTTGAAGAGCTCCAATCGGAAATGTCTGACCGGGACTCGTGCTCGTCGTTCGTGACGGAGTTGGCGTGGCCTATATGGGGCGTCCCTTCGCTCCTTACCTATCTCTCGGTGTTTTCCTGAGTCGTTCGATCGACTTAGGAGGCTCGATGGTTTCTCCTGGCGGAGATCTCATTGTTTGGGTTTTTCCAGGTCCCGCCTGGGGAGACGGAGAGCCACCTACGTGTGGTGATGCTTTGGTTTTCGTGCCCAGTGTGCGGTAGTGGTGGGCCATACCCAGGCCACGTCCCATCTTTCCAGGCGGCGTTCCGTCTGACCAGACGTCGTTCCATCGGTCAGTGTGCGTCCCATCGGTCAGGGTGCGTCCCACCGTTTCCCATCCGCATTGAATAGGGGAAGGGAGAGAGTTTTTTGCTCTGATCTTTTGCCCCTCTTCAGCTGTCGTGTTTCCTCCTTAAATAGGGGGAGGGATAGGGCTTTTTGTCGTAGTCCTTTGCCTGTTCTCCAACTATTGTCTCTCCTCCTTCTTCCTCCTCACCGAGAGTGCTTGTATGCCACGGCGGTTCCTAAGTGAGAGAGAGGGTAAGCGAGGGGGAGGACTTATAGATCCTTTCATGAATCCAGAGCATGATGTCGAGTTGGAGGCTGCCCGGGGTGGTGCTGGTCGTCTTTGCCTGAGAAGGGGTGGCTTCCACCGAAGGAGGTGGCGTGCTGGATTCATCTACGAGGCTTTTTTCGGGATGGAGCCGTGTGTGGATTTTCTCCGGTGGATCTTCACTGGGCGAGCCTTGTCAGAGGGGAAGTTGCCCAGGATCGTGCTGGTGGAGGGTTCCGTGCCTGCAACTGCTCAGGTTGGCCAGTTCATAAAGTTTGATGAGATCTCTTCCAGCCATGGCGGCCATACCTCGGTAGCAGCGTCCCTGCCCAGGAGCTGCCTCGACTGCATGAGAAGGTTAGGAGCTCCATGCTCTTCTGCTGAGCATCTATGGGTGCGTCGCCCTTGAGGTACCCGTTGCGCTCGCCGAAGTTGAGGGAACGGAACCGGGCGGGTCCCTTGAGGTACCCGTTGCGCTCATCGAAGTCGAGGGAGCGGAACCGGACGGGGCCCCCTATGGTGGTGGTTATGTCTGGCGGTGTGTGCCGTGGCCTCTCCTTTGGCGTCAGGCGATGTCGTCGAGTGGCCGCAGTAGTATTTGGATTAGAAGTAGTTAGAAAATGTAATAGTTGAGTTCATGGGCGAGCCCCCGTGTGAACAGTTTTTGTATCAACGAATCCATCAGCTCTGTTCTTGTGATAGAACCGCTATCCGTTCCTTGTTTTTTATCCTAGCATAACTTTTGTTTTTATCCTTTCTTTTTCACACCTACCCGTTAGTTTCGTAGGCTGCAGCTGTTAAGAACCTAGGCATGGCCGCGGGGCTCGGCTGCTCGTAACCATAGTTCGTGGCAGGGTGCGTTCGGTTTGGAGTAAGAATAGAGTCATGTAGGGCAATCAAAGGAATGGAACGCGGTTTCGTTCGGGGACAAAGTTTTTACCATGTGATAGTAAAAAAGAGAGGTAGTATTTAGTATTGTACCCTCATGGAGCTCCTGAGCGACCCGGGCTAAAAGTGTTCGGCCTGGGGTGCTTTACAGGAGTAAGTGTTGACTAAAAAGCGGTAAGACCAAATTTAGGGGAAAAAATAACGTAGCTGTTAAATGTTCCAAGTGTTGGTGGGAACATTGTTGTTGTCGTCCTCCAGTTGGTAGGTGCCCGATTGGATCACTTCGGTCACTGTATATGGTCCTTCCCATGGTGGAGAGAGTTTGTGTTTTTCCTTCATTGATTGGGTCCTCCGGAGTACGAGATCGCCGACTTCGAGTATCCTCCCCCTGATCTTCTTTTCATGGTACCAACGGAGAGTTTGCTAGTACCAAGCGTAGCGGATGACGGTCGTCTCGTGGGCCTCTTTGAGCAGGTTGACTGTGTCTTGCTGAGCCTCCGTGGCTCGGTCGCGGTCGAAAGCCTTCACTCTTGGGGCACCATGGTTGAAGTCGGAGGGCAGCACTGCATCAGCTCCGTAGGCCAGGAAGAAGGGTGTGAACCCTGTGGATCGATTTGGGGTCACTCTCAGGCTCTAGAGGATCACTGGGACCTCTGCAACTGAAAGGTCCTAATGGCTAGAGGGGGGTGAATAGCCTAATAAAAATTTTTACAACAACACTTAGCAAACATGTTAGATAATTATGAGATGAAGCAAGTGTTGCGCTAGCCTACTAAAATTGCAAGCCACCTACCACAATTCGAGTTGATATAGTTTCTATCCACACAATAGCTATGTCACTACACTAAGTTAGTGTGCTCTCAAAGGCTAACTAAAGAGCCACACTAACTAAACTAACAAGCTCTCACAACTAGATACACTAAAGAGCTTGACAACTAGTTTGCGGTAATTTAAAGAGAGTGAGCAAGAAGGTTATACCGCCGTGTCGAGGAGTGAACCAATCAATCACAAGGATGAATACCAATGATGACCAATCACCTTGGAATTAAATGATGACACAATGATTTTTTACCGAGGTTCACTTGCTTGCCGGCAAGCTACTCCTCGTTGTGGCGATTCACTCGCTTGGAGGTTTTCGCGCTAATTGCCATCACACGCCAAACCCTCAATAGGGTGCCGCACAACCAACACAAGATGAGGATCACACAAGCCACGAGCAATCCACTAGAGTACCTTTTGGCTCTCCGCCGGGGAAAGGTCAAGAACCCCTCACAATCACCACGATCGGAGCCGAAGACAATCACCAACCTCTGCTTGATGATCCTCGCTGCTCCAAGCCATCTAGGTGACGGCAACCACCAAGAGTAACAAGCGAATCCCGCAGCGAAACACGAACGCCAAGTGCCTCTAGATGCAAACACTCAAGCAATGCACTTGGATTCTCTCCCAATCTCACAAACATGATGAATCAATGATGGAGATGAGTGGGAGGGCTTTGGCTAAGCTCACAAGGTTGCCATGTCAATGCAAATGGCCAAGAGAGTGAGTTTGAGCTGGCCATGGGGCTTAAATAGAAGCCCACATGAAATAGAGCCGTTGTACCCCTTCACTGGGCACAACACGGGGTGACCAGATGCTCCGGTCATATTGATCGGACGCTGGACCGCAGCATCCGATCACGCGATGCGTGCCACATGTCCCCTCTCTTCAAATGTCGATCGCCTGATCTCAACGGTCAACTGATGACCGGACGCTAAGCCCTAGCCTCCGATCATTTCCAGTAAGCATCCAGAGACTACTTTTCATGACCGAAAGCGTCCGGTCATGCTCGACCGGACACACCCAGCGTCCGGTCACACGGCGACTCCCATGTGTGCTGCCACGTCAGTAGGACCGGACGCACCCCTCTAGCGTCTGGTCACTAAGTGACTCAGCATCCGGTCAGAGACCGACGCCAGCATCTTTGCAACTTCTACTGACCAGACGAGCCGGTCCAACCGAGCCCAGTGTCCAGTCACTTACAGTGACCTCCGTCTTTTCTGTCTAGGGCGCCGGTGAAGTTCCTAACCCTTGCTCAAATGTGCCAACCACCAAGTGTATCACCTTGTGCATATGTGTTAGCATATTTTCACAAACATTTTCAAGGGTGTTAGCACTCCACTAGATCCTAAATGCATATGCAATGAGTTAGAGCATCTAGTGGCACTTTGATTACCGTATTTCAATATGAGTTTCACCCCTTTTAATAGTATGGCTATCGATCCTAAATGTGATCACACTCACTAAGTGTCTCGATCACCAAAACAAAATGGCTCCTACCATTTATACCTTTGCCTTGAGCCTTTTGTTTCTCTTTCTTCTTTTTAAGTCCAAGCGTTTGATCATCACCATGGCATCACCATCATCATGTCATGATCTTTATTTGCTTCACCACTTGGAATGTGCTACCTATCTCATGATCACTTGATAAACTAGGTTAGCACTTAGGGTTTCATCAATTCACCAAAACTAAACTAGTGCTTTCAACAATCCATCGCCCGGCGTACTTGTTGAGTCGGTTGAAGATACGTAGCTTAAGTCCTTGGAGGACCATGCCATTGGCACTCTCGACCTGACCGTTAGTACGTGGATGTCCGACCGAGGCCCAGTTGATCCTGATGCTGTATCCATCACTGAAGTCTAGGAACTTCTTTCCGGTGAAGTTAGTCCCGTGGTCAGTGATGATACATTTAGGAACGCCGAATCGGTAGATGATGTCGAGGAAGAATTTGACCGTCTCTTCCGAGTGGATGTTGGTGTTGGGCTTGGTCTCTATCCACTTGGTGAACTTGTCGACTGCTACAAGTAGGTGAGTGAAGCCGCTCGGGCCCTTTTTGAGGGGTCCTACCATGTCGAGGCCCCAGACCGCAAATGGCCAGGTGATGGGGATGGTTTGAAGTTCCTGTACCGGCAAATGAGTTTGCCGAGCATAGAATTGGCATCCTTCACACCTTGGCGAAAGGCTTTTGCAACCAACGACCTTGGGGCCACGTGATGTCTGCAGATCCCTGCATAGACCTCGAGGAGGAGCCGCTTCCCCTGGTTGGTGGGGATGTAGTTCATGAGTACCCGCGATGGACTCTGTTTGTAGAGTTCATCACCGAGCGCGATGAAGGCCTTGGCGCGTCGAGGGATCCGTCGTGCTTTAGTTCTTTTGGGCAGAAGAACCTCCTCGAGGAGGTAGACGAGTAGCGGCGCTCGTCAGTCGGTTTGATCAAGTGCCAATACGGCAACGTCAGTGGGTGACATCGTCATAGAGGCATTAGGGTCGGAGCCCCCGAGCGTCGGCTCAGTGTCGGGGTCAGAGCCCCCGGGCGCTAGCTTGGCATCGAGGTGTGTCTAGATTGGACCTTCCAGGACTTGGGCGGATGACTCATGGAGATCGTTGATGAAGACCCCGCTTGGGGATGGATCCCGCCTGGCGACCAATTTTGCGAGAAAAACGGCGGCATCATTGTCCTTTCGGGGGACGTGATGCAGCTTGATTCCCTGAAATTTGTCCTCGAGCTTGCGCACCACTTGGTAGTATGTCGCCATGAGGGGGCTTTTGCAGGAGGACTCCTTCATGACATGGTCAACGACCAGCTCCGAGTCGCCACGAACGTAGAGTCATGTAGCACCAGGTTCGATGGCGATGCATAGTCCGTTGATGTGGGCCTCATACTCCGTGGCATTGTTTGAGGCTAAAAAGTGGAGGCGGATGGCGTAGCAGAGCCTACTCCCATCTAGGGAGATCAGAACCACTCTAGCCCCTGATCCGGGCGCCATGACGAACCCGTTGATGTACATTGTCCAGTACTCGTGGGTGACGTCTACGGTCGGTAGCTGGACCTCCGTCCATTTGGCAACAAAATTCACGAGAGCTTGAGACTTAATGGCAGTACGGGGGATATACATGATGTCATGGCCCATGAGTTCGAGTGCCCACTTGGAGATCCGTCCTGTGGTGTCGTGGTTGCGGATGATGTCTCCGAGTGGGTATGAAGTGACGACTGTGACTTCGTGGTCGGTGAAGTAGTGCAGGAGCTTCTGGGTTGCCATCAGCACGGCGTATAGGAGCTTCTGTACCTAGGGGTACCAAACCTTGTGGTCGGTGAGTACCTCCCTAACGAAGTATATGGGCCGCTAGACCTTAAGGTGGTGCCCCGATTCCTCCCTTTCGACGACTAGAGCGGCGCTTACCACATGGTTGCTGGTCGCGACGTAGAGGAGGAGGGGTTCTCCTCGTTCAGGAGCAACAAGGATTAGGGCTAACGTCAGGGATTCTTTGAGGTTCTCCAGAGCCTACTGAGCGTCCTTTGTCCAGACGAAGGCATCTATCTTTTTGAGGAGCTTGTAGAGTGGTATCCCTCATTCGCCGAGCCGAGAGATGAACCGGCTCAGAGCGGGCAGACAGCCGGTGAGCCTTTGCATGCCCTTGACGTTGCGTATGGGGCCCATGTTGGAAATGGCCATGATTTTTTTGGGGTTGGCCTCGATGCCGCGCTCGGACACAATGTATCATAGCAACTTCCCCTTTGGAACCCCAAAAACACATTTCTCGGGATTCAATCTGATGTTGAACCTTCGGAGGTTCGCGAATGTTGCGGCCAAGTTTGCGATAAGGTCACAAGCTCGAGTCGTTTTGACTACTATGTCATCAACATAGACGGCGATCGTTGGTATTGGCCGCTCGACTTGATCAGGCTGATCGAGCGGGTCGATTTGGTCAGCGAAGCATTGCTGCATGCACCTTTGGTGGGTGGCGCCAGTGTTTTTTGGGCTGAAAGGCATGGTTACATAGCAATACGAACCATACAGGGTGATGAACGAGGTTGTGAGCTGATCGGATTCTTTCATCGCGATCTGGTGATAGCCTGAGTAGGCATCCAGAAAGAGAGAATCTCGCAACCCGAGGTAGAGTCACCTATCTGGTCTATGCGCGGCAAAGGAAAGTGATCCTTTGGATACACTTTGTTGAGGCTAGTATAATCAATGCACATTCTCCATTTCTCGGTCTTCTTTTTAACAAGAATGGGATTGGCAAGCCAGTCGAAGTGGAAAACCTCTCTGATAAATCTGGCTGCCAGGAGTTTAGCGATTTCTTCGCCTATGGCCCTACGCCTTTCATCGTCAGAACGGTGCAGGCGTTGCTTGGTGGGCTTTGAGCCCGGGATGAGGCACAGTGCATGCTCGGCGACCTCCCGCGGTATGCCCAGCATGTCAGAAGGCCGCCATGCGAAGACATCGTGATTGGCGCGCAGGAACTCGCTGAGCTCGCATTCCAATTTGGCCGGGAGCTGGGTCCTGATCTGCACCATCTTGGTTGGGTCAGTGGGGTTGATTCCCACCGCCTTGGTTTCCTCGAGCGGGCGAAAGGCCATCGAGGAGGTTGGTTTGTTGCAGTCTGGGACTGTAAGTGCAATCGAGCCCCATTGTGGGTTTTGGCATTGATGACCACCAAATTAGAGGACTAATGAGATTTATCGAGATGACAAGTAGGGAATCAAAGAACGAGGATGATGTACAGGTTGCAGGTGTCCTAATTATAAAAGGTGGATAGACCTAGCTCAAAGGAGGTTTAAATTCTTTTATGTTTTGAAATTGAGTTTAGGGAAAGCTGTACTATTAAGAGGGATTTTAGGACGGTTGGTCAACTGTTGAACCAGATGCTCAAATTATCAGATTAACATCCTCTCACCTAGTCAAAATAGCCAGCCAAATTTCACCTCAACTTACCTGTTTTGGCTAGGGCGGCAGTGCCGCCCTTAACTGACCGTTGGACCTAAGGGGTATTTATAACCTTCAGGTCTAGCCCACAATAGTCATCTTCTTCACTCAGTCATTCTGCTCGAAATAGAATAGAACCAAAGCTCACCTCTCTCCTCCATTGTTGCTCCTTTATCCCTCAAACAAATCCTTGATTCCAACCATCATAACTTGAGAGAAAAGGCAGCAAAACTCGATTGGAGAATAGATCCACTGATTCCCAAAGTCTAAGAGCATTTGGTTCACGTTTGGCTGGCAGTTCTAGGGTTTATTACTCTTGGAGTTTGCTCCTAACCGACTAGGCGTCGCCCTTGTGCTTGCCAACTCGTGTGGCACCCTTGGGAGGTCTGTAACCTCATTCTCAGAGCTAAGAAAACACCTTTCACTTCAAGAGTTCATCCTCTTGATTTGAGAACGAGGGTAAGGCAAGCCTTTGTGGCAAGCCCAAGTCTTTTGTGGCTTCCTCAACAATGTGGACTTAGGCAAACCTTTGTGGTGAGTTGAACCACGAGATAAATCTTGTGTCTCGCATGCTTCATCTTGTATACTTGCTGGTTTAGCTCATTACTAGCTGGTGTTAGGTTTTGGTTGCTCGATCCACTCTTGTGTGGAGTTTCTGTGATATTCAGTCTTCGAACTGGATCTTATCTTTCTATTGCAGGATTAAACAGCTAAAGAGGTCAAGTTCATCTCTGTAAAATCTCAGTTGTGTTAGATTTATTTTCGAAGAGCGGCAGTGCCGCCCTGTCAGGCCAGCAGTGCCACCCTCTGTTCTAACAGAGTTTTGAGTTAATTTTTTACAGGCCTATTCACCCCCCTCTATGCCTCCTTTATCTTCCTGGAGATCCTACAAGTGGTATCAGAGCAAGGTTGCTTCGTATATGCTTCACCGCATAAAGTATGGAAGAGGAAGGAGGTTCGAGGACCGTTCGTGATGCGGACACAAGTGGTGTGCACATTGAGGATGTCGGCAGCAGCAGCGAGCTGTCCATGTCGACAGCAAGTGATGCCACCATCAAAGAACCTAAGACCACCGATGCCAGAAAAAGAAAGGCAAGAAAAGAAAGAAAAGCCGCCAAGATCGCAACAAGAGAAGCTAGAGAAAAGAAGAAGGAAGAGCAGCGGCTCAAAGACAAGAAGAAAAAAAAGAAGCTAGAAGAATCACAAGAGAGCCAAGAGCCAAGAGAAGGGCAGCAAGAGCTCAAGAGCAAGAGAAGAATGAGTATGATGCATCATCTAGTGAGCTATCTAGTAGCTCGGATGATGGAGATGATGATGTGTCATACCATGCTTCGAAAGATAGCAAGAAGGTGAAGAGCAAGGACAAGAAGAAGGATAGCGATGACAAGGGCAGCAACAACAACAAGAACAAATATGACGCCGTATCCTTTAATATTCTTATTTGTGTAATCATAACAAAAGGTCCTTTATCAATGTACCCGCGGGCAAGTTTCCTCATTTTGATGGGACAAACTTTGCCAAGTGGAAGCACTTGATGAGTGCCTATCTTGTAGGTCTTCACCCCCAGTCTTTGGGAGATTGTGGTGAATAGATTGCAGCCACCGAAAGATCTCAAAACGCCAACAAATGAGGAGTTAGCTGTTGTCCATCTCAATGGCCAAGCCACAAACATTCTTCTTAGTGCCTTGGATGGAAATGAGTACAACCGAGTGATGAATGTCAATGTTGCAAAATAGATTTGTGACACTTTGCATCTAGCATATGAAGGTGTTGATAAAGTGAGGAAAGCAAAGATTGATTTGTTGGTGGCTAAGCTCAATAGGTTCGTGATTGTTGATGGAGAGGGGCCACAAGAGATGTTTGATAGATTGATGACCTTGGTGGACAAGATTAGAGGCTATGGATGTGATGAGCTTGATGATCACAAAGTGGTGAATGTTATGTTGGAAGCCTACTCGCCAAGAAATGAGACCGTAGTTACCTTGATTAGAGATAAGAAGTTTGAGCACTTCACACCAAATGATGTGCTTGGAAGATTGTTGACATTTGACATGCAAAGAGAAGAAGCTAATAAGAGGAGAAGACTTGATGAGTTGCAAGCCAAGCTAGAAGGCATGAAAATCAAGGAAGTAGCTCTCAAAGCCAATAAATCAAGCAATCAAGGCACCTCCAACAAGGCAAAGGGCAGCAAGCAAGCATCAATAAGTCAGCCCAAGGAAATCAAGTCAACTCCACAAAATGATGATCCAAGTTCATCCTCAAGTGAAGATGAAGATGATGGGGCTGACTACATGAAGATCGATGATATGGCTTTGTTCATGAAGAGCTATCACAAGGGGCTGAAAAGGAATGGGTATAAAATAGTGCAAAGAAGGTTCCCAAAGAAGAAGAAGAGGACTTGCTACAATTGTGGAAGCACCGAGCATTTCATTGCTAAGTGTCCCTATGAGAAGAAAGACAACAAATACAAGAGGGACAACAATGAGAGCAAGCATGAACACAAAAGGAGATACAAGCAAATGGGAGAGGCACACATTGGGCATGAGTGGGACTCAACTAAGGGGTCAAGTGATGAGGATGTGAAGGTTGCAACCGTAGCCATTCAAAAGCCATCCTCTACACCAAGGCTCTTCAACAACATGTCTGATGATGATGACTGCCACTCCACTCACATTTGTCTTATGGCAAAGGATGAGAAGGTAAAATAAAAAGCCAAATCTCCTCCACCTCCTAGTGACATCTCTAGTAGTGAACTTAGTGATTCTAGTGATGATGAAACTAGTGATGTTGAGAAATATGCTAAATTAACTAAAAATTTGGATCCTAAGACCAAGCTCTTCATCATAAATATAATGGAGGAATTAGAAAGTGTCAAACCTGAGCTAGCCGATAGAGATGAAAATCTTGAGGAAACCAAAAAGATGTATGTTGGCTGTAAGGAAGCTCTTGAGTTAGAGAGAAGTGAGGTGGACTCTTTGAACAAGGCCTTGGCCGAAGAATAAAGAGAACATGCTCTCACAAAGAAGGCAAATATTGCACTCAATGACAAGTATTGTGTCTTAGTTGAAAAGCACAACAAACTTGAGAAGCAATATAATCTTCTATGTGAGAGCACCCCACTGTCCTCTAACACAAATGACACTTCTATTCCCTCCACTAGCCAAGGGTGTAGAAAATGCTATAATCTTAACTTAAATGTTTATTCCACTAACTTTACAGACATGAAGGTTATGAAAAAGAAGATTGCTAGGCTCAATGCTATGTTAGGCAAAAGGAGCATGGAAGGCAAGAAATCTGCTGGTGACAAAGTTGAACAACCAAAGAGACCACAATACAAAGGTGGAAGAAATCCACGCATCAAGGATGGGCTTGGGCGCACTCATGGAGGTAAAACCAATAGGAGAAAGGTAATCAATGGACATGAGTGTGTTCAGTTCATGAGCAAAGGGAAGGAAGGTATAGATGGGTCTGCATAGATGGTGGCACAAGGCCAGCCCAGAGCAGCACCGCAGCCTATGGGCGGCAGTGCCGTTGTGAAGGGCGGCAGTGCCGCTCCCCACAAAAAAGGGAAGACCACCTCCTCCTCCTCTGCTCATGTCAAGCCCAAGAAGAAGGTGTCTCAGCCTGAGCAGGTTGTCCAGAAACCAAAGAAATATATCTGGGTCACTCCAAATAGATATGCTTATCAACTAAAGGTAAAAACACCTCAACAATGTTTGAATTCTAACTTTGTTTTGCAGCACAACAGCAAGAGGGAAATGTTTGCTAAGTTTATTGGCAATGGTTGAAATGTTTATAACAATGCTTTCATTTGGGTTCCTAAAGTTCTTGTGACTAACTTGCAAGGCCCCAAGAATATTTGGGGACCTAAAACTAGAAACTAAACTTATGTTGCAGGCATACTCCTCCGATAGGTCAAGTTGGGTGCTTGACAGCGGCTGTAGAAATCATATGACCGGAGAAAGGAGTATGTTCTCATCATACTCCCCAACTACAAATTCAAATGAGAATATCATATTTGGTGACAATTCAAAAAGGGGTATGATTAGACTTAGTAAAGTAGCTATTACACTTGATCATTCAATTACAAATATCTTACATGTTGATTCCTTGAAGTACAATCTGATGTCCGTCTCTCAATTGTGTGAGATGGGGCTACAATTGTCTCTTCACGGATAAGGGTGTGGAAGTCTCTAAGAGGGAGGATTCCTCTATTGTCTTTATGGGTAGCTTTAAGAATAAGCTTTACCTAGTTGATTTCAGTAAAAGTAAAGCTAAGCTTGAGACCTGTTTAGTGGCAAAATCTAGCATGGGTTGGCTATGGCATCGCCGACTAGCTCATGTTGGGATGAGGAACTTGGCCAAACTCCTAAAAGACAACCACATCCTTGGACTAACAAATATTCAATTTGAGAAAGACAGGATTTGTAGTGCTTGCCAAGCCAGAAAGCAAGTAGGTATACCTCACCCACCAAAGAGCATCATGACCACCACACAACCGTTGGAGTTGATTCACATGGATCTCTTTGGACCGGTCGCCTTCCTAAGCATCGGGGGTAACAAATATGGTCTAGTTATTGTTGATGATTATTCCTGTTTCACTTGGGTGTTCTTTGTTTATGATAAGTCCTAGGTGCAAGAGAAAGTCAAGATGTTTGTGAGAAGGGCACAAAGAGAGTTTGGTCTTCCTATCAAAAAGATAAGAAGTGACAATGTGACCGAATTCAAGAACACTCTAGTTGAAGAGTTTCTTGACGAAGAGGGCATCAAGCATGAGTTTTCAACTCCTTACACCCCTCAACAAAATGGTGTAGTAGAGAGGAAGAACCGTACACTTCTTGATATGGCAAGGATAAAGCTAGATGAGTACAAGACGTCAGACCTCTTTTGGAGTGACGCCGTCAACACCGCTTGCCATGCCATCAACCGCCTCTACTTACACAAGAAACTCAAGAAGACTTCATATGAGCTTTTAACCGGTAACAAACCAAAGGTGTCATACTTTAGAGTATTTGGGTGCAAGTGTTTTATACTTAACAAAAGACCCAAAATCTCTAAATTTACACCTAAAGTTGATGAAGGCATTTTTCTTGGTTATGGATCAAATGAGCATGCATATCGTGTCTTCAACAAAACCATGGGTAGAGTTGAAGTCACGGTAGATGTGACATTTGATGAATCTAATGGCTCTCAAGTGGAGCAAGTTGATTCAAGAGTTGTAGATAAGGAGGATCCACCATGTGAGACAATCAAGCAAATGGCTATAGGCGACATTAGGCCACAAGAAGATCAAGCCACTGATGATGAGGATCCCTAGGCTGTTGCTGCACAAATTTTCGCTGATGTACTCCATCGACAAGGGCAGCACTCACCTGCTGAAAATCAGCAGGGCGGTACTGCCGCCCCTAAGGGCGGCAATGCCGCCCCATCCACCTAAGCAGCAGCTCCTTCAACTCCTACTCCACCACTTCAAGGGCTCAACTTGGAGCCTATCTTTGAACAAGAAGAAGCTAAAGGTCTAGAAGAAGAACAAGGAGGTGTTGAGCATTCAAGGCTACGTCAAACTATACGATGAGATCACCCCGTTGACAACATCCTTGGGAGCATTCGAAAGGGGGTAACAACTCGTTCACATTTAGCAAATTTTTGTCAATATTACTCGTTTGTTTTCTCTTTGGAACCTCTCAAGGTAGAACAAGCACTTGGAGATCCGGATTGGGTCATGGCCATGCAAGAAGAGCTCAACAACTTCGAGAGAAATCAAGTGTGGAATTTGGTGGAAAGGCCCAATACCAATGTCATTGGTACCAAGTGGGTCTTCCGCAAGAAGCAAGATGAAAATGGCGTGGTGACAAGAAACAAGGCAAGATTGATGTCCCAAGGCTTCACTCAAGTAGAGGGCTTAGACTTTGAAGAAACATATGCATCGGTGGCAAGACTTGAAGCAATTCGAATGCTTCTAGCCTTTGCTGCCCATCATGACTTCAAGCTGTACCAAATGGATGTCAAGAGTGGATTCCTCAACGGCCCAATACAAGAGTTGGTATATGTGGAGCAGCCACCGGGGTTTAAAGATCCCAAGTTCCCCAACCATGTCTATAAACTCAAAAAGACGCTCTGTGGGCTTAAGCAAGCACCAAGAGCATGGTATGAATGCCTTAAGGAATTCTTGCTCAAATAAGGCTTTGAAATAGGCAAAGCTGACCCTACACTCTTTACTCATAAAGTTGTCATTTAGTGGCTGTTAAGAGAATCTTGAGATATTTAGTACACACTCCTAACCTTGGCTTGTGGTATCTCAAGGGCTCCAAGTTCAATCTACTTGACTATTCGGATTCCGATTATGCCGGTTGCAAGGTAGATAGAAAAAGCACTTTGGGGATATGTCAATTCCTTGGACGGTCCCTAGTGTCTTGGAGTTCAAAGAAGCAAAATTATGTAGCCCTTTCCACCGCCGAGGCTGAGTATGTTGCAGCCGGTGCATGTTGTGCTCAACTACTTTGGATGAGGCAAACCCTTCATGATTTCGGATGTCAATTCACCAAAATCCCACTCTTGTGTGACAATGAAAGTGTCATAAAGCTTACAAACTATCTCGTAAGCCACCCAAGAACCAAACATATAGACATCCGACATCACTTCCTGAGAGACCACGAAACCAAAGGAGATATCGAAATTCGTCATGTGAGCACCGAAAAACAACTAGCCGATATCTTCACTAAGCCTCTCGATGAGTCAAGGTTTTGTGCTTTGCGTAGTGAGCTAAATATACTTGATTCTCGAACATGGTTTGAAATATGGCATACCTCTGTTTGACAACCTAGCAACATAGGAAAATGATTTAAAAGGATATTACATTGTGTTTCAAAACCATTTAAAAAGGTCAACTAAGTGTCATGACCATTGTCTGTATTGTTGATTGCTTACTGGTCATGATATTTAGATAATATATATCCATATCTGAGGTAAAGGAGGTTATAAAGTTTCAGTGTAATCCCTGCAAAATTGGCAGGGCGGCAGTGCCGCTCATAATGGCCGGCAGTGCCGCCCTCTGAAAACTAGGCCGTTTTCTATCAATTTTGGCTAGGTTACGGGGCCCGTTCTCTTCTATCTATTTCATTCCTAGGCCCCCGACCCAACTCTCTCCTCTCCCGGCCACGGCCAACGCCCGTGGTCCTCTTTCTTTCTCCCTCAAGCACGCGCCGTCGTCGTTCCCTATGGGCTGCCACTCCGGCAGTGCCGCCTCTACAGCTGGCCGAGTCTCCTCGTCGCTGGCCCCTACAGGAAGCTCCTGGCCGAGCCCTTTCTCCTCTTCTCCCTCCACTCCATCGTTTTTGGAAGCAAGGTGAAACCCTAACCACATTCGATCTATGCAATGTGAAAGTTTTAGTCATGGATTTCTGTTTGTAGGGGAAGTATGAAGGGTTTAGAAAGGTTTTTGATAAGTAAATCAAAATGGTTTTGAGTTTCAATGGTTGGATGATTTTGGGGAGAGCGGCAATGCCGCCCATAGGACCATTAATGATACCCCTAGCAGATTCTAACTGCTATACTCAATCTCATTAATCTGGAAGTTCAGAATGGATTGGATTCATTTATCAAAAATTGTTTCTAAAAGTTTTTCATACTCAATCTTTCAAATCCATGGCTAGGGTTTCATGTATTTTTCGTTTAGACTGTGATTATGAAATTGTGATGATGGATAGACACTGTTGAAAATAGGATTTAACCAGAACGAGAAAGTTGAAAATGAACTAGTGAAGCAACTGAGGGCGGCAGTGCCGCCCCTACCATGCTGATTCCAAATCCAGCAAAGCTTCTTGTGTCATTTTCAAAATTCTTTTTCTTGTTAAAACCTGCTTGCAGTTGTTTCTAACTCATTATCTTATATAGTTTCTTATCAAGTTTCATTTAATTGAATAGATGGACCGAGCAAAAAGGAAGGTGGTGTCAACTAAGCAAAAGGTCAAGAGAGGCAGGGGATTGGCAAGCTATATTCCCAGTGACAGAAATCTTGATGAAGACCTTGCTGAAGAAGAAAGAACTCAGAGGATGGGAATGACCATTCGTGTGTGGCTCGATTCTCCTCTGCACATTTCAGAGTTTGATAGCAGCTACATAAGAGAAAACACTAATGGGTTCAACCTCAATCCTCCCCAAAACAGTGACAATCATAGGGTTCTTGATTACTCCATAAGTTGGAAGAAGACAGGTGAAGCTAAAGAGATTGATCCTTACTCCTCTGATAGGTCCAGTGGCATTGATTATAGATTTTAGAATGCTTTCCAATCTGATTTTTATGCCACAGCCATCCTATCTAAGCCAAAGGGCAAGATCAGCAAGATGTAGTACATTGATTTTGGTGACTTAGAGAGCAGGGATGGTCATGAGTTTGCTGCAGCCATCAAGACCTGTGACCGTTTTGAGATGACATATATCATGAGTTTCAGGCATGATTGGAACAGGAAGATTCTTGCACAGTTCCATGACACTTACTATTGGAACAGTAAAGTGGATGAGCTTCATTGGATGACTGATGGGCGACATTATCGCATTAATTTTGTCACCTTCTGTCGTATTCTTAGTTTTGGACACATCCACAGGGGATATGAGAGGATTCATAATGATCGTCGTCTTGAGCCAATGGAAGTAAGCTTCATGTGGGAGAATCAAAATCTTGCAGTTCCTGATTGGTCAAGGACCAAGCTCAAGAGCTTCTATTACATCATGAACAATCTTTTCAGGATCACTCTTAACCCCAAAGACAATGCAATAGATTTGAATAGCTACATCACTAATGTATTGTCTAGGTTTCCTAGTAGTGAAAAGTTTAATGTTCCAAGGTTTATTTGGGTTGAGCTAGCATATGCCATGGATGATGGGAGGAGATCTTTGCCCTATGCTCCTTACCTCATGTTTGTGATTGAGAGAGTGACTGGCATGTAGTTCCCTAAGGATTGTGAGCACACTGTTTACAAGATCAAAAAGACCCATGGTGACTTAGGGGGACTTGGATCAGCTACTCAGCACACTTGTTCTGGAGGACATGGAGATTGTGGGGCAGCAGGTTTTCACTCTTCTGGAGCTGCACATGGAGATATTCCTGAGATGTCCAGGGCTAGGAAACAAAAGAAGAAGTCAAAGTGGGGGAAGATGAGTGCATGGATGAAGTCAATCTTTGCTCATTGTGCATATGCTTCACAGACTGTCTATGAGGATAGAAAGGAAAACAAGGAAGCAGTGAGGCATGCTAGGGAGATGACAGGACTGCCACCACTTCCACCAGTGCAGTCACCACCTTAGTTTCCTAACTTGCCTCATCTTTCTTCTTCTTATGAGGAGCAGGATCAGCCACATGAGCACCATTATGAACAGCCAGATGATCAGCAGTATGGGCATATGAGTCATCCAGTCAATACTATGGGTACCCACAGGAATAGCATTTTGAGCAGCCCCCGAGGCAGCAGGACCTTGGTGCAAAGATTCATCCTACGGAGGCCGATCCACAGGTTCAGGCAGCTTTGTTTCGCACATATTCCAGGAGACCACGTCCTTCAACGGATCAGCCAGGTCCTTCTACTTTAGCTGGGGCAGCTCCTCCGCAACGTTCAGCATGCTTCACTTCACACACCCACATCGTCGGACGTGCCCGCGTCGACTCCGACAATGACGAGTGACTTTTCTTCTTTTTCTTCTCTTTTTGTACTTGATGCCAAAGGGGGAGAAAATTAGAGGGGTCAACAGATTTTCGACGCCATGAGTTCTCTGCAGCTGCGCTTTATGTCCAGATCCTTTGAGAGTAGTTGTTAGGTTGTGAGTTTGAGAGTCGCTCAAAACTCTATTTTATGAAATAAACTACTTTGTGACTTAATTTGCTTTGGATATGGACATGTATTCATGGTTACTATTTTAGCTTGTCATATTTTGAGTTTAGATTGTTTTATATTCATATGATCTGTTGTAGGAACCTGATTGCTACCTGACCAATATAGTCAGGACGGTAGTGCCGCCCTCTGTGGCCCGTAGTGCCGCCCTGTGCTGTATCAGCCAGGGTCTTGTGTGCTTGAACTGATATAACATGTCATATGCATCACGTTTATTCCTATGACACTTTGTTCAGCACCCCACAGTAGGCATGGATGTAGGGGGAGGTTCCCATCACACCTAAAATGTGAATCGTGGCCTTTCATGCTAAATAGAGAATTCAAATCTCTATTCACATATTTAGGGGGAGGCTCCTACACCCATGGTTCGAAAATCTTAGTTTTGATTTCATATATTTTGAAAGCTCTAATTGGGTTGTCATCAATCACCAAAAAGGGAGAGATTGTAAGTGCAATCAAGCCTTATTATGGGTTTTGGCATTGATGACCACGAAATTAGAGGACTAATGAGATTTATCGAGATGACAAGCAGGGATTCAAAGAACGAGGATGATGTACAGGTTGCAGGTGTCCTAATTACAAAATGTGGCTAGACCTAGCTCAAAGGAGGTTTGTGACAACCTTGGGAGGTTTGTAACCTCATTCTCAGAGCTAAGAAATCACCTCTCACTTCAAGAGTTCATCCTCTTGATTTGAGAACAAGGGTAAGGCAAGCCATTGTGGCAAGCCCAAGCCTTTTGTGGCTTCCTCAACAACGTGGACTTAGGCAAACCTTTGTGGTGAGTTGAACCACGGGATAAATCTTGTGTCTCGCATGCTTCATCTTGTTTACTTGCTGGTTTAGCTCATTACTAGCTGGTGTTAGGGTTTGGTTGCTCGATCCACTCTTGTGTGGAGTTTCTGTGATATTCAGTCTTTGAACTGGATCTTATCTTTCTATTGCAGGATTAAGCAGCAAAAGGGGTCAAGTTTATCTCTGTAAAATCTCAGCTGTGTTAGATTTATTTTTGAAGAGCGGCAGTGCCGCCCTCTGTTCTGACAGAGTTTTGAGTTAATTTTTATAGGCCTATTCACCCCCCCTCTAGGCCTCCTTTATCTTCCTAGAGATCCTACAGGGACTGCTGGGATCGACGATTCCCCGAAACACGGGAGCTCGGACGAGTTGACAATCGTGGTGGCGAGCTCGAAATGCTCATGGTCGCACGTGAAGGCGTGCGAGAAGGCACTGCTCACGATGATGACGCCGTTCGGTCCCGGCATCTTTAGCTTGAAGTAAATGTAGTTGGGGATTGCCATGAATTTGGCGTAGCATGGCCGCCCCAAGATGGCATCGTAGGACCCTGGAAAGTTCACCAGTTCGAAGGTGAGGACCTCCGAGCAGAAGTTGACTCGGTTGCCAAACATGACGGGCAGGTCGATCTGCCCGAGCGGGTATGCCTGCGCTCTCGGGATCACCCCGTGGAAGGGAGAGCCCGCCAGGCGGAGTTCCGATCGGGGGATGCACATGGCGTCAAGGGTGTCGACGTAGAGGATGTTGAGGCCGTTGCCTCCATCCATCGACACCTTGGTGAGGCGCTTCTTGCGGACGATGGGGTCAACGACGAGCGGGTAACATCCTGGTCTCACGACGTGGGAGGGATGGTCCCTCTGATCGAAGGTGATCAAAGATTCCGACCAGCTGAGGAAGGAGGGGACGGCCATCTCAGCGGCGCATGCCTCCCTATAGCGCACCTTGTGCTGGCCCTTGGACTAGATGGCGTCGGATCCACCAAAGATCATGATGCATTTCTTAGGGTTGGGGAAGCCGTCTCTGTCCTTGCCCGCCACGCCTCCTTTCTTGGCTGCCGCCTCTTTGTCGTCTCCTGCTTTTGGCTCGCCGGCCTGTCATAGGAAACGTTTGAGGAGCTCATAGTCCTTGTAGAGGTGTTTGACGAGGTAGGCGTGGTTGGTGCATGGGCTATCCATGAGCTTGTTGAAGTGGTCAGGCGGGTCCCTATTTGGGTCAAGCTTACCGTCGCGATCGATCCACAGCTGACCAATGCGGTGTTGTCCGATCGGCGCCGATCCTTTTTATTCTTCTTGCCCCTCTGTGTGGAGGGGCCCTCGTCTTGGTTCACGCGCTTGGCCTTGCCTTTGTCCTAGCCTCCGGTGAAGACCGCTCCGACCACCTCCTCGCCGGACATGTGGTTAGTGGCGACGTCGAGCAGGTCGCGGGTGGTACGGGGCTTTAGGCAGCCAAGCTTGTGGATCAGGGACTCGCAGGTCATCCCAGAGAGGAATGCGCTGATGACGTCCACGTCGACGACATCAGGGAGGGAGTTGCATCGTTGGGAGAACCTGCGGATATAATCCTGCAGGAACTCGCTGGGCTCCTCTTGGTAGCTCTTGAAGTCCCAGGAGTTTCCAGGGTGGGCATACGTCCCCTGGAAATTTCTGATGAAGATCCTCTTGAGGTCCGCCCAGTCACGGATGCTGTCGTGTGGGAGGAATTCAAACCATGCCCGAACATGTCCCCCCACGCAGATGGGGAGATACTGAATGATGAAATAGTCATCATCCACCCCTCCGGCTCGACAAGCGAGCCAGAAATCTTTGAGCCAAATACCGGGGTTTGTCTCCCTGGTGTATTTGGTGATGTTGGTGGATGGTCAGAAGTGCAGTGGGAACGGCGCTCTCCGGATACGACGGTCAAATGCCCGTGGTCCCAGGCCCTCAGGGCTAGGACTCCGGTCGTCTGGCCAGCGACCATGTCTAGGGCGTGTTTCACTGCTCCCCTCGATGGTTTGGCCAGGACCCGTGTCGCCTGCCCTCATCGCCGCCCGGTGGACGTCATCATCATGCCGGGCCACGATCTTTGGTTCTTCGATCACGCTCACGAGTGTCTTGGTGTGGACCGGGCCGTTCGCGTACCGGCGGTCGGTGTGTAAGCAGGTGAGTCGGACCATGGTGTGGCTGCTGCCTCCTGAGCCGCACTTGGCGGCTGTTGCGGCGAGCGGGTGGAGCGATCCGTCTGACGCGTCCCTAATCCCCGGTGGAGAGAGGGCGCGTGTCCCTGGTCGCGATGTGGAGATTTCCACTGTTGAGTGGCGGCGGCGTCTTCTGACACCGAAGGTTACGGTAGACCGCCCGCTCTGAGGGTCGACGGGATCGAGAACGCCGCTGCGAAGCATTGCCGCGGCAGCGATGTTACAGCAAGCCGAAGCGAACTATGGGGATCATTCCCTCGTTCAAGATGTCGTGTTGGACCTAGCGGAGCGCGATTTCAGCGCCGCCTTGGCGGGTTATCTTGCGTAGAGGCGCAACGTCTTCGCACCGAGCATGATGGTGTAGGCGGTGGCTGTTTTTTGCTGTCGTTATCGTAGTTCCTCGGCGTGCATTTGCGCGAACGCGCAAGCGCCCTACGTGGGTCCAGAGGGGTGTGAGTCTACACAGACTCCACAACCACTGGTGGCTGTCGCAGAGCATTCGCCATAGCGCACTCCAGGGACGGACGGTGGCGAGGTGCCACATCGCTGATGCTGGAGCCATCGCTCTCGCCCTCAACATCCGAGAGTTTGTGGAAAGTCGTAGGAGCATAGCTCGTCATTCCACAGGTCGGATGTGAGAGAGGATAATGACAGCGTCTTCGGAGCCCCGGCGCACACATCCACGGGGACATGAATCCATAGGGAAACCGATAAGACGGTGTTCGTGCGGTGCAGTCAATCTGGTCCCTCCGGATAATCGGCGGAGATAGTAAATAGAGAGTAAATAAAGTATGCACATTACTCACAGCGGGGTTTGAGCAGAGAGTTTGCTCGGAATAAAGCACAGATGCCTCGTCGTTGAAGTCATTGTGCATCCCGGAGTCGATGGAGGACGCCCCTCCGATGGGCGCTACAACGAGAGCCTCATCGTGGAGGTGTGGTACGCCGAGCCGATCGGTGGCGAAGTCGAGCTTCCAAAGAGGAAGGCACGGGAATGGCTTGAAACAGGTGGAACCCACATCCCAATAGGTGGAAGTGCGGGAAACTCCAGTGAGCCGAAGCGAGTAGTATCGCTTGAGCCCGCCACGGCGAAGGTGGTGGAAAAGTGGGCCATCCGATGACCAAAAAGTGTTAAACGTACAGCGTGTTCCCCACGAACAACGCCATGTATGCCAGTGCGTAAAGTGGCCAACAAGTAAATATTTGTAGTTTTTTGCGTGCGTTGTGATCGTCAGAGAGGTGGCCTAGCACTCAATGACACGAGGTTTATCTTGGTTAGAACAGCGTGCCCTACGTCCGATCTAAGTCGATCGGTGACTTTATTCTGAAAGCCTAGATGCTCGAAGTTTACAGTGGGGTTACAAACAAGAAGGAGAAAGATGGGGGTACAAGAGGTTCGGTCGGAAGGGCCGAGAGCGACGGAAGCTTCGCTATGAGCTAAGTGTTGACGTGTGCTTGTGGTTTGAATGGGGTGGTTACATTTGTTGTGTACTTGTGAACTAGATTGATCTGATCAATCTGAAGGAACTTACCCTGTTTGGGAGAGCGCATCCCTTTTATAGATGAAGGGAGGCCTTACAAGTGAGTGTGAGAGAGAGAGTACATATGCTATTAAGTGTTGTTGCCACGCCGACCGGGATGCAGGATGATGATAGGCGCCACAATATGTTTGTTTGAATGTCGGATGCGTGGGAGGTTGTGTTTTTCTTGGTATGGCGTACGCGTGGCGCCTACCACCTTTGTTGATACCGGAGGCATGTAAGGGTTTTACCATATTCACTGCACGGTAAATGCAGGCGCCCACAACATTGTTGATGCACAGAGGCATGTGGGGGAGCCTTACCATATGAGAGTTAATGGCGCCCACAATCTCAGAGGGGAAAAATGTCGGCGCCTACAACCTTTGCTTGGGTTACGACGTGCGGGGAGGTCGCAGAGTACTATTTTCGTAGGTGTACAGGGTACGAACCCCGGTATTATGGTTTGACTTGTGCGCCCTGCCTTACTTTGTGCGTTTGTTTCTGGTCCTTACCGGCGGGCAAGCCCCCGGTCGGTTGGTCCCAATCGGCACTTTTCGTGCTAGTCGAGAGAAAGCGGTGGCGAGGTTTGGCGCATCCCGGTCGGAGACACGGTCGATCCTGGAAGTAGTGCTTTGGCCAGTCTTCCCGGTCGGAGAGGGTATCGGGCGGGTGAAGACCGAAGCGGCGCTCGGTCGGAGAGAGGTGGGCGGTGGCGGAAAAGCGGGCACCATTCCTCTTGGCCGGACTTTTTCGATTCGGTGATTGGATCACCCTTCCGCCTATCGTTTAGATACTTGGGCCGGCCCACGAGTTGCGCGTTGTCTGCTTGGGCCGAGTCTTTGTTGGGAAGCCGGTCCGCGAGGGACCCTGGGTTTATGAACCCGACACCAGGTGCTCGAAGTTTGTTGTGAGGTTACAAACGAGTAAGGAATGAGAAGGGGGTGTTAAAGTCCCATTCAGACTCTGAACCGAGAGTGGAAGAGTAGCGGATGCTCAAAGCGTGCGTTAAGTATTGGAGCGTATGCTTTATGTATCCGATCTTATCGGTGTTGAGCGTGTAGATCAGTTATCGAGCTCTAGAGCTGTCGAGTTCTAGAGTTGTTGAGCTGTCGTGTGCTCCAGTCCTCTGGTCCTTGGAGAGAGCGCACCCCTTTTATAGTTGAAGGGGATGGTCTTACAAGTTATAGAGAGAGAATGTAAGCGGTATTTGCTGGTCTTATTGTCCACGCCATCGGTACGGGATAGTCGCCGCCGCCGCCATAATTGCTTTACGCCGCCATCGCCACCCTCTGTTCATGTTCTCATTGTATTGACGGCATGTGCTGCGGTGTTTATGCTGGGATGGCAAACGTCGACCATACACGGTATTATGGTCTCCCAAGGAACACTTCTAAGATTGTCTTGAGAAAGAGTGCCTAGCAAGTTCCATAACTTATAGCCGTGTTGGCTCATTGCTGGCTGGTGGCCAGCCCACTCCATGAGCCTTTATTCACATGAACAATGCCTTTCGGCCGTGAGCGATATTTTTTCTCTCACAACAATTCAGCCGAAACAGTATTTTTGCTTACTAACCAGCCAGCCGAAAACTCCCTATGAACACAGTTCAGGGGAGATTGTGCCAATGTTTGTTGGCAGAACCCATGAATGGCTTCCATCTCATGATGAGCCTAAAGAACAAAGCGGTATGCATTATTGGACGCTGCACTTGACGAGATAAATATGCGGAGTTTTCCGGTTCATTTTCCTTTTCTGTTAGAATCAGCATAGCAAATTTTTCAGTCATCATCGACGATTCTTGGAAGGCAAAATTACTGAGA